>OZ024792.1:6157926-6874319 GCA_964017065.1 Haliclona indistincta
CTGGGTAAGTACACTCTAGAATATCAGCTATTTCACTGTTGTTTACTGATCTTTTATTCCACTTTGGAATATAGTGAACGTCATTCACATGCCGTACCGCCTCCATTCGATGCGCACGGCACATGCAGCTATCACCTGGGATGGTCAAATAGCGATGGAAAAACTCCTGGTGTTGTTCTTCTAATCCATTCAAGTGACAGTATCTTTCCTGCCTCTTACCACACAAGAAGCATGGCCCACATGGTCTTCCTGGATGGTGGGACTCCATTTCACCCAGGCAAAGCAACTACTAAGTACTTCAGAAACAATCTATCAGTGTAAAGTGTATATTAACCATAGTCATAATTATGTGGTCAATAAAAATACCTCTCAAGAGAGTAGTTTATACAAGACAATGGGGAAACCTTCAGAATGTGCGCCTGGATGTCTGACCTCGTGGTAAATGCACTCAAATTTGCGCTACCATTGTAAAAACGAAAACGTGCCACCGTTTTGTAAACTAGTACTTTCAAGACGTTTTGCACTATAGTTTTAAAATTACTGCGTGTACTGCACTCGGATGAACATGATATTAAGCAGTAGTGCATGACCTATGAGTAAGAAATAGTTTTAGGCCGAGGATTATCATACGAACGAAGATCTAGCCGTTTGAAGATGAAGCTACCTAGCTGCTGTTTTGGTGCGCGTTTATTAGAGTTGCAAAAGTAACTCCGCGTACGAGCAGATTTGGGACCCTTTGCGTTTCGCCTGGAATGGTGATCCTATACGAGCTTAACGTTCTTCGAAGACTCCAGACAAATACATGACATGGTATATGTAGGGTCTTGGGTTTAGTGTTTAGTTGTCACGTGATTGCCATGGCAACCGTTTCAAAACGGGTGAACTTAGTGATTCCCTAGCTGACAATGGATCACGATCGAGAAATCGCGGAATTTATATCGACGTTTCGCTAAAAACTAAGTTCAAAAGGCACCTGCCAGGAGAATTTCACGACTGTTCATGGGTGTTTTGGTCTCGGCATTGCTCGCGTAAAGGCGCTAGGCGAGTGGAAGAAAGAAGGAAGAAGAAGAAAACGAAGATGACGAAACACGATTTTCACCGTTTTCAGGTTCGTCACTTTAGTAACAACTTCGAGCAATCTCCTTGCTACTGTAAGATGGGGCAACGCCAGAGAGCAGATTTAAGTGTCTTTTGACGTATACAATTCATGACCAGGCGAACTATCAGCGTTTGAACGCTAATACATGTATGTAGCCGCCATCTTGTTTTCTCGTTCAACCCTACATAGGGAGGCACTACCGTGCCTCCCTAATACACCCACCAGGACTCCCATATTAGATATAATTTTGGCTATTTTTGCCATTTGTATCAGACTGCAAACATTATTTTAGTACATCGAAATAATATTATGACTTGACTGAAAAATCATGATAGTAACATGTAAACAAGCCTATGCTGATCCACACATTGTTATAACTAAGCATGTACATGTAGTATTGTGCTGCATTGACCTGGACGTATTTTCTAAGCTGCCATTGGACATGAAGTTTATAATGTTGCTGCAAAGCATATTCTTGCTACTGATGATAGCTGTTGGAGCAGGAGCTACTTCCGTTAATATCTTCCCTTCTGCAACATCTGCTAAAACATTATCATTACCTGAAACTGCATCTTCAACTCTTCTAGCTGAAACCACTTCTCCTGCTGCAACAAATCTTTCAGCTACCTCTTCTGGATCAGCTTCTAATGCTGTCAATACAACCGTTACCAAAGGTATTTGTGATAGAGCCAAGGGGTAGTTGCTTGTATTCGACGTAGAACGGATAACTCAGTGAAATGGAACTGAATTGGTATTACAGTCAGGTTTAAATGGGGAAAATCCCTGGGGCGGGCTCCTTCTGCCACAGTATTATACTAAATTAAGAATATTTCATGTTTTCAGCTCAAAATTTAAGAAATCTGGCTGCAATAGGTTGAGCCTTTTGACTTATTATCATGCACTACATCTATGTGACATAGGATATGGTCAATAATTAACTAGTCAATTTTATGTGTTACTAATCAATGTTTCAGCCTTACTTATTATTGAAGATATTTTAATCTCTTTCAATATAGTTTCCATAATCAATCCACCATCATATGTTGTTGATGGTGACCAGAATGTTGAGCTGCAGTGTACTGTCACACTGAGTAGCACCATTGGACCAGACTACAGTGCTCTCAGTATTGACTGGAGAGACAGCACTGACACTATCGTCAACAACTGCCCCAGCCCCCAGCCACATGGCAACACACAGATCAGTGACACCTTCTCTTGTAACCTGACACTAGCCACTATCTCAGCTACTAGTGCAGGACTGTACACCTGTAATGCTGCTATTACTGGAATTAGTGGTGTTAGTACTGATTCATTTGACCTTTCAGTACAAGGTTTGAAAATAAAGGTGCTGATGGTAAATTATAATATTACTTGTATTACATACAGGATCTCTCCAGAGTACTAACATTTTCACACCAGTGAATGCTGTTCTTGGACAGTCATCTGTGCTCACTTGTGAAGTGCACACTTCACTACCAGTCACCACTAACCTGCTCTCAGTCCAGTGGATGCACAGAGGGAGTCTGGTCACTGGTAGTGGTGGGTTTGTACTAAAGCAAGGATCAGGAGCAGGTGCTTCAGTGTATGTGACTGAGTTGACTCTGAATGAGACTACTGTTGAGAGCTCAGGACTGTACTCCTGTCGTGTGTCTACTGACAGACAACAAGTAACAGCTGAAGCCAACCTCACTGTAGCATGTGAGTGGATTGAGCTAAACTGTCATCATTTGATTGTCTCTTACAGTTTCTCATATTGATGTTCACACTGGACCATCCAATGGATTCCCCTCACAACCTCTACTGGATACCAGTACTAGACTGAACTGCTCTGTCACACGCCATCCTCAGCTCAGCCAGCTCACCGTCCTCACCATCCAGTACCAGTGGTGCTCTAATGGTGTGACAAGAGGCAGTGAACAGGAACTAGTGCTACCCAACTTGAGTCCAGCTGATGCTACAACCTACTCCTGCACAGTGACAGTCTTTTCAGCTAACCCAGGAGAACACCTGATCAGACAAATCAGTAATCAGTCAATGTATGATCTCAGAGCAAAAGGTGTGTCACTTAGGCAATGTGGTCTTTGCAATTTTTTTTCACAGCTCCAGCTCCAATTGTTCATCTCTCACCTGGTGGTAAAGGAGTTTATTATTCTGGAGAAGATCTCAATGTAACATGTATCAGTAGTGTAGTGGGTGCAGTGTTCACTTGGAGAGCAGTTAATCCCATTACAATGCAGCCATTGATCATACCTAATACTACTGTGAGCAGTAGTAGCAATACCAGTGTACTCATTCTCAGACCAATCAGAGTCAGTGATCCTGTTCTAGTGGACTTTATTTGTGCATTAGCATTTCCTAAGAATGTTAATTTGATTGGAAGTACTTCATTTTCTCTAGTAAATATAAAAGGTAAACAATTTTCATCATTGTGTGGCTGTCATTATCATTTTCCAGTTCCATCATTGAGTGTGTCAGTATCTTCCAATGCTAGTACAGTACTGGATATCAGTGGATACAACTCCTTCACTGTACAGTGTGGAGGAACATTTAGTCCTAGCTATCATCAATCAGGAGAATCACTTTCATTCATGTTAACCAGAAACAGTGTATCAGTCACTGATGGGCTTTCAACTAGTCCAGTGATGGCAACAGGAGATACAGTCTCTCAGAGCAGCTCAGTACAGCAGACTGCATCCTCAGGTCCAGCCACACTAGTCTACAACTGCACTGTTGAGTTTAGCATCAGTGGATCACTCATTACTACTGCCAGTAACACAACACAGGTCATTGTGAAGGGTGAGCTAGCCTTGTATACCATTGGCCCACATGCATCTCTCCTCTCAACCTACCTGGAACAGGTCCCTCACTACCAGCAGCTCCAGTAGTAGTGGCACCAGTGACTACACCAACATCTGCTGTGATACAATGGAGTGTTCCTGTAGTGACCTACTCTCCTGAACAATACACTGTCTACTACACTACCAACAGCAGTGGCTGTCCTACCAACTCAGATGAGGCCTACAACAAGAGTGTGACTGTTTATGGTCTCAACCACACTGACTTCTTCACCATAAGAGACCAGCAGTACAATGTGACACTGAACAATCTTCATCCTTACACAGTGTACTGCTATAAAGTAGTGGCTACTAACTCTGAGGGAAGGAATGAGTCAATGATGGGGATGTTTGCTACAAATGAGAGTGGTATGTATTTTTAATCAAATTGTTTTGTAATTAATATCTTCAGTTCCAAGTGGGCCTCCTCAGAAGTTGATCAATTCAACCACTTCTCGCAATATTTCTCTCTCCTGGTCTCCTCCTCTTCCCTCACAACGCAATGGTGTCATTATCGGCTATCTTATCAAATGCAATATTGGTAGTGTGACTAGCAGAATGATTGTTTCTGGAACAGCCCATGTCATACACATCAATCCATTCACTAACTATGCATGTTCTGTGAGTGCAGCAACAATGGTGGGAGATGGTTCACCAGCAACAGTTAGTGGAACCTCTGATGAAGATGGTGAGTACATCATTCACTATAGCTACTGTGATATCACTCATGATGTGCTGTGCAGTCCCTGCAGGACCACCTCGTCAGTTCTCTATAGTTGCTAAAAACTCAAGATCAATAAATGCTAGTTGGAGTGCTCCATCAACACCAAATGGAGTGATCACTGAGTACCAGCTCCAGTGTTCTGGTGGTGGACAAGTGTTCAACCGCACTGTGATGGAGACCACAACCACACTGAGTGGACTCCTACCATACACCAACTACTCCTGTAGCATCACAGCTCACACCAGTGTTGGAGGAGGACCTGCAGCAACTACCAGTGTGACCACTCTACAAGATAGTGAATTTGCTCCATATTTTGTTATTTTTATTGTTACAGGGATAATTTTTTCACAGTTCCCTCTCAAGTGAGAGATTTGACTGTCACTTCACCAGTTACCTCATCAACTACACTCATTGTAACATGGCGACCTCCATCAGTACTAAATGGAATTGTTACATACACAGTCAACATATCCACAACAATGGATTCTTTTTCAATGCTGACAAAGAGTACCAATATAACCATCACAGAACTTTGTAAGTACAATTTTAGTTAATTTCATTTTATTGCACTCAAATTTATAGCTTCTCAAATACCACACTATGTCAAGGTAGCTGCTTTCACCAGTAAAGGAAAAGGACTATACTCAGATATTGTGGTGAACTTCACAGAAGAAGGCGGTACGAACAGTACACTTCTTGACTCATTATTTTATTTCACAATCTGCAGTTCCACTGCAAGGTCCTGAAATTACTAACATCACTAGACTAACGGATGGTTCTATCATAGTGATGTGGAAGCTACTCACTCTAGAGGAGGCTCGTGGGTTCATCACTGGATACACTGTCACTGCTCAACAAGCTGACTTTGGACTAGTCTTGAGACAGTCATCAATGAGTGTGACAGTATTGCACAACACAACCAGAGCTGTTATAACTGGACTGGATCCTAAACTAGCCTACTGGGTCTCAATCTCAGCTGGTACAGTAGCTGGAATGAGTGGGACTAACAGCAGATTAATGGCTGCCACAACCAGTGAGAGATGTCATATCAGAGAAAAGTATTGAGCGATTTTGAATAATCTTTCATAGATAACCTCTATGTATATCTGGTTCTTGGTGGTATAGCAGGTTTTGGAGGTGTTGGGAGTCTTCTGATATTGATTTGTCTCTGTGTCTTAATGTGCTACTGTTATCGATGCTGCAAGAGGTACTAGCTAGTTTTTGATGATAGCTCTGTGTGAGGTGATTTTAATCTTTTGTAGGAAAACAAAGTCGAAGAAATTAGAGCTCGATCAATCACCATATTGGATTGAGCAAGTGGAGAAGGAACGATACTCATTGGAAATGAAACCACTTGTTGAAGAACCAGGTTTGATATTTTTTGAAAATTACGATTTGATACTATTCTTAATTTTTAGTTGAGGAAGATCTGCAGTATCTTGCTATACCCTTGGGCAGGTTCCCAGACTATGTGCATTCCCTGTACCAGAATTGTGATGAAGGATTTGAGGAACAGTTCCATGTACTGCACTAAAATTCAGTGCATACTATGACATTGAATTTTGTGCCGTCTGTGCCACAGGAAATTTGCACCATACCAAAGGGATCCTCTGAAATTGCAAGAAAAGAGGAAAATGCAGTCAAGAACAGATTTGAAAACATCTACTCATGTATAAAACACAACTAGTGTCATGTTGTTATTATTTGTGCACCACATTAGATGACCATTGTTGTGTGTCTCTTAAACCAATCGAAGGAGAGGAAGGATCTGACTATATCAATGCATCATGGATTGATGTGAGGAGTATAGTACACGCTATAATTGATAACATGTTATTTTGTACTATAGAGATATAACAAGCCCAAAGCATACATAGCAACACAAGGTAAATAATTTTACAGTGGTCTTGCAAAATTTTGAAGCAAAATTTTGCACAGGTCCAATTGACGAAACAATTGGAGATTTTTGGAGGATGGTGTGGGAATATAAAGTGCCCTCAATTGTCATGCTCACTAACCTAGTTGAGAGGAATGTTGTGAGTGATGCAGCTCATGTACTGGTGCAGCTGTGCACTATATTCTGTGCATGTAGCTCAAGTGTTCCTGCTACTGGCCTAAAGATGTTGAACAAGAGCTGGACTGTGGTGATGGTCTGACAGTGCAGCTGGAAGAAGAGCTTGTTTTTGCTGAGTACAAGATCAAGAAATTTATTGTTTCAAATGTAAGTCAGTGCATTTATTGTGAACTTGTTCATAAACTGATCTTTACAGGAATCTGACGAGAGCTCTCAATCATTACTTGTCACTCACTATCACTTCACTCAATGGCCAGATCATGGAGTACCTGCCTCAAAGCTGTGTCTCATCTCCTTCATCAAGCGAGTCCGCAAGCAGCATCCTCCTGAGGGTCCACCATTAGTGGTGCACTGCAGTGCTGGTGTGGGCAGGACTGGAACATTCATTGTACTGGACACCATGCTACAGAGGATCAAAGATGGAGGCAGCCTCAACATCTTCCAGCTTGTCTCACAGCTCAGGAAGAGAAGGACCATCATGGTGCAGAATATTGTAAGTGTGTTGCTATCAAGTGAATGCTGTCTCATTCATGTTACCCTGTTCAGTCACAGTACAAGTATATTCACGATGCTCTGACTGAATACATCACATGTGGTGACACCTCATTTCCACTGATGGATGCACGCAAGCTGGTGAAGGAATTGAGCGAGTCATTTGACGGAAAGACAAGATTCGAAAAACAGTTTGATGTGAGTAATGACTAGATAGTGCTGTGACACTGAGTGTGTTTAATATGCAACAGGTGTTGGAGCGGCTAAGTCAGCCTCTAGATGACCTAGAGTTCAGTACATCAGATGCTGAAGCACATGCTGCTAAGAACAGATATGACTACAATTTGCCTTGTGAGTTCCAGCTGGTGACCACAGAAATTAATTTCATAACTTGTGTGTGGTTATGAATTATAGATAATGAAACTCGAGTGGAATTGAACTCAGGCTCAACTGATTACATAAACGCATGTCACGTGAATGTATGTGTAAACACTAGTGACTTCATAGCGTAATGTATGCTTCATTGCTCTAATAGGGATACAAGCAATGTAATGCATTCTTAGCCACTCAGTCTCCAATGGAGGAAACTGTGGCTGATTTCTGGCAGATGGTGTGGGATGAACAGAGCAAGGTTATTGTGATGCTGTGCAAAACTGAGGAACAGGGCAAGGTGTGCTTAACCCTTTAAGGCCTATAGCGGATTTAGACGCCATAATTGACTCTACCTACTCTAGACGTCACAGAAAGTGCAAAAAGTGCTCTAGAAAGGTCAAAACAAGTTTAATTGCCTTTACCTGAAAAAAACCCACTGTTTTTTGGCGCGCCTTCCCCACTAAAACGTACAGCACGGGGGGAATTTTAAAGGGGGTGTCCCCCCGTTAACCTGGGGTTCGAAGTGGCGGAGCCTCTCGCCACTTTTGGCATTTTTAAGGCTTCAGGATGCCTGGAAATGCATACTTGGGCATAGAATATGGTCTAAACTATGCTGTTTGCTCACCTGGACACCACCAGGTTTTTGTATCAGTCACCAGGGCTAAACGAAGACCAAAATTGGCCGAATAATGACGAGGTCGCAGCACTTAATCGGCTTCAGTTCCGAAGTGGGAGTGGCCAACTCAGAGTTTAGTACATGGTCATAAACTTTGGCATACCAGGAAAAAACAGTGCTAGTTTGGAACAGCTAGCGTACTGCATGTTGTAGAAAATGCAAGACAAACTGTCAGTTAGAGCAAGTCGAATTTTCGTCAAAATAATTCAGGCACTAAAGAGTTAACATAGTAACACAATGACATCATTGATCAGTCTGTTTATAGGAAGCATGTTACCAGTACTGGCCAAGCAGTGTTGGAGGAACACAATGCTTTGGGATGACCACTGTAAAGCTGAAGCAGTCAACAGATTTGCAAGGAACAGTGATACGTACACTTGAAGTTATCAAAGAGGGGGACTACATCAATGTTAGTCATAGCCTATGTAATCATGCTGTATAAACATGCTTAACGTGGGCATTTGTTTGTTCACAGACCAGTGATAGCTCACTTGTTGTGACCCAAATCCATTACAGCCAGTGGCCAGAGTACAGTGCTCCTACTGACATTGATGCTGTACTTAAACTAACTGATACTGTACTCAAAACAGCAATGCCAGCAAGTGACAACCCCATCACAGTCATGTGCAAGTAGGAAGAGCTCTGTTACATTATTTAGTAACATTACACACAATACAATGTTGTACAGTGATGGCGTGGGCAGGACAGGTGCCTTCATCTGCATCTACTCACAGCTGGAGAGGGTTAAAGTGGAGGGAGTGGGTGACATATTCCAATTCATCAAGGACTCTCGTCTGAATCGCAAGGGACTGGTCAGGCACCAGGTAAGCTAGGATGAGAGATTATAGCATATCATTTCTTATGCAGGAGCATTACAACTTCTGCTATGAAGTGATTGCTGAGTTTTCAGACACAATGGGTCTATATGACAACTTCAAGTATAAAATATAATCAGAGTGTAACAGAATAAGAAAATTAGTGTACAGTGTGACTTTACAGCAGATTAAACTGTTTGCATATTCTAGCTATTATTCTACAATGGAGACATTGTGATATTGAGAACAATGTATGTTTGTCTCAAATTTATTGTGTAAATGTTTATTTTGTCCTCGTGTAAATGCTATTGTTTGATTATAATAATTTTACCTACACGTAGGATTGGGTATAAACATTGAATTAGGATTGAAAGTGCAAGTTTTCAATAACAGAGGCAATTGCATTGAAGATTTTTGTGCAGCAATCAGAAGTTCTTTATCTTGAAGAATCAAAGCTACCGCGCTTCCGTACATTGTATTTTTGTGAGCCCGCCCACCGTACAATACAGCGATTTGAAGAAATTTGCAACGCCACAATCAAAGTGGAAGTACATGTAAACATTATCTATGATGTAAACATTATTTTTCTTACGTTGCACGCGCTTCTGATGCAGGTCCGCACGTGGCCAGCCATGTTTGATTGGTCAACGTATTACTTCCGCTTTGACTGTGGCGTTGCAAAATCTCTTCAAACCGCTGTAACTTCATATTGAACGCACTTTAATTTCTCCATATAGCACGCTGAGTCAGCAAAAACTATCAACAATGAATGACACATATCAAGGACATTTCACCATAGATGATTTCACAAGTACAACATAGATTCCACCGCGAGGTGTGATGGAATGTTTGCGCTGAATTAATGAGCAAACGACGCGCTATGACGAGGTGACTGCCTACTGTTGGACCAATGACCAAACAATTTGCTGCTAGCGCATGTCCATATCCGTAACGTGTTTGTTGAGTTAACGTACTGTGCGCATGCGCCAGCAGCAAAATTTCGGTCAAGATTGCACTTGCAATCTCCTGTACATGTACTATGTCTATGGTTGGACAGGGTCCACGGATGAATTTCGCGGCAGATCTACTGTCAGCTTCGCATACTTCCGTGAACCCTGTCCAACAGTAAGTAGGCGGCGGTCGCCTCGACATAGCGCATTTATCTCATTAAAATTAAAAAGATTTCTATCGAAATCAAAAGGATGTAGGATGAAGAAATATATCGCTGGCAATGTGAAACAATAAGGAACAAGCATGGAATGGTAACACAATTGACTTGCTAACAGACCGGCCATAGATCCCTACATCAGTGGCTGCTTAGTGTGGTTGGCTATAGCTAGTTCAGCTAGTTGCTGTTGACTGACACCTGAATTGAATTTAGCTTGTGACAAAATATTGATCTTATGTACAGCCACTATGATGAAATTTCATAAAATGAAATGTCAGTTGTGCTATTTGCATACATTTACACCCACCAGGACTCCCACATTAGATATATTTTTGGCTATTTTTGCCATTTTTATCAGACTGCAAACATTATTTTTAGTACATTGTAATAATAATAATAATTATTATGACTTGACTAAAAAATCATGATAGTAACATGTAAACAAGATATGAGTTGCATATGCTGATCTACGCATTTGACTAAGCGTACATGTAGTATTGTGTTCATTTTCACTGCAATGACCTGGATGTACTTTCTAAGCTGCCATTGGACATGAAGTTCATAATGTTGCTGCAAAGCATGTTCTTACTATTGATAATAACTGTTGGAGCAGGGGCTGCTTCCCACTCTATACCATCAGTTAATATCTTTCCTTCTGCAACATCTCCTGCTAAAACATCATCTTTACCTGAAACTGCATCTTCAGCTCCTCTAGCTGAAACCAATTCTCCTACTGCAACAAATCTTCTAGCTGAAACTACCTCTTCTGGATCAGCTTCTAATGCTGTCAATATAACCGTTACCAAAGGTACAATAAATTATGTAGGGATGCAAAGTCCATGCATTGCAATGTTGCAGCCTTACTGATTATTGGAGATATTTTAATCTCTATTTCAATATAGTTTCCATTATCAACCCACCATCATATGTTGTTGATGGTGACCAGAATGTTGAGCTGCAGTGTACTGTCACATTGAGTAGCACCATTGGACCAGACTACAGTGCTCTCAGTATTGACTGGAGAGACAGCACTGACACTATCATCAACAACTGCCCCAGCCCTCAGCCACATGGGAACACACAGATCAGTGATACCTTCTCTTGTAACCTGACACTAGCCACTATCTCAGCTACTAGTGCAGGACTATACTCCTGTAATGCTGCTATTACTGGAATTAGTGGTGTTAGTACTGATTCATTTGACCTTTCAGTACAAGGTTTGAAAATAAAGGTGCTGATGGTAAATTATAAAATTAATATTACTTGTATTACATACAGGATCTCTCCAGAGTACTAACATTTTCACACCAGTGAATGCAGTTCTTGGACAGTCATCTGTGCTCACTTGTGAAGTGCACACTTCACTACCAGTCACCACTAACCTGCTCTCAGTCCAGTGGATGCACAGAGGGAGTCTGGTCATTGGTAGTGGTGGGTTTGTACTAAAGCAAGGATCAGGACCAGGTGCTTCAGTGTATGTGACTGAGTTGACTCTGAATGAGACTACTGTTGAGAGCTCAGGACTGTACTCCTGTCGTGTGTCTACTGACAGACAACAAGTAACAGCTGAAGCCAACCTCACTGTAGCATGTGAGTGGATTGAGCTAAACTGTCATCATTTGATTGTCTCTTACAGTTTCTCATATTGATGTTCACACTGGACCATCCAATGGATTCCCCTCACAACCTCTACTGGATACCAGTACTAGACTGAACTGCTCTGTCACACTCCATCCTCAGCTCAGCCAGCTCACCATCCTCACCATCCAGTACCAGTGGTCCTCTAATGGTATGACAAGAGGCAGTGAACAGGAACTAGTGCTACCCAACTTGAGTCCAGCTGATGCTACAACCTACTCCTGCACAGTGACAGTCTTTTCAGCTAACCCAGGAGAATACCAGATCAGACAAATCAGTAATCAGTCAATGTATGACCTCAGAGCAAAAGGTGTGTCACATAGGCAATGTGGTCTTTGCAATTTTTTTTCACAGTTCCAGCTCCAATTGTTCATCTCTCACCTGGTGGTAAAGGAGTTTATTATTCTGGAGAAGATCTCAATTTAACATGTATCAGTAGTGTAGTGGGTGCAGTGTTCACTTGGAGAGCAGTTAATCCCATTACAATGCACCCATTGATCATACCTAATACTACTGTGAGCAGTGGTAGCAATACCAGTGTACTCATTCTCAGACCAATCAGAGTCAGTGATCATGTTCTAGTGGACTTTATTTGTGCATTAGCATTTCTTAAGAATGTTAATTTGATTGGAAGTACTTCATTTTCTCTAGTAAATATAAAAGGTAAACAATTTTCATCATTGTGTGGCTGTCATTATCATTTTCCAGTTTCATCATTGAGTGTGTCAGTATCTTCTAATACTAGTACAGTACTGGATATCAGTGGATACAACTCCTTCACTGTACAGTGTGGAGGAACATTTAGTCCTAGCTATCATCAATCAGGAGAATCACTTTCATTCATGTTAACCAGAAACAGTGTATCAGTCACTGATGTGCTTTCAACTAGTCTAGTGATGGCAACAGGAGATACAGTCTCTCAGAGCACCTCAGTACAGCAGACTGCATCCTCAGGTCCAGTCACACTAGTCTACAACTGCACTGTTGAGTTTAGCATCAGTGGATCACTCATTACTACTGCCAGTAACACAACACAGGTCATTGTGAAGGGTGAGCTAGTCTTGTATACCATTGGCCCACATGCATCTCTCCTCTCAACCTACCTGGAACAGGTCCCTCACTACCAGCAGCTCCAGTAGTAGTGGCACCAGTGACTACACCAACATCTGCTGTGATACAATGGAGTGTTCCTGTAGTGACCTACTCTCCTGAACAATACACTGTCTACTACACTACCAACAGCAGTGGCTGTCCTACCAACTCAGATGAGGGCTACAACAAGAGTGTGACTGTTTATGGTCTCAACCACACTGACTTCTTCACCATAAGAGACCAGCAGTACAATGTGACACTGAACAATCTTCATCCTTACACAGTGTACTGCTATAAAGTAGTGGCTACTAACACTGAGGGAGGGAATGAGTCTATAATAAGGATATTTGAGACAGCTGAGAGTGGTGAGTAAGTTTTGCATTGACGTAGTATTTTAATTTTGTACTTTATTTGATAAACAGCTCCTGGTGGACCACCTCAGAACTTATTTGTCTTAACGAATTCACAATACATCACTCTCTCCTGGTCTCCTCCTCTTCCTTTGCATCGTAATGGAGTCATCATCAACTATCTTATAACCTGTACTCTTAGTAGAGACACAAAACATATTATGAGAGTTACCATGACCAACCTGACTATATCAATAAAACCATTCACTAACTACACATGCTCTGTGACTGCAGCAACAATTGTGGGAGATGGTCCACTAGCAACAGTTAGTGGAACCTCTGATGAAGATGGTGAGTACATTATTCACTATAGCTACTGTGATATCACTCATGATGTGCTGTACAGTCCCTGCAGGACCACCTCGTCAGGTCTTTGGAGTTGCTGAGAGCTCTACATCAATAAATGTTACTTGGAGTGCTCCATCAACACCAAATGGAGTGATCACTGAGTACCAACTCCAGTGTTCTGGTGGTGGACAAGTGTTCAACCGCACTGTGATGGAGACCACAACCACACTGAGTGGACTCCTACCATACACCAACTACTCCTGTAGCATCACAGCTCACACCAGTGTTGGAGGAGGACCTGCAGCAACTACCAATGTGACTACTCTACAAGATGGTGAGTCTGAATCTAATAGTCTGAATAAATTTTAATTAAGTGTCATTCCTGCAGTTCCTAGTGGACCACCTCAGAACTTTGCTATCTCTGTCAGTTCACATTTACTCACTCTCTCCTGGTATTCTCCTATCTCTTCACAACGTAATGGCATCATCATCAGCTATCTTATCACCTACCGCTCAGGAAGCAGCATCATCAACAGCACCAGAACCAGCAGTACCAGTCTGACCATCACAGGACTGCAGCCATTCACCAACTACATCTGTAGCATCACAGCTCACACCAGTGTTGGAGGAGGACCTGCAGCAACTACCAGTGTGACCACTCTACAAGATGGTGAGCACACTAAATTTTAAACATTGTTACAGCTTGTAGCTATTGTCGCTTACATAATAGTTCATGCTTGCTCTCTTTTGGTCTGCTCCTCCTTCCTCACAATGGAATGGAGTCATCATTGGTTATAATCTCACCTGCATTATTGATGGGATGACAAGTAGTATGAGTGTTTCAGAAACAAACCAGACTATAGTTATAGATCCATTCACTAACTACTCCTGTACTGTGAGAGCTGCAACTATAGTAGGAGATGGTCCTGCAACAGTAGCGATTAGTGGAGTCACTGATGAAGACAGTGAGTAATTCTCACTTGATACAGTTGTATATTCGTTTTCTATAAATTGTATAGTACCTGAAACACCTCCTCACAATCTGTCTGTAATATCTACTTCTTCATCATTTATTCTCTCATGGGAAGCACCTATAAAACCAAATGGAGTGATCATTAAGTATTTCCTTAACTGTTCTAATGGCAGCAAAAACTTCAATTGGATGGTGATGGGTTCGCAGACCTCAACCACACTGAGTGGACTCCTACCATACACCAACTACTCCTGTAGCATCACAGCTCACACCAGTGCTGGAGGAGGACCTGCAGCAACTATCACTGTGACTACTGCAGAAGATAGTGAGCAGATAACTATTAAGTCTTCCTTTAATTTGTTTTAATTTTCAGTTCCTAGTGGAGCTCCTCAAGGTCTTGTATCATCAGTCACGTCTCGTACACTCACTTTCTTATTGCTTCCTCCTATCTTCTCACAACGTAATGGAGTCATCATCAGCTATCTCATCACCTGCAGCTCAGGAGACAGAAACATCAACAGCACCAGAACCAGCAGTACCAGTGTGACCATCACAGGACTGCAGCCATTCACCAACTATACCTGTAGCATCACAGCTCACACCAGTGTTGGAGGAGGACCTGCAGCAACTACCAGTGTGATGACTCTACAAGATGGTGAGCAGATATAGCATGCTCTAGCAAGTCTTGTTTTATGCATTTAATCATGTTACGTAGTTCCTAGTGGACCTCCTCTAAGTCTCGTATCATCAGTCACATCTCGTACACTCACCCTCTCCTGGTCTCCTCCCCTTTCCTCACAACGTAATGGAGTCATCATCAGCTATGTCATCACCTGCAGCTCAGGAAGCAGCATCATCAACAGCACCAGAACCAGCAGTACCAGTCTGACCATCACAGGACTGCAGCCATTCACCAACTACACCTGTTTTGTGAGTGCTGCAACAATCAGAGGAGATGGACCAGCTACATCAATACATCATTTAATTACTGCAGAAGACAGTGAGATGATTCAACTTGATGCACTGTCAGTAAAGTTTATTCATTTGTTTTGTATTGTAGTACCAAATGGATTTCCCAAAAACTTCACTATTTCTGCATTCACTACTCATACACTCACTCTCTCCTGGTCTCTTCCTCTTCCCTCACAACGTAATGGAGTCATCATCAGCTATATCATCACCTGTAGCTCAGGAGGCAGCATCATCAACAGCACCAGAACCAGCAGTGCCAGTCTGACCATCACAGGACTGCAGCCATTCACCAACTACACCTGTTCAGTGAGAGCTGCAACAGTCAGAGGAGATGGTCCACCAGCAACAGTTAGTGGAGTCACTGATGAAGATGGTGAGTACATCATTCACTATAGCTACTGTGATATCACTCATGATGTGCTGTACAGTCCCTGCAGGACCACCTCGTCAGGTCTTTGTTATTGCTGAAAGCTCAACAACAATTACTCTATTATGGATGACTCCAGCAACACCAAATGGAGTGATCACTGACTACCAACTCCAGTGTTCTGGTGGTGGACAAGTGTTCAACCGCACTGTGATGGAGACCACAACCACACTGAGTGGACTCCTACCATACACCAACTACTCCTGTAGCATCACAGCTCACACCAGTGCTGGAGGAGGACCTGCAGCAACTACCAGTGTGACCACTCTACAAGATGGTGAGCACACTAAATTTTAAACATTATTATAGCCTGTAGCTATTGTTGCTTACTTATAGTTCCTAGTGGTCCTCCGCAAAACTTTTTGTCATCAACTACCTCTCACATGCTTGCTCTCTCTTGGTCTCCTCCTCCTTCCTCACAATGGAACGGAGTCATCATTGGTTATAATCTCACCTGCATTATTGATGGGATGACAAGTAGTATGAGTGTTTCAGAAACAAACCAGACTATAGTTATAGATCCATTCACTAACTACTCCTGTACTGTGAGAGCTGCAACTATAGTAGGAGATGGTCCTGCAACAGTAGCGATTAGTGGAGTCACTGATGAAGACAGTGAGTAATTCTCACTTGATACAGTTGTATATTCGTTTTCTATAAATTGTATAGTACCTGAAACACCTCCTCACAATCTGTCTGTAATATCTACTTCTTCATCATTTATTCTCTCATGGGAAGCACCTATAAAACCAAATGGAGTGATCATTAAGTATTTCCTTAACTGTTCTAATGGCAGCAAAAACTTCAATTGGATGGTGATGGGTTCGCAGACCTCAACCACACTGAGTGGACTCCTACCATACACCAACTACTCCTGTAGCATCACAGCTCACACCAGTGCTGGAGGAGGACCTGCAGCAACTATCACTGTGACTACTGCAGAAGATAGTGAGCAGATAACTATTAAAGTCTTCCTTTCATTTATTTTAATTTTCAGTTCCTAGTGGAGCTCCTCAAGGTCTTGTATCGTCAGTCACGTCTCTTACACTCACTTTCTTATTGCTTCCTCCTATCTTCTCACAACGTAACGGAGTCATCATCAGCTATCTCATCACCTGCAGCTCAGGAGGCAGCATCATCAACAGCACCAGAACCAGCAGTACCAGTCTGACCATCACAGGACTGCAGCCATTCACCAACTACACCTGTTCTGTGAGAGCTGCAACGATCAGAGGAGATGGACCAGCTGCAACAGTTAGTGGAGTCACTGATGAAGATGGTGAGTACATCATTCACTATAGCTACTGTGATATCACTCATGATGTGCTGTACAGTCCCTGCAGGACCACCTCGTCAGGTCTTTGTTATTCCTGAAAATTCAAAAACGATTACGTTTATTTGGAGTGCTCCAGAAATACCAAATGGAGCGATCACTGAGTACCAGGTCCAGTGTTCTGGTGGTGGACAAGTATTCAGCCACAGTCTGATGGAGGTTACCACCACGCTGAGTGGACTCCTACCATACATCAGCTACTCCTGTAGCATCACAGCTTACACCAGTGTTGGAGGAGGACCTGCAGCAAATTTTACAGTTCATACATTGCAGGACAGTAAGTATAAGGTTGTTGCTAGTTGCTGATTGTCTTTAGCTCCCAGTGGACCTCCTCACAGCTTCAGGATTGCAGTCACTTCTACTATCATCACTCTAATCTGGTCTCCTCCTCTCCTCTCACAGCGTAATGGAGTCATCATCACCTATCTCATCAACTGCACAGTTGGTGGTGTGAAAAGAAGTATTAGACAAGATGGAATGATTCTCAAATTGTTTACAGAACCGTTCACTAACTACTCCTGTACTGTGAGTGCTGCAACTAGTGTAGGAGATGGTCCTGCAACAGTAGCGATTAGTGGAGTCACTGATGAAGACGGTGAGTGAGCTTCTATCAGAGTTGTGCTATTTATGATACATTGTTTTTTCCAGTACCATCATGTCCTTGTAATCTATCTGGAATATCTAATAATTCTATGTCGCTTTCTTTTATGTGGGATGCATCTTTGAAACCAAATGGTGTAATCACCAAATATGTCTTCTTGTGTTCTGGAGGTAGAATGGAACATGTCATCAGCATCACTGGTTCACAGACCACAACCACACTGAGTGGACTCCTACCATACACCAACTACTCCTGTAGCATCACAGCTCACACCAGTGTTGGAGGAGGACCTGCAGCAACTACCAGTGTGACCACTCTACAAGATGGTAAGCAGATATACCATGTTCTAGCAAGTCTTGGTTTTTGTAATGTTACATATAGTTCCTAGTGGACCTCCTCAAAGTCTTGTATCATCAGTCACCTCTGATGTACTCACACTGTTCTGGTCTCCTCCTCTTCCCTCACAACGTAATGGAGTCATCATCAGCTATCTCCTCACCTGCAGCTCAGGAGGCAGCATCATCAACAGCACCAGAACCAGCAGTACTAGTCTGACCATCACAGGACTGCAGCCATTCACCAACTACACCTGTTCTGTGAGAGCTAAAACAATCATAGGAGATGGACCAGCTGCAGTGAAAACAGTAGAAACTCAAGAAGAGAGTAAGTTCCTAGTATTTTTAACAGATGATAATAATATCCTTGCTCTATAGTTGCTTCAAGTACAACTCAGCATATCATAGTAGCAGTGACTACCTTCTTGATCACGTGTGTTGGCACATTTTTGGTCACTGGTTGTTTGTGTTTGCTAGTATTGAAGAGGTTTTTTAAAGATCAGAAAAAGCAACAAGCTCATGATAATAAAATGTCTGCAGTGGTATCATATGAAATGGTGAACACTGAGAAAACAACAGAGGCTGAGTATGAGGTTATAGACCATCACAAGAAAGGAGTGACCCTTGAAGAGAACCCAGCTTACTCTGTTCATGCTTAATAATAATCTACTCATGAAATACTGAATTCAAATGACTTACTTGTTAGCATAAATATGAAGTTTGGAAACATGACTAGGTAGTACAATATTAGCAGTGTGTAGCTAGAGATTGTGTCTTTACTTCATTTACTATTATTCTGAAATTAAAATGCCTGTTCTCAACTTCGTGATAATTGTAAGACACACAATCACGTGGGAGAACGTTACCAAATCTCCCACTCTCATTTTTATCAAGGAAAGACACATGAGGTCATGTTCATCATTAGTACTGTAAGCTAAGTAATGCATTGTGTTTTTACTGATCCGGTGTGCAAAATTGTATTGTGCATTTAATACACATTCTTTTTGTTAGTTGGTTATGGTGATCATCAGAGGGTTGTATCACTATCAACAGCAGCAATATAGTTATCTCAATAATTTAGTTTTTACTGGTAAGAGTTTAGTTTATGCCAGCTATAGTTGACAACCACTTAGACATGCCTCCATCTGGACGACCAGAAGACTACTTGATGATCAGCTGATGACCGGAAGACTAGAAGCACATCGCCATTATCCTATCAACAGTCTTCTTGATACTAACTATCATATCTTATGCAGCCACAAAGTCAATGATGGAGATCATTGTATAAAGTGTAGTGTTATGTTTATTTAAAGTAAAATTTGTGCACACAGGAAGTTGGTGTTCGTCTGCTATGGTCAGCTATTGCTCAATCTCTGTGTTGCTCTATTGGGACTGTATGTACTTCATGCTGGTTGTGTTCATGGCGAGCCATTAGCCTGTACCTGAAACTAGTGCTGGAGTACACAATCACTCACTATAGCATGAGTACTTCATTGCTTATGGGCAGTTATTTCAATCTTCGTGGTTCTGTTCTCATTCCTAACTTATACATGAACTCTAGTGTGTGAGTACACATGTGTACATCGTTAGATACCCACTTCGAATGTTATTGTTCTACCATGCAGTTACCACTGTGATTGATGGACCGCAGCGCAACAACCAGCCAGTTGACACATCACTACATAGAGTTTGAGTGTCAGATACATTTGTTGCACTAAGCTTTTTCACAAAATAATAGTCTCACACTCTGTATCACTCAGCATGATAGTGGAGAGTATTGCTACACTGCTAGTTCAGTAGTATATTGAAGGAAGTCAGCCTAGCTAGACCAGAAGATTGTGTTTAAGTAAAAGCCAAAACTAATGGTGAGTACATGTACCTCGAATAATAAATAAAAGTTTTCTTGCTTAACAACAGTCACCATTTCTGGAAATTTTGAGAAT
The DNA here is from genome assembly GCA_964017065.1 of Haliclona indistincta. Taxonomy (NCBI): domain Eukaryota; kingdom Metazoa; phylum Porifera; class Demospongiae; order Haplosclerida; family Chalinidae; genus Haliclona; species Haliclona indistincta. The sequence continues at coordinate 6,178,193 of OZ024792.1, forward strand.
ATACGAATTGGCAGCTCTGTACAATTATTGTGTAGTGCTTCTAATCTGATGGACAGTGCTATCAAGTGGTTATCTCATGATGGGTCAGTGTTGAACAGCTCAGGTGTTCTGATACTACAGTCACATAATAAGCACTGATACCACAGTCATGCTCATGGATATTTTCTCTTTTACATGCCTTTCATGGCAATTTTAGCATATTAAATTGCCACATTACAAATTTAATGTTGGACTTGTTTATCTTACATATCTGCCAAAACACTAAATCATTGAAAGAACGGAGGGAATTTACTGCTGTAGCTTTTCACCTACGACTGGAATCAAAGCTTTGCAGTTGGATTTGCAGTGAATACCGTGTGGCTTTCCACTAAAATTAAATACACGTGGTATCAGCGTGATATAGTGACCGAATGAGCATATTAATAAAATATTATTATTTTTTACCCGCACAACTTGTACTGTCGGAGCGCTCTGACCGCTGTACCGCTGCGGTTGCGACGGCCCTGAACTAGCAACTACGAAGATTTGAAGAAGAGCGATGTTGCAACAGTCATCACTAACCTTGTTAGTGACACTGTTAGCTGCTGTGATGAACGGAGCACAGTATAGCTCATCTGCTGATGTGTGCAAGAATTGTAAGTATTTCTTTACTTGTTCTGTATCTGATGTGTTGCTGTTCTTCAGGTACCATCAGTGACCTGATGATTACTCCATCACACAATATCACTATTGAGTCTGGTACTACTGTATCACTGAACTGCACTGCTAAGCATACAAGTTATCAAGATTGCTCGATGTGTTTGGTGTGGAAGCATGATGACAGGCTTCTCTCTGATGTGATGTTTACAACGATCAATGAAACATTGAGTAGTACATTACAACTCACTGTTAACATAAGTACCCAAGGAGAGTATAGCTGCCAGACAAATGAGACAGATACAGAGATAGTAAAGTCAATAGACATCACAGCAGCCAGTTAGTGAGAATAAACGTGCAATACATGTATGTAAGATTGATGAATTGTCTTTTACAGGTGTCTCAATCAAAGGGACATATACTAACATTCGTATTGGTAATACGACTATCATCACTTGTATGATAGCACCGCTTCCATTGAATACAACCTACAAATGGCTGTTGTCAAATGGGCTAGTGATGAATAGTTCGGATGTTCTGAAACTTATAGGAAACCACACCATTGATGAGAGCAAATTTACATGTCTAGTGAATTCACCCCATCTGTACTCTCCTATTCAAAAGACTATTACTGTCACTGTACAAGGTATGTAGAGTATACACTTAATACATCACAGACACTGTACTCAACACATTGTGCAGGTACTACTGTTTCTGATGTTAGTTTAAGTGAAGAGAACATATCTGCTCTCAAAAGAACTAATAACATAATGATCAGTTGTACAATCACTCTCAACAATACCATTGGACCTAATTACAGTGCACTGAATGTCACATGGACACACAATGGCTCTCAATCTACAATGCTTCAAGCTAATCCAATTGGAATGAGTGGAGAGCCATCATTGATGCTCACTAGTGAATTAACAATTGACAGTAATGAATTCACAGACAGTGGCAGCTACTGTTGTGTTGCTGGAGTGATTGGATCTGGTGACTCAAATAAGATGGGCTGTGTCACATTAAATGTGCTAGGTAAAAATTAATACATCACCAATAATTATTTTTTAAATCATTGTTATACACAGATATCAGCATATCAGGAGAACACTCAGATCTAACTGTTGGAACAACATATAATATTACTTGCAGTGTACCAGGTCTTGATGACTCTAGTGCCATAATGTGGACTAGTAGTGCAGCTGCTGTCCTTGTTTCAACAACAAACACTCTCACACTGCAGTCAGTGAATAACACATTGAATGGAACTGAGTTCACATGTTCAGTAAACTCATCAAAACTGTACAGTTCTGGAATGAAGAAAATTACTGTCACCATACTAGGTATGTTTTTAATTAAAGTTACACAAACAATAAAATTAAAAAGATTTCTATCGAAATCAAAATGATGTAGGGTTGTGAAATCTACCACTGGTCCACAATGTAAACTAACAAGGAACAAGCATGGAATGGTAACACGATTGACTTGCTAACAGACCATAGATCCCTACATCTGTGGCTGTACATAAGATCAATCTTTTGTCACAAGCTGATTGCATGTTAGGTGTCAGTCAACAGCAATTAGCTGAACTAGCTATAGCCAACCACAGCAGCCACTGATGTAGGGATCTATGGTCTGTTGGCAAGTCAATCGTGTTACCATTCCATGTTTGTTCCTTGTTAGTTTACATTGCGGACCAGTAGTAGATTTCACAACCCTACATCCTTTTTAATTTTCTTTATTAACTGAATTTACCTTAAACAAACTTCAGACACAATTACAATTAGTGGCAATTTAAAGAATATACCAATTGGCAGCTCTGTACAGCTGATGTGCAGAACACCAAATTTGACAAGCAGTGCTATCAAGTGGTTATCTCATGATGGGTCAGTGTTGAACAGCTCAGGTGTTCTGATACTACAGTCAGTGAACTACACTATCAATGGAACAATGATCACATGCTCAGTGAACTCACCACAACTGATAAACACCATCAATGAGACCATCACACTTACTGTACAAGGTGAGAGACATTTGATATTACATGCAGCATTGGTCACTCATCTCTGCAGCAACATCAGTTACTCAAGCCACTATTATCAATCCACCATTATATGTTGTTGATGGTGACCAGAATGTTGAGCTGCAGTGTACTGTCACACTGAGTAGCACCATTGGACCAGACTACAGTGCTCTCAGTATTGACTGGAGAGACAGCACTGACACTATCATCAACAACTGCTCCAGCCCCCAGCCACATGGGAACACACAGATCAGTGACACCTTCTCTTGTAACCTGACACTAGCCACTATCTCAGCTACTAGTGCAGGACTGTACACCTGTAATGCTGCTATTACTGGAATTAGTGGTGTTAGTACTGATTCATTTGACCTTTCAGTACAAGGTTTGAAAATAAAGGTGCTGATGGTAAATCATAAAATTATTTGTATTACACACAGGATCTCTCCAGAATGCTAATCTCCTCACACCAGAGAATGCTGTTCTTGGACAGTTGTCTGTGCTCACTTGTGAAGTGCACACTTCATTACCAGTCACCATTAACCTGCTCTCAGTCCAGTGGATGCACAGAGGGAGTCTGGTCACTGGTAGTGGTGGGTTTGTACTAAAGCAAGGATCAGGGCCAGGTGCTTCAGTGTATGTGACTGAGTTGACTCTGAGTGAGACTACTGTTGAGAGCTCAGGACTGTACTCCTGTCGTGTGTCTACTGACAGACAACAAGTAACAGCTGAAGCCAACCTCACTGTAGCATGTGAGTGGATTGAGATAAGATGTCATCATTTGATTGTCTCTTACAGATTCTCATATTGATGTTCACACTGGACCATCCAATGGATTCCCCTCACAACCTCTACTGGATACCAGTACTAGACTGAACTGCTCTGTTACACTCCATCCTCAGCTCAACCAGCTCACCATCCTCACCATCCAGTACCAGTGGTCCTCTAATGGTGTGACAAGAGGCAGTGAACAGGAACTAGTGCTGCCCAACTTGAGTCCAGCTGATGCTACAACCTACTCCTGCACAGCGACAGTCTCTTCAGCTAACCCAGGAGAACACCTGATCAGACAAATCAATAATCAGTCAATGTATGACCTCAGAGCAAAAGGTGTGTCAATATTCAATGTGATCTTTTAATTTTTTCACAGTTCCAGCTCCAATTGCTCATCTCTCACCTGGTGGTAGAGGAGTTTATTATTCTGGAGAAGATCTCAATGTAACATGTATCAGTAGTGTAGTGGGTGCAGTGTTCACTTGGAGAACAGTTAATTTTTTAACACAGCAACCATTGATCATACCAAATACTACTGTGAGCAGTGGTAGCAATACCAGTGTACTCATTCTCAGACCAATCAGAGTCAGTGATCCTGTTCTAGTGGACTTTATTTGTGCAGTAGCATTTCCTGAGAATATGAACATCATCGGAAGTACATCTTTCACTTTAGTCAATATAAATGGTAAGATTATTTTTGTTGTACAAGTGTGGCTGTCATTATTTGCAATTTCCAGTTCCATCATTGAGTCTGTCAGTTTCTTCCAATACTAGTACAGTACTGGATATCAGTGGATACAATTCTTTCACTGTACAGTGCGGAGGAACATTTAGTCCTAGCTCTCATCAATCAGGAGAATCACTTTCATTCATGTTAACCAGAAACAGTGTATCAGTCACTGATGGGCTTTCAACTAGTCCAGTGATGTCAACAGGAGATACAGTCTCTCAGAGCAGCTCAGTACAGCAGACTGCATCCTCAGGTCCAGCCACACTAGTCTACAACTGCACTGTTGAGTTTAGCATCAGTGGATCACTCATTACTACTGCCAGTAACACAACACAGGTCATTGTGAAGGGTGAGCTAGCCTTGTATACCATTGGCCCACATGCATCTCTCCTCTCAACCTACCTGGAACAGGTCCCTCACTACCAGCAGCTCCAGTAGTAGTGGCACCAGTGACTACACCAGCATCTGCTGTGATACAATGGAGTGTTCCTGTAGTGACCTACTCTCCTGAACAATACACTGTCTACTACACTACCAACAGCAGTGGCTGTCCTACCAACTCAGATGAGGGCTACAACAAGAGTGTGACTGTTTATGGTCTCAACCACACTGACTTCTTCACCATAAGAGACCAGCAGTACAATGTGACACTGTACAATCTTCATCCTTACACAGTGTACTGCTATAAAGTAGTGGCTACTAACACTAAGGGAAGGAATGAGTCTATGATGATGTTTTTTCAAAGTGATAAGTTTAATATGCATCATCTCTACTGTTTGCTTACTGTTCAACTTTTCAGCTCTTAGTGGACCTCCTGAGAACTTTATCATCTTAACTACATCTCGTAACATTACTCTCTCCTGGTCTCCCCCTCTCTCACAACGTATTGGAGTCATCATCAGCTATCTCATCACCTACAGCTCAAGAGGCAGCATCATCAACAGCACCAGAACCAGCAGTACCAGTCTGACCATCACAGGACTGCAGCCATTCACCAACTACACCTGTTCTGTGAGAGCAGCAACAATAGTGGGAGATGGACCAGCTGCAGTGAGGACTATATTAACACATGAGGAGAGTAAGTGTTTGTCTTCAGTTCCTCTTCAAATAATGAATATTCTGTTCTTTTTCTAGAACCAGGATCAGCTCCAGATATGATTGTGATTAAAACTAGAACTTCAAAGAGTGTTACACTCACTTGGAAGCCCCCAACAGAGCCTAATGGAATCATCACTGAATATCGATTCCAGTGCTCTGGAGAAAATAATGTGGTCAACAGCAATGTAGTGGGATCACAGACTACAACCACACTGAGTGGACTCCTACCATACACCAGCTACTCCTGTAGCATCACAGCTCACACCAGTGTTGGAGGAGGACCTGCAGCAACTACCAGTGTGACTACTCTACAAGATGGTTAGTCTGAATCTAATAGTTTTTTCTGTATTCAAGTGTAACTCATTCAGTTCCCAGTGGACCACCTCAGAACTTCACTGTCTCAGTAACTTCTCGTAGTATTGCTTTCTCTTGGTCTCCTCCACTCCTCTTACAACGTAATGGAGTCATCACTGGCTATAATCTAACCTGTACTGTTGGTGGAGTGACCGTTAGTGCCAGATTTAGTGTTACTAGTCTGAACACATCAGTAGAGCCATTCACTAACTACTCCTGTACTGTGAGGGCAGCAACAGTTGTAGGAGATGGTCCTGCAACAGAAGCAATTAATAGAGCCACTGATGAAGACAGTGAGTGTTTCTCACTAATGCTTTTCATTGTGTTTTTCTGTCTTTACAGAACCGGAATCACCTCCCAATGATCTTTCTGGAGTTTCAAAAAATTCTACATCAATATTTCTTAATTGGAATATACCTCAGAAACCAAATGGAGTGATTACTCATTATGAGCTCTACTCATTTGGTGGTGGTCGAGTGTTCAATCACACTGTGATGGAGACCACAACCACACTGAGTGGACTCCTACCATACACCAACTACTCCTGTAGCATCACAGCTCACACCAGTGTTGGAGGAGGACCTGCAGCAACTACCAGTGTGACTACTCTACAAGATGGTAAGCTTGAATGGTTCTACTAATACTAATAGTAAATTCATTAATTTGTTTAGTCCCTGGTGGTCCTCCTCAAAATTTTTCCATCACTGGCACTTCTCACACACTCAATTTTTCCTGGTTTCCTCCTCCTTCTTTACAACATAATGGAGTCATAACAGACTATAATCTCACTTGCACTGTTGGTGGAATGATTAATAGTAACAGAGTGAATGATACTAGTTTTGTCATACCAGTGGATCCATTCACTAACTACTCTTGTACTGTGAGAGCTGCTACAACTATTGGAGATGGTCCTGCAACAGCAGTGATGAGTGGAGTCACTGATGAAGACAGTGAGTGCCTTACATGAGCCCATAATGAGAGTCTATTTCATTGTGGACTTCAATACATGAGTGCATGCTTCTTCTGTTTTCACAGAGCCTGAAGCACCTCCTCGTAATCTATCGGGATTTTCTGATACTTCTATGTCATTATCTCTTAGTTGGTGTATACCTCAGAAACCAAATGGAGTGATTAGTCATTACGAGCTCAGCGCATCTGGTGATGGACAAGTGTTTAACTGGACTATAAATGGATCACAGACCACAACCACACTGAGTGGACTCCTACCATACACCAACTACTCCTGTAGCATCACAGCTCACACCAGTGTTGGAGGAGGACCTGCAGCAACTACCAGTGTGACTACTCTACAAGACAGTGAGTTGATTTAGATTTTAGAAATTTAATCTAATTTTAAATTTTAGATCCTAGTGGACCTCCTCTAAATTTCATGTCATCAATCACCTCTCGTGCAATCAATCTCTTCTGGTCTCCTCCTCTTCCCTCACAACGTAATGGAGTCATCATCAGCTATCTCATAACCTGCAGCTCAGGAGGCAGCATCATCAACAGCACCAGAACCAGCAGTACCAGTCTGACCATCACAGGACTGCAGCCATTCACCAACTACACCTGTTCTGTGAGAGCTGCAACAATAGTGGGAGATGGACCAGCTGCAGTGAACACTATATTAACAAATGAAGAGAGTAAGTGCAGTTCCTCTTCAATTAATAATATGCTGCTCTTTGTCTAGAACCAGGATCACCTCCAGATATGATTTTGATTAAAACTATAACTTCAAAGAGTGTTACACTCACTTGGAAGCCCCCAACAGAGCCTAATGGATTCATCTCTGAATATCAATTCCAGTGCTCTGGAGAAAATTATGTGGTCAACAGCAATGTAACGGGCTCACAGACTACAAATACTCTAAATGGACTCCTACCATACACCAACTACTCCTGTAGCATCACAGCTCACACCAGTGTTGGAGGAGGACCTGCAGCAACTACCAGTGTGACTACTCTACAAGATAGTGAGCTCAAAATTGTGTGCCCAACTTTATAATTATCGATCACTAATTCAGTTCCTAGCGGTCCTCCACAAAGCTTCATACCATTAGCCATGTCTCACAACATCACTCTCTCCTGGTCTCCTCCTCTCTCCTCACAACGTAATGGAGTCATCATCAGCTATCTCATCACCTGCAGCTCAGGAGGCAGCATCATCAACAGCACCAGAACCAGCAGTACCAGTCTGACCATCACAGGACTGGAGCCATTTACCAACTATACCTGTTCTGTGAGAGCTGCAACAGTAGTGGGAGATGGACCAGCTGCAGTGAATACAATAGAAACTCAAGAAGAATGTAGGTTCCTAAGTTACAATAATAACTACATTACATCTTTGCTCTATAGTTGTTTCAACAACTGCATGTATATGCCCATCTCCCTCACAAGATGTAACAGCTGCAACCAGCTTTACTACATCCCATCAACTAATCACAGCAGTGGTAGTTACATTCTTTCTCACTTTTGTTAGCACATTTGTACTCAGTTCTCTGTTGTTTTTGTTGATATTGAAGAGGTCTGGGAATGCAAAAGCTCAGAGCAAACTACAAAAGCAATCTGAACCAGCAGAGGGGACTTATGAAATGGTGAATACTGAGAAAACAGCAGAGGCTGAGTATGAGATTATAGACCATAACAAGAAAGGAGTGACCCTTGAGGAGAACCCAGCTTACTCTGTTCACACATTCCATCCACAGTAACTGAATTTCAATATTAATTATAATCAGACATACATGTAGTTAGGTGCATGCATACAAGACTAAGAGTTCATGTATAGTCTGTACTTGCTAGGCATTGAGTGTGTTTGAAACTTTTTGAGTTATAGTCTTGTATGTTAACATTTAAACGTTGAGCATTGAGTACCATTTAATTATGGTCCTCACAATGTCCAGATCATGAGACTAGCCTCTACTCAACTTTCTGTAAGATGGAGTCCACTGAATCTAGAAGAAGCTCGTGGGTTCATCACTCACTATACAGTGACTGCAGAGCCTGTTAGTACCACTCAAACGAGACAGCAAACTGAAGGAGTATTGAGTGTAAGAGTGCTTCCTAATACTACCAGTGTAGTAATGCATGGACTGAGCTCTGCATTAACCTATTGGATCACAGTATCAGCCAATACTGTGGTTGGAACAAGCACTAATAACAGCAAATGTCTTGCAAATCCATCAGGTACTGATTGTTACTTTAAAGGAATTATTTACTTCTTTTTAACTTTTAGCACACTCAGACTTTGTATGCCCATCTTCCTTAAAAGATATCAGCAGCTACTTTGGTGTAACTCAGTTAATCACAGCAGTGGTAGTTACATTCTTTCTCACTTTTGTTAGCACATTTGTGCTCAGTTTTCTGTTGTTTTTGTTGATAATGAAGAGGTCTGGGAATGCAAAAGATCAGAGCAAACTACAAAAGCAATCTGAACCAGTAGAAGGAACATATGAAATGGTGAACACTGAGAAAACAGCAGAGGCTGAGTATGAGGTTATTGACTATAAAAAGAAAGGAGTGACCCTTGAAGAGAACCCAGCTTACTCTGTTCACACATTCTGTTCATAAACACATGACATGTTCAACATTAATAACGACAAAATTCATATTATGTGAAAAGGTTTATATTTGTGTATGTACTTAATGACTTTTGTATATTGACTCAAATTTTTGTATATATTGATTTCACTATTGTGGCTAGTAAATGAGGAGGTTTCATTTTGATGTTGTTTTTCAGCAACGCACTGCCAGAAAACATTACTGGATAAATTTTATGGTTTGATTAAAACCTATGGTTGCAGGATAAACACATTATACTAATCCAGATTCAAAAGTGTGTGGGTTGTATCTTCATGAGAAACAAAATGCTTTATAATACTGTGTGCATTGCCAAGACCAAACAATGTAGAGCATAAATATTATTAGGGAGACACGGTAGTGTCTCCCTATGTAGGGTTGAACGAGAAAACAAGATGGCGGCTACATACAATGTATTAGCGTTCAAACGCTGATATTTCGCCTGGTCATGAATTTTATACGTCCAAAGACACTTAAATCTGCTATCTGGCGTTGCCCCATCTTACAGTAGCAAGGAGATTGCTCGAGATTGTTACTAAAGTGACGAACCTGGAAACGGTGAAAATCGACTTTCGTCATCTTCGTTTTCTTCTTCTTCTTTCTTCTTTCTTCAACTCGCCTAGCACCTTTACGTGAGCAGTGCCGAGACCAAAACACCCACGAACAGTCGTGAAATTCTCCTGGCATGTGCCTTTTGAACTTAGTTTTTAGCGAAACGACGATATAAATTCCGCGATTTCTCGATCGTGATCCATTGTCAGCTAAGTGGGTGGTTACTAAAACCCGGGACGGGACGGGACTCAGGCGGGATGTCCCGTCCCGTCCCGCATACTAAAATGCGGGACGAAAATAAATAATAAATCTTTCATTATTACTGTATAGTCTAGCCTAGTACCTAGTCGCTGTCGTGAAAGGCCTCTATGTTGCAGGCATTTATCTACATGTGCAGTAATGTCTGCATACTGAAATTAATGTTGCATTGCTACATGTTATTTCCGGGTAATAATTATTATTATTGTGAGTTATTTTCCCAATAGCATATTATATTGGAAAAGGTACATGCACTGAAATAAAACCGAAATTGTACATGTTGTACAATTGTGTGATGACAAAAATAAAACTGAGCCATGACAAAAGGGAAAATAATTATAGTCTAGCTACTTGCAGTTAGAACAGAACCATTTTCGTAACAACCTCTGAGGATTTCCAATACATTTAAAATGGTACCACTCCTTGCATCGACTGCATTCCACCATCTCCTCATCATAAGAGTCTGGTAGCAAGCATGGACAAAAGATATGTATGGATTACTTCAAGCCTTCTGACTGATTGTTAGTCACTCCGCTGTACGGATTGTACACACAGAGCTTCTCTAATACCCATCTTCCAACAGATTTTGGAACAAGGAATAGTCACGGGTATACTCTCAGGAGGGCAGTCTAGTAATCCCACCTCTTTCTTGTACACGATGTTGGCATGATCAATAGCACTTGCTTTTTCGAACTCATTCATCTTGGATGGGAGCCTGAGTGCGAACAAAATTATGGTTGGATGATTTGGTAGAATTTCGGTGGCAGAAGTCAACAGCTGCACTTTGATCACCTTGGTAGTGAACCAGAGTGAAGGTAGTTTCTCCTATGAGTTGATACCCATGTCGTTGAAATTCTTCGGATGGCCCATTTGGAGTGTCTAAATCAAAATAGAACTTCTTTACCAATGGTTCTTTTCTTGGAAGCTTGGTCGCACCCTGATTTATCCAGCGATACTGATCACATCTCCAGTCATCTAATCAAACATAACATGATAGTAAATATCATAGATATGCATAATAAATTTCAAGTTGTTTTTAGGTTACCTTGCTTGGCATCATCAACAAGTACAGTTCACCAGCCTTTGGCTTTTTTGGAGGACTAGTAATGATTGTATCACCATCTTGCTCCAGTCCTTGTTCCTTTGCCCTTGTTAGAATTGCAACAACTTCTGTAATAGAAACAGATTTCTGGAGATCGAAGACTCTGTTCGTCATCGTCAAATAGCAAGCACGTGAGCAAAGGAACGAGTCACGCCCTCCCCACCCTTATGCGTCCCGCATTTTAGTATGCGGGACGGGACGGGACATCCCGCCTGAGTCCCGTCCCGTCCCGGGTTTTAGTAACCACCAGCTAAGTGTTAGACGCCATTAATAATTATAGTGATTGCGCAATACGCACGTGACCAAGCTGTGGTTAGCGCACGTGACCAAGCACAAGCTGAGTATCGCCACGCCGTATAGATCACGGAGAACACATATTTGTCTGGAGTCTTCGAAGAACGGTAAGCTAGCAAGCGCAGAATCTTCATTCTGCCTTGCCAGATAATTATAACCGCCGTAAACAAGTGTGGGCGGGGCTCTTATGCACTGTATTCGTGCATGCGTAGGCGAGCTGATATCTACAGCATAAGAATTATTTAGCTACAAGTTTAAAATTGTTAATAATAAAGAAAAGCCATCAACAACAGGAAAACCAAACCAATGGTGGAAACAAAGATGTTACAGTAATGACATGATATTGAACTGCACTTCACTGAAAAAGAAAAAAAGGACACAAACAAGAAAATTAAAAAGATTTCTATCGAAATCAAAAGGATGTAGGGTTGTGAAATCTACCACTGGTCAACAATGTAAACTAACAAGGAACAAGCATGGAACGGTAACACGATTGACTTGCTAACAGACCATAGATCCCTACATCAGTGGCTGTACATAAGCTGTCACAAGCTGAATGCACGTTAGGTGTCAGTCAACAGCAACAAGCTAAGCTGAACTAGCTATAGTCAACTACAGCAGCCACTGATGTAGGGATCTATGGTCTGTTAGCAAGTCAATCGTGTTACCGTTCCATGCTTGTTCCTTGTTAGTTTACATTGTTGACCAGTGGTAGATTTCACAACCCTACATCCTTTTGATTTCGATAGAAATCTTTTTAATTTTCTTGTTGATGTATATAATTCGATACTAAGTAGACTTTGTTAGTGATTCTATACTAAGTAGACTATTGTTAGTGAGTGCATAGAGGGGAATTACTGCTGTAGCTTTTCACCTATACGACTGGAATCAAAGCTTTGCAGTAGAGATTCTGCATCGAACACCGTGTGGCTTTCCACTAAGTATGCACGTGCGTGGTATAGTGTCCGTATGAGCATAATAATATTTACCACAACTTGACCGTCGGAGCGCTCTGACCGCTGCGGTTGCGACGGCCCTGAACTAGGAACTACATTATACTGAAGATTTGAAGAAGAGCGATGTTGCAGCCGTCATTACTAGCCTTGCTAGTGACACTGTTAGCTGCTGTGAGGAATGGAGCACATTATAGCTCATCTGCTGATGTGTGCAAGAATTGTAAGTATTTCTTTACTTGTTCTGTATCTGATGTGTTGCTGTTCTTCAGGTACCATCAGTGAACTGATGATTACTCCATCACACAATATCACTATTGAGTCTGGTACTACTGTATCACTGAGTTGCACTGCTAAGCATACAAGTGATCAAGATTGCTCAATGTGTTTGGTGTGGAAGCATAATGACAGGCTTCTCTCTGATGTGATGTTTACAACGATCAATGAAACATTGAGTAGTACATTACCACTCACTGTTAACATAAGTACCCAAGGAGAGTATAGCTGCCAGACAAATGGGACAGAGACAGAGATAGTACAGTCAGTAAACATTGAAGTTCTTGGTAAGAAAATCACACTCTTCATACTGTTACATGTAATCATATGAAATTTACAGAAATTGTCATCACTGGACAATACCAGCAAATCCAATTGGGTAACACATCTACTGTTACCTGCAGTGTATCACAATTGATGAACACTACTATCAGATGGATATCACATGATGGAGCAGTAGTGAGCAGCTCAGGTGTTCTGATGCTGTTTGGTGACCGCACCGTTGATGGAAGAATATTCAGATGTGTAGTGAACTCACCACAGCTTTATTCTTCAGGAGAAAGAAATATCACTGTTTTAATTAAAAGTAAGTTTCAATGATATCATTAAAAAATTCATTTTTAAATCTCATAGATACATATGTTAACATGGTAACAGTCTCTGTGAATAATCTAATGGTACCTGTTGGGACTAACACTTATCAAATGACTTGTTTTGTCACTCTGAGTAGTTCTATTGGTCCTAATATCAGTGCTCTGAGTATATCATGGCAGCACAACAACCAGCCAGTTGACTCATCACAAGATAGAGTTCAAGTATCAGAGCCATTAGGTGTACTAAGTTTTTTCACAAATAGTCTCACACTCAGTGATATCAATCTGCATGATAGTGGAGAGTATTGCTGCACTGCTAGTATTGCAGGGAATCAGACTAAACCAGAAGATTGTGTTGAAGTAAAGGTCACAACTAATGGTGAGTGTATTTCATTATATTAACTGAAAGTTTCATTTGCCAAACTACCTACAGATGCAATTAGAATTTCTGGTAATTTTTAAAATTTACAAATCGGCAGCTCCATACAGCTGATGTGCAGAACACCAAATTTGACAAACAGTGCTATCAAGTGGTTATCTCATGATGGGTCAGTGTTGAACAGCTCAGGTGTTCTGATACTACAGTCAGTGAACTACACTATCAATGGAACAATGATCACATGCTCAGTGAACTCATCACAACTGATAAACACCATCAATGAGACCATCACACTTACTGTACAAGGTGAGAGACATTTGATATTACATGCAGCATTGGTCACTCATCTCTGCAGCAACATCAGTTACTCAAGCCACTATTATCAACCCACCATCATATGTTGTTGATGGTGACCAGAATGTTGAGCTGCAGTGTACTGTCACACTGAGTAGCACCATTGGACCAGACTACAGTGCTCTCAGTATTGACTGGAGAGACACCACTGACACTATCATCAACAACTGCTCCAGCCCTCAGCCACATGGGAACACACAGATCAGTGACACCTTCTCTTGTAACCTGACACTAGCCACTATCTCAGCTACTAGTGCAGGACTTTACTCCTGTAATGCTGCAATCAGTACCAGTAGTTTTATTAATCAAGTTAATCTTCAAGTACAAGGTTTGGGAATTTGTGCCAATGCTTGAAATGTACTTTTTTGACATGTACAGGATCTCTCCAGAGTGCTAGTCTTCTCACACCAGTGAATGTTGTTCTTGGACAGTCATCTGTGCTGACTTGTGAAGTGCACACTTCACTACCAGTCACCACTAACCTGCTCTCAGTCCAGTGGATGCACAGAGGGAGTCTGGTCACTGGTAGTGGTGGGTTTGTACTAAAGCAAGGATCAGGGCCAGGTGCTTCAGTGTATGTGACTGAGTTGACTCTGAGTGAGACTACTGTTGAGAGCTCAGGACTGTACTCCTGTCGTGTGTCTACTGACAGACAACAAGTAACAGCTGAAGCCAACCTCACTGTAGCATGTGAGTGGATTGAGCTAAACTGTCATCATTTGATTGTCTCTTATAGTTTCTCATATTGATGTTCACACTGGACCATCCAATGGATTCCCCTCACAACCTCTACTGGATACCAGTACTAGACTGAACTGCTCTGTCACACTCCATCCTCAGCTCAACCAGCTCACCATCCTTACCATCCAGTACCAGTGGTCCTCTAATGGTGTGACAAGAGGCAGTGAACTGGAACTAGTGCTACCCAACTTGAGTCCAGCTGATGCTACAACCTACTCTTGCACAGTGACAGTCTCTTCAGCTAACCCAGGAGAACACCTGATCAGACAAATCAGTAATCAGTCAATGCATGACCTAAGAGCAAAAGGTGTGTCACATATGTGTATGCAATGTGATCTTTTGATTTTTTCACAGTTCCAACTCCAATTGCTCATCTCTCACCTGATAGCAGATCAGTTTATTATTCTGGAGAAGATCTCAATGTAACATGTATCAGTAGTGTAGTGGGTGCAGTGTTCACTTGGAGAGCAGTTAATATTATAACACAGCAACCATTGATCATACCAAATACTACTGTGAGCAGTGGTAGCAATACCAGTGTACTCATTCTCAGACCAATCAGAGTCAGTGATCATGTTCTAGTGGACTTTATTTGTGCAGTAGCATTTCCTGAGAATATGAACATCATCGGAAGTACATCTTTAACTCTAGTCAATATAAATGGTATTTTAAAAACTTTTACTGTGATGTTATCATTTGTATTTCTCAGTTCCATCATTGAGTGTGTCAGTGTCTTCCAATGCTAGTACAGTACTGGATATCAGTGGATACAATTCCTTCACTGTACAGTGCGGAGGAACATTTATTCCTAGGTTTCATCAATCAGGAGAATCACTTTCATTCATGTTAACCAGAAACAGTGTATCAGTCACTGATGGGCTTTCAACTAGTCCAGTGATGGCAACAGGAGATACAGTCTCTCAGAGCAGCTCAGTACAGCAGACTGCATCCTCAGGTCCAGCCACACTAGTCTACAACTGCACTGTTGAGTTCAGCATCAGTGGATCACTCATTACTACTGCCAGTAACACAACACAGGTCATTGTGAAGGGTGAGCTAGCCTTGTATACCATTGGCCCACATGCATCTCTCCTCTCAACCTACCTGGAACAGGTCCCTCACTACCAGCAGCTCCAGTAGTAATGGCACCAGTGACTACACCAACATCTGCTGTGATACAATGGAGTGTTCCTGTAGTGACCTACTCTCCTGAACAATACACTGTCTACTACACTACCAACAGCAGTGGCTGTCCTACCAACTCAGATGAGGGCTACAACAAGAGTGTGACTGTTTATGGTCTCAACCACACTGACTTCTTCACCATAAGAGACCAGCAGTACAATGTGACACTGAACAATCTTCATCCTTACACAGTGTACTGCTATAAAGTAGTGGCTACTAACACTGAGGGAAGGAATGAGTCTATGATGGGGATGTTTGAAACTAATGAAACTGGTACTTGCATTCATATTATACAATTTATTTTAACCCATTGTACTAATGTAGTTCCTAGAGGACCACCTCAGAAATTCATTGCCTCTACTACATCTCACAACATCATTCTCTCCTGGTCTCCTCCTCTTCCCTCTCAACAAAATGGAGTCATCACTGGCTACATCCTTAACTGCACTATTGGTGGTGTGACAGTCAGTACCATGACATCTAAAACCATTCAAGATGTACAGATCAATCCATTCACAAGCTACACATGTTCTGTGAGTGCAGCAACAATAGTGGGAGATGGTCCACCAGCAACAGTTAGTGGAACCTCTGATGAAGATGGTGAGTACATCATTCACTATAGCTACTGTGATATCACTCATGATGTGCTGTACAGTCCCTGCAGGACCACCTCGTAACTTCTCTATTGTTGCTGAGAGCTCAACATCACTATATATTATTTGGAGTGCTCCAGCAACATCAAATGGAGTAATTACTGAGTACCAGATCCAGTGTTCTGGTGATAACAAAAACTTTACCTCGGCAGTGATGGGCTCACCGACCACAACCACACTGAGTGGACTCCTACCATACACCAACTACTCCTGTAGCATCACAGCTCACACCAGTGCTGGAGGAGGACCTGCAGCAACTACCAGTGTGACAACTCTACAAGATAGTGAGCTCAATTTTTACGTCCCAACACTATAATTATCACTCACTAATTCAGTTCCTAGCGGTCCTCCACAAAACTTCATACTATTAGCCATGTCTCACAACATCACTCTCTCCTGGTCTCCTCCTCTCTTCTCACAACGTAATGGAGTCATCATCAGCTATCTCATCACCTGCAGCTCAGGAGGCAGCACCATCAACAGCACCAGAACCAGCAGTACCAGTCTGACCATCACAGGACTGCAGCCATTCACCAACTACACCTGTTCTGTGAGAGCTACAACAGTAGTTGGAGATGGACCAGCTGCAGTGAAGACAGTAGAAACTCAAAATGAATGTAAGTTTCTATGTTATAATAATAACTACATTATCTTTGCTCTATAGTTGTTTCAACAACTGCATGTATATGCCCATCTCCCTCACAAGATGTAACAGCTGCAACCAGCTTTACTACATCCCATCAACTAATCACAGCAGTGGTAGTTACATTCTTTCTCACTTTTGTTAGCACATTTGTGCTCAGTTTTTTGTTGTTTTTGTTGATAATGAAGAGGTCTGGGAATGCAAAAGATCTGAGCAAACTACAAAAGCAATCTGAACCAGTAGAAGGAACGTATGAAATGGTGAACACAGAGAAAGCAGCAGAGGCTGAGTATGACATTATAGACCATAACAAGAAAGGAGTGACCCTTGAGGAGAACCCAGCTTACTCTGTTCACACATTCCGTCCACAGTAACTGGATTTCAATGACTTACAAATATATAATCAAACGTGTAGTTAGGTGCTTGCATAGAAGACTGTATTGTCTAGAGTTCATGTATAGTCTGTAGTTGCTAGGCATTGTGTGTGTTTGATACTTTTTGAGTATAATATCATTCTGTGTTGAAATTGCCTATTTTGGTGAAAATTGAAAGACACACAATCACGTGGGAGAACATTACCAAATCTCCCACTCTCACTTAGTTTTAATTTGTGTTAGAACTACTGTCAACAATTGTTTAATCACAGCTATGAGAATACAAACATATGAACGAGTGATTAAAAGACCATTATTATTAGAGACGTCTAATACTCACGGCTCTGCTATTTTAGAAAGAACTTCTTTGAGCTATCACTACACTCAAGGGATTGTACACTTGTTTTCCATTATCAGAAACACACAAAGTAGTTTGAAATGGTGCGTGGGTGTGAATAAACATCACCTTATTACTTAAAAGTGTGATGTTTACAACTTTAAACGATCACTGACAGAAATCGATCTGTTCAAAATGCTACAGCAGCTGTTGCTAGCCTTTGCACTAGCTGCTGTGAGCTGTTATGCTACGAATGACACAAATTCTACCTCTAACCCTTTGAACGCTGATGTGTGCAAGAGTTGTAAGTGTTTTCTTTGCTTGTTCTGTATCTGATGTGTTGCTGTTCTTCAGGTACCATCAGTAAACTGATGATTACTCCATCACACAATATCACTATTGAGTCTGGTACTACCGTATCACTGAACTGCACTGCTAAGCATACAAGTGATCAAGATTGCTCAATGTGTTTGGTGTGGAAGCATAATGACAGGCTTCTCTCTGATGTGATGTTTACAACGATCAATGGAACATTGAGTAGTACAATACCACTCACTGTTAACATGAGTACCCAAGGAGAGTATAGCTGCCAGACAAATGGGACAGAAACAGAGATGGTACAGTCAGTAAACATCAGAGTAGCTGGTTAGTGAGAATTATTAACAGTTCAAAATTTTTATGCCTTATTACAGATATCACTATCAATGGAGTATATACTAACATACGTATTGGTGATGAAACTATTGTCACTTGCATGATAGCACCGCTTCCATTGAATACTACCTACCAATGGCTGTTGTCAAATGGGCTAGTGGTGCCGAATAGTTCAGATGTTCTGAAACTTATAGGAAACAACACCATCGATAAGAAGAATTTTACATGTCTAGTGAATTCACCCCATCTGTACTCTCCTATTCAAAAGACCATTATTGTCACTGTACAAGGTATTTTACATTCAGTATACACATGTACTTAATTTTAAATTTATGTATCAAAGACACAGCACTGGAACAAGTTCAAGTTGAAAAGGATAATCTAGTAGTTCTGTTAGGAACTAACAATATGCAATTAAACTGCTCGATCACACTCAATGCACCAATCGGACCAGAAATCGGTGCACTACAAATATCCTGGCTGATGAATGGAACAAAACTACAATCTAGCACAAAACTTACACCGCTTGAAGTTCATTCCAACTCGTTCACAAGTACATTGACAGTTGATATCACTGGATATAATAACACTGGTAACTATTGCTGTTCTGCCTCACTGACTGGAAGCGATAGTGATATGTCCGACTGTATAATTGTCACTGTGTCAGGTATTTTTGTAACTGTATGATTATTTTAACTATGTACATGCATACACTCTTAGAAATATCAATATCAGAAGATTACTCTGATCTTCGAGTGGGCAGTACCCAAAGTATCACATGCACTTTGCCAGGAATATCATCAGCAGCATATATGTGGAATGGTACATGGAGAGGAACATCTGCAATCAATCATAATGTTCTCATGTTGAGCTCTGTTGACAGCACTCTAGATAAAATTGTGTTCACATGTTCAGTGAATTCAGCTGACTTGTACAGACCTGGTGAAAGAGAGATAACAGTCACAGTGAAAGGTTGAAAGTAATCCATGTTTATCTACTCTACATATTTAATTTTAAATGCAGATACAAGTATTTCACAAGTGTCAGTTGATCCAATGACTATAAAAACACTCACTGGAACAACTAATGTAACACTCACTTGCTCTATTCAACTGAACAATGATATAGGACCAGACCATAGTGCCCTGAATGTATCTTGGTGGAGTCAAGCACCAACTAAACCTGGGTTACTAACTGCTGTGACACAGATTGAGAAATCATTCAGTAGCACTCTAAAGATACCACTTATTACTGAAGGAGGACAGTACTGTTGCAATGCTTCTCTGGCTGGAAACTCAACTGTGATATCTTCCTGTAAAAATGTGCAAGTTTTAGGTAATTTACTTTAAATAACACTAATCATGTGTCACCTTTTATTATGTAGACATTGAAATAAGTGATTCCTTTCAAACTCTTACTATCGGCAGTACTGCAGTGATCACCTGTAATGTAGATAACGTGTCTAATACTGCTTTCAAATGGTTGTATCTGAATGGATCAGTAGTGAACAACTCACATGTTCTGACTCTAGAACCAGTCAACTATGCTCACAATGGAAGAGTGTTCACATGTTTGGTAAAATCATCTCAACTGTACTCTCCTGGTAAAAAGAATATCACTGTCACTGTTCAAGGTATGTAACTTCAGTATTTTATTGAGCCTTTTGATCAGTATTTAACTCAGGTACTACTGTTTCTAACGTCACTACTAATGATAACAACATATCTGCTCTCAAAGGAACTAACAACATTATCATCAGTTGTACAATCACTCTCAACAATACCATTGGACCTGATTACAGTGCACTGAATGTCACATGGACACACAATGGTTCTCCATCTACAATGTTACAAGCTACTCCAATTGGAATGAGTGAAGAGCCATCATTAATGTTCACTAGTGAATTGACTATTGACAGTAATGAATTCACGGACAGTGGCAGCTACTGTTGTGTTGCTGCAGTGATTGGATCTGGTGACTCAAATAAGATGGACTGTGTCACATTAAATGTGCTAGGTAAAATTAATACATCACCATTAATTTAAGAATCATTGTTATGCACAGATATCAGCATATCAGGAGAACACTCAGATCTAACTGTTGGAAGGACTTACAGCATTAATTGCTCTGTACCAGGTCTTGATGACTCCAGTGCCATAATGTGGACTAGTAGTGCAGCTGCTGATCCAGTATCAACAACAAACACTCTCACACTGCAGTCAGTGAATAACACATTGAATGGAACTGAGTTCACATGTTCAGTAAACTCAATGAAGTTGCACGCAAATAGTCCTACGATGAAAACAATTACTGTCACTGTACTAGGTACGTCTCATCAGTCTACTCTCAAATTTATTTGTTATTTTCTTGTGAAGATACGAGTGTTATATCAGTCTCCATTGAGCCTCAGAATGTCACTGCTCTTGTTGGGTCATCTCCAGTGGTATTCACTTGTACTATAACTCTGAATCATGATATTGGTCCTGATCATAGTGCTCTGAATGTTGACTGGACACAAGATACAATGTCTGTCAAATCCAGTGTTAATTCAAAACTGGGAGTACATAGTGTGTTTAACAGTTCAATAACTACACCAACTCACACTTCATCCTCTCGAAAGGAGTATTGCTGTAATGCTAGTATTATTGGAACAAATACTGTATCTGATTGTTCCTCTATTGAAGTTCTTGGTAAGAAAAGTACCTTTCATGTTGCTAATTTTCAAAACTTTTTACAGAAATTGTCATCACTGGACAATATCAGCAAATCCAATTAGGCAGCACATCTAGTGTTACCTGCAGTGTACAAGAATTGATGAACACTAGTATAAAATGGATATCACATGATGGAGCAGTAGTGAGCAGCTCAGGTGTTCTGATGCTGTTTGGTGACCACACCATAGATGGAAAAATATTCAGATGTGTAGTGAAATCAACGCAAGTTCCCTCTTCAGGAAAAAAAGACATCACTGTTACTGTTAAAAGTAAGCCAGGTAAAATTAACAAATTCAATTTATGATTGTTTACAGATACATATGTCAGCATGGTAACAGTCTCTGTGAATAATCTTATGGTACCTGTTGCAACTGTCTCTTACCAAATTAACTGCTCTGTCACTCTGAGTAGTCCTATTGGTCCTAATATCAGTGCTCTGAGTATATCATGGCAGCACAACAACCAGACAGTTAACACATCACAAGATAGAGTTCAAGTATCAGATCCACTTGGTTCACTAAGTATTTTCACAAATGGTCTCACACTCAGTGATATCAGTCAGCATGATAGTGGAGAGTATTGCTGCACTGCTAGTATTGCAGGGAATCAGACTAAACCACAAGATTGTGTTGAAGTAAAGGTCACAACTAATGGTGAGTGTATTCCAGTATATTAATTTCACTTACTATAAACTAACTTCAGACACAACTGCAATCAGTGGCAATTTTAAGAATATCCGAATAGGCAGCACACCTCGAATATTGTGTTCTGCTCCTAATCTGATGGACAATGCTATCAAGTGGTTATCTCATGATGGGTCAGTGTTGAACAGCTCAGGTGTTCTGATACTACAGTCAGTGAACTACACTATCAATGGAACAATGATCACATGCTCAGTGAACTCACCACAACTGATAAACACCATCAATGAGACCATCACACTTACTGTACAAGGTGAGAGACATTTGATATTACATGCAGCATTGGTCACTCATCTCTGCAGCAACATCAGTTACTCAAGCCACTATTGTCAACCCACCATCGTATGTTGTTGATGGTGACCAGAATGTTGAGCTGCAGTGTACTGTCACACTGAGTAACATCATTGGACCAGACTACAGTGCTCTCAGTATTGACTGGAGAGACAGCACTGACACTATCATCAACAACTGCTCCAGCCCCCAGCCACATGGGAACACACAGATCAGTGACACCTTCTCTTGTAACCTGACACTAGCCACTATCTCGGCTACTAGTGCAGGACTGTACTACTGTAATGCTGCTATTACTGGAATTAGTGGTTCAAGACTTGATTTTATTAATCTTCAAGTACAAGGTTCGCCAACGCTTGAATTTTGCTGTCATGATCATTGTCAGTATTAATTTTCATTGAATAGGTATTAATGTTAGTGGTCCCTTCCAAAGCCTTACTATCGGCAGTACTGCAGTGATCACCTGTAGTATAGCTGATCTGTCAGCTCCTACTATCAAATGGTTGTATCAGAATGGATCAGTAGTGAACAACTCGCATGATCTGACTCTAGAACCAGTCAACTACAATCACAATGGAAGAGTGTTTGCATGTTTAGTGAACTCATCTCAACTGTACTCTCCTGGTAAAAAGAATATCACTGTCACTGTTCAAGGTATGTAACTTCAGTATTTTATTGAGCCTTTTTGATCAGTATTTAACTCAGGTACTGCTGTTTCTGATGTCACTATAAGTGAAGACAGCATATCTGCTCTCAAAGGAACTAACAACATTATCATCAGTTGTACAATCACTCTCAACAATACCATTGGACCTGATTACAGTGCACTGAATGTCACATGGACACACAATGGATCTCAGTTGTATGAACAAGCAGCAGTGCTACAAGCTACTCCTAGTGAAAAACCATCATCATTGTTCACTAGTGAATTGACTATTGACGGTAATGAATTTTCAGACAGTGGAAAATACCAGTGTGCTGCAGCAGTGATTGGATCCGGTGACTTGGTAAAGATGGACTCTGTCACATTGAATGTGCTAGGTATCAACTAATGTTGCTGTCATGTACTACCATCATTGTCATTTGTCTGTTTAATAGGTATTGATGTTAGTGGTCCCTTCCAAAGCCTTACTATCGGCAGTACTGCAGTGATCACCTGTAGTGTAGCTACTGTGCCATCTACTGGTTTCAAATGGTTGCATCAGAATGGATCAGTAGTGAGCAACTCACATATTCTGACTCTAGAACCAGTTGACTATGCTCACAATGGAAGAGTGTTCACATGTTCTGTGAACTCATCTCAACTGTATTCTCCTGGTAAAAAGAATATCACTGTCACTGTTCAAGGTATGTAAGTTCCTATTAAAACTTTCTGCATTCATAAATTATTAACAGGTACTACTGTTTCTACTGTCACTACAAGTGAAGACAACATATCTGCTCTCAAAGGAACTAACAACATTATCATCAGTTGTACAATCACTCTCAACAATACCATTGGACCTGATTACAGTGCACTGAATGTCACATGGACACACAATGGCTCTCAATCTACAATGCTACAAGCTAATCCAATTGCAATGAGTGGAGACCCATCAGCAATGTTCACTAGTGTATTGACTATTGACAGTAATGAATTCTCAGACAGTGGCAGCTACTGTTGTGTTGCTGCAGTGATTGGATCTGGTGACTCAAATAAGATGGACTGTGTCACATTGAGTGTGCTAGGTAAAATTAATACATCACCAATAATTTTAAAATCATTGTTATGCACAGATATTAGAATATCAGGAGAACACTCAGATCTAACTGTTGGAACAAATTACAATATTATATGCACTGTACCAGGTCTTGATGACTCTAGTACCATAATGTGGACTAGTAGTGCAGCTTCTGTCCCTGTTTCAACAACAAACACTCTCACACTGCAGTCAGTGAATAACACATTGAATGGAACTGAGTTCACATGTTCAGTGAACTCATCAGTGCTGTACTCAGTTGGTGAAAAGAAAATATCCATCACAGTGAAAGGTAGAATACTTCTGATATTGTGAGCCCAATGCTTCAAGTGCCATGCTATAATCAATCTCTGCAGCAACATCAGTTACTCAAGCCACTATTATCAATCCTCCATCATATGTTGTTGATGGTGACCAGAATGTTGAGCTGCAGTGTACTGTCACACTGAGTAGCACCATTGGACCAGACTACAGTGCTCTCAGTATTGACTGGAGAGACAGCACTGACACTATCATCAACAACTGCTCCAGCCCCCAGCCACATGGGAACACACAGATCAGTGAAACCTTCTCTTGTAACCTAACACTAGCCACTATCTCAGCTACTAGTGCAGGAGTGTACAAATGTGATGGAATTCTTGCTGAAAGCAACCAAGACACTTTTTATAATGTCACAGTGCAAGGTACCCAGTTACAAGTTACACATTATGAATAATTTTTGACTTAATGCAGGTTCGCTCCAGAACGCTAGTCTCCTCATACCAGTGAATGGAGTTCTTGGACAGTTATCTGTGCTCACTTGTGAAGTGCACACTTCACTACCAGTCACCACTAACCTGCTCTCAGTCCAGTGGATGCACAGAGGGAGTCTGGTCACTGGTAGTGGTGGGTTTGTACTAAAGCAAGGATCAGGAGCAGGTGCTTCAGTGTATGTGACTGAGTTGACTCTGAATGAGACTACTGTTGAGAGCTCAGGACTGTACTCCTGTCGTGTGTCTACTGACAGACAACAAGTAACAGCTGAAGCCAACCTCACTGTAGCATGTGAGTGGATTAAGCTAAACTGTAATTATTTGATTGCCATTTACAGTTTCTCATATTGATGTTCACACTGGACCATCTAATGGATTCCCCTCAAAACCTCTACTGGATACCAGTACTAGACTGAACTGCTCTGTCACACTCCATCCTCAGCTCAGCCAGCTCACCATCCTCACCATCCAGTACCAGTGGTCCTCTAATGGTGTGACAAGAGGCAGTGAACAGGAACTAGTGCTACCCAACTTGAGTCCAGCTGATGCTACAACCTACTCCTGCACAGTGACTGTCTCTTCAGCTAACCCAGGAGAACACCTGATCAGACAAATTAGTAATCAGTCAATGTATGACCTCAGAGCAAAAAGTGTGTTACAGAGACAATGTCAATTTTTAATTCTTCATTTTCTTACAGTCCCAGCTCCAGCTATTCATCTCTCACCTGGTGGTGGTAGAGTGATTTATTATTCAGGAGAAGATCTCAATGTAACATGTATCAGTAGTGTAGTGGGTGCAGTGTTCACTTGGAGAGCAGTTAATATTATAACACAGCAACCATTGATCATACCAAATACTACTGTGAGCAGTGGTAGCAATACCAGTGTACTCATTCTCAGACCAATCAGAGTCAATGGTCATGTTCTAGTAGATTTGACTTGTACAGTAGCATTTCCTGAGAAAAAGAATAGTATCATGGATAATAAAACATCTAGTCTGGTCAACATAAGCGGTAATCAATTATATTTTAGGTTGCTATTATTAACTTTAAATATCCAGTTCCATCATTGAGTGTGTCAGTGTCTTCCAATGCTAGTACAGTACTGGATATCAGTGGATACAACTCCTTCACTGTACAGTGTGGAGGAACATTTAGTCCTAGCTCTCATCAATCAGGAGAATCACTTGCATTCATGTTAACCAGAAACAGTGTATCAGTCACTGATGGGCTTTCAACTAGTCCAGTGATGGCAACAGGAGATACAGTCTCTCAGAACAACTCAGTACAGCAGACTGCATCCTCAGGTCCAGCCATATTAGTCTACAACTGCACTGTTGAGTTTAGCATCAGTGGATCACTCATTACTACTGCCAGTAACACAACACAGGTCATCGTGAAGGGTAAGGTAGTCTTGTATACCATTGGCCCACATGCATCTCTCCTCTCAACCTACCTGGAACAGGTCCCTCACTACCAGCAGCTCCAGTAGTAGTGGCACCAGTGACTACACCAACATCTGCTGTGATACAATGGAGTGTTCCTGTAGTGACCTACTCTCCTGAACAATACACTGTCTACTACACTACCAACAGCAGTGGCTGTCCTACCAACTCAGATGAGGGCTACAACAAGAGTGTGACTGTTTATGGTCTCAACCACACTGACTTCTTCACCATAAGAGACCAGCAGTACAATGTGACACTAAACAATCTTCATCCTTACACAGTGTACTGCTATAAAGTAGTGGCTAATAACACTCAGGGAAGGAATGAGTCTAAATTGATAACTTTTTTGACAAATCAGACCAGTAAGCATTTTAAATTTAATTTTTGATTTTAATTTGTTTTATAGAACCCAGTGGATCTCCTCAAAATATTACTTCCATTATTGCATCTCATTCTACTAAATTTTTTTGGTCTCCTCCAATTGTTTCAAAACAAAATGGAATTATCACTAACTATTATGTAACATGCTTTTCAAGTGAAAAAATTTTCGACAGAAATACTAACAGTACTAGTTTGAATATCACAGGACTGCGGCCATTCACCAACTACACCTGTTGGATTAATGCTGCGACAATTGTGGGAAATGGTCCTCTAGCAATGATTGAAATCATGACAAGTGTGTATAGTAAGTTCAGTAAAAATTATTGAAACTAAAATAAACAAACAACATAATATAGGACCAGATACAGCTCCTCAAAATTTCAACGTATCAAAAAAACAATCAAAGTTACTTGGATTGATTTGGAGTGCTCCAGTGATACCAAATGGAGTGATCACTGAGTACCAGCTCCAGTGTTCTGGTGGTGGACAAGTGTTCAACCACACTTTGATGGAGACCACAACCACACTGAGTGGACTCCTACCATACACCAACTACTCTTGTAGCATCACAGCTCACACCAGTGTTGGAGGAGGACCTGCAGCAACTACTAGTGTGATTACTGAAGAAGACAGTGAGTTCGCTCCATATTTTGTTATTTTAACTGTTACATATAATTTCTTTAACAGTTCCCTCTCAAGTGAAGGATGTGAGAGTCAGTTCGCCTGTGAGCACCTCCACTACTCTCATTATAACATGGCAACCTCCTCTTCCCTCAAATGGAGTTATCACTAACTACACAATCAATATATCAACATTAAACACCATTAAATTTTACAATACAACACTGAATAATTTCACTATAAATAATCTTGGTTAGTCTACACAATATGGTGCTCTATTAATGCATCATTTTCTATGCAGATCCTCAAGTACCTTACTATGTTAAGGTAACTGCTTACACTATAAAAGGAAGAGGACCATACTCTGATGAAGTGATTAATTTCACAGAAGAAGGCGGTAAATCACAGTTACCACACTAGTACTATTGCATGTATGTAATCCTACAGTTCCGTCAAAAGGTCCTGAAATTACTAACATCATGAGACTGACAGATGGTTCTATCATAGTGATGTGGAAGCTACTCACTCTAGAGGAGGCTCGTGGGTTCATCACTGGATACACTGTCACTGCTCAACAAGCTGACTTTGAACTGGTCTTGAGGCAGACATCAATGAGTGTGACAGTATCGCACAACACAACCAGTGCTGTTATAACCGGACTGGATCCTAAACTAGCCTACTTGGTCTCAGTCTCTGCTGGTACAGTAGCTGGAATGAGTGGGACTAACAGCAGAGAAATGGCTGCCACAACCAGTGAGAGATGTCATATGAGAGATGAATGCAATTTTGAATAATCTTTCACAGATAACCTCTATGTATATCTGGTTCTTGGTGGTATAGCTGGTATTGGAGGTCTTCTGATATTGATTTGTCTCTGTGTCTTGATTTGCTGCTGTTATCGATGCTGCAAGAGGTATACTAGCTTCTGATGATAGAGGTGATTTTAATATTTTTGTAGGAAAACAAAAACCAAGAAAGTAGAGCTCGATCAATCGCCATACTGGATCGAGAAAGTGGAAAAGGAACGATATTCACCGGAACTTATAGAAATGAAACCAGTTGTTGAAGAACGAGGTGCAATGTTCTTTAAAAAATTATGATTTTGATACTATTCCTAATTTTTAGTTGAGGAAGATCTGCAGTATCCTGCCATACCCTTGGGCAGGTTCCCAGACCATGTGCATTCCCTGCACCAGGATCGGGATGAAGGATTTGAGGAACAGTTCCATGTAATGCACTGCATACTATGACATTGAACTTTTGCCGTCTGTGCCGCAGGAAATTTGCACCATACCAAAGGGATCCTCTGAAATTGCAAGAAAAGAGGAAAATGCACCCAAGAACAGATTTGAAAACATCTACTCATGTATAAAACACAACTAGTGTCATATTGTTATTATTTGTGCATCACAATAGATGATCATTGTTGTGTGTCTCTTAAACCAATCGAAGGAGAGGAAGGATCTGACTATATCAATGCATCATGGATTGATGTGAGGAGTATAGTACACACTATACATTGATAACATGTTATTTTGTACTATAGAGATATAACAAGCCCAAAGCATACATAGCAACACAAGGTAAATAATTTTACAGTTGTCTTGCAAAATTTTGATGAATCATTGTAAATTTTTTGTACAGGCCCAATTGATGAAACAATTGGAGATTTTTGGAGGATGGTGTGGGAATATAAAGTGCCATCAATTATCATGCTCACTAACCTAGTTGAGAGGAATGTTGTGAGTGATGCAGCTCATGTACTGCTGCAGCTGTGCACTATATTCTGTGCATGTAGCTCAAGTGTTCCTGCTACTGGCCTAAAGATGTTGAGCAAGAGCTGGACTGTGGTGATGGTCTGACAGTGCAGCTGGAAGAAGAACTAGTTTTTGCTGAGTACAAGATCAAGAAATTTATTGTTTCAGATGTAAGTCAGTGCATTGATTGTGAACTTGTTCATAAACTGATCTTTACAGGAATCTGACGAGAGCTCTCGATCATTACTTGTCACTCACTATCACTTCACTCAATGGCCAGATCATGGAGTACCTGCTTCAAAGCTGTGTCTCATCTCCTTCATCAAGCGAGTCCGCAAGCAGCATCCTCCTGAGGGTCCACCATTAGTGGTGCACTGCAGTGCTGGTGTGGGCAGGACTGGAACATTCATCGTACTGGACACCATGCTACAGAGGATCAAAGATGGAGGCGGCCTCAACATCTTCCAGCTTGTCTCACAGCTAAGGAAGAGAAGGACCATCATGGTGCAGAATATTGTAAGTGTGTTGCTATCCAGTGAATGCTGTCTCATTCATGTTACCCTGTTCAGTCCCAGTACAAGTATATTCACGATGCTCTGACTGAATACATCACATGTGGTGACACCTCATTTCCACTCATGGATGCACGCAAGCTGGTGAAGGAATTGAGCGAGTCATTTGACGGAAAGACAGGATTCGAAAAACAGTTTGATGTGAGTAATGACTAGATAGTGCTGTGACACTGAGTGTGTTTAATATGCAACAGTTGTTGGAGCGGCTAAGTCAGCCTCTAGATGATCTTGAGTTCAGTACATCAGATGCTGAAGCACATGCTGCTAAGAACAGATATGACTACAATTTGCCTTGTGAGTTCCAGCTGGTGACCACAAAAATTCATTTTATAACTTGTGTGTGGTTATGAATTACAGATAATGAAAATCGAGTGGAATTGAACTCAGGCTCAACTGATTACATAAACGCATGTCACGTGAATGTATGTTTAGACTTCATAGCGTAATGTATGCTTCATTGCTCTGCTAGGGATACAAGCAATGTAATGCATTCTTAGCCACTCAGTCTCCAATGGAGGAAACTGTGGCTGATTTCTGGCAGATGGTGTGGGATGAACAGAGCAAAGTTATTGTGATGCTGTGCAAAACTGAGGAACAGGGCAAGGTGTGCTTAACATAGTAACACAATGACATCATTGATCAGTCTGTTTATAGGAAGCATGTTACCAGTACTGGCCAAGCAGTGTTGGAGGAACACAGTGCTTTGGGATGACCACTGTAAAGCTGAAGCAGTCGACAGATTTGCAAGGAATAGTGATACGTAAACTTGAAGTTATCAAAGAGGGGGACTACATCAATGTTAGTCATAGCCTATGTAATCATGCTGTACAAACATACTTAACGTGGGCATTTGTTTGTTCACAGACCAGTGATAACTCACTTGTTGTGACCCAAATCCATTACAGCCAGTGGCCAGAGTACAGTGCTCCTACTGACATTGATGCTGTACTTAAACTAACTGATACTGTACTCAAAACAGCAATGTCAGCAAGTGACAAACCCATCACAGTCATGTGCAAGTAGGGAGAGCTCTTACACTATTTAGTAACATTACACACAATCTAATATTGTACAGTGATGGTGTGGGTAGGACAGGTGCCTTCATCTGCATCTACTCACAGCTGGAGAGGGTTAAAGTGGAGGGAGTGGGTGATATATTCCAGTTCATCAAGGACTCTCGTCTGAAGCGCAAGGGACTGGTCAGGCACCAGGTAAGCTAGGTTGAGAGATTATAGCATACTAGGTATATCATTTCTTATGCAGGAGCATTACAACTTCTGCTATGAAGTGATTGCTGAGTTTTCAGACACAATGGGTCTATATGACAACTTCAAGAATGTTGTATAAAATATAATCAGAGTGTATCAGAGACACAATATTGTAGAATAAGAAATAGTGTATAGTGCGACTGTCTACTACTTACAGCAGCATCACTCCTTTGCTAGCTTTTCTTGACTTTTGACATAATACTCAAATTAGTTATTGATTAGTTCACAATGGAGACATTGTGATTTTGAGAACAATGTATGTTTGTCTCAAATTTATTGTGTAAACGTTTATTTTTGTCCTCATGTAAATGCTATGGTTTGATTAAATAATCATGCCTACACGTAGGATTGGGTATAAACATTGAATTAGGATTGAAAGTGCAAGTTTTCAATAGCAGCTCAGTAAACTGAGAGGCAATTGCATTGGGATTTCTATGCAGCAATCACGAATTCTTTATCTTGAGTGCAAGACAAGAGAACTTGAGAGAGAATAAACTAAATAATGTTTACTATTACAATTTTTGTCCAAGTACTGAGCTTGCTGACCCTAAAATACTTGTACAGCGGTTTGAAGAGATCTTGCAACGCCACAGTCAAAGCGGAAGTAATACGTTGACCAATCAAACACTGCTGGTCACGTGCGGGCCTGCAGAGAATTGAAGTGCGCAGTATGCGCCAGGGTTATGCGTTTGTGTCCGTCTGTATATGTGTGTGTCGTCAAAAACACGCCTGTTTGCGTCTTACAGCTTGAAAATCTCCACGAAAACACTCTCTGCAGCTTCTTCACTGAATTTATAGTCCTATGAAGACGTTTTCTGTGCTGGCAAGCCTTGTTCGAGCGGCTAATCCATGGCTATCTAAAGCTACGTGTCCTTGTAAGAGCACTTACGGTATTGTGGGTGTGTCATCCAACCTCACTCGGTAACGTGTGTGTTGCAGTAATGCAGGAGTAGTCGTGTTTAGCTCCTAGCTCAGCGCACGGGTATGTGTTAATTAGAACTCTAGTTTTTGTAATTTTCACGTAATAAACTTTGCTAAGTATGATATGCAGGCAACTCGCAATGTGTACATACTATGTTATGACAACAGTATTTAAAGTTATTCTGAGTATTTTATTGTGCACTTCTGTGATCGTAAATTTTTGTTGAAAGCCATGCACTTATGCCTAGGCTCCACCCACATTAATGATCTATTTTAAGACTTGAATTTTAACTTCAGATCAATGCTGTCAGAAATTAAATCAGAATGTCGCAGCATTTGTTGCTACTCATGTCAGTGGCATTAGCTGCTACTTTGAGCTATGCTGAGGAAGGAAATATTATGTGCGAGATGTGTAAGCATTTCTTAACTTGTTTTGTACATGTATCCGATGTGTTGCTGTTCTTCAGGTACCATCAGTGAACTGATGATTACTCCATCACACAATATCACTATTGAGTCTGGTACTACTGTATCTCTGAGTTGCACTGCTAAACATACAAGTGATCAAGATTGCTCAATGTGTTTGGTGTGGAAGTATAATTCTGTGCCTCTTTCTAGTGAAATGAAAAAGAATCCTAAATCAACTTCACTGATCATTATTGCAAGCAATCAAGGAAATTACAGTTGTCAAAGAAAGGAAGTACCATTCAAAGCAAGATCGGTCAACATCACATTAGCCGGTTAGGATTTTACATATTTTGTCATTTACTAGTAGCTACCACAATTTTTTCTACAGCTGTATCAATCAAAGGGACATATACTAACATTCGTATTGGTAATACGACTACCATCACTTGTATGATAGTACCACTTCCACCGTCTACCACCTATAAATGGCTGTTCCAGAATGGATCGTTAATAAAAAGCTCAAATGTTCTGATGCTAACAGGAAGCCAAGTTATCAATGGAAGCAACTATACATGCCTCGTAAATTCATCTCAACTCTACTCTCCTATCAGGAAAAGTATCACATTCACTGTACAAGGTAAAATTAATTGTAGCCCTATTAACCCTTTAAGGCCTATAGCGGATTTAGCCGTCATAATTGACTCCACCTACTGTAGATGTCATAAATAGTGGGAAAAGTGCTCTAGAAAGGTCAAATAAAGTTTAATTGCAAAAGCTAACTTTACCTGAAAAAAATCACCTGTTTTTCGTCGCGCCCTCCCACTAAAATATATAGAACGGGGGGCCTTTTCTGAAAAATCCCAGACGCAAGGCCTCAAAGTTGGTTGGTTGTTTTTGGGTTCTGCAAAAAAGGTCCCAAAAATTAGGGACTTTTTTGAATGGCCTGTAAGCTTGATTGAAGTGTATTCTAATCACTTATAGTCAGTTCCAACTGATTCTAAATCAGTTCCAACTGATTCTAAATCAGTTCTAACTGATTCTAAATCAGTTCTAACTGATTCTAAATCAGTTCTAACTGATTCTAAATCTCTTGTTTTTGATTTAGAAGGTCAACCTGATGTAACTGGAACGCATGGGAGGGGCTGGAACGCATGAAGATGAAAGGGGTAGTTTTGAACGAACGGTTCTGGTACTAAAGGAATAAAACCTTGACAAGGATAGACTTGTGCTGGAGTTTGTACTGAATCCACAGCTGAACAAGAGCACTCCTGTGAAAAATACACACGTGTCATGATAAACTCCTGTATGCTGATACATGTACTATAATCATGTGCTAAAACAAAGCTATAAGCTGTACAGCCTGTATTGAAGCTCTGTATGGTATGCAGCAAGTTATGCTAGCAAGCTAGTTAGTAATCCTTTACCTCATGTGTTGTGGTAGTAGGGGACCAAGTACCAGCTGGAGAATCGATCGCTAGTGAATTGTCATAGATGGTGTCACCTGGCTCCCTCACACAGTCATCATCGCTGCAAAAGTCATTCTCTAATACTGCCTCTAAGCATACACTACTACCGGAAACATCATGGATAGCTAAAGCTGCTGGTGCGGCAGCGATCGAGCTAGCTGTAGCTCGACAAGGCGCGAAGAACGACGATATGGGTTGCAATTGCGACACATTAAGCGCAGACTGGTGTTTTCGGCCCTCGTAGTGCTTGTTCAAGTGATAATCGCTTAAACCAGCTATGTTCGCTCCACACTTGCACCGCTTAGCCAACGGTGGCTCGCCAGCTGCACGAGAAGCCATAACTCCGATCGTGGATCGACGAGAGATGGGCGGGGTAAAGAGTTAATTAATTATTTATAATGACGTAATATCCGGTTATGACGTAGTTGGTTAGTTGGTTTGGGGGTCCAGCACTTTAGGGGCCTTGCGTAGTGGACTTTTTTTGTTGCTTCCCCCCGAACGGGGGGATTTTTAAAGGGGGGTGTCCCCCCTTTAACCCGGGGTTCGAAGGGGCGGAGCCCCTCGCCGCTTTCGGCATTTTTGGGGCTTCAGGATGCCCGGAAATGCATACTTGGGCATAGAATATGGTCTAAACTATGCTGTTTGCTCACCTGGACACCACCAGGTTTTTGTATCAGTCACCAGGGCTAAACGAAGACCAAAATTGGCTGAAAAATGACGAGGTCGCAGCACTTAAGCGGCTTCAGTTCTGAATTGGGATTGGCCAACTCAGAGTTTAGTACATGGTCGTAAACTTTGACATGCCAGGAAAAAACAGTGCTAGTTTGGAACAGCTAGCGTACTGCATGTTGTAGAAATCGCAAGACAAACTGTCAGTTTAGAGCAAGCCGAATTTTTGTCAAAATAATTCAGTCACTAAAGAGTTAATGATAAGTTAATTATTTATGCAGATACAAGTATTTCACAAGTGTCAGTTGATCCAATGACTATAACAGCACTCAATGGAACAACTAATGTCACACTCACTTGCTCTATTCAACTGAACAATGATATAGGACCAGACCATAGTGCCCTGAATGTGTCTTGGTGGAGTCCAGCATCAACTAAACCTGGGTTACTAAATGCTGTGACACAGATTGAGAAAACTTTCAGTAGCACTCTAAACATACCACTTATTATTCAAGGAGGACAGTACTGTTGCAATGCTTCTCTGGCTGGGAACTCAACTGTAGTATCTTCCTGTACAATTGTGCAAGTTTTAGGTAATTTACTTTAAATAACACTAATCATGTGTCACCTTTTATTATGTAGACATTGAAATAAGTGATTCCTTCCAAACTCTTACTCTCGGCAGTACTGCAGTGATCTTATGTAGTGTAGCTAATGTGTCTTCTGCTGCTTTCAAATGGTTGTATCAGAATGGATCAATAGCAAGTAACTTCAATGTTCTGTTTCTACCACCAGTCAACTACAATCACAATGGAAGAGTGTTCACATGTTTAGTGACCTCATCTCAACTGTACTCTCCTGGTAAAAAGACTATCACGGTCACTGTTCAAGGTATGTAAATTCCTATTGGGGGTTTCTGTATTCATATATTATTAACAGGTACTACTGTTTCTACTGTCACTATAAATGAAAGCAGCATATCTGCTCTCAAAAAAACTAACAACATTATCATCAGTTGTACAATCACTCTCAACAATACCATTGGACCTGGTTACAGTGCACTGAATGTGACATGGACACACAATGGCTCTCAGTTGCAAGAACAAGCAGCAGTGCTACAAGCTACTTCTAGTGGAGGACCATCATCATTGTTCAATAGTGTATTGACTATTGACGGTAATGAATTCTCAGACAGTGGAAAATACCAGTGTGCTGCAGCAGTGATTGGATCCGGTGACTTGGTAAAGATGGACTTTGTCACATTGAATGTGCTAGGTATCAACTAATGTTGCTGTCATGTACTACCATCATTGTCATTTGTCTGTTGAATAGGTATTGATGTTAGTGATTCCTTCCAAACCCTTACTATCGGCAGTACTGCAGTGATCACCTGTAGTTTGGCTTATCTGTCAGCTCCTACTATCAAATGGTTGTATCAGAATGGATCAGTAGTGAGCAACTCACATGATCTGACTCTAGAACCAGTCAACTATACTCACAATGGAAGAGTGTTCACATGTTTAGTGAACTCATCTCAACTGTACTCTCCTGGTAAAAAGAATATCACTGTCACTGTTCATGGTATGTAACTTCAGTATTTTATTGAGCCTTTTTGATTAGTATTTACCTCAGGTACTACTGTTTTTGATGTCACTATAAGTGAAGACAACGTATCTGCTCTTAAAGAAACTAAAAACATTATCATCAGTTGTACAATCACTCTCAACAATACCATTGGACCTGATTACAGTGCACTGAATGTCACATGGACACACAATGGCTCTCAATCTACAATGCTACAAGCTAATCCAAGTGGAATGAGTGGAGAGCCATCATCAATGTTCACTAGTGTATTGACTATTGACAGTAATGAATTCACAGACAGTGGCAGCTACTGTTGTGTTGCTGCAGTGATTGGATCTGGTGACTCAAATAAGATGGACTGTGTCACATTAAGTGTGCTAGGTAAAATTAATACATCACCAATAATTTTTAGATTATTGTTACGCTCATGCAGATATCAGAATATCAGGAGAACGCTCAGATCTAACTATTGGAACAACTTACAATATTACTTGCAGTGTACCAGGTCTTGATGACTCTAGTGCCATAATGTGGACTAGTAGTGCAGCTGCTGTTCCAGTATCAACAACAAACACTCTCACACTGCAGTCAGTGAATAACACTTTGAACGGAACTGAGTTCACATGTTCAGTAAACTCATCAAAACTGTACAGTTCTGGAATGAAGCATGTTACTGTCAACATACTAGGTATGTTTTTAATTTACAGGTGCACTTATTTTGTTTTACTAAATATCTTTAATCAGATACAAGAGTGACATCAGTGTCCATTAAACCTCAGAGTGTCACTGCTCTTGTTGGGTCATCTCCAGTGGTATTCACTTGTACTATAACTCTGAATCATGATATTGGTCCTGATCATAGTGCTCTGAATGTTGTCTGGACACAAGATGCAATGTCCAGCATCAGTCCAAACCTGGGACTACATAGTGTGTTTAGCAGTTCAATGATTGTATCAACTCATACTTCATCCTCTCGAAAGGAGTATTGCTGTAATGCTAGTATTATTGGAACAATTAAAGTTTCTGATTGTTCCTCATTTGAAGTTTTTGGTAAGAAAATCACACTTCCCATACTGTTAATTAATATAAAATTTACAGAAATTGTCATCACTGGGCAATATCAGCAATTCCAATTAGGCAGCACATCTACTGTTACCTGCAGTGTACCACAACTGATGAACAGTAATATCAAATGGTTATCTCATGATGGGTCAGCAGTGAGCAGCTCAAGTGTTCTGATGCTGTTTGGTAACCACACCATTGATGGAAAGATATTCAGATGTGTAGTGAACTCAACACAGGCTCATTCTCCAGGAGAATCAAATATCACTGTTACTGTTAAAAGTAAGAGATGATTAATGAACTAATTTTTATTTATTTTCTGATTGTTTACAGATTCATATGTTAGCATGGTAATGATCCCTTCGAATAATCTAATAGTACCTGTTGGCACGAATTCTCATCAACTGACTTGTATTGTCACTCTGAGTAGTCCTATTGGTCCTAATATCAGTGCTCTGAGTATATCATGGCAGCGTAGCGGTCAAATGATCAGGTCTTTACATGATAGAACTCAAGTGTCAGAACCAGAAATTAGTGGAGAAAATACAGTTAACAGTAAACTGACACTCAGTACTATCAGTGAGCATGATAGTGGAGAGTATTGCTGCACTGCTAGTATCGCAGGGAATCAGACAGAATTAAAGAGTTGTGTCGAACTAAAGGTCACAACTGATGGTGAGCAACTCATACAACTTTTGTGTAATTTTCTCATTTAAAAATACTTTTATCAGATGCAATAACTATTTCTGGAAATCATGCTCAATTACAAATTGGCAAGACAATGCAGCTATCATGTAGTGTACCAAACCTGATGAGCAGTAGTATCAAGTGGTTATCTCATGATGGGTCAGTGTTGAACAGCTCAGGTGTTCTGATACTACAGTCAGTGAACTACACTATCAATGGAACAATGATCACATGCTCAGTGAACTCATCACAACTGATAAACACCATCAATGAGACCATCACACTTACTGTACAAGGTGAGAGACATTTGATATTACATGCAGCATTGGTCACTCATCTCTGCAGCAACATCAGTTACTAATGCCACTATTATCAATCCACCATCATATGTTGTTGATGGTGACCAGAATGTTGAGCTGCAGTGTACTGTCACATTGAGTAGCACCATTGGACCAGACTACAGTGCTCTCAGTATTGACTGGAGAGACAGCACTGACACTATCATCAACAACTGCTCCAGCCCCCAGCCACATGGGAACACACAGATCAGTGACACCTTCTCTTGCAACCTGACACTAGCCACTATCTCAGCTACTAGTGCAGGACTGTACACCTGTAATGCTGCTATTACTGGAACTAGTGGTTCAAGAGTTGGTTTTATTAATCTTCAAGTACAAGGTTCGGCAATGCTTGAATGTTGCTGTCATGATCATTGTCAGTATTAATTTTCGTTGAATAGGTATTGATGTTAGTGGTCCCTTCCAAAGCCTTACTCTCGGCAGTACTGCAATGATCACCTGTAGTATAGCTGATCTGTCAGCTCCTACTATCAAGTGGTTGTATCAGAATGGATCAGTAGTGAGCAACTCACATGATCTGACTCTAGAACCAGTCAACTACAACCACAATGGAAGAGTGTTCACATGTTTGGTAAACTCATCTCAACTGTACTCTCCTGGTAAAAGGAATATCACTGTCACTGTTCAAGGTATGTAAATTCCTAATAACTTCTGCATTCATAAATTTCTAACAGGTGCAACTGTTTCTACCATCACTATAAATGAAAACAGCATATCTGCTCTCAAAGGAACTAACAACATTATCATCAGTTGTACAATCACTCTCAACAATACCATTGGACCTGATTACAGTTCACTGAATGTCATATGGACACACAATGGCTCTCAGTATGGACAAGCAGCAGTACTACAAGCTACTTCTAGTGGAGTGATATCATCATTGTTCAATAGTGTATTGACTATTGACGGTAATGAATTCTCAGACAGTGGAAAATACCAGTGTGCTGCAGCAGTGATTGGATCCGGTGAATTGATAAAGATGGACTTTGTCACATTGAATGTGCTAGGTATCAACTAATGTTGCTGTCATGTACTACCATCATTGTCATTTGTCTGTTGAATAGGTATTGATGTTAGTGGTCCCTTCCAAAGCCTTACTCTCGGCAGTACTGCAGTGATCACCTGTAGTGTAGCTACTGTGTCTAATACTGCTTTCAAATGGTTGTATCAGAATGGATCAGTAGTGAACAACTCACATGTTCTGACTCTAGAACCAGTCGACTACAATCACAATGGAAGAGTGTTCACATGTTTGGTAAACTCATCTCAACTGTACTCTCCTGGTAAAAAGAATATCACTGTCACTGTTCAAGGTATGTAACTTCAGTATTTTATTGAGCCTTTTTGATGATCAGTATTTAACTCAGATACTACTGTTTCTGATGTCACTATAAGCGAAGACAGCATATCTGCTCTCAAAGGAACTAACAACATTATCATCAGTTGTACAATCACTCTCAACAATACCGTTGGACCTGATTACAGTGCACTGAATGTGACACGGACACACAATGGCTCTCAATCTACAATGCTTCAAGCTAATCCAAGTGGAATGAGTGGAGAGCCATCAGCAATGTTCACTAGTGTATTGACAATTGACAGTAATGAATTCACAGACAGTGGCAGCTACTGTTGTGTGGCTGCAGTGATTGGATCTGGTGACTCAAATAAGATAGAGTGTGCCACATTGAGTGTGCTAGGTAAAAATTAATACATCACCAATACTTTTTAATTTTATTATTGTTACGCTCATGCAGATATCAGCATATCAGGACAACACTCAGATCTAACTGTTGGAACAACTTACAATATTACCTGCAGTGTACCTGGTCTTGATGACTCTAGTGCCATAATGTGGACTAGTAGTGCAGCTGCTGTCCCTGTTTCAACAACAAACACTCTCACACTGCAGTCAGTGAATAACACATTGAATGGAACTGAGTTCACATGTTCAGTGAGTTCATCAAAACTGTATAGTTCTGGAATGAAGATTGTTACTGTCACCATACTAGGTATGTTTTTAATTTACAGGTACACTTATCTTGTTTTACTAATCAGATGCAAGAGTTACATCAGTCTCCATTGAGCCTCAGAGTATCACTGCTCTTGTTGGGTCATCTCCAGGGGTATTCACTTGTACTATAACTCTGAATCATGATATTGGTCCTGATCATAGTGCTCTGAATGTTGTCTGGACACAAGATGCGATGTCCAGTATCAGTCCAAACCTGGGAGTACATAGTGTGTTTAGCAGTTCAATGACTGTATCAACTCATACTTCATCCTCTCGAAAGGAGTATTGCTGCATTGCTAGTATTATGGGAACTAATGCAGTATCTGATTGTTCCTCAATTGAAGTTCTTGGTAAGAAATCACACTCTTCATACTGTTACTTAATATAAAATTTACAGAAATTGTCATCACTGGACAATATCAGCAAATCCAATTAGGCAGCACATCTACTGTTACCTGCAGTGTATCACAACTAATGAACACTAATATCAAATGGATATCACATGATGGAGCAGTAGTGAGCAGCTCAGGTGTACTGATGCTGTTTGGTAACCACACCATTGATGGAAGAATATTCAGATGTGTAGTGAACTCACCACAGCTTTATTCTCCAGGAGAAAGAAACGTCACTGTTATTATTAAAAGTAAGTTTCAAAGATATCACAGAAAATTCATTTATTAATTTTCATAGATACATATGTTAACTTGGTAACAGTCTCGGTGAATAATCTAATGGTACTTGTTGGGACTAACTCCTATCAAATTGACTGCATTGTCTCTCTGAGTAGTTCTATTGGTCCTAATATCAGTGTCCTGAGTATATCATGGCAGCACAACAACCAGGCAGTTGACACATCACAAGATAGAGTTCAAGTATCAGAGCCATTTGGTGTACTAAATTTTTTTTTCTCAAGTAGTCT
Source organism: Haliclona indistincta (assembly GCA_964017065.1). Classification (NCBI taxonomy): domain Eukaryota; kingdom Metazoa; phylum Porifera; class Demospongiae; order Haplosclerida; family Chalinidae; genus Haliclona; species Haliclona indistincta. The sequence goes on from OZ024792.1 coordinate 6,219,063, forward strand.
TATACTCAGTGATATCAGTCAGCATGATAGTGGAGAGTATTGCTGCACTGCTAGTATCGCAGGGAATCAGACTAAACCACAAGATTGTGTTGAAGTAAAGGTCACAACTAATGGTGAGTGTATTTCAGTATATTAGGGAGACACGGTAGTGTCTCCCTATGTAGGGTTGAACGAGAAAACAAGATGGCGGCTACATACAATGTATTAGCGTTCAAACGCTGATATTTCGCCTGGTGATGAATTTTATACGTCCAAAGACACTCAAATCTGCTATCTGGCGTTGCCCCATCTTACAGTAGCAAGGAGATTGCTCGAGATTGTTACTAAAGTGACGAACCTGGAAACGGTGAAAATCGAGTTTCGTCATCTTCGTTTTCTTTCTTTCTTTCTTTCTTCCACTCGCCTAGCACCTTTACGTGAGCAGTGCCGAGACCAAAACACCCACGAACAGTCGTGAAATTCTCCTGGCATGTGCCTTTTGAACTTAGTTTTTAGCGCAACGGCGATATAAATTCCGCGATTTCTCGATCGTGATCCATTGTCAGCTAAGTGTTAGACGCCATTAATAATTATAGTGATTGCGCAATACGCACGTGACCAAGCTGTGGTTAGCGCACGTGACCAAGCACAAGCTTGAGTATCGCCACGCCGTTTAGATCATCTCTAGATCATCTCTAGATCATCTCTAGACGATCGGAGAACACATATTTGTCTGGAGTCTTCGAAGAACGGTAAGCTAGCAAGCGCAGAATCACCGTTCTGCCTTGCCAGATAATTATAACCGCCGTAAGCAAGTGTGGGCGGGGCTCGTATGCACTGTATTCATGCATGCGTAGGCGAGCTGATATCTACAGCATAAAATTACTTACCTACACGTTTAAAATTGTTAATAATAAAGAAAAGCCATCAACAACAGGAAAACCAAACCAATGGTGGAAACAAATTAAACATGGCACAGTAATTGCTTGATATTGAACTGCACTTCACTGAAAAAGAAAAAGGACACAAACAAGAAAATTAAAAAGATTTCTATCGAAATCAAAAGGATGTAGGGTTGTGAAATCTACCACTGGTCAACAATGCAAACTAACAAGGAACAAGCATGGAATGGTAACACGATTGCCTTGCTAACAGACCATAGATCCCTACATCAGTGGCTGTACATAAGCTGACACAAGCTGAATGCACGTCAGGTGTCAGTCAACAGCAACAAGCTAAGCTGAACTAGCTATAGTCAACTACAGCAGCCACTGATGTAGGGATCTATGGTCTGTTAGCAAGGCAATCGTGTTACCATTCCATGCTTGTTCCTTGTTAGTTTGCATTGTTGACCAGTGGTAGATTTCACAACCCTACATCCTTTTGATTTCGATAGAAATCTTTTTAATTTTTTAACTGAATGTTTCATTGCCAACTAACTACAGATGCAATTATAATTTCTGGAAATTTTAAAAATTTACATATCGGCAGCTCCGTACAGCTGATGTGCAGAACACCAAATTTGACAAACAGTGCTATCAAGTGGTTATCTCATGATGGGTCAGTGTTGAACAGCTCAGGTGTTCTGATACTACAGTCAGTGAACTACACTATCAATGGAACAATGATCACATGCTCAGTGAACTCACCACAACTGATAAACACCATCAATGAGACCATCACACTTACTGTACAAGGTGAGAGACATTTGATATTACATGCAGCATTGGTCACTCATCTCTGCAGCAACATCAGTTACTCAAGCCACTATTATCAATCCACCACCATATGTTGTTGATGGTGACCAGAATGTTGAGCTGCAGTGTACTGTCACACTGAGTAGCACCATTGGACCAGACTACAGTGCTCTCAGTATTGACTGGAGATACATCACTGAAACTATCATCAACAACTGCCCCAGCCCTCAGCCACATGGGAACACACAGATCAGTAACACCTTCTCTTGTAACCTGACACTAGCCACTATCTCAGCTACTAGTGCAGGACTGTACTCCTGTAATGCTGCTATTACTGGAATTAGTGGTACAAGAGTTGGTTTTATTTATCTTCTAGTGCAAGGTGTTTAAATAATTATAGGTGCTTCTAAATCTTAAGTTCTACTACATTTCATACACAGGATCTCTCCAGAGTACTAATATTTTCACACCAGTGAATGCTGTTCTTGGACAGTCATCTGTGCTCACTTGTGAAGTGCACACTTCACTACCAGTCACCACTAACCTGCTCTCAGTCCAGTGGATGCACAGAGGGAGTCTGGTCACTGGTAGTGGTGGGTTTGTACTAAAGCAAGGATCAGGGCCAGGTGCTTCAGTGTATGTGACTGAGTTGACTCTGAATGAGACTACTGTTGAGAGCTCAGGACTGTACTCCAGTCGTGTGTCTACTGACAGACAACAAGTAACAGCTGAAGCCAACCTCACTGTAGCATGTGAGTGGATTGAGCTAAACTGTCATCATTTGATTGTCTCTTACAGTTTTTTATATTGATGTTCACACTGGACCATCCAATGGATTCCCCTCACAACCTCTACTGGATACCAGTACTAGACTGAACTGCTCTGTCACACTCCATCCTCAGCTCAGCCAGCTCACCATCCTCACCATCCAGTACCAGTGGTCCTCTAATGGTGGGACAAGAGGCAGTGAACAGGAACTAGTGCTACCCAACTTGAGTCCAGCTAATGCTACAACCTACTCCTGCACAGTGACAGTCTCTTCAGCTAACCCAGGAGAACACCTGATCAGACAAATCAGTAATCAGTCAATGTATGACCTCACTGCAAAAGGTGGTGTGAGCTGACTCTTTAATATTCCTACAATTAACAAATTTTTCTCTTCAGTCCCAACTCCAGCTATTCAACTCTCACCTGGTGGTAGAGGAGTTTATTATTCAGGAGAAGATCTCAATGTAACTTGTATCAGTAGTGTAGTGGGTGCAGTGTTCACTTGGAGAGCAATTAATATCACAACACAGCAACCATTGATCATACCAAATACTACTGTGAGCAGTGGTAGCAATACCAGTGTACTCATTCTCAGACCAATCAGAGTCAGTGATCATGTTCTAGTGAACTTTATTTGTGCAGTAGCATTTCCTGAGTTTGAGGAAAAATTTGAAAATAATTTTTCATCTTTAGTCAATATAAGAGGTAAGTTGTAAATACTAGAAACAACATGTCTTGTGCACTGTAATCAATTTTACAGTTTTCTAGCTTGTTGCATTAAAAAATACTACATATTATTTAAACTAAGTCATGATAATCCTACAGTTTTCATTTTTGAGCGATATATTTTAGTACTTTATGCTATAATGTGCTTTTTCCCAGTTCCATCATTTAGTGTGTCAGTGTCTTCCAATGCTAGTACAGTACTGGATATCAGTGGATACAACTCCTTCACTGTACAGTGTGGAGGAACATTTAGTCCTAGCTTTAATCAATCAGGAGAATCACTTTCATTCATGTTAACCAGAAGCAGTGTATCTGTCACTGATGGGCTTTCAACTAGTCCAGTGATGGCAACAGGAGATACAGTCTCTCAGAGCAGCTCAGTACAGCAGACTGCATCCTCAGGTCCAGCCACACTAGTCTACAACTGCACTGTTGAGTTTAGCATCAGTGGATCACTCATTACTACTGCCAGTAACACAACACAGGTCATTGTAAATGGTGAGCCTTAGATCATGTAACATATGACATAGCCGTTAAAATTTTCTTGACTTATCTACAGGTCCCTCTCTACCAGCAGTTCCAACATCACCATCTGCATCTGTCACTTCACCAACCTCTTCTCTGATACAATGGAGTGTTCCTGTAGTGACCTACTCTCCTGAACAATACACTGTCTACTACACTACCAACAGCAGTGGCTGTCCTACCAACTCAGATGAGGGCTACAACAAGAGTGTGACTGTTTATGGTCTCAACCACACTGACTTCTTCACCATAAGAGACCAGCAGTACAATGTGACACTGAACAACCTTCGTGCTGATACAGAGTACTGTTTTAAAGTGGTGGCTACTAATACTGAAGGAAGGAGTGAATCATTGTCAAGACAGTTTGTCACTACTGAAAGCGGTATGTTTTTTGGATAATAGTCATTATTGTGCTCTAATTTTATTATGCTCTTTAGCTCCTAGTGGACGTCCTCAAAATTTCATCGTCTCGACCACATCTCGTACACTCACTCTCACCTGGTCTCCTCCTCTCCCCTCACAACGTAATGGAGTCATCATTAACTACCTTGTCACCTGCACTGTTGGTGGTATGACAAGTAGTAACAGAATGTCTGGAACAAGTCGAGTTGTAGCTATTGATCCATTCACAAGCTACACATGTTCTGTGCTTGCAGCAACAATGGTGGGAGATGGTCCACCAGCAACCAGCAATGGAACCTCTGATGAAGATGGTGAGTACATAATTTACAATAGCTACCGATTCTACTTAAGATGTGTTGTTCAGTTCCTGCAGGACCACCTCGTCAGCTCTCTAGTGTATCTGAAAGCTCAAGTTCAATTACTGTTAGTTGGAGTGCTCCAGCAGTGCCAAATGGAGTGATCACCGAGTACCAGCTCCAGTGTTCTGGTCGTGGGCAAACATCCAGTCACACAGTGATGGGCTCACAGACCACAACCACACTGAGTGGACTCCTACCATACACTAGCTACTCCTGTAGAATCACAGCTCACACCAGTGCTGGAGGAGGACCTGCAGCAACTACCAGTATTACCACAAGACAAGATGGTGAATAATGCTTTACTGAATGCTTCACACAATTTTCTATTCTCTGATTACAGTTCCCAGTGGACCTCCTTTGAATTTGACTGCAACTGTCACACCACGAACTATGTCACTAGTCTGGTCTCCTCCACTTGATGATCATCAAAATGGCATTATAAACAGCTATACTGTCATGTGTAGCTTAGCTAGTGTCGTTGTTCATCGCAGTACAACTAGTGAGGCAAGACTGACTGTCACAGGACTTGAGCCATTCACTAACTACACCTGTTCTGTGAGTGCAGCTACTATTGTTGGTAGTGGACCAGCAGTTATGAAAAATGTGGTCACTCAGAAAGGTGAAGACTTTACTTTTTCATTTCCACAGCCATTGAATTTATGTTGCTATAGTTCCACCACGAGTTGTCACTGCACAAGCTGTTGTTATGCAAGTTATTAACAGCAATGTAGTGATACAGGTCAGTATCATGGATGCGGCTCCACCAGTTCAAGTAGAAGACATTTACTGGAACTTCACTAATATATCATCAGGAATGACCAGACCAATCACCAATACCACGACGATAATATTACTGTCTCTTAATCGTTTGACACTGACTATTAACAATGCTCAACTATCTCATACTGGAAGTTACATGATAACTGTTAGCAACCCAGCTGGTAGTAGTACTGGATCAGTTCGGTTAAGTGTATTGGGTAAGTGATATTAGGTTGAAAATGTTTGGTTTGACTTGCTACAATAATCGTTATTTTGGTCTTTGTCAAAATAGTACCGGCACAACTATTGTATACTAATGGAACAAAAGTGACAAGATCTCCTACTGACGAAGGAACTGTGACATTCAATTGCACTGCTGATGGTATTCCACAGCCACGAATCTCATGGAGAAGAAATGGACAATTTCTCAGCATCAACCAGCTTCGTAGATACAGTGTGGTCACATCTACTAATGATGGATTCCGCTCAAATGAATTGCCTGGAGTTCGGCAGACAGAGAGCAAACTGACGATCAGAAATCTTAGAGAAATTGACGAAGGAACTTTCTCTTGTATAGCACAGAGTGGGACCACACCTCCAGCTGCTCTTCTTGTTCTCTTCCAGTTGGCAATTGAGATACGTAAGCCTCATCATAGTTTAATGTGTTACACATAATTTATTTATTTACAATCTTCATACAGCTCCTCCACCTAATTATTGTGAAAACAATCCATGTCAAAATGATGGAACATGCGAAAATCTCAGTGATAACTTTTTATGTCATTGCACAACACGTTTCACTGGACCTACCTGTACTACTCGTAAGCAAACATTATTTTATGTTACACTTATGCATTATTGTAAATCAATCGTTTTAGGTGTCAGGACTGAGTTTAAACCAGTGATCACAACCCAGCCTATGAATATCACTGGTGATCTGTTCAGTACTGTGAATCTCATTTGTATTGCTGATGAGGGGTACCCTGAACCTGAGATCATCTGGTACAAAGACGGCGCTAAAGTGAGGACTCCGAGTACACCAAATACCTTAGTGATTGAGGAACTAAGACCAAGCGATCGTGGGTTCTACTACTGTGAAGCAGTCAATGTTGCAGGTACTGCCACATCCAACACTGTTCTGGTCAATATAAAAGGTTTGTTGTTAACTTCATTTTGCAAGATCACAATAAAATTTTAATTTAGGTGTGGTTCAGTATGAAGCATTTATTCGTCAAAACGAAACTGAAACAATTAATTCAGATAATCTGCTACAACAGGTGGGTCAATTGAAACAACGACACAAACAATGATTATTTATCCATTTTAGATTAACAATGCTCTGTCTGGTAGTAGACTTGCTCTAAATGCATCTTTCTTCTTTATTGAACCATTAATGTCTGCAAAGTGAGCAACTTCGATTTCGCAACTTATTATTGATGACTACTGTACATGTGATTTCATAATTTAGTGCAACAATGCGAGATGTTCCTATACTGATCACACTGATTACTGATGATGGAGCTGGGAGTGAAATGCTACGACAAGAAGTGCTTCAAGAGATGGAGAGAGTGCAGGCACAAATTATGCTCCAAATCAGTATTGATATCGCTGAAGTAGATAGATTTGGTAAGTCTTATGCAACTATACATTGTACATTTTTCATTATACTCACAAAGATGGCTGTCAATCAACTAACACTTCAATACCATCAGTTTCTGGAGATGGTAACTTGACGATCACTATCGCTTGGCCCGAGACTAATCTGGCAGAAGTTGCTGTGGTGACATGTCCGTGTGGTACTCTAAATATTACAGCCCAGGTAGCTACTCGACGCTGTGGAGGTAATTTCATCAATGGAGCACAGTGGGATGAACCAAATGTTGATCCCTGCAACTTGAGTGACAATGCGAGACGAATCTGCCAGTTATCAGCGGTATTTACACATCAGTTTTTGTACTTTTATCTCTTGTATAATTGTAGTTAAAAACTGAGGAACGGCTTGATAGACTGGAGGTTTTCACTAATTCATCAAATGAGATCATGAGTGATGATGTGTCTGCTTCTGTGACAGTTTTAGTAGCTTCTACTGAAGATGTTGAAGGAAACAAAACAGTAAGTTATCGATAGGTGCTCGTATTAGAGACATCTCACCTTTATGTAGTTATCTGAAAATTTCCTCAATGTTGTGGACAATATTGTAAGAGCTGAGCCAATGGTACTTCAAGAGAGTCAAGCAGATGCAAACAGCTCAGCTAAGTATGTTGATTATTCATTGATTACGACAAAATAATATTATTTCAATGTACTTTCTGTAGATTGTTAGATGCTGTAGAAAGAGTTAGCGAGAGTATTCCTATCCCAGAGAATGAGACATCTGCTCTTGTCACCCAATCAACTTTTGCTGTCTCAGTCCAGAAAGTAGACCCCATGACATTCACTGGACTCAGCATTAGTGCAGTCATTGAAAGCTTTAAAGATCAGAGAATTGATGAGCTAATGGTGAACATGATGATGAGCAATGAGAGATCAACTGGTTCACTGTCCCTACCGAGTAACTTGCTTCAGAAGGCTAATGGCACCAGAGTAACAATGTCTGTGTTTACCACTAACTCATTGTTTTTGAGAAGAAATACCAATAACATGGAGGTAGCTAGCATTGTCATATCAGCTGGTGTAGTGGGAGTACAGAGAGTTAGAAATCTGGATCCACCAATCATGGCTGTGTTCCAAAGAAACCCAGTAAGCTGGTATTGTGTTTTTGACAAAATATTGAGCATGATCTTTTACGTAGAATGTTAATGGTACTGAACCAGTTTGTTCATTCTGGGATCAAAATCTTGATGGTTAGTAGCATACATATGACATAAAATTGGTACAATTCAGCCATGCTGTTGTTAGATGGTTATGGAGGATGGTCATCTGAAGGATGTAATACCAGCAACAGCTCTAATCCAAACATTACTGATGTCACTTGCAGATGCAATCATCTCACCAACTTTGCCATTTTACTGGTATAGCAAATCAAAGCAGTATTTGAAACTATAGTTTACATAGTCCATTGCAGGATGTCTCACCACAATTTGGTGACGCACCAGTTTCAAATCATCCTGAAGACTTTTTCCTAGATGCTGTGTCTTACATTGGTGTAATACTGTCCATAGCTGGTCTTCTACTCACCATAGTTTCTCATATCGGCACACGGTCAGTTTTATTCATGCTTCATAAACATCTTCAACTTTATATGCTCTATAGGAAACTGCGTCTCTCTGATCACGGACAGCTGTTGCTCAATCTCTGTGTCGCTCTACTCGGATTATACGTATTTTTCATCTTCTCTATCCACAGCAGTAGTGTGCCTGCATTGTGTGCCATAGTCTCTATCATGTTACACTATTTCATGCTGGTGGTGTTCATGGTGATGGCTGCTGAAGCTGTTAACCTGTACCTGAAGTTAGTGGTTGTACTGGGTCACAATATTAGTCACTATGTCATCAAAGTCACTGTGATATGTTGGGGTAAGTTAAACAATGACCTAACCATAATTCTTAGTGACCATGATTTTCTTGCAGTTGTCCCAGTGTTTGCGGTGCTGTTTTGTTTTGCTCCTAATCCAAGATATTACATGCATTCAAATGTGTAAGTAACTTCGAAAGCAGTAAGAAAATTTATTGACACCTCTTAATTCAGGTGTCGAGCACATGGTGTTCCCTTCTATATTGGTGTGATAGTGCCGTTTGTGGTCATCTACTTGTTCAACTGGATTGTCTACACTATCATTCTGGCTACTCTTTGCTGTAAAAACTATCAAAAAGATGATGGAGACAAAAAGAATCGAGCCAAGACAAAGCAGCAACTGATCGCAGCAGTAACCTTGTCAGTTCTCTTTGGCTTGGGTTGGGGCATTGGTCTGTTAGCAACAGAAGGTGTTAGAGTGGCAGCTCTTCGTGACTTATTTTCGGCCTTATTCATCATTTGTACTGCCTTTCAAGGAGTTATGGTGTTCTGCTTGCAGACACTGCGTTCAAAACAAGTTCGAACTACTTGGGCAAGATGGTTCCACATGGCAACTGGCAGAGAAATCTCTGTGTTGACATCCTCTGCAAATGTCAGTCAAATATGGCGTAATCGACGTTCTCGCAAGCATTCAAACTTTGACAGTAGTGCAGGACAAAGAGATACCTACACCCTCAAAAGCAGTGAATACGAAACTTCAACTTTACAAAGAGATGTCAAAAATGTGTCATTTCCTGCTGGACTAATAGTGACGACAATTGATGAACACAATGAACCTGATGAAAAAGAGACTTTACCAAGTGGCGTAAATGACCATGTTACTGAAGAAAAAACAGCTGAGTACGAAGAAGCACTGACAAGCAATGACTACGAAGAAGTGGAAACCACGCTGAAATCAAATGAAGCGCATGATTATGAACTGGTAGAAATTGCCCTTTCGCCCAAAGAGGAAACGACAAGTAATGACTACGAAGTGATAGAAACTGCACTGACATCGATAGCAGTAGATGCAGAATCAGTCAATATCAGCTCATCTCATTCACTCAGTTCTTTGAAGAAAGTACAAATAGAAGAGTCTACAACCGATTTGTAATCCACAGCAACATACATGTATTGTCACACTTATTTTTAATACATTATTTTTGGGTTTCAGTAATTTAGTACCAACACATGCCATTTTTACTATCTGCAGACATAATTTTTAATACACAACACAATGCATTGACTAAAAGACAGTATTTTCTATGTAAAAATTGATGTGCATTGAATAATCGTGAGTTCACCTAACTCCCGATGTAGGGATGGGCCTAAAACAAATGGCGGTATTAGGGTTCAAACGCTACAATGTATTAGCGTTCAAACGCTGATATTTCGCCTGGTGATGAAATTTTATACGCCCAAAGACACTTAGATCTGCTTTCTGGCGTTGCCCCTTCTTACAGCAGCAAGGAGATTGCTCGATATAGCGCCTTTACGCGAGCAGTGCAGAGACCAAAACACCCACGAATCGTGAAATTCTTCTGGCAGGTGCCTTCTGAACTTAGTTTTTTTAAGCGAAACGTCGATATAAATTTGACGAGTTTACGACTGATCACGAACAGTTGTGAGCTAGTCTCGTCCCCAGACCAGGACGAGACTAGTTGTTGTGATTACGCAATACGCACTTGACCAACCACACGAATTCTAGAAGTACATGTAGAGTATCGCCGTATGGAAAGCTGAGCGCATATTTGTCTGGAGTCTTCGAAGAACAACTCACCGAGTAATCTCGTGTAGTATCACCGTTCTGCTGCTCGCCAGATAGTATCGCAGCCGTACAGAATTTGTAAACTAGAGTGGGCGGGGCTCGAATGCTTTGCATTCTTGCAGAATGCATGAACTAGTTCAGTATTTAGGAATAATAAATTTTGAGCTACAAGTTAAAATAAAAAATTATCAACCAAACTAATGGTATAAACAAAAAATGGATGATCTTGGCGAATTTGAACTGCACCAAAAATTTGAAACTCAAAAAAGGACACAAATAAGAAAATAAAAGATTTGTAAACGAAATCAGAAGGATGAGGGATGAAGGAAATCTTGTACTGGTTCACAATGTCAACCAACAAGGAACTAGCATGGAATGGTAACACGATTGACTTGCTAACAGACCATGATCAGTGGCTGTGCATAAGATCAATATTTGTCACAGTCAAGTTGAATTCAATTCAGTGCACTTCGGTATCAGTCAATGGCAACTAGCTGAATTAGCTATAGTATGCCACAGCAGCCACTGATGCAGGGATCTATAGTCTGTTAGCAAGTCAATCGTGTTACCATTCTATGCTAGTTCCTTGTTGGTTTACATTGTGGACCAGTAGCAGAATTCCTTCATCCCTACATCCTTTTGATTTCGTTAAAAATCTTTTTATTTTCTTTATAATAAAAATTAGATGTATTTTTGGAACATAATTAATATTTTAATTATACATGAGTGGACTCCTACCATACATCAGCTACTCCTGTAGCATCACAGCTCACACCAGTGTTGGAGGAGGACCTGCAGCAAATGTTACAGTTCATGCATTACAGGACAGTAAGTATAAGGTTGTTGCTATAGTTGTTGATTGTCTTTAGCTCCCAGTGGACCTTCTTACAGCTTCAGGATTGCAGTCACTTCTACTATCATCACTCTCATCTGGTCTCCTCCTCTCCTCTCACAGCGTAATGGAGTCATCATCAGCTATCTCATCAACTGCACAGTTGGTAGTGTGAAAAGAAGTATAAGACAGGATGGAATGATTCTCAAATTATTTACAGAACCGTTCATTAACTACTCCTGTACTGTGAGTGCTGCAACTAGTGTAGGAGATGGTCCTGCAACAGTAGCGATTAGTGGAGTCACTATGATGAAGACAGTGAGTGAGCTTCTATCAGAGTTGTGCTATTTATGATACGTTATTTTTTCCAGTACCATCATGTCCTTGTAATCTATCTGGAATATCTAATAATTCAATGTCGCTTTCTTTTACGTGGGATGCACCTTTGAAACCAAATGGTGTAATCACCAAATACGTCTTCTTGCGTTCTTGTGGTGGAATGGAACATGTCATCAGTATCACTGGTTCACAGACCACAACCACACTGAGTGGACTCCTACCATACACCAACTACTCCTGTAGCATCACAGCTCACACCAGTGTTGGAGGAGGACCACCAGCAACTGCCAGTGTGATTACTCTACAAGATGGTGAGCAGATATACCATGTTCTAGTTAGTCTTGCTTTTTGTTACATAGTTCCTAGTGGACCTCCTCAAAGTCTTGTATCATCAGTCACCTCTGGTATACTCACACTGTTCTGGTCTCCTCCCCTTTTTTCACAACGTAATGGAGTCATCATCAGCTATCTCATCACCTGCAGCTCAGGAGGCAGCATCATCAACAGCACCAGAACCAGCAGTACCAGTCTGACCATCACAGGACTGCAGCCATTCACCAACTACACCTGTTCTGTGAGAGCTGCTACAATCATAGGAGATGGACCAGCTGCAGTGAATACAGTAGAAACTCAAGAGGAGAGTAAGTTTCTTGCATTTTTAACTGATAATAATAATATCTTTGCTCTATAGTTGCTTTAAGTACAGCTCAACATATCATAGTAGCAGTGACTACCTTCTTGATCACGTGTGTTGGCACATTTTTGGTCACTGGTTGTTTGTGTTTGCTAGTATTGAAGAGGTTTTTTAAAGATCAGAAAAAGCAACAAGCTCATGATAATATAAAGTCTGCAGTGGTATCATATGAAATGGTGAACACTGAGAAAACAACAGAGGCTGAGTATGAGGTTATAGACCATCACAAGAAAGGAGTGACCCTTGAAGAGAACCCAGCTTACTCTGTTCATGCTTAATAATATTCTACTCATGAAATACTGAGTTCAAATGACTTACTTGTTAGCGTAAATGAAGTTTGGAAACATGACTAGGTAGTACAATATTAGCAGTGTGTAGCTAGACATTGTGTCTTTACTTCATTTACTATTATTCTGAAATTAAAATGCCTATTCTCAAGTTGGTGATAATTTTCAGACACACACAATCATGTGGGAGAGCGTTACCAAATCTCTCACTCTCATTTTTATCAAGGAAAGACGCTTGAGGTCACACTCATCAATAGTACTGTAAGTTAAATAATGCATTGTGTTTATTACTGATCTAGTGTGCAAAATTGTATTGTGCATTTAGAGGGTTGTATCACTATCAACGCAGCAATGCAGTTATCTCAATAATTTAGTTTTTACTGGTAAGAGTTTAGTTTATGCCAGCTATAGTTGACCACCACTTATAGACACGCCTCCATCTGGACGACCAGAAGACTACTTCATGATTAGATGATCGGAAGACTAGAAGCAGTATCATACATCGCCATTATCCTATCAACAGTCTTCTTGATACTAAGTATCATATCTTATGCAGCCACAAATTCAATGATGGAGATCATTGTATAAAGTGTAGTGTTATGTTTATTTAAAGTAAATTTGTGCACACAGGAAGTTGGTGTTCATCTGCTATGGTCAACTATTACTCAATCTCTGTGTTGCTCTATTGGGACTGTATGTACTTCATGCTGGTTGTGTTCATGGCGAGCCATTAACATGTACCTGAAACTAGTGCTGGAGTACACAATTACTCACTATAGCATGAGTACTTCATTGCTTATGGGCAGTTATTTCAATCTTTGTGGTTCTGTTCTCATTCCTAACCTATACATACACTCTAGCGTGTGAGTACACATGTGTATATTGTTAGATACCCACTTCGAATGTTATTGTTCTACCGCATGCAGTTACCACTGTGATTGATGGACCGTAGCACAACAACCAGCCAGTTGACACATCACTAGATAGTGTCAGATACATTTGTTGCACTAAGCTTTTTCACAAAATAGTCTCACACTCAGTATCACTCAGCATGATAGTGGAGAGTATTGCTACACTGCTAGTTCAGTAGTATATTGAAGGAAGTCAGCATAGACCAGAAGATTGTGTTGAAGTAAAAGCCAAAGGTGAGTATATATGTACCTCGAATAATAAATAAAAGTTTTCTTGCTTAACAACAGTCGAAATTTCTGGAAATTTTAAGAATATACGAATTGGCAGCTCTGTACAATTATTGTGTAGCGCTCCTAATCTGATGGACAGTGCTATCAAGTGGTTATCTCATGATGGGTCAGTGTTGAACAGCTCAGGTGTTCTGATACTACAGTCACATAATAAGCTCTGATACTACAGTCATGCTAATGGATATTTTCTCTTTTACATGCCTTTCATGGCAATTTTAGCATATTAAATTGCCACATTACAAATTTAATGTTGGACTTGTTTATCTTACATATCTGCCAAAACACTAAATCATTGAAAGAACGGAGGGAATTTACTGCTGTAGCTTTTCACCTACGACTGGAATCAAAGCTTTGCAGTTGGATTTGCAGTGAATACCGTGTGGCTTTCCACTAAAATTAAATACACGTGGTATCAGCGTGATATAGTGACCGAATGAGCATATTAATAAAATATTATTATTTTTTACCCGCACAACTTGTACTGTCGGAGCGCTCTGACCGCTGTACCGCTGCGGTTGCGACGGCCCTGAACTAGCAACTACGAAGATTTGAAGAAGAGCGATGTTGCAGCCGTCATCACTAGCCTTGTTAGTGACACTGTTAGCTGCTGTGATGAACGGAGCACAGTATAGCTCATCTGCTGATGTGTGCAAGAATTGTAAGTATTTCTTTACTTGTTCTGTATCTGATGTACTGCTGTTCTTCAGGTACCATCAGTGAACTGATGATTACTCCATCACACAATATCACTATTGAGTCTGGTACTACTGTATCACTGAACTGCACTGCTAAGCATACAAGTGATCAAGATTGCTCAATGTGTTTGGTGTGGAAGCATGATGACAGGCTTCTCTCTGATGTGATGTTTACAACGATCAATGAAACATTGAGTAGTACATTACAACTCACTGTTAACATGAGTACCCAAGGAGAGTATAGTTGTCAAACAAATGAGACAGATACAGAGATAGTAAAGTCAATAGACATCACAGCAGCCAGTTAGTGAGAATAAACGTGCAATACATGTATGTAAGATTGATGAATTGTCTTTTACAGGTGTCTCAATCAAAGGGACCTATACTAACATTCGTATTGGTAATACGACTATCATCACTTGTATGATAGCACCGCTTCCATTGAATACAACCTACAAATGGCTGTTGTCAAATGGGCTAGTGGTGAATAGTTCGGATGTTCTGAAACTTATAGGAAACCATGCCATTGATGAGAGCAAATTTACATGTCTAGTGAATTCACCCCATCTGTACTCTCCGATTGAAAAGACTGTTACTGTCACTGTACAAGGTATGTAGAGTATACACTTAGTATATCACAGACACAGTACTCAACACATTGTGCAGGTACTACTGTTTCTGATGTTAGTTTAAATGAAGACAACATATCTGCTCTCAAAGGAACTATTAACATAAGGATCAGTTGTACAATCACTCTCAACAATACCATAGGACCTGATTACAGTGCACTGAATGTCACATGGACACACAATGGCTCTCAATCTACAATGCTACAAGCTAATCCAAGTGGAATGAGTGGAGAGCCATCATCAATGTTCACTAGTGTATTGACTATTGACAGTAATGAATTCACAGACAGTGGCAGCTACTGTTGTGTTGCTGCAGTGACTGGATCTGATGACTCAAATAAGATGGACTGTGTCACATTAAATGTGTTAGGTAATATTTAGACCACACTAGGCGGTGCATTACGCGATATAAAGCACGAGGGCGGGGTCAATAACGGTCGAGAACGCGTTGATAATGCACGAGCCGAAGGCGAGTGCATTATCACGCTTTCGAGACCGTTATTGACGACGCCCGAGTGCTTTATATCGCGTAATGCACCGCCTAGTGTGGTTTAAACGTTTTAGACCATACCAGGTGACTTTCCGACCGAGTGCTTGCTATTTTGACAAAGTGTGCGTTAATAAAAGTGTGCATTAAGAACTTAATCCACGAGGTGCATTAATAAAAGTGTGGCGGTATACCCGTTTTTATGAATATTAATGAGCGACTTTCTTTTATCTGCAGCTCGTGACAGAGCAACGCTAGCAGCGTGAAACTCGCTCTGATGCATCAATGAGTGTGTCTCAATGTATAATGCAGCTTGAAACGTTGCACAATATTCTACACCAAGGAATAATGTAGGAACAATCGACATCGTACGGATACGCATTTTTCTAGCCAAAAATCTCTCCTGACTAACCGTGCAGCAAAGGTTACCAGCTGGAATTCGACTCTTATAAACCATTTCTAGGTGCTGACGAAGAGTTTTGTTGACCTACGTTGAACGTAGCTGTTCTATGCATCGACAAACATGGACGTCACTGCAAAATCAGCCATGATTTAGAATGTAAAAGTGTTTTTCTTAAAATCAGAAAACGTAAATGCAGAAAACTCTTCGTCAGCACCTAGAAATGGTTTATAAGAGTCGAATTTCAGCTGGTAACCTTTGCTGCACGGTTAGTCAGGAGAGATTTTTGGCTAGAAAAATGCGTATCCGTACGATGTCGATTGTTCCTACATTATTCCTTGGTGTAGAATATTGTGCAACGTTTCAAGCTGCATTATACATTGAGACACTCTCATTGATGCATCAGAGCGAGTTTCACGCTGCTAGCGTTGCTCTGTCACGAGCTGCAGATAAAAACAGTCGCTCATTAATATTCATAAAAACGGGTATACCGCCACCTTAAGAACTTAATCCGCGAGGTGCATTAATAAAAGTGTGCATTAATCGTTTTTCATCAAAAATTGTAAATCTTGCTGGAAATGCTCCAAAGTTGTTGGAAATCAATTCCGAGTGTTCTAAATGTCATTTAAAATCAGTTTTGGAAGAAATAGACGGCGAAGGATTATAAGGTGATTAACCCTTTAGTTGCTAGGTTATTTTGGCGAAAATTCGACTTGCTCTAAACTGACAGTTTGTCTAGCAATTTTCTACAACATGCAGTACGCTAGCTGTTCCAAACTAGCACTGTTTTTACCTGGCATGTCAAAGTTTACGACCATGTACTAAAATCTGAGTTGGCCACTCCCACTTCGGAACTGAAGACACTTAAGTGCTGCGGCCTCGTCATTTTTCAGCTAATTTTGGTCTTCATTTAGCCCTGGTGACTGATACAAAAACCTGGTGGTGTCCAGGTGAGCAAACAGCACAGTTTAGACCATATTCTATGCCAAAGTATGCATTTCCGGGCATCCTGAAGCCCTAAAAATGCCGAAAGCGGCGAGGGGCTCCACCCCTTCGAACCCCGGGTTAAAGGGGGGACACCCCCCTTTAAAAATCCCCCCGTTCTATATATTTTAGTGGGGAGGGCGCGGCGAAAAACAGTGGGTTTTTTCAGGTAAAGTTATCTTCTGCAATTAAACTTGATTTGACCTTTCTAGAGCACTTTTCACACTATTTATGACATCTAGAGTAGGTGGAGTCAATTATGACGCCTTAAGGCGTCAGTAGCCTATAAAGGGTTAAGCTATTTAATGCACACTTTTTGAGCGATCTGATTGGTCGAAAGTCACGTGGTATGGTCTAAGTAAAATTAATACAACACCAATAATTTTAAAATATTTGTTATGCAGATATTATAATATCAGGAGAACACTCAGATCCAACTGTTGGAACAACTTACAATATTACTTGCTCTGTACCAGGTCTTGATGACTCTAGTGCCATAATGTGGACTAGTAGTGCAGCTGCTGTCCCTGTTTCAACAACAAACACTCTCACACTGCAGTCAGTGAATAACACATTGAATGGAACTGAGTTCATATGTTCAGTTAACTCAATAAAGTTGCACGCAAATAGTCCTACGATGAAAACAATTACTATCACTGTACTAGGTAAGTCTCATTAGTCTACTCTCATATTTATTTGTTATTTTCTTGTGAAGATACAAGAGTGACATCAGTATCCATTGAGCCTCAGAATGTCACTGCTCTTTTGGGATCATCTCCAGTGGTATTCACTTGTACTATAACTCTGAATCATGATATTGGTCCTGATCATAGTGCTCTGAATGTTGTCTGGACACAAGATGCAATGACTGTCACATCCAGTGTTAATCCAAAACTGGGACTACATAGTGTTTTTAACAGTTCAATGACTGTATCAACTCACTCTCCATCCTCTCAAAAGGAGTATTGCTGTAATGCTAGTATTATTGGAACTAATGCAGTATCTGATTGTTCCTCTATTGAAGTTCTTGGTAAGAAAATCACACTTCTCGTACTGTTACTTAATATAAAATTTACAGAACTTGTCATCACTGGACAATATCAGCAAATCCAATTAGGCAGCACATCTACTGTTACCTGCAGTGTACCACAACTAATGAGCAGTAATATCAAATGGATATCACATGATGGAGCAGTAGTGAGCAGCTCAGGTGTACTGATGCTGTTTGGTGACCACACCATTGATGGAAGAACATTCAGATGTGTAGTAAACTCAACACAGCTTTATTCTCCAGGAGAAAGAAATATCACTGTTATTATTAAAAGTTAGTTTCAAAGATATCACAGAAAATTCATTTATTAATTTTCATAGATACATATGTTAACATGGTAACGGTCACTGTAAATAATCTAATGGTACCAGTTGGGACTGACACTTATCAAATCGACTGCTTTGTCACTCTGAGTAGTTATATTGGTCCTAATATTAGTGCTCTGAGTATATCATGGCAGCATAACAACCAGCCAGTTGACACATCACAAGATAGAGTTCAAGTATCTGAGCCATTTGGTGCACTAAGTTTTTTCACAAATAGTCTCACACTCAGTGATATCAGTCAGCATGATAGTGGAGAGTATTGCTGCACTGCTAGTATGGCAGGGAATCAGACTAAACTAGAAGATTGTGTTGAAGTAAAGGTCACAACTAATGGTGAGTGTATTGCTGTGTTTTGGTGAAAATTTCCTTACCAAATAATTTTAGATGCAATAACAATTTCTGAAAATTTTAATAATTTAAGAATTGGCAGCTCTGTACAGCTGATGTGCAGAATACCAAACCTGATGGACAGTGCTATCAAGTGGTTATCTCATGATGGGTCAGTGTTGAACAGCTCGGGTGTTCTGATACTACAGTCAGTGAACTACACTATCAATGGAACAATGATCACATGCTCAGTGAACTCACCACAACTGATAAACACCATCAATGAGACCATCACACTTACTGTACAAGGTGAGAGACATTTGATATTACATGCAGCATTGGTCACTCATCTCTGCAGCAACATCAGTTACTAATGTCACTATTATCAATCCACCATCATATGTTGTTGATGGTGACCAGAATGTTGAGCTGCAGTGTACTGTCACACTGAGTAGCACCATTGGACCAGACTACAGTGCTCTCAGTATTGACTGGAGAGACACCACTGACACTGTCATCAACAACTGCTCCAGCCCTCAGCCACATGGGAACACACAGATCAGTGACACCTTCTCTTGTAACCTGACACTAGCCACTATCTCAGCTACTAGTGCAGGACTGTACACCTGTAATGCTGCTATTACTGGAATTAATGGTGTTAGTACTAATTCATTTGACCTTTCAGTACAAGGTCTGAAACATATAGGTGCTGATGGTAAATCATAAAATATTACTTTTATTACGCACAGGATCTCTCCAGAATGCTAATCTCCAGCTCTCACCAGTGAATATTGTACTTGGACAGTTGTCTTTGCTCACTTGTGAAGTGCACACTTCACTACCAGTCACCACTAACCTGCTCTCAGTCCAGTGGATGCACAGAGGGAGTCTGGTCACTGGTAGTGGTGGGTTTGTACTAAAGCAAGGATCAGGGCCAGGTGCTTCAGTGTATGTGACTGAGTTGACTCTGAATGAGACTACTGTTGAGAGCTCAGGACTGTACTCCTGTCGTGTGTCTACTGACAGACAACAAGTAACAGCTGAAGCCAACCTCACTGTAGCATGTGAGTGGATTGAGCTAAACTGTCATCTTTTGATTGTCTCTTACAGTTTCTCATATTGATGTTCACACTGGACCATCCAATGGATTCCCCTCACAACCTCTACTGGATACCAGTACTAGACTGAACTGCTCTGTTACACTCCATCCTCAGCTCAGCCAGCTCACCATCCTCACCATCCAGTACCAGTGGTCCTCTAATGGTGTGACAAGAGGCAGTGAACAGGAACTAGTGCTACCCAACTTGAGTCCAGCTGATGCTACAACCTACTCCTGCACAGTGACAGTCTCTTCAGCTAACCCAGGAGAACACCTGATCAGACAAATCAGTAATCAGTCAATGTATGATCATATCATTAGACGTAAGTATAACCATGTTTCTTGAACATTTTATCTACCTTTTTTAAAGTTCCATATCCATCGATTAAGTACACACCAAGTAGACTATTCTCCTACACTGGACAAAATCTCAATGTAACCTGTATAAGTGCTGATGTATCAGGAGTAGTGTTCACATGGGGTGCAGTCAATGACGAAGAAAGAGCCCTCACCCTACCAGCTATCATTACCAGTGACAGAACTTCAGTTCTAGTTTACAAACCAATCACATATGGAGCTATTTCAGTCATATTCACTTGCTCAATAAATATTCCTGAGCTTACCAACATCATTGCTAACCAGTTTTCAACAACAATAACATTTTCTGGTAGGTTACATGGATTCTGTAATCCATTTGTTGTTAACCATGATTTAATTTTTTTAGTTCCATCATTGAGTGTGTCAGTGTCTTCCAGTGCTAGTACAGTACTGGATATCAGTGGATACAACTCCTTCACTGTACAGTGTGGAGGAACATTTAGTCCTAGCTATCATCAATCAGGAGAATCACTTTCATTCATGTTAACCAGAAACAGTGTATCAGTCACTGATGGGCTTTCAACTAGTCCAGTGATGGCAACAGGAGATACAGTCTCTCAGAGCAGCTCAGTACAGCAGACTGCATCCTCAGGTCCAGCCACACTAGTCTACAACTGCACTGTTGAGTTTAGCATCAGTGGATCACTCATTACTACTGCCAGTAACACAACACAGGTCATTGTGAAGGGTGAGCTAGCCTTGTATACCATTGGCCCACATGCATCTCTCCTCTCAACCTACCTGGAACAGGTCCCTCACTACCAGCAGCTCCAGTAGTAGTGGCACCAGTGACTACACCAACATCTGCTGTGATACAATGGAGTGTTCCTGTAGTGACCTACTCTCCTGAACAATACACTGTCTATTACACTACCAACAGCAGTGGCTGTCCTACCAACTCAGATGAGGGCTACAACAAGAGTGTGACTGTTTATGGTCTCAACCACACTGACTTCTTCACCATAAGAGACCAGCAGTACAATGTGACACTGAACAATCTTCATCCTTACACAGTGTACTGCTATAAAGTAGTGGCTACTAACACTGAGGGAAGAAATGAGTCAATGACGAAGATGTTTAAGACATTTCAGAGAAGTGAGTGTTGATACAATAGCGTCACGTAATATTAATTAACTCATCAATGACTGCAGCTCCTAGTGGACCACCTCAGAACTTCAGTGCCTCTACTACTTCCCGCAACATCACTCTCTCCTGGTCTCCTCCTCTTCCCTCTCAACAAAATGGTGTCATCACTGGCTACTTCATTACCTGCACTATTGGTGGTGTGACAGTCAGTATCAGAACATCTAAAACAATTCAAGTTGCACATATCAATCCATTCACTAACTACACATGCTCAGTGCGTGCAGCAACAATTGTGAGAGATGGTCTACCAGCAACAGTTAGTGGAACCTCTGATGAAGATGGTGAGTACATCATTCACTATAGCTACTGTGATATCACTCATGATGTGCTGTACAGTCCCTGCAGGACCACCTCGTCACTTTTTTGGAGTAGCTACCAACTCAACTTCAATCATTTTTGTTTGGAGTGCTCCAGCAACACCAAATGGAGTGATCACTGAGTACCAGCTCCAGTGTTCTGGTGGTGGACAAGTGTTCAGCCGCACTGTGATGGAGACCACAACCACACTGAGTGGACTCCTACCATACACCAACTACTCCTGTAGCATCACAGCTCACACCAGTGTTGGAGGAGGACCTGCAGCAACTACCAGTGTGACTACTCTACAAGATGGTGAGTCTACTAGTATGGATAATCCTCTCTTGATGTCGTTCTCTCAGTTCCTAGTGGACCACCTCAGGACTTCACTATCTCAGTCACTTCTCGTAGCATCTCTTTCTCCTGGTCCCCTCCTCTCCTCTCACAGCGTAATGGAGTCATCACTGGCTATAACCTAACATGTCCTGTTAGTGGATTGACCAGTAGTGCCAGATTTGTTGATACTAGTCTGAATGTAACAGCAGTTCCATTCACTAACTACTCCTGTACTGTGAGAGCTGCAAATATTGTAGGAGATGGTCCTGCAACAGCAGTGATTAGTGGAGTCACTGATGAAGAGAGTGAGTATTCATTGCTATACATTGTATAACACCTCTTCTCATGAGTACCGTATGTCTTCTCTTCATACAGAACCTGGAACACCTCCTAGTGAATTAAACGGAGTTTCTAATGATCCTAGGTCACTAACACTCACATGGAAAGCACCTGTACAACCAAATGGAGTGATCACTGAGTACCAGCTCCAGTGTTCTGGTGGTGGACAAGTGTTCAACCACACTGTGGTGGAGACCACAGCCACACTGAGTGGACTCCTACCATACACCAACTACTCTTGTAGCATCACAGCTCACACCAGTGTTGGAGGAGGACCTGCAGCAACTACCATTGTGACTACTCTACAAGACAGTGAGCTGATTTAGATTTTGGATATTTAATACAATTTTAAATTTTAGATCCTAGTGGACCTCCTCTAAATTTCATGTCATCAATCACCTCTCGTGCAATCAATCTCTCCTGGTCTCCTCCTCTTCCCTCACAACGTAATGGAGTCATCATCAGCTATCTCATCACCTGCAGCTCAGGAGGCAGCATCATCAACAGCACCAGAACCAGAAGTACCAGTCTGACCATCACAGGACTGGAGCCATTTACCAACCACACCTGTTCTGTGAGAGCTGCAACAGTAGTGGGAGATGGACCAGCTGCAGTGAATACAGTAGAAACTCAAAAGGAATGTAGGTTCCTAAGTTATAATAATAACTACATTATATCTTTGCGCTATAGTTGTTTCAACAACTGCAAGCATATGCCCATCTCCCTCACAAGATTTAACAGCTGCAACCAGCTTTACTACATCCCATCAATTAATCACAGCAGTGGTAGTTACATTCTTTCTCACTTTTGTTAGCACATTTGTGCTCAGTTTTCTGTTGTTTTTGTTGATATTGAAGAGGTCTGGGAATGCAAAAGCTCAGAGCAAACTACAAAAGCTATCTGAACCAGCAGAGGGGACTTATGAAATGGTGAATACTGAGAAAACAGCCGAGGCTGAGTATGAGATTATAGACCATAACAAGAAAGGAGTGACCCTTGAGGAGAACCCAGCTTACTCTGTCCACACATTCCATCCACAGTAACTGAATTTCAATGACTTACATATTAATTATAATCAAACATGTAGTTAGGTGCATGCATACAAGACTAAGAGTTCATGTATAGTCTGTACTTGCTAGGCATTGAGTGTGTTTGAAACTTTTTGAGTTATAGTCTTGTATATATGTTAACATTTAAACGTTGAGCATTGAGTACCAGTTAATTATGGTCCTCACAATGTCCAGATCATGAGACTAACCTCTACTCAACTTTCTGTAAGATGGATTCCACTGAATCTAGAAGAAGCTCGCGGGTTCATCACTCACTATGCAGTGACTGCAGAGCCTGTTAATAAAACTCAAACAAGTCGACAAATTGAAG
This sequence comes from Haliclona indistincta, assembly GCA_964017065.1. Lineage (NCBI taxonomy): Eukaryota > Metazoa > Porifera > Demospongiae > Haplosclerida > Chalinidae > Haliclona > Haliclona indistincta. The sequence continues at coordinate 6,242,766 of OZ024792.1, forward strand.
GAGTTACAGTGGGCCCTAATGCTACCAGTGTAGTAATGCATGGACTGAGCTCTGCACTAACCTATTGGGTCACAGTATCAGCCAACACTGTGGTTGGAACAAGCACTAATAACAGCAAATGTCTTGCAAATCCATCAGGTACTGATCATTACCTTAAAACAATTCTAATTACTTCTTCTTAACTTTTAGTACACTCAGACTTTGTATGCCCATCTTCCTTACAAGATATCAGCAGCTGCTTTGGTGTAACTCAGTTAATCACAGCAGTGGTAGTTACATTCTTACTCACTTTTGTTAGCACATTTGTGCTCAGTTCTCTGTTGTTTTTGTTGATAATGAAGAGGTCTGGGAATGCAAAAGCTCAGAGCAAACTACAGAAGCAATCTGAACCAGTAGAAGGAACAAATAAAATGGTGAATACTGAGAAAACAGCAGAGGCTGAGTATGAGGTTATTGACTATAAAAAGAAAGGAGTGACCCTTGAAGAGAACCCAGCTTACTCTGTTCACACATTCCGTTCATAAACACATGACAGGTTCAACATTTATAACAAAAATACGTATTATGTGAAAAGGTTTATATTTTGTTCATGTACTTAGAAGACTCTACTGATATTGATGCATGACTCAAATTGTTGTTTATAAATGTTATGGTTTGATTGAAGGCTATGGTTGCAGGATAAACACAGTATACTAATCCAGATTCAAAAAGTGTGGAGGTCATATCTTCATGAGTAACATAAAGCTTTATGTTGGAGATGAGCGCATTGCCAAGACCAAATAATGTAGAGCATATTGATGTATATAATTCTATACTAAGTAGACTAAGTAGAATTCTATACTAAGTGAGTGAGTGGGTGCTCATTGATGCTATTGACTACGTACATTTAACCTACTTAGTCTGTATTCATAGTCTTTTAGCGACTAATGTGTGGAGCTCGGACAAACTACAGGTCCGTAGCAATGATTTTTGGCCATCGAAATCAAACTGGGGGATAATAATTATTATTTACATCCCTTTTATGGCCATTTTAGCTATTTGCCACAATACAAATTTAATGTTGGACTCAAGTTATTTTTAATTATTACATATCTGTCAAAATGCTATACTTGAAATCAATGAAAGAATGGAGGGGATTTACTGCTGTAACTTTTCACCTACGACTGGAATCCAAGCTTTGCAGTTGGATTTTGGAGTGAACACGGTCTGTGTACTGTTTGTCCACTCAATTTTCGCTTCAAAACTGATAGTTCAAAATTGAAATTTTAGCCATTTTTCATGTTTTGTATTTTAACACTCAACTTGAAAAATAGAAATTGCAGCCTATTTTCTAAATTTTGTCCTGTTCTAAGCAGAATAAACAATCATACTATCACCAGCTAAAATCCCTGCGTACGGTACTATTTGTCCACCAATATTTCATTTTTGAGTCGAGTCTCAGAATATAAAATAATTGTAATGCTTTCTTTAGTTTATCTTATTCCTGCTTTGTACTCGATTTTTAACTCAAATTTGGAGAAAGACTAAGTGCATGATGGGTGTGGCCTGTACAACACTTTACAGGAAGTAAATCAAGTGATGTGTTTGCCTATGTGTGTGTGTTTGTGTGTGTAGGTGTAGGTGTAGTATCCTACAAGCATGTTAACGCTAATAAATAATTATCATAATTGTGTGCACACATGCACGCCTCCTGCAGCCATTAGAACTTAAATGCGTGCATGCACACATACATGTATACAGTGCACAACACATACATATACCAAAGCAATCCGCAAGGGCCATATGTGCAAGCCAGGGTACCTGTACTGTAGTAAAACAGGTACTATGCACAGTACTACACAACCTTCAACCTCCTGAGGAACTTGCAGGAGGACCAACAGCGTACCTCTTACTGCAGGTGTGCCACCCCAACATTAGTAGATGATGATCATGAGACACAGCCGGTGCCATGTCAGTGGACTAATTGCTTTCCAGTGCATGTACAAGACCAGAATAGGCGGGGTGGAAGCATACAGAGTAATAGGAGGAGTGTGAGTACATAATGTGTGACGCAGATAATAAGTATATATAGGGACATAAAATTAATTATGACATGCTAGTGATGAGATGGATACTTAAATTTCTTTAGTGTCAACAGCCGTCTTCTAAGTGCGTAATACACCAAGTAAAAATGGATATGTATGGTCCTGGAAGTTAATTGTTTTGGATTTCCATTGGAGACAAGTTAACCATTAAAAATATTGCCAGACTTAATTGCATGCTGCCTCATTGACCCCAGCTTTATGTGATTACATGGTTGTCAGTTCGAACCAACCAGTTAATTGACACATGCTTCTCAGGCTCTTTGAATATTCATAAATAAGCTATCTCTCAGACCACACCTTTCATTTCAGCCTTGCATTTTAAAGAGGGTGTGGTCTAGTGATTGTTTGGACATCATAATGAGCTATCTTCTTCAGAGATGTGAACAAAATTAAAAATTGGTGATAATTTCTGTTTTTCAAACTATGCATTGTAATACTATCATGAAAATAAGCTGTGTATTCTTAATTTTTGAGTCCAATGATAAATTAAAACATGACTATAGAGTGGACGAACAGTACAAGGGTCTTAGCTGATAGTGCATTCTGCTTAGAAAGGTACAGAATTTGGAAAATAGGCTGCAATTTCCATTTTTCAAATTAAGTTGAACATTCAAAACATATAAAATGGCTTAACATTTGATTTTTGAACTGTCAGTTTTGAAGCAAAAATTGAGTGGACAAACAGTACACAGACCGAACACCGTGTGGTTTCCACTAAATATACACGTGGTATCAGCGTGGTATAGTGACCGTATGAGCATAATAATAACTAGTACATTTATAAAATACTGGGGGCGAGCCTGAGCTGATTTATGTCCTGCACAATTCAAGAACAATCCATTTTTCTACATATGCACAACAGTAAGCCCTCTGCTCTTGTATTCCCGTTGTCGCTCCAGTCGTAGAGCTCTGTGATCAGGTGACTCTGCTGCTGGTTGTCGCTTCCTGCAGGCAGTACTCTTACCTTGTAGAAGTCGATCCAGGCGTCTCCACTTCGCTGTCTTGTTTTGAATCGCTCCACGTGAGGATTACATCATGGGGCGCGGTCAATGTGTACGCGCGCGCGCACGTGACTGCTCGGGAACATAGTTCTCGGGAACATAGTTCTCGGGAACAAGTCTCGGGAACGTGACTTCTCGGGAACTATGTTCTCGGGAACATAGCGTTTATTGCTTTGTACTTGTGAATCCTTTGCATCTGATTGTGGCCTTGTTTTTAATCCACAGAAAACTCAGTTGATCAAATTTTGTCTTGGTAATCGGGCTTCTGATGATGTCTGCTTCAATTTCTTTGGGCAATCTCTACATTTTGCTGACTCAGTGCTACATCTTGGTAACAGGTTGAAATATGATCTTTCAGATTCTGAGGATATTCTGCTTAAGACTCGTTATCTTATAGGTGCAGCCAATAATCTCTTCACCACCCTCGGGTACGTTGGTCCTTCCCTCCTATCATACTTATTTCAATCTCATTGCCTTGCTTTGTATGGCTGCGAGCTGTGGAAACTCTCATCTAAATCTCTTAGAGTCCTTGAGGTTGCTTTTAATAACTGCTTGCGACGTATCTGGTCCCTACCTGCTAACACTCACACTTCTATTTTGCACTGTTGTGCTAATATGTTAAGTGTTTATAACCTTGTATTCTCAAGATCTGCTAAATTTATTGACAGAGCTTCTAACAGTTCGAATCTGCTTGTTCGTGCTGTTTTTCGTGAGTCATCTGTTCTGGTGTATTCCTTCGCTGGTCTTAATTCTGTGTTTGGGTCGCAATTTTTGAAAGTCTACCATGATGATGATAAATATTGTGCTGCTGTTGTTCGGCCTTTTTTGAAAAGGAATCTTGATATTATTCATGGTACTTCTGATACTGAACTAATGCTCCGGACTATTTTAACTTCTTAATTATAATAATTATAATAATGCACCTATGTTGGTGTGTGTTCTCAATAATAATAATAATAAAAATAGGGAGGACAAACGCACCACGCGACCAGATACATACATACATACAAACATTCATCGCGACGTGGGACGCACATCACCATCAATGTGGGGCTCGCTCAGGCTCGCCCCAATAATTGGGGCGAGCCTGAGCGAGCCCCATACTGGTCGAAAACGTCCCCCGCGCTATCTATGTATCTATGTATGTATGTATGCGTACGTCATTCCGTAAATGCCCCCGCGTTGTAATTCACCGGATGGTTTCAATTTTACTCAACTGAGACTGAGCAAGCGCAAAGATCGTGACGATCGACGTGATGCAGAGACTGAAGAACAGAGATAGGTAACCTATCTCTGTTCTTCAGACTCTGCATCACGTCGCTCATGCTCCTTCTCTCTGGCCTAACCTCAGAGAGAAGGAGCATGAGCGACGTGATGCAGAGTCTGAAGAATTACAGAGACAGGAGAGCGGTTAGGCTACAGCCATGCTACAGTAAATGAACAGATTTCACAAAACCCTCGGCGTAATGCACATTGTAAAATTAGCTTCTTGGTTACGGTTTGCAGAAGGAGCTTTGCAGCTAAAGCCAACCTGCTTGCACTGCTAACCCGAGTGCTATCCAGAAGACAGCAAAGTGCTGACCATAAGGACAAGGTGTGTCAAGTGGGCGTGACCGCGAACACTGAGTAGGTAGCCATTGCTCTTGGCTTTTTCTTGACATGTCTACGCACCCCCATAGCTGTCCTGAAGTTTAGATGGAATCTACAAGTACCTAGGTAGTCAACTATGGGCACTTTTGTCGTCAGAGAGGTCCAAGATGGCTGTCCAGGTGACCCAGCCATACATAACTCGAGAACGAAAGCACTTTAGCAAAATCCACGAGTCACATTGCAAGCCATTGTCATGCTAAGCCTGTTCATACCTTCACTGAGTTTTAGAAGTGAGCGATGGTCTCTGTAGCTCGATGGACAGAACGAACGAATGAACGACAGAGCAAGTACCGTAACCCTCGCGCATGCGCCGAGGGTTAATGAGAGAGAAGGAGCTGAGCGACGTGGTGGAGAGACCAAAGAACAGAGAGATAGTGACAGCTGCAGCAAATGAGAGAGATGCAGCATGAACGTCTTTTTTTTTACGACGTGGTGCAGAGACTGAGGAACAGAGAGAGGACAGGCTGCTGCAAATCAGCCTTCACTCGACTACGGCACAATCAGTGCATCACGCCTTCCCAAATGCACCTCCTCGGCTAAATGCCTACTTATGGCTACCAACACTACTCTCTCAGGCTCGCCCCACAAATGTCCTGCATTTCACTAGTAATAAATAATAATAAATAAATTATTAGCGTAGATACCACAACTTGACTGTCGGAGCCGGTATACATGCGTAAACTGATGACCATGCCACTTTGTTGCTATGTTCTCACAGTCACTTATGCTACGAAGCATGTTAACACCATTGTAGATTACGTACCTGTACGCAAACAGTGCTGCATCGATGTATTTATCCCACTCCTCTTCCTTTCCCTCAGCCATTTTGGTCAGCGCATTGCAGAGAGTTTGGTTGAACCTTTCGTCCAAACCATTTGTCTGGGGATGGTAGGCTGCCGAGATCTTGTGTTTGACACCAGTAAGCTGGAAGAGGTTGTTGTTGATGTTATTAACAAACTCTCTCCCCTGGTCAGATTGTATGATGGAAGGGCTTCCATGCCTACAGATGACTCTGAACAGACACTGTGACACACACTCTGCCGATTTGTCAGGAATCGCTTCCGCTTCAGGCCATTTGGTGAAGTAGTCCGAGCAGGTGATAATGTACGCATTGCCTGCTGCAGTCCGTGGTAGTGGACCAATCAGGTCAATGCCCACTCGATACCACGGACTGTCAACAGTGATGGGATGCAGAGTGGCAGGCGTCTTCGTCAACTTTTTGTTATGCCTTTGACAAGCTTGGCACACCTTCACATAACTGTCTATGTCATTTTGCATGTTGTTCCAGTAGTATCTACAAGAAATATTTAATATAGGCTAGATGATAGATCGAAGGGTCTACTGAGTTTTATGCTTATTATTTCTATACCTAGTGCTAATGTATGGCGTTTTGAATCTACAAACCTTGTTGCAATTTTTTCGCGGGTTTTATCCCTGCCGAAATGCCCTCCTAACTTGTCAGAGTGACAAGCATAAATAATGCTGGTTTGCTGTGTCTTGTCGGCGATCCACTTCCGAGTTCCCCCATAATACAGTTCATTGTCTATAATAATGATGATGTTATAATAATTATTATATTATAATTATATTCAATGATGTATATATTCAATGACTGGATATAGTACCTGAACAAATCGTTAAAACTATAGAAAGCACATCCTACTTTTAGCGCTGAATATTGTGTTAATATTGATATATAAACAGTAAAATATTATTTTAATGTAACTGCATTATTTTACTTCTTGCTTAGATCAATGAAAGGAGGCTAATGAAGTTTGGAGCCATTGTGTCAACAACATGTTGCCATGTCATTATGGTGTATTATTATGTTTCATGAATAATAATACTGGGAGTGTTGACATATGTACCTCGGAGGGTGAACTTGGATGCCTTCCTCCTGATAGATCTCTTAGCCTCTTTGGTGCAATCGTCGGGGTACTTGGCATCATGCAGATAATGCAGTACGTCGTCGTAGCTAATATCCATTGCATATGCAGCTGCAGCACGTACAGGCGCTAGGACAGCTTAAATTTTATTAATGTGTATTAATGTTACAAAAATTTGCAAAGAATTAATATTTTTTTTGGGTACCAACTTGTTTACGAATAAAGGACAGACGAAAGGAACCCTAGGACAACAAGCGGAGTACATACTTTTGAAGAAAGGCATGGACTTGGCAAGGGTGGGATAAATAACAGTATTATACAAACAAAAATAAATAAAGGGCTCTGATATAATCATAAACAAGAAACAACTATATCAATAAAGGTTTATCTTTAGACCAGTGATCTGATTTTCTAGCCAGGAAAATGATTTGGGAAGCAGAGATGGATGTATTATAATGAATACATTAGTCCTTCGACTTTAGGCTTGTGCAGTATAGCACAAACGGTCAGTGATCTGTAGTGAGAAAAAAGGGGACCAAATCAGCGGAAGGGGGACCGTATTCGCTAGCGGATTCGATCCGGGGGGACCGAATTCGGATTCGGTCCCCCCGGACCGAATCCGCTAGCGTTTTCGGTCCGGGGGGACCGAATCCACGGGGGACCGATTTCGCTGTGACACCGGCGCTCTGACCGCTGCGGTTGCGACGGCCCTGAACTAGCAACTACAATATACTGAAGATTTGAAGAAGAGCGATGTTGCAGCAGTCATCACTAGCCTTGTTAGTGACACTGTTAGCTGTTGTGAGGAACGGAGCACAATATAGCTCAGCCGTGTGCAAGAATTGTAAGTATTTCTTTACTTGTTCTGTATCTGATGTGTTGCTGTTCTTCAGGTAACATCAGTGAACTGATGATTACTCCATCACACAATATCACTATTGAGTCTGGTACTACTGTATCACTGAACTGCACTGCTAAGCATACAAGTGAACAAGATTGCTCAATGTGTTTGGTGTGGAAGCATAATGACAGGCTTCTCTCTGATGTGATGTTTACAAAGATCAATGAAACATTGAGTAGTACATTACCACTCACCGTGAGCATGAGTACCCAAGGAGAGAATAGCTGCCAGACAAATGGGACAGATACAGAGATAGTACAGTCAGTAAACATCACAGCAGCAGGTTAGTGAGAATTATTAACAGTTCAAATTTTTTTCTGCCTTAATGCAGGTATCACAATCAATGGGGTATACACTAACATTCGTATTGGCAATGAAACTATTGTCACTTGTATGATAGTACCACTTCCACCAAATACCACCTACAAATGGCTGTTCCAGACAAGATCAATAGTGAATAATTCAGATGTTCTGAAGCTTACAGGAAACCACACTATTGACGAGAGCAACTTTACCTGTCTCGTGAACTCGTCACAACTTTACTCACCCATTGAAAAAACTATTACTGTCACTGTACAAGGTAATTAATTTTTCACATTGCTTAATTAATTACTTTTCTTTCCTACGTTAGACACAGCAATAAAACAGGTCCAAATTGAAATGGACAACTTTGTTGTTCTGTTAGGAACAAGAAATGTTCAAATGAACTGTTCAATCAACACCACTAACTCGATTGGATCAATATTCAATGCACTACAAGTACTCTGGGAATTAAATGGAACTGAAATATCACATACTATACCCACACCACTAGAATCAGAAAACATTGAATACACTGACTCATTCACAAGTACACTGACAGTTAACATCACAGAATATGATAAAGCTGGTAACTACTGCTGCATTGCCTCACTAGCTGGGATTGCAAGAAATGTGTCTAGCTGTATACTAGTCACTGTGTCAGGTAGTCATGTGCATTTTAATTATTTGCCTAATGATTGCACTGCATCAATTTTTTAGAAATAGCAATTCCTGGAGATTATTATGATCTTCAAGTAGGAAGTACCCAAAATATCACATGCACTGTGCCAGGAATACCACCAGAGGCTGTGATGTGGAGTGGTACATGGAGTAGAGCATCCTTACCATCAGATCTGCTGTGATACAATGGAGTGTTCCTGTAGTGACCTACTCTCTTGAACAATACACTGTCTACTACACTACCAACAGCAGTGGCTGTCCTACCAACTCAGATGAGGGCTACAACAAGAGTGTGACTGTTTATGGTCTCAACCACACTGACTTCTTCACCATAAGAGACCAGCAGTACAATGTGACACTGAACAATCTTCATCCTTACACAGTGTACTGCTATAAAGTAGTGGCTACTAACACTGAGGGAAGGAATGAGTCAATGATGAGAACGTTTGAGACTAACGAGACTGGTATGTTGTCATGCACTTCAATAGCAGTGCTAGTATACTGTCTTTCTACTCAGCTCCTAGTGGGCCTCCTCAGAATTTAAATATTTTCACCAACTCTCGAAATATCACTCTCTTCTGGTCTCCTCCTCTTTTCTCACAACGTAATGGTATCATCATCAGATATCTCATTTATTGCTCAATCAATGGTGTGACAATTAGTACTAGCATTTCTGAAACAAGCGTTGTCATATCTATTGATCCATTCACTAACTACACGTGTTCAGTGAGTGCAGCAACAATGGCGGGAGATGGTCCACCAGCAACAGTTAGTGGAACCTCTGATGAAGATGGTGAGTACATCATTCACTATAGCTACTGTGATATCACTCATGATGTGCTTTACAGTCCCTGCAGGACCACCTCGTCAGGTCTTTGCTATTGCTGAAAATTCGAAAACGGTTACATTAATTTGGAGTGCTCCAGCAACACCAAATGGAGTGATCACTGAGTACCAATTCCAGTGTTCTGGTGGTGGACAAGTGTTCAACCGCGCTGTGATGGAGACCACAACCACACTGAGTGGACTCCTACCATACACCTACTACTCCTGTAGCATCACAGCTCACACCAGTGTTGGAGGAGGACCTGCAGCAACTACTAGTGTGACCACTCTACAAGATGGCAAGTATAGCTATTTGCAGGTTTAAGGACTTGATTTTTTGCTTGTATAGTTCCTAGCGGACCTCCACAAAGCCTTGTATCATCAGTCACATCTCATACACTCACTCTTTCCTGGTCTCCTCCTCTCTTCTCACACCGTAATGGAGTCATCATCAGCTACCTCATCACCTGCAGCTCAGGAGGCAGCTTCATCAACAGCACCAGAACCAGCAGTACCAGAACCAGCAGTACCAGTCTGACCATCACTGGACTCATACCATACACCGACTACTCCTGTAGCATCACAGCTCACACCAGTGCTGGAGGAGGACCTGCAGCAACTACCAGTGTGATCACACTGCAAAATAGTTAGTTCTTCTCAGGCTAACAGCATGATGCTTATAATACTCTTTTAGTTCCAAGTGGACCACCTCAAAACTTGACTATCTCAGTAACTTCTCGTAGTATTGCTTTCTCCTGGTCTCCTCCTCTCCTCTCACAACGTAATGGAGTCATCACTGGTTATAATGTAACCTGTACTGTTGGTGGAATTACCAGTAGTATCAGAGTGGGTGTTACTAGTCTGAACGTAACAGCAGATCCATTCACTAACTACTCCTGTACTGTGAGAGCTGCAACTAGTGTAGGAGATGGTCCTGCAACAGTAGTGATTAGTAAAATCACTGATGAAGACAGTGAGTGTATCGTTAGTATTTACAGAACAAAAATCAAAAAAGTTTCTCATTACTTTTGGTTAATAATTTTGTAGGGCCTGGAACACCACCTCACAATCTGTTCGGAGTATCAAATGATCCTTTATCATTTTCCCTTACATGGGAAGCACCTATAAAGCCAAATGGAGTGATTACTGAGTACCAGCTCCAGTGTTCTGGTGGTGGACAAGTGTTCAATCGCACTGTGATGGAGACCACAACCACACTGAGTGGACTCCTACCATACACCAACTACTCCTGTAGCATCACAGCTCACACCAGTGTTGGAGGAGGACCTGCAGCAACTACCAGTGTGACCACTGAAGAAGACAGTAAGTAGTTTTCCATTGCGGTGTGCATCTCTTTGTTTTTCAGTTCCAGGAAAAATCAATAAAATGATGATGACAGATATAGTAACATGGAACCCTCCTTTAGTTTCAAATGGAATAATCATTGGATATTCACTCAATGTATCAACATTATCATCGACTGTGCTCCTTATTCCAAATATCAGTGATAACACAAAGACTCTTTCTAACTTAGGTAAATTAGTCAATGACCATTTTCAGTGAATTTTTTTATTTTCTCTGTATAGATCCATTTGTTCCTTACTATGTGTCTGTTGCTGCACTGACAAGTAAAGGAAGAGGACAATATGAAACAAAAGTTGTCTTTATATTGCAAGGAAGTATGTCATAGTTATAGTCTTGTGTATGTTCAAATTTAAACGTCTCTGCAGTACCAGTTAATGGTCCTCACGATGTTCAGATCATGAGACTAACTTCTACTCAACTTGCTGTGAGATGGAGTCCACTGAGTCTAGAAGAAGCTCGTGGGTTCATCACTCACTATACAGTGACTGCAGAAACTGTTAGTACCACTCAAACAAGTCGACAAACTGAAGGAGTATTGAGTGTGACAGTGGGCCCTAATGCTACCAGTGTAGTAATGCATGGACTGAGCTCTGCACTAACCTATTGGATCACAGTATCAGCCAACACTGTGGTTGGAACAAGCACTAATAACAGTAGATGTCTTGCAAATCCATCAGGTACTGATTGTTACTTCAAAAGAATTCTATTTACTTCTTTTTAACTTATAGCACACTCAGACTTTGTATGCCCATCTCCCTTACAAGATACTAACAGCTACTTTGGTGTAACTCAGTTAATCACAGGAGTGGTAGTTACATTTTTACTCACTTGTATTAGCACATTAGTGTTCAGTTCTTTGTGTTTGTTGCTAATGAAGAGGTCTGGGAATGTAAAAGCTCAGAGCAAACTACAAAAGCAATCTGAACCAGCTGAGGGGACTTATGAAATGGTGAACACTGAGAAAATGAAAGCAACAGAGGCTGAGTATGAGGTTATAGACCATAACAAGAAAGGAGTGACCCTTGAAGAGAACCCAGCTTACTCTGTTCACACATGCATTACGTCAATAAACACATGCCAGTTTCAACAATAATAACGACAAAATTCATAAAATTATGTGAAAAAGGTTTACATTTTGTGTATGTACTTAGAAGACTCTACTGATCTTGATGATTTTTGTATAATATTGACTCAAATTTTTGTATATATTGATTTCACTATTGTGGCTAGAAAATGAGGATTCATTTTGATGTTGCAAGCTTTGTTTTTCAGAACGCACTGCCTGAAAACATTAAGACTGGATAAATGTTACTGGATAAATGTTATGGTTTGATTGAAAACTATGGTTGCAGGATAAACACATTATACTAATCCAGATTCAAAAGTGTGGGGTTGTATCTTCATGAGAAACAAAATGCTTTATAATACTGTGTGCGTTGCCAAGACCAAACAATGCAGAGCATAATTATTGATGTATACAATTCTATACTAAGTAGGCTATTGTTAGTGCAGTGAGTGGGTGCTCATTGATGGATCATTACTGCTGTAGCTTTTCACCTACGACTGGAATCAAAGCTTTGCAGTAGAGATTCTGCAGTGAACACCGTGTGGCTTTCCACTAAGTATGCACGTGGTATAGTGACAGTACGAGCATAATAAATTATTAATTTTTATTTACCACAACTTGACTGTCGGAGCGCTCTGACCGCTGCGGTTGCGACGGCCCTGAACTAGCAACTACATTATACTGAAGATTTGAAGAAGAGCGATGTTGCAGCAGTCATCATTAGCCTTGTTAGTGACACTGTTAGCTGCTGTGAGGAACGGAGCACAGTATAGCTCATCTGCTGATGTGTGCAAAAATTGTAAGTATTTCTTTACTTGTTCTGTATCTGATGTGTTGCTGTTCTTCAGGTACCATCAGTGAACTGATGATTACTCCATCACACAATATCACTATTGAGTCTGGTACTACTGTATCACTGAACTGCACTGCTAAACATACAAGTGATCAAGATTGCTCAATGTGTTTGGTGTGGAAGCATAATGACAGGCTTCTCTCTGATGTGATGTTTACAACGATCAATGAAACATTGAGTAGTACATTACCACTCACTGTGAGCATGAGTACCCAAGGAGAGTATAGCTGCCAGACAAATGGGACAGAGACAGAGATAGCACAGTCAATAGACATCACAGCAGCTGGTTAGTGAGAATAAACATGCTATACGATTGGAATAATAATTATTGATGCATTGTCTTTTACAGTTGTCTCAATCAAAGGGACATATACTAGCATTCGTATTGGTGATACGACTATCATCACTTGTACGATAGTATCACTTCCATTGAATACTGTCTATAAATGGCTGTTGTCAAATGGGCTAGTGGTGAATAGTTCAGATGTTCTGAAACTTATAGGAAACCACACCATTGATGAGAGCAAATTTACATGTCTAGTGAATTCACCCCATCTGTACTCTCCTATTCAAAAGACTATTACTGTAACTGTACAAGGTATGTAGAGTATACACTTAATACATCACAGACACAGTACTCAACACATTGTGCAGGTACTACTGTTTCTGATGTTAGTTTAAGTGAAAACAGCATATCTGCTCTCAAAGGAACTAACAACATTATCATCAGTTGTACAATCACTCTCAACAATACCATTGGACCTGATTACAGTGCACTGAATGTCACATGGACACACAATGGCTCTCTATCTACAATACTGCAAACTAATCCAATTGCAATGAGTGGAGAGCCGTTCAATAGTGTATTGAGTATTGACAGTAATGAATTCTCAGACAGTGGCAGCTACTGTTGTGTTGCTGCAGTGATTGGATCTGGTGACTCAAATAAGATGGGCTGTGTCACATTGAGTGTGCTAGGTAAAATTAATACATCACCAATAATTTTAAAATCATTGTTATGCACAGATATTAGCATATCAGGAGAACACTCAGATCTAACTGTTGGAACAACTTACATTATTACCTGCACTGTACCAGGTCTTGATGACTCTAGTGCCATAATGTGGACTAGTAGTGCAGCTGCTGTCCCTGTATCAACAACAAACACTCTCACACTGCACTCAGTGAATAACACATTGAATGGAACTGAGTTCACATGTTCAGTGAACTCGTCAGTGCTGTACTCAGTTGGTAAAAGGAAAATATCCATCACTGTGAAAGGTATAATACTTCTGTTATTATGAGTCCAATGCCTGTAGTATGATGCTATTATCCATCTCTGCAGCAACATCAGTTACTCAAGCCACTATTGTCAACCCACCGTCATATGTTGTTGATGGTGACCAGAATGTTGAGCTGCAGTGTACTGTCACACTGAGTAGCACCATTGGACCAGACTACAGTGCTCTCAGTATTGGCTGGAGAGATAGCACTGACACTATCATCAACAACTGCTCCAGCCCCCAGCCACATGGGAACACACAGATCAGTGACACCTTCTCTTGTAACCTGACACTAGCCACTATCTCAGCTACTAGTGCAGGACTGTACTCCTGTAATGCTGCTATTACTGGAATTAGTGGTGGGAGAGTTGGTTTTATTAATCTTCAAGTACATGTACAAGGTATGGACATGAACATGCTTGTAAAGAATGAGATGCACATTACTGCCACACAGGATCTCTTCAGAATGCTAGTCTCTTCGCACCAGTGAATGCAGTTCTTGGACAGTCATCTGTGCTCACTTGTGAAGTGCACACTTCACTACCAGTCACCACTAACCTGCTCTCAGTCCAGTGGATGCACAGAGGGAGTCTGGTCACTGGTAGTGGTGGGTTTGTACTAAAGCAAGGATCAGGAGCAGGTGCTTCAGTGTATGTGACTGAGTTGACTCTGAATGAGACTACTGTTGAGAGCTCAGGACTGTACTCCTGTCGTGTGTCTACTGACAGACAACAAGTAACAGCTGAAGCCAACCTCACTGTAGCATGTGAGTGGATTGAGCTAAACTGTCATCATTTGATTGTCTCTTACAGTTTCTCATATTGATGTTCACACTGGACCATCCAATGGATTCCCCTCACAACCTCTACTGGATACCAGTACTAGACTGAACTGCTCTGTTACACTCCATCCTCAGCTCAGCCAGCTCACCATCCTCACCATCCAGTACCAGTGGTCCTCTAATGGTGTGACAAGAGGTAGTGAACAGGAACTAGTGTTGCCCAATTTGAGTCCAGCTGATGCTACAACCTACTCCTGCACAGTGAAAGTCTCTTCAGCTAACCCAGGAGAATACCTGATCAGACGAATCAGTAATCAGTCAATGTATGACCTCAGAGCAAAAGGTGTGTCACATATGCAATGCGATCTTTTAAATTTTTTCACAGTTCCAGCTCTAATTGCTGATCTCTCACCTGGTGGTAGAGGAGTTTATTATTCAGGAGAAGATCTCAATGTAACATGTATCAGTAGTGTAGTGGGTGCAGTGTTCACTTGGAGAACAGTTAATATTATAACACAGCAACCATTGATCATACCAAATACTACTGTGAGCAGTGGTAGCAATACCAGTGTACTCATTCTCAGACCAATCAGAGTCAGTGATCCTCTTCTAGTGGACTTTATTTGTGCAGTAGCATTTCCTGAGAATATGAACATCATCGGAAGTACATCTTTAACTCTAGTCAATATAAATGGTAAGACAATTTTTGTTGTACAAGTGTGGCTGTCATTATTTGCAATTTTCCAGTTCCATCATTGAGTGTGTCAGTGTCTTCCAATGCTAGTACAGTACTGGATATCAGTGGATACAACTCCTTCACTGTACAGTGTGGAGGAACATTTAGTCCTAGCTCTCATCAATCAGGAGAATCACTTTCATTCATGTTAACCAGAAACAGTGTATCAGTCACTGATGGGCTTTCAACTAGTCCAGTGATGGCAACAGGAGATACAGTCTCTCAGAGCAGCTCAGTACAGCAGACTGCATCCTCAGGTCTAGCCACACTAGTCTACAACTGCACTGTTGAGTTCAGCATCAGTGGATCACTCATTACTACTGCCAGTAACACAACACAGGTCATTGTGAAGGGTGAGCTAGCCTTGTATACCATTGGCCAACATGCATCTCTCCTCTCAACCTACCTGGAACAGGTCCCTCACTACCAGCAGCTCCAGTAGTAGTGGCACCAGTGACTACACCAACATCTGCTGTGATACAATGGAGTGTTCCTGTAGTGACCTACTCTCCTGAACAATACACTGTCTACTACACTACCAACAGCAGTGGTTGTCCTACCAACTCAGATGAGGGCTACAACAAGAGTGTGACTGTTTATGGCCTCAACCACAGTGACTTCTTCACCATAAGAGACCAGCAGTACAATCTGACACTGAACTATCTTCATCCTTACACAGTATACTGCTATACAGTAGTAGCTACTAACACTGAGGGAAGGAATGAGTCTATGATGATGTTTTTTCAAAGTGATAAGTTTAATATGCACATTTTCTACTGTTTGCTTACTGTCCAACTTTTCAGCTCCTAGTGGGCCTCCTGAGAACTTTATCATCTTAACAACATCTCGTAATATTACTCTCTCCTGGTCTCCTCCTCTCTCCTCACAACGTAATGGAGTCATCATCAGCTATCTCATCACCTGTAGCTCAGGAGGCAGCATCATCAACAGCACCAGAACCAGCAGTACCAGTCTGACTATCACAGGACTGCAGCCATTCACCAACTACACCTGTTCTGTGAGAGCTGCAACTATAGTGGGAGATGGACCAGCTGCAGTGAAGACTATATTAACAAATGAGGAGAGTAAGTGTTCAGTTGTCTTCAGTTTCTCTCCAAATAAAATTGTGCTCTTTGTATAGAACCAGGATTACCTCCAGATATGATTGTGATTACGACTGTAACTTCAAAGAGTGTTACACTCACTTGGAAGCCCCCAACAGAGCCTAATGGATTCATCACTGAATATCAATTCCAGTGCTCTGGAGAAAATCATGTGGTCAACAGCAATGTAATTGGCTCACAGACTACAACCACACTGAGTGGACTCCTACCACACACCAGCTACTCCTGTAGCATCACAGCTCACACCAGTGTTGGAGGAGGACCTGCAGCATCTACCAGTGTGACCACTCTACAAGATGGTTTGTATGAATTTAATTGTTTATTCTGTATTCGAGTGTACCTCCTTCAGTTCCCAGTGGACCACCTCAGGACTTCACTATCTCAGTAACTTCTCGTAGTATTGCTTTCTCCTGGTCTCCTCCTCTCCTCTCACAACGTAATGGAGTCATCACTGGCTATAATCTAACATGTACTGTTGGTGGAATGACCATTAGTGCCAGATTTGTTGTTACTAGTCTGACCTTACCAGCAACTCCATTCACTAACTACTCCTGTACTGTGAGTGCTGTAACTGTGGTAGGAGATGGTCCTACAACAGAAGCAATTAATGGAGTCACTGATGAAGAGAGTGAGTGTTTCTCACTAGTATCATGCTTTTCATTGTGTTTTTCTGTCTCCACAGAACCGGAATCACCTCCCAATGATCTTTCTGGAGTTGCAAAAACTTCTACGTCAATATTTCTTAGTTGGAATATACCTCAGAAACCAAATGGAGTGATTACTCATTATGAGCTCTACTCATTTGGTGGTGGACAAGTGTTCAATCGCACTGTGATGGAGACCACAACCACACTGAATGGACTCCTACCATACACCAACTACTCCTGTAGCATCACAGCTCACACCAGTGCTGGAGGAGGACCTGCAGCAACTACCAGTGTAAATACTCTACGAGACAGTGAGCTGATTTAGAATTTGGGTATTTAATATAATTTTAAATTTTAGATCCTAGTGGACCTCCTCTAAATTTCATGGCATCAATCACCTCTCGTGCAATCAATCTCTCCTGGTCTCCTCCTCTCTCCTCACAACGTAATGGAGTCATCATCAGCTATCTCATCACCTGCAGCTCAGGAGGCAGCATCATCAACAACACCAGAACCAGCAGTACCAGTCTGACCATCACAGGACTGCAGCCATTCACCAACTACACCTGTTCTGTGAGAGCTGCAACAACAGTGGGAGATGGACCAGCAGCAATGAGGACTATATTAACAAATGAGGAGAGTAAGTATTTGTCTTCAGTTCCTCTTTAAATAAATAATTTGCTGCTCTTTGTCTAGAACCAGGATCAGCTCCTGATATGATTTTGATTACAACTATAACTTCAAAGAGTGTTACACTCACTTGGAAGCCCCCAACAGAGCCTAATGGATTCATCACTGAATATCGATTCCAGTGCTCTGGAGAAAATAATGTGGTCAACAGCAATGTGATGGGCTCACAGACTACAACCACACTGAGTGGACTCCTACCATACACCAACTACTCCTGTAGCATCACAGCTCACACCAGTGCTGGAGGAGGACCTGCAGCAACTACCAGTGTGACTACTCTACAAGATAGTGAGCTCAAAATTAAAATAGTGTGCCCAACTTTATAATTATCAATCACTAATTCAGTTCCTAGCGGTCCTCCACAAAGCTTCCGACTATTAGCCATGTCTCAAAACATCACTCTCTCCTGGTCTCCTCCTCTCTCCTCACAACGTAATGGAGTCATCATCAGCTATCTCATCACCTGCAACTCAGGAGGCAGCATCATCAACAGCACCAGAACCAGAAGTACCAGTCTGACCATCACAGGACTGGAGCCATTTACCAACTATACCTGTTCTGTGAAAGCTGCAACAGTAGTGGGAGATGGACCAGCTGCAATGAATACAGTAGAAACTCAAAAGGAATGTAGGTTCCTAAGTTATAATAATAACTACATTACATCTTTGCTCTATAGTTGTTTCAACAACTGCAAGCATATGCCCATCTCCCTCACAAGATGTAACAGCTGCAACCAGCTTTACTACATCCCATCAACTAATCACAGCAGTGGTAGTTACATTCTTTCTCACTTTTGTTAGCACATTTGTGCTCAGTTTTCTGTTGTTTTTGTTGCTAATGAAGAGGTCTGGGTATGCAAAAGCTCAGAGCAAACTACAAAAGCAATCTGAACCAGTAGAAGGAACATATGAAATGGTGAACACTGAGAAAACAGCAGAGGCTGAGTATGACATTATAGACCATAACAAGAAAGGAGTGACCCTTGAGGAGAACCCAGCTTACTCTGTTCACACATTCCGTCCACAGTAACTGAATTTCAATGACTTACATAATATAATCAAACATATAGTTAGGTGCACGCATAGTAAGACTATGTATGGTCAAGAGTTCATGTATAGTCTGTAGTTGCTAGGCATTGTTTGTGTTTGATACTTTATGAGTATAATATCATTCTGTGTTCAAATTGCCTATTTTGGTGAAAATCGAAAGACACACAATCACGTGGGAGAACATTACCAAATCTCCCACTCTCACTTAGTTTTAATTTGTGTTAGAACTACTGTCAACAAGTTGTTTAATCACAGCTATGAGAATACAAACATCTGAGCGAGTGATTAAAAGACCATCATCATTAGAGATGTCTAATAGTCACAGCTCTGCTATTTTAGAAAGAACTTCTTTGAGCTATCACTACCCTCAAGGGATTGTATACTTGTTTTCCATTATCAGAAATACACAAAGTAGTTTGAAATGGTGTGTGGGTGTGAATAAACATCACCTTATTACTTAAAGTGTGATGTTTACAACTTCAAACGATCGCTGACAGAAATCGATCTTTCCAAAATGTTACAGCAGCTGCTGCTAGTCTTTGCACTAGCTGCTGTGAGCTGCTATGCTACGGATAGCACAAATTCTACCTCTAACCCTTTGGATACTGATGTGTGCAAGAGTTGTAAGTGTTTTCTTTACTTGTTCTGTATCTGATGTGTTGCTGTTCTTCAGGTACCATCAGTAACCTGATGATTACTCCATCACACAATATCACTATTGAGTCTGGTACTACTGTATCACTGAACTGCACTGCTAAGCATACAAGTGAACAAGATTGCTCAATGTGTTTGGTGTGGACGCATAATGACAGGCTTCTCTCTGATGTGATGTTTACATCGATCAATGAAACATTGAGTAGTACATTACCACTCACTGTTAACATGAGTACCCAAGGAGAGTATAGCTGCCAGACAAATGGGATAGATGCAGAGATAGTACAGTCAGTAAACATCAGAGCAGCAGGTTAGTGAGAATTATTGACAGTCAAAAATTTTTCTGCCTTATTACAGGTATCACAATCAATGGAGTATATACTAACATTCGTATTGGCAATGAAACTATTGTCACTTGTATGATAGTACCGCTTCCACCAAATACCACCTACAAATGGCTATCCCAGACAAGATCAATAGTGACTAGTTCAGGTATTCTGAAACTTATAGGAAACCACAATATTGATGAGAGCAACTATACCTGTCTCGTGAACTCGTCACAACTTTACTCTCCTATTGAAAAGACTATCACTGTCACTGTACTAGGTATAATTAATATTTCGCATTGCTTAATTAATTACTTTTCTTTCCTACATTAGACACAGCAATAAAACAGGTTCAAATTGAAATGGACAACTTTGTTGTTCTGTTAGGAACAAGAAATGTTCAAATAGACTGTTCAATCAATACCACTAACTCGATTGGATCATTATTCAATGCACTACAAGTACTCTGGGAATTGAATGGATCTGAAATATCACATACTATACCCACAGTACTAGAATCTGAAAACATTGAACACACTGACACATTCACAAGTACACTGACAGTTAACATCACAGAATATGATAAAGTTGGTAACTACTGCTGCATTGCCTCACTAAGTGGGATTGCTAAAAATGTGTCTGACTGTATATTAGTCACTGTGTCAGGTAGTTATGGGCATTGCCATTATTTGCCTAATGATTGCATTTCATTGCATCAATTTTTAGAAATATCGATATCTGGAGATTACTCTGTTCTTCAAGTGGGAAGTACCAAAAATCTCACATGCACTGTGCCAGGAATACCACCAGGAGCTGTGATGTGGAGTGGTACATGGAGTGGAGCATCCTTACCATCAGATGTTCTCATGTTGAGGTCTATTGACAGCACTCTCAATGGAACTGAATTCACATGTTCAGTGAACTCATCAGTGCTGTACTCTGGTAGTCCTAACATGAAGAAAATTATTGTCACTGTAAAAAGTATGTCAACAAAATTTAATTTTGTATTTCTTCTCTCACCTTACTCTCTTAGATACGAGTGTTACATCAGCCTCCATTAAACCTCAGAGCGTCACTGCTCTTGTTGGGTCATCTCCAGTGGTATTCACTTGTACTATAACTCTGAATCATGATATTGGTCCTGATCATAGTGCTCTGAATGTTGTCTGGACACGAGATGCAATGTCTGTCACATCCAGTACAACTCGACCAGCTAAACTGGAAATGCATAATATTTTTCTCAGTTCAGTAACAATATCAACTCACACTTCTTTCTCTGAAAAAGAGTATTGCTGTAGTGCTAGTATCATTGGTACTAAAGTAGTATCAGTTTGTTCATCAGTTGAAGTTCTTGGTGAGAACTCACATGTTTTGCTTACTTTGTGTGAGTGAACTTTCTATAGAAATTGTAACCTCTGGACAATATCAACAAATCCAATTGGGTAACACATCTACTGTTACCTGCAGTGTATCAGAATTGATGATCAGTAATATCAAATTGTTATCACATGATGGAGCAGTAGTGAGCAGCTCAAGTGTTCTGATGCTGTTTGGTAACCACACCGTTGATGGAAAGATATTCAGATGTGTAGTGAACTCAACACAGGCTCATTCTCCAGGAGAATCAAATATCACTGTTACTGTTAAAAGTAAGAGATGATTAATGAACTAATTTTTATTTATTTTCTGATTGTTTACAGATTCATATGTTAGCATGGTAATGATCCCTTCGAATAATCTAATAGTACCTGTTGGCACGAATTCTCATCAGCTGACTTGTATTGTCACTCTGAGTAGTTCTATTGGTCCTAATATCAGTGCTCTGAGTATATCATGGCAGCGTAGCGGTCAAATGATCAGGTCTTTACATGATAGAACTCAAGTGTCAGAACCAGAAAATAGTGGAGAGAATACAGTTAACAGTAAACTGACACTCAGTACTATCAGTGAGCATGATAGTGGAGAGTATTGCTGCACTGCTAGTATTGCAGGGAATCAGACTAAACCAGAAGATTGTGTTGAAGTAAAGGTCACAACTGATGGTGAGCAACTCATACAACTTTTGTGTAATTTTCTCATTTAAAAATAATGTTACCAGATGCAATAACTATTTCTGGAAATTATACTCAAATACAAATTGGCAAGACAATACAGCTATCATGTAGTGTACCAAACCTGATGGACAGTAGTATCAAGTGGTTATCTCATGATGGGTCAGTGTTGAGCAGCTCAGGTGTTCTGATACTACAGTCAGTGAACTACACTATCAATGGAACAATGATCACATGCTCAGTGAACTCATCACAACTGATAAACACCATCAATGAGACCATCACACTTACTGTACAAGGTGAGAGACATTTGATATTACATGCAGCATTGGTCACTCATCTCTGCAGCAACATCAGTTACTAACGCCACTATTATCAATCCACCATCATATGTTGTTGATGGTGACCAGAATGTTGAGCTGCAGTGTACTGTCACACTGAGTAGCACCATTGGACCAGACTACAGTGCTCTCAGTATTGACTGGAGAGACAGCACTAACACTAGCATCAACAACTGCTCCAGCCCCCAGCCACATGGGAACACACAGATCAGTGACACCTTCTCTTGTAACCTGACACTAGCCACTATCTCAGCTACTAGTGCAGGACTGTACACCTGTAATGCTGCTATTACTGGAATCAATGGTTCAAGAGTTGGTTTGATTAATCTACAAGTACAAGGTTCACCAACACTTCAATGTTGCTGTCATGATCATTGTCAGTATTAATTTTCATTGAATAGGTATTGAAGTTAGTGGTCCCTTCCAAAGCCTTACTATCGGCAGTACTGCAGTGATCACTTGTAGTATAGCTGATCTGTCAGCTCCTACTATCGAATGGTTGTATCAGAATGGATCAGTAGTGAACAACTCACATGTTCTGACTCTAGAACCAGTCAACTACAATCACAATAGAAGAGTGTTCACATGTTTAGTGAGCTCATCTCAACTGTACTCTCCTGGTAAAAAGAATATCACCGTCACTGTTCAAGGCATGTAACTTCAGTAATTTATTGAGCCTTTTTGATTAGTATTAAACTCAGGTACTACTGTTTCTACTGTCACTATAAGTGAGGACAGCATATCTGCTCTCAAAGGAACTAACAACATTATCATCAGTTGTACAATCGCTCTCAACAATACCATTGGACCTGATTACAGTGCACTGAATGTCACATGGACACACAATGGCTCTCAAGCTACAATGCTTCAAGCTACTCCAAGTAGAATGAGTGGAGAACCATCATTAATGTTCACTAGTGTATTGACATTTAACAGTAATGAATTCACGGACAGTGGCAGCTACTGTTGTGTTGCTGCAGTGATTGGATCTGGTGACTCAAATAAGACGGACTCTGTTACATTGAGTGTGCTAGGTAAAAATTAATACATCACCAATAAAATTAAAATCATTGTTATGCACAGATATCAGCATATCAGGAGAACACTCAGATCTAACTGTTGGAACCACTTACAATATTACTTGCAGTGTACCTGGTCTTGATGACTCTAGTGCCATAATGTGGACTAGTAGTGCAGCTACTGTTCCTGTTTCAACAACAAACACTCTCACACTGCAGTCAGTGAATAACACATTGAATGGAACTGAGTTCACATGTTCAGTGAGCTCATCAAAACTGTATAGTTCTGGAATGAAGAAAATTACTGTCACCATACTAGGTATGTTTTTTATACGCACAATTATTTGGTTTTATTAAATATCTTTAATCAGATACGAAAGTTACATCAGTCTCCATTGAGCCTCAGAGTGTCACTGCTCTTGTTGGGTCATCTCCAGTGGTATTCACTTGTACTATAACTCTGAATCATGATATTGGTTCTGATCATAGTGCTCTGAATGTTGTCTGGACACAAGATGCAATGTCTATCAAATCCAGAATCTGTCCAAAACTGGGACTACATAGTATTTTTAGCAGTTCAATAACTGTATCAACTCACACTCCGTCCTCTCGAAAGGAGTATTGCTGTAATGCTAGTATTATTGGAACAACTAAAGATTCAGATTGTTCCTCAATTGAAGTTCTTGGTAAGAAAATCACGCTCTTCATATGCTGTTAAATAATATGAAATTTATATAGAAATCATCATCACTGGGCAATACCAGCAAATCCAATTAGGCAGCACATCTACTGTTACCTGCAGTGTACCACAACTAATGAACACTACTATCAAATGGATATCACATGATGGAGCAGTAGTGAGCAGCTCAAGTGTTCTGATGCTGTTTGGTAACCACACCATTGATGGAAGAACATTCAGATGTGTAGTGAACTCAACACAGCTTTATTCTCCAGGAGAAAGAAACATCACTGTTATGATTAAAAGTAAGTTTCAAGGGTAACAATGTTGTAATTTCTCATTTTTACAGATACACATGTTAACACGGTATCAGTCTCTGTGAATAATCTAGTGGTACCAGTTGGGACTGACACTTATCAAATGACTTGTTTTGTCACTCTGAGTAGTTCTATTGGTCTTAATATCAGTGCTCTGAGTATATCATGGCAGCACAACAACCAGCCAGTTGACACATCACAAAATAGAGTTCAAGTATCAGACCCATTTGGTGTATTAAGTTTTTTCTCAAATAGTCTCAAACTCAGTGATATCAGTCAGCATGATAGTGGAGAGTATTGCTGCACTGCTAGTATTGCAGGGAATCAGACTAAACCAGAAGATTGTGTTGAAGTAAAGGTCACAACTAATGGTGAGGGTATTTCAGTATATTAACTGAAAGTTTCATTTGCCAAACTACCTACAGATACAATTATAATTTCTGATAATTTTAAAAATTTACAAATCGGCAGCTCTGTACAGCTGATTTGTAGAACACCAAATTTTACAAACAGTGCTATCAAGTGGTTATCTCATGATGGGTCAGTGTTGAACAGCTCAGGTGTTCTGATACTACAGTCAGTGAACTACACTATCAATGGAACAATGATCACATGCTCAGTGAACTCATCACAACTGATAAACACCATCAATGAGACCATCACACTTACTGTACAAGGTGAGAGACATTTGATATTACATGCAGCATTGGCCACTCATCTCTGCAGCAACATCAGTTACTCAAGCCACTATTATCAATCCACCATCATATGTTGTTGATGGTAACCAGAATGTTGAGCTGCAGTGTACTGTCACACTGAGTAGCACCATTGGACCAGACTACAGTGCTCTCAGTATTGACTGGAGAGACAGCACTGACACTATCATCAACAACTGCTCCAGCCCCCAGCCACATGGGAACACACAGATCAGTGACACCTTCTCTTGTAACCTGACACTAGCCACTATCTCAGCTACTAGTGCAGGACTGTACACCTGTAATGCTGCTATTACTGGAATTAGTGGTTCAAGAGTTGGTTTTATTAATCTTCAAGTACAAGGTTCGCCAACGCTTGAATGTTGCTGTCATGATCATTGTCAGTATTAATTTTCGTTGAACAGGTATTGATGTTAGTGGTCTCTTCCAAAGCCTTACTCTCGGCAGTACTGCAGTGATCACCTGTAGTATAGCTGATCTGTCAGCTCCTACTATCAAATGGTTGTATCAGAATGGATCAGTAGTGAGCAACTCACATGATCTGACTCTAGAACCAGTCAACTACAACCACCATGGAAGAGTGTTCACATGTTTGGTAAACTCATCTCAACTGTACTCTCCTGGTAAAAAGAATATCACTGTCACTGTTCAAGGTATGTAAATTCCTATTAACTTCTGCATTCATAAATTTCTAACAGGTGCAACTGTTTCTACTGTCACTATAAGTGAAGACAGCATATCTGCTCTCAAAGGAACTAACAACATTATCATCAGTTGTACAATCACTCTCAACAATACCATTGGACCTGATTACAGTTCACTGAATGTCACATGGACACACAATGGCTCTCAGTATGGACAAGCAGCAGTGCTACAAGCTACTTCTAGTGGAGTGATATCATCATTGTTCACTAGTGTATTGACTATTGACGGTAATGAATTCTCAGACAGTGGAAAATACCAGTGTGCTGCAGCAGTGATTGGATCCGGTGACTTGGTAAAGATGGACTTTGTCACATTGAATGTGCTAGGTATCAACTAATGTTGCTGTCATGTACTACCATCATTGTCATTTGTCTGTTGAATAGGTATTGATGTTAGTGGTCCCTTCCAAAACCTTACTATCGGCAGTACTGCAGTGATCACCTGTAGTGTAGCTACTGTGCCATCTACTGGTTTCAAATGGTTGTATCAGAATGGATCAGTAGTGAGCAACTCACATGTTCTGACTCTAGAACCAGTCGACTATACTCACAATGAAAGAGTTTTCACATGTTCTGTGAACTCATCTCAACTGTACTCTCCTGGTAAAAAGAACATCACTGTCACTGTTCAAGGTATGTAAATTCCTATTAAAACTTTCTGCATTCATAAATTATTGACAGGTACTACTGTTTCTACTGTCACTATAAGTGAAGACAACATATCTGCTCTCAAAGGAACTAACAACATTATCATCAGTTGTACAATCACTCTCAACAATACCATTGGACCTGATTACAGTGCACTGAATGTCACATGGACACACAATGGCTCTCAATCTACAATGCTACAAGCTAATCCAATTGCAATAAGTGGAGAGCCATCATCAATGTTCACTAGTGTATTGACTATTGACAGTAATGAATTCACAGACAGTGGCAGCTACTGTTGTGTTGCTGCAGTGATTGGATCTGGTGACTCAAATAAGATGGGCTGTGTCACATTAAATGTGCTAGGTAAAATTAATACATCACCAATATTTTTAAAATCATCGTTATGCATAGATATCAGCATATCAGGACAACACTCAGATCTAACTGTTGGAACAACTTACAATATTACTTGCAGTGTACCAGGTCTTGATGACTCTAGTGCCATAATGTGGACTAGTAGTGCAGCTGCTGTCCCTGTTTCAACAACAAACACTCTCACACTGCAGTCAGTGAATAACACATTGAATGGAACTGAGTTAACATGTTCAGTAAACTCAATGAAGTTGCATGCAAATAGTCCTACGATGAAAACAATTACTGTCACTGTACTAGGTACGTCTCATCAGTCTACTCTCAAATTTATTTGTTAATTTTTCAAGATGCAAAAGTTAAAACAGTTTCCATTGAGCCTCAGAGTGTCACTGCTCTTGTTGGGTCATCTCCAGTGGTATTCACTTGTACTATAACTCTGAATCATGATATTGGTCCAGATCATAGTGCTCTGAATGTTGTCTGGACACAAGGTGCAATGTCCGATGTATCTCCTGAAGTGGGAGTACACAGAGTGTTTAACAGTACAACAACTATATCAACTCACACTCCATCCTCTTTAAAGGTGTATTGCTGTAATGCTCAGATTATTGGTACTAGTGGACTATCAGATTGTTCTTCTATTGAAATTCTCAGTGAGAAATTGTGCTATTGCATGTGTTGACAGTATTGACAATGTGATATTAATTTTATAGAAATTACCATCAGTGGACAGTATGAAACAATCCAATTGGGCAGCACATCTACTGTTACCTGCAGTGTACCACAACTAATGAGCACTACTATCAAATGGATATCACATGATGGAGCAGTAGTGAGCAGCTCAGGTGTTCTGATGCTGTTTGGTAACCACACCATTGATGGAAGAACATTCAGATGTGTAGTGAATTCAACACAGCTTTATTCTCCAGGAGAAAGAAATATCACTGTTTTAATTAAAAGTAAGTTTCAAAGATATCACAGTAACTTCATTTATTAATTTTCATAGATACATACGTTAACATGATATCAGTCTCTGTGAATAATCTAACAGTACCTGTTGGGACTAACTCTTATCAAATTGACTGCTTTGTCACTCTGAGTAGTTCTATTGGTCCTAATATCAGTGCCCTGAGTGTATCATGGCAGCACAACAACCAGCCAGTTGACACATCACAAGATAGAGTTCAAGTATCAGAGCCATTAGGTGTACTAAGTTTTTTCACAAATAGTCTCACACTCAGTGATATCAGTCAGCATGATAGTGGAGAGTATTGCTGTACTGCTAGTATTGCAGGGAATCAGACTAAACTGAACAATTGTGTTGAAGTAAAGGTCACAACTAATGGTGAGTGTATTCCAGTATATTGACTGAATGATTCATTTGGTACAATTTGCATCATCACTATCTACAGATGCAATTATAATTTCTAGAAATTTTAAAATTTACAAATCGGCAGCTCTGTACAGCTGATTTGTAGAACACCAAATTTTACAAACAGTGCTATCAAGTGGTTATCTCATGATGGGTCAGTGTTGAACAGCTCAGGTGTTCTGATACTACAGTCAGTGAACTACACTATCAATAGAACAATGATCACATGCTCAGTGAACTCATCACAACTGATAAACACCATCAATGAGACCATCACACTTACTGTACAAGGTGAGAGACATTTGATATTACATGCAGCATTGGCCACTCATCTCTGCAGCAACATCAGTTACTAATGCCACTATTATCAATCCACCATCATATGTTGTTGATGGTGACCAGAATGTTGAGCTGCAGTGTACTGTCACACTGAGTAGCACCATTGGACCAGACTACAGTGCTCTCAGTATTGACTGGAAAGACAGCACTGACACTGTCATCAACAACTGCTCCAGGCCCCAGCCACATGGGAACACACAGATCAGTGACACCTTCTCTTGTAACCTGACACTAGCCACTATCTCAGCTACTAGTGCAGGACTGTACACCTGTAATGCTGCTATTACTGGAATCAGTGGTTCAAGAGTTGGTTTTATTAATCTTCAAGTACAAGGTTCGAAAGAATAAATATTCAACTGATGAACATGAAATGTAGCTACATTATCTTCACAGGATCTCTCCAGAGTGCTAGTCTCCTCACACCAGTGAATGCTGTTCTTGGACAGTTATATGTGCTCACTTGTGAAGTGAACACTTCACTACCAGTCACCACTAACCTGCTCTCAGTCCAGTGGATGCACAGAGGGAGTCTGGTCACTGGTAGTGGTGGGTTTGTACTAAAGCAAGGATCAGGAGCAGGTGCTTCAGTGTATGTGACTGAGTTGACTCTGAGTGAGACTACTGTTGAGAGCTCAGGACCGTACTCCTGTCGTGTGTCTACTGACAGACAACAAGTAACAGCTGAAGCCAACCTCACTGTAGCATGTGAGTGGATTGAGCTAAAAAAACTGTCATCATTTGATTGTCCCTTACAGTTTCTCATATTGATGTTCACACTGGACCATCCAATGGATTCCCCTCACAACCTCTACTGGATACCAGTACTAGACTGAACTGCTCTGTTACACTCCATCCTCAGCTCAGCCAGCTCACCATCCTCACCATCCAGTACCAGTGGTCCTCTAATGGTGTGACAAGAGGCAGTGAACAGGAACTAGTGCTACCCAACTTGAGTCCAGCTGATGCTACAACCTACTCCTGCACAGTGACAGTCTCTTCAGCTAACCCAGGAGAACACCTGATCAGACAAATCAGTAATCAGTCAATGTATGACCTCAGACCAAAAGGTGTGTTATATACACAATGTCAATTTCCAATTCTTTATTTTCTTACAGCTAGCCTTGTGGTAGTTCATCTGCATTAAATACACAATGTCAATTTCCAATTCTTTATTTTCTTACAGCTAGCCTTGTGGTAGTTCATCTGTCACCTGGTGGTATTAGAGTGGTTTATTATTCTGGAGAAGATCTCAATGTAACATGTATCAGTAGTGTAGTGGGTGCAGTGTTCACTTGGAGAGCAGTTAATATCACAACACAGCAACCATTGATCATACCAAATACTACTGTGAGCAGTGGTAGCAATACCAGTGTACTCATTCTCAGACCAATCAGAGTCAGTGATCCTGTTCTAGTGGACTTTATTTGTGCAGTAGCATTTCTTGAGAATAAGAAAATCATTGAAAATGAAACATCTGCGCTGGTCAACATAAGCGGTAATCAATTCATGGTTTGGGTGCTTTTTATTAACTTTACATCTTCCAGTTCCATCATTGAGTGTGTCAGTGTCTTCCAATGCTAGTACAGTACTGGATATCAGTGGATACAACTCCTTCACTGTGCAGTGTGGAGGAACATTTAGTCCTAGCTCTCATCAATCAGGAGAATCACTTTCATTCATGTTAACCAGAAACACTGTATCAGTCACTGATGGGCTTTCAACTAGTCCAGTGATGGCAACAGCAGATACAGTCTCTCAGAGCAGCTCAGTACAGCAGACTGCATCCTCAGGTCCAGCCACACTAGTCTACAACTGCACTGTTGAGTTTAGCATCAGTGGATCACTCATTACTACTGCCAGTAACACAACACAGGTCATTGTGAAGGGTGAGCTAGTCTTGTATACCATTGGCCCACATGCATCTCTCCTCTCAACCTACCTGGAACAGGTCCCTCACTACCAGCAGCTCCAGTAGTAGTGGCACCAGTGACTACACCAACATCTGCTGTGATACAATGGAGTGTTCCTGTAGTGACCTACTCTCCTGAACAATACACTGTCTACTACACTACCAACAGCAGTGGCTGTCCTACCAACTCAGATGAGGGCTACAACAAGAGTGTGACTGTTTATGGTCTCAATCACACTGACTTCTTCACCATAAGAGACCAGCAGTACAATGTGACACTGAACAATCTTCATCCTTACACAGTGTACTGCTATAAAGTAGTGGCTACTAACACTGAGGGAAGAAATGAGTCTATGATGAGAACGTTTGAGACTAACGAGACTGGTATGTTGTCATGCACTTCAATAGCAGTCTTAGTATACTGTCTTTCTACTCAGCTCCTAGTGGGCCTCCTCAGAATTTAAATATTTTCACCAACTCTCGAAATATCACTCTCTTCTGGTCTCCTCCTCTTTTCTCACAACGTAATGGTATCATCATCAGATATCTCATTTCTTGCTCAATCAATGGTGTGACAATTAGTACTAGCATTTCTGAAACAAGCCTTGTCATATCTATTGATCCATTCACTAACTACACGTGTTCAGTGAGTGCAGCAACAATGGTGGGAGATGGTCCACCAGCAACAGTTAGTGGAACCTCTGATGAAGATGGTGAGTACATCATTCACTATAGCTACTGTGATATCACTCATGATGTGCTGTACAGTCCCTGCAGGACCACCTCGTCAGGTCTTTGCTATTGCTGAAAATTCGAAAACGGTTACATTAATTTGGAGTGCTCCAGCAACACCAAATGGAGTGATCACTGAGTACCAGCTCCAGTGTTCTGGTGGTGGACAAGTGTTCAACCGCGCTGTGATGGAGACCACAACCACACTGAGTGGACTCCTACCATACACCTACTACTCCTGTAGCATCACAGCTCACACCAGTGTTGGAGGAGGACCTGCAGCAACTACTAGTGTGACCACTCTACAAGATGGCAAGTATAGCTATTTGCAGGTTTAACTTAAGGACTTGCTTTTTTCCTTGTATAGTTCCTAGCGGACCTCCACAAAGCCTTGTATCTTCAGTTACATCTCATGCACTCACTCTTTCCTGGTCTCCTCCTCTCTTCTCACACCGTAATGGAGTCATTATCAGCTACCTCATCACCTGCAGCTCAGGAGGCAGCTTCATCAACAGCACCAGAACTAGCAGTACCAGTCTGACCATCACTGGACTCCTACCATACACCAACTACTCCTGTAGCATCACAGCTCACACCAGTGCTGGAGGAGGACCTGCAGCAACTACCAGTGTGATAACACTGCAAAATAGTTAGTTCTTCTCAGGCTAACAGCATGATGCTTATAATACTCATTTAGTTCCAAGTGGACCACCTCAAAACTTGACTATCTCAGTAACTTCTCGTAGTATTGCTTTCTCCTGGTCTCCTCCTCTCCTCTTAGAACATAATGGAGTCATCACCAGTTATAATGTAACCTGTACTGTTGGTGGAATTACCAGTAGTGTCAGAGTGTCTGTTACTAGTCTGAACATAACAGCAGATCCATTCACTAACTACTCCTGTACTGTGAGTGCTGCAACTAGTGTAGGAGATGGTCCTGCAACAGCAGTGATTAGTAAAATCACTGATGAAGACAGTGAGTGTATCGTTAGTATTTACGGAACAAAAATCAAAAACGTTTCTCATTACTTTTGGTTAATAATTTTGTAGGACCTGGAACACCACCTCACAATCTGTTCGGAGTATCAAATGATCCTTTATCATTTTCCCTTACATGGGAAGCACCTATAAAGCCAAATGGAGTGATCACCGAGTACCAGCTCCAGTGTTCTGGTGGTGGACAAGTGTTCAATCGCACTGTGATGGAGACCACAACCACACTGAGTGGACTCCTACCATACACCAACTACTCCTGTAGCATCACAGCTCACACCAATGTTGGAGGAGGATCTGCAGCAACTACCAGTGTGACCACTGAAGAAGACAGTAAGTAGTTTTCCATTGCGGTGTGCATCTCTTTGTTTTTCAGTTCCAGGAAAAATCAATAAAATAATGATGACAGATATAGTAACATGGAATCCTCCTTTAGTTCCAAATGGAATAATCATTGGATATTCACTCAATGTATCAACATTATCATCAACTGTGCTCCTTATTCCAAACATCAGTGATTCTGCAAAGACTGTTTCTAACTTAGGTAAATTAGTCAAAGATAATATTCAGTCAATTTTTTTATTTCTCTGTATAGATCCATTTGTTCCTTACTATGTGTCTGTGGCTGCACTGACAAGTAAAGGAAGAGGACAATATGAAACAAAAGTTGTCTTTATATTGCAAGGAAGTATGTCATATTTATAGTCTTGTGTATGTTCAAATTTAAACATCTCTGCAGTACCAGTTAATGGTCCTCATGATGTTCAGATCATGAGACTAACTTCTACTCAACTTGCTGTGAGATGGAGTCCACTGAGTCTAGAAGAAGCTCGTGGGTTCATCACTCACTACACAGTGACTGCAGAGCCTGTTAGTAAAACTCAAACAAGTCAACAAATTGATGGAGTGTTGAGTGTGACAGTGGACCCTAATACTACCAGTGTGGTATTGTATGAGTTGAGCTCTGCACTAACCTATTGGATCACAGTATCAGCCAACACTGTGGTTGGAACAAGCACTAATAACAGCAGATGTCTTGCAAATCCATCAGGTACTGATCATTACCTTAAAACAATTCTATTTACTTCTTCTTAACTTTTAGTACACTCAGACTTTGTATGCCCATCTTCTTTACAAGATACTAACAGCGGCTTTGGTGTAACTCAGTTAATCACAGCAGTGGTAGTTACATTTTTACTCACTTGTATTAGCACATTAGTGTTCAGTTCTTTGTGTTTGTTGCTAATGAAGAGGTCTGGGAATGCAAGAGCTCAGAGCAAACTACAAAAGCAATCTGAACCAGCAGAGGGGACTTATGAAATGGTGAAAACTGAGAAAATGAAAACAACAGAGGCTGAGTATGAGGTTATAGACCATAACAAGAAAGGAGTGACCCTTGAAGAGAACCCAGCTTACTCTGTTCACACATGCATTACGTCAATAAACACATGACAGTTTCAACATTAATAACAACAAAATTCATAAAATTATGTGAAAAAGGTTTACATTTTGTGTATGTACTTAGAAGACTCTACTGATCTTGATGATTTTTGTATAATATTGACTCAAATTTTTGTATATATTGATTTCACTATTGTGGCTAGAAAATGAGGGATTCATTTTGATGTTGCAAGCTTTTGTTTTCAGCAACGCACTGCCTGAAAACATTACTGGATAAATGTTATGGTTTGATTGAAAACTATGTTTGCAGGATAAACACATTATAGTAATCCATCAGATTCAAAAGTGTGGGGGTTGTATCTTCATGAGCAACAAAATCCTTTATAATACTGTGTGCATTTCCAAGACCAAACAATGTAGAGCATATTGATGTATATAATTCTATACTAAGTATAGACTATTGTTAGTAAGTGAGTGGGTGCCTATGTATGCATAGAGGGGATTTACTGCTGTAGCTTTTCACCTACGATTGGAATCAAAGCTTTGCAGTAGAGAGTCTGCATTGAACACCGTGTGGCTTTCCACTAAGTATGCACGTGGTATAGTGAGCATAATAATATTTACCACAACTTGACTGTCGGAGCGCTCTGACCGCTGCGGTTGCGACGGCCCTGAACTAGCAACTACATTATACTGAAGATTTGAAGAAGAGCGATGTTGCAGCAGTCATCACTAGCCTTGTTAGTGACACTGTTAGCTGCTGTGATGAACGGAGCACAGTATAGCTCATCTACTGATGTGTGCAAGAATTGTAAGTATTTCTTTACTTGTTCTGTATCTGATGTGTTGCTGTTCTTCAGGTACCATCAGTGAACTGATGATTACTCCATCACACAATATCACTATTGAGTCTGGTACTACTGTATCACTGAACTGCACTGCTAAGCATACAAGTGATCAAGATTGCTCAATGTGTTTGGTGTGGAAGCATAACGACAGGCTTCTCTCTGATGTGATGTTTACAACGATCAATGAAACATTGAGTAGTACAATACCACTTACTGTCAACATGAGTACCCAAGGAGAGTATAGCTGCCAGACAAATGGGACAGATACAGAGATAGTACAGTCAATAGACATCACAGCAGTCGGTTAGTGCTCTACATGTATGTAAGATTTGAATAATTGATGAACTGTCTTTTACAGGTGTCTCAATCAAAGGGACATATACTAACATTCGTATTGGTAATATAACTATCATCACTTGCATGATAGTACCACTTCCGTTGAATACTACCTACAAATGGCTGTTGTCAAATGGGCTAGTGGTGAATAGTTCAGATGTTCTGAAACTTATAGGAAACCACACCATTGATGAGAGCAAATTTACGTGTCTAGTGAATTCACCTCATCTTTACTCTCCTATTCAAAAGACTATTACTGTCACTGTACAAGGTATGTAGAGTATACACTTAGTACATCACTGACACAGTACTCAACACATTGTGCAGGTACTACTGTTTCTACCGTCACTATAAATGAAGACAGCATATCTGCTCTCAAAGGAACTAACAACATTATCATCAGTTGTACAATCACTCTCAACAATACCATTGGACCTGATTACAGTGCACTGAATGTCACATGGACACACAATGGCTCTCAGTTGCATGAACAAGCAGCAGTGCTACAAGCTACTCCTAGTGGAGAACTATCATCATTGTTCACAAGTGTATTGACTATTGACGGTAATGAATTCTCAGACAGTGGAAAATACCAGTGTGCTGCAGCAGTGATTGAATCCGGTGACTTGGTAAAGATGGACTTTGTCATATTGAACGTGCTAGGTATCAACTAATGTTGCTGTCATGTACTACCATCATTGTCATTTGTCTGTTGAATAGGTATTGATGTTAGTGGTCCCTTCCAAACTCTAACTCTCGGCAGTACTGCAGTGATCACCTGTAGTGTAGCTACTGTGCCATCTACTGCTTTCAAATGGTTGTATCAGAATGGATCAGTAGTGAGCAACTCACATGTTCTGACTCTAGAACCAGTCAACTATACTCACAATGGAAGAGTGTTCACATGTTTGGTAAACTCATCTCAACTGTACTCTCCTGGTCAAAAGAATATCACTGTCACTGTTCTAGGTATGTAACTTCAGTACTTTATTGAGCCTTTTGATCAGTATCTAACTCAGGTACTACTGTTTCTACTGTCACTATAAGTGAAGACAGCATATCTGCTCTCAAAGGAACTAACAACATTATCATCAGTTGTACAATCACTCTCAACAATACCATTGGACCTGATTACAGTGCACTGAGTGTCACATGGACACACAATGGCTCTCAATCTACAATGCTACAAGCTACTCCAAGTGGAATGAGTGGAGAGCCATCATCAATGTTCACTAGTGTATTGACTATTAACAGTAACGAATTCACGGACAGTGGCAGCTACTGTTGTGTTGCTGCAGTGATTGGATCTGGTGACTCAAATAAGATGGACTGTGTCACATTAAATGTGCTAGGTAAGAATTAATACATCACCAGTAATAATTTTAAAATCTTTGTTTATACACAGATATTAGAATATCAGGAGAACACTCAGATCTAACTCTTGGAAGCACTTACAATATTATATGCACTGTACCAGGTCTTGATGACTCTAGTGCCATAATGTGGACTAGTAGTGCAGCTGCTGTCCCTGTTTCAACAACAAACACTCTCACACTGCAGTCAGTGAATAACACATTGAATGGAACTGAGTTCACATGTTCAGTGAACTCGTCAGTGCTGTACTCAATTGGTAAAAAGAAAATATCCGTTACTGTGAAAGGTATAATACTTCAGTTATTGTGAGCCCAATGCTTGTAGTACAAGAAATTAAAAAGATTTCTATCGAAATCAAAAGGATGTAGTGATGAAGAAATCTACCACTGGTTCACAATGTAAACCAACAAGGAACAAGCATAGAATGGTAACACGATTGACTTGCTAACAGACCATAGATCCCTACATCAGTGGCTGCTGTGGTCAGACTATAGCTAGTAAGCTATTTACTGTTGACTGACACTTTCAATAGAATTCAGCTTGTGACAAAATATTGATCTTATGTACAGCCACTGATGTAGGGATCTATGGTCTGTTAGCAAGTCAATCGTGTTACCATTCTATGCTTGTTCCTTGTTGGTTTACATTGTGAACCAGTGGTAGATTTCTTCATCACTACATCCTTTTGATTTCGATAGAAATCTTTTTAATTTCTTGTTTGTGTCCTTTTTTCTTTTTAGTGAAGTCCAGTTCAATATCATGCATGTACGGAGAAATCTTTGTTTCCACCATTAGTTTAGTATTCCTGTTGTTGATGGCTTTTCTTAAACTTGTAGCTAAAATTGTTAAGCTGTACGTATCAGGTCTGCCTAGTCGCCTACGCATGCATGCAGTGCATACGAGCCCCGCCCACACTTGTTTGTAGACGGTTATAATTATCTGGCAAGTGCAGAATGGCGATCCTACACGAGCTTACCGTTCTTCGAAGACTCCAGACAAATGCCGGGTGTGTGTTCTCCGTGATAGTGATCCACACGGCGCAGCGATACTTTAGCTGCTTGGTCACGTGCGCTACCCATTGCTTGGTCACGTGCGTATTGCGCAATCACAATAATGGCGTCTAACACTAAGCTGACAATGGATCACGATCGAGAAATCGCGGAACTTAGATCGCCGTTACGCTAAAACAAAGCTCAAAAGGCACATGCCAGGAGAATTTCACGACTGTTCGTGGATGTTTTGGTCTCGGCACTGCTCGCGTAAAGGCGCTAGGCGAGTGGAAGAAAGAAGAAGAATAAGAAGAAGAAAACGAAGATGACGAAACTCGATTTTCACCGTTTCCAGGTTCGTCACTTTAGTAACAATTTCGATCAATCTCCTTGCTACTGTAAGATGGGGCAACGCCAGAGAGCAGATCTAAGTGTCTAAAGACGTATAAAATTCAACACCAGGCGAAATATCAGCGTTTGAACGCTAATACATTGTATGTAGCCGCCATCTTGTTTTCTCGTTCATCCCTACATAGGGAGTCACTACCGTGCCTCCCTAATGATGCTATAATCAATCTCTGCAGCAACATCAGTTACTCAAGCCACTATTGTCAACCCACCACCATATGTTGTTGATGGTGACCAGAATGTTGAGCTGCAGTGTACTGTCACACTGAGTAGCGCCATTGGACCAGACTACAGTGCTCTCAGTATTGACTGGAGAGACAGCACTGACACTATCATCAACAACTGCTCCAGCCCTCAGACACATGGGAACACACAGATCAGTGACACCTTCTCTTGTAACCTGACACTAGCCACTATCTCAGCTACTAGTGCAGGACTGTACACCTGTAATGCTGCTATTACTGGAATTATTGGTTCAAGAGTTGATTTTATTAATCTTCAAGTACATGTACAAGGTATGGACATGAACATGCTTGTAAAGAATGAGATGCACATTACTGCCACACAGGATCTCTTCAGAATGCTAGTCTCCTCACACCAGTGAATGCAGTTCTTGGACAGTCATCTGTGCTCACTTGTGAAGTGCACACTTCACTACCAGTCACCACTAACCTCCTCTCAGTCCAGTGGATGCACAGAGGGAGTCTGGTCACTGGTAGTGGTGGGTTTGTACTAAAGCAAGGATCAGGACCAGGTGCTTCAGTGTATGTGACTGAGTTGACTCTGAGTGAGACTACTGTTGAGAGCTCAGGACTGTACTCCTGTCGTGTGTCTACTGACAGACAACAAGTAACAGCTGAAGCCAACCTCACTGTAGCATGTGAGTGGATTGAGCTAAACTGTCATCATTTGATTGTCTCTTACAGTTTCTCATATTGATGTTCACACTGGACCATCCAATGGATTCCCCTCACAACCTCTACTGGATACCAGTACTAGACTGAACTGCTCTGTTACACTCCATCCTCAGCTCAGCCAGCTCACCATCCTCACCATCCAGTACCAGTGGTCCTCTAATGGTGGGACAAGAGGTAGTGAACAGGAACTAGTGTTGCCCAATTTGAGTCCAACTGATGCTACAACCTACTCCTGCACAGTGAAAGTCTCTTCAGCTAACCCAGGAGAACACCTGATCAGACAAATCAGTAATCAGTCAATGTATGACCTCAGAGCGAAAGGTGTGTCACATAGGCAATGCGATCTTTTAAATATTTTCACAGTTCCAGCTCTAATTGCTGATCTCTCACCTGGTGGTAGAGGAGTTTATTATTCTGGAGAATATCTCAATGTAACATGTATCAGTAGTGTAGTGGGTGCAGTGTTCACTTGGAGAGCAGTTAATATTATAACACAGCAACCATTGATCATACCAAATACTACTGTGAGCAGTGGTAGCAATACCAGTGTACTCATTCTCAGACCAATCAGAGTCAGTGATCCTGTTCTAGTGGACTTTATTTGTGCAGTAGCATTTCCTGAGAATATGAACATCATCGGAAGTACATCTTTAACTCTGGCTAATATAATTGGTAAGATTATTTTTGTTGTGTGGCTGGCATTATTTGCAATTTCCAGTTCCATCATTAAGTGTGTCAGTGTCTTCCAATGCTAGTACAGTACTGGATATCAGTGGATACAACTCCTTCACTGTACAGTGTGGAGGAACATTTAGTCCTAGCTCTCATCAATCGGGAGAATCATTTTCATACATGTTAACCAGAAACAGTGTATCAGTCACTGATGGGCTTTCAACTAGTCCAGTGATGGCAACAGGAGATACAGTCTCTCAGAGCAGCTCAGTACAGCAGACTGCATCCTCAGGTCCAGCCACACTAGTCTACAACTGCAGTGTTGAGTTTAGCATCAGTGGATCACTCATTACTACTGCCAGTAACACAACACAGGTCATTGTGAAGGGTGAGCTAGCCTTGTATACCATTGGCCCACATGCATCTCTCCTCTCAACCAACCTGGAACAGGTCCCTCACTACCAGCAGCTCCAGTAGTAGTGGCACCAGTGACTACACCAACATCTGCTGTGATACAATGGAGTGTTCCTGTAGTGACCTACTCTCCTGAACAATACACTGTCTACTACACTACCAACAGCAGTGGCTGTCCTACCAACTCAGATGAGGGCTACAGCAAGAGTGTGACTGTTTATGGTCTCAACCACACTGACTTCTTCACCATAAGAGACCAGCAGTACAATGTGACACTGAACAATCTTCACCCTTACACAGTGTACTGCTATAAAGTAGTGGCTACTAACACTGAGGGAAGGAACGAGTCAATGATGAGAATTTTTATAACAAAGGAAAGTGGTATGTTTCGTTTTTATTCAAATTGTGCCTTTTGTTATTTACATATGTTCAGTTCCAAGTGGCTCTCCACGGAAGTTGATCAATTCAACCACTTCTCAAAATATTACTCTCTCCTGGTCTCCTCCTCTCCTCTCACAACGCAATGGTGTCATCATCAGCTATCTCATCAATTGCACTATTGGTAGTGTGGAAAGTAGTAACAATGTTTTTGAAACAAGTCTAGTAATATCTATCAATCCATTCACTGACTACACATGTTCAGTGAGTGCAGCAACAATGGTGGGAGATGGTCCACCAGCAACAGTTAGTGGAACCTCTGATGAAGATGGTGAGTGCATCATTCACTATGCTACTGTGATATCACTCATGATGTGCTGTGCAGTCCCTGCAGGACCACCTCGTCAGGTCTCTGCTATTGCTAAAAACTCAAAATCATTAAATGTTACTTGGAGTGCTCCAGCAATACCAAATGGAGTGATCACTGAGTACCAGCTCCAGTGTTCTGGTGGTGGACAAGTGTTCAATCGCACTGTGATGGAGACCATGACCACACTGAGTGGACTCCTACCATACACCAACTACTCCTGTAGCATCATAGGTCACACCAGTGCTGGAGGAGGACCTGCAGCAACTACCAGTGTGATCACTCTACAAGATGGTAAGCTCAAAATTTAATGTGCCCAACACTATAATTGTCAATCACTAATTCAGTTCCTAGCGGTCCTCCACAAAGCTTCAGACTTTTATCCATGTCTCACAACATCACTCTCTCCTGGTCTCCTCCTCTCTCCTCTCAACGTAATGGAGTCATCATCAGCTATCTCATCACCTGCAGCTCAGGAGGCAGCACCATCAACAGCACCAGAACCAGCAGTACCAGTCTGACCATCACAGGACTGCAGCCATTCACCAACTACACCTGTTCTGTGAGAGCTACAACAGTAGTTGGAGATGGACCAGCTGCAGTGAAGACAGTAGAAACTCAAAATGAATGTAAGTTTCTATGTTATAATAATAACTACATTATCTTTGCTCTATAGTTGTTTCAACAACTGCAAGCATATGCCCATCTCCCTCACAAGATGTAACAGCTGCAACCAGCTTTACTACATCCCATCAACTAATCACAGCAGTGGTAGTTACATTCTTTCTCACTTTTGTTAGCACATTTGTGCTCAGTTTTTTGTTGTTTTTGTTGATAATGAAGAGGTCTGGGAATGCAAAAGATCTGAGCAAACTACAAAAGCAATCTGAACCAGTAGAAGGAACGTATGAAATGGTGAACACAGAGAAAGCAGCAGAGGCTGAGTATGACATTATAGACCATAACAAGAAAGGAGTGACCCTTGAGGAGAACCCAGCTTACTCTGTTCACACATTCCGTCCACAGTAACTGGATTTCAATGACTTACAAATATATAATCAAACATGTAGTTAGGTGCTTGCATACAAGACTGTATTGTCTAAGTTCATGTACAGTCTGTAGTTGCTAGGCATTGTGTATTTGATACTTTATGAGTATAATATCATTCTGTGTTCAAATTGCCTATTTTGGTGAAAATCGAAAGACACACAATCACGTGGGAGAACATTACCAAATCTCCCACTCTCACTTAGTTTTAATTTGTGTTAGAACTACTGTCAACAAATTGTTTAATCACAACTATGAGAATACAAACATTTGAGTGAGTGATTAAAAGACCGTTATCATTAGACATATCTAATACTCTACGGCTCTGCTATTTTAGAAAGAACTTCTTTGAGCTATCACTACCCTCAAGGGATTGTACACTTGTTTTCCATTATCAGAAATACACAAAGTAGTTTGAAATGGTGCGTGGGTGTGAATAAGCATCACCTTATTACTTAAAAGTGTGATGTTTACAACTTCAAACAATCGCTGACAGAAATCGATATTTCCAAAATGCTACAGCAGCTGCTGCTAGTCTTTGTACTAGCTGCTGTGAGCTGTGCAACCTCATCTACTGATGTGTGCAAGAATTGTAAGTATTTCTTTACTTGTTCTGTATCTGATGTGTTGCTGTTCTTCAGGTAATATCAGTGAACTGATGATTACTCCATCACACAATATCACTATTGAGTCTGGTACTACTGTATCACTGAACTGCACTGCTAAGCATACAAGTGATCAAGACTGCTCAATGTGTTTGGTGTGGAAGCATAAGGACAGGCTTCCCTCTGATGTCAATTTTACAACAATCAATGAAACATTGAGTAGTACAATACCACTCACTGTTAACATGAGTACCCAAGGAGAGTATAGCTGCCAGACAAATTGGACAGAGACAGAGATAGTACAGTCAATAGAGATCACAGCAGTCGGTTAGTGAGAATAAACATACTCTACATGTATTTAGGAATGTAAGATTGGAATAATTGATGCATTGTCTTTTACAGGTGTCTCAATCAAAGGGACATATACTAACATTCGTATTGGTGATACGACTATCATCACTTGTATGATAGGACCGCTTCCATTGAATACTGCCTACAAATGGCTGTTGTCAAATGGGCTAGTGGTACCGAATAGTTCAAATGTTCTGAAACTTATAGGAAGCCACGCCATTGATGAGAGCAAATTTACATGTCTAGTGAATTCACCTCATCTGTACTCTCCTATTCAAAAGACTATTACTGTCACTGTACAAGGTATGTAGAGTATACACTTAGTACATCACAGACACAGTACTTAACTCATGTGCAGGTACTACTGTTTCTGATGTTAGTTTAAATGAAGACAACATAT
Source organism: Haliclona indistincta (assembly GCA_964017065.1). NCBI lineage: Eukaryota > Metazoa > Porifera > Demospongiae > Haplosclerida > Chalinidae > Haliclona > Haliclona indistincta. Next base: position 6,285,370 of record OZ024792.1, read on the forward strand.
CTGCTCTCAAAGGAACTATTAACATAAGGATCAGTTGTACAATCACTCTCAACAATACCATTGGACCTGATTACAGTGCACTGAATGTCACATGGACACACAATGGCTCTCAATCTACAATGCTACAAGCTAATCCAAGTGGAATGAGTGGAGAGCCATCATTAATGTTCACTAGTGAAATGACAATTGACAGTAATGAATTCACGGACAGTGGCAGCTACTGTTGTGTTGCTGCAGTGATTGGATCTGGTGACTCAAATAAGATGGACTGTGTCACATTAAATGTGTTAGGTAAAATTAATACAACACCAATAATTTTAAAATATTTGTTATGCAGATATTAGAATATCAGGAGAAAACTCAGATCTAACTGTTGGAACAACTTACAATATTACTTGCAGTGTACCAGGTCTTGATGACTCTAGTGCCATAATGTGGACTAGTAGTGCAGCTGCTGATCCAGTATCAACAACAAGCACTCTCACACTGCAGTCAGTGAATAACACATTGAGTGGAACTGAGTTCACATGTTCAGTTAACCCAATGAAGTTGCACGCAAATAGTCCTACGATGAAAACAATTACTGTCACTGTACTAGGTACGTCTCATCAGTCTACTCTCATATTTATTTGTTATTTTCTTGTGAAGATACAAGAGTGACATCAGTATCCATTGAGCCTCAGAATGTCACTGCTCTTTTGGGATCATCTCCAGTGGTATTCACTTGTACTATAACTCTGAATCATGATATTGGTCCAGATCATAGTGCTCTGAATGTTGTCTGGACACAAGGTGCAATGTCCAGTATCAGTCCAAAACTGGGAGTACATAGTGTGTTTAACAGTTCAATAACTGTATCAACTCACACTTCATCCTCTCGAAAGGAGTATTGCTGTAATGCAAGAATTATTGGAACAGTATCTGATTGTGCTTCTATTGAAATACTTGGTGAGAAAGTCTTTTTTATTGTGTCCTACATTATTTTGCTATTTAAATAATTAGACATTGTCATCACTGGACAATATCAGCAAATCCAATTAGGCAGCACATCTACTGTTACCTGCTGTGTATCAGAACTGAGGAACAGTAATATCAAATGGATATCACATGATGGAGCAGTAGTGAGCAGCTCAGGTGTTCTGATGCTGTTTGGTGACCACACCATTGATGGAAGAATATTCAAATGTGTAGTGAACTCAACTCAGCTTTATTCTCCAGGAGAAAGAAACATCACTGTTAATAACAGTGATATTTCTTTCTCCTGGAGAATAAAGCTGTGTTGAGTTCACTACACATCTGAATATTCTTCCATCAATGGTGTGGTCACCAAACAGCATCAGAACACCTGAGCTGCTCACTACTGCTCCATCATGTGATATCCATTTGATAGTAGTGTTCCTTAAAAGTAAGTTTCAAAGATATCACAGAAAATTCATTTATTAATTTTCATAGATACATATGTTAACATGGTAACAGTCTCTGTAAATAATCTAATGGTACCTAGTGGGACTGACACTTATCAAATCGACTGCTTTGTCACTCTGAGTAGTTCTATTGGTCCTAATATCAGTGTCCTGAGTATATCATGGCAGCACAACAACCAGCCAGTTGACACATCACAAGATAGAGTTCAAGTATCAGAGCCAATTGGTTTACTAAATTTTTTTTTCACAAATAGTTTCACACTCAGTGATATCAGTGAGCATGATAGTGGAGAGTATTGCTGCACTGCTAGTATTGCAGGGAATCAGACTAAACCACAAGATTGTGTTGAAGTAAAGGTCACAACTAATAGTGAGTGTATTTCAGTATATTAACTAAATGTTTCATTGCCAACTAACTACAGATGCAATTATAATTTCTGGAAATTTTAAAAATTTACAAATCGGCAGCTCCATACAGCTGATGTGTAGAACACCAAATTTGACAAGCAGTGCTATCAAGTGGTTATCTCATGATGGGTCAGTGTTGAACAGCTCAGGTGTTCTGATACTACAGTCAGTGAACTACACTATCAATGGAACAATGATCACATGCTCAGTGAACTCATCACAACTGATAAACACCATCAATGAGACCATCACACTTACTGTACAAGGTGAGAGACATTTGATATTACATGCAGCATTGGTCACTCATCTCTGCAGCAACATCAGTTACTCAAGCCACTATTATCAACCCACCATCATATGTTGTTGATGGTGACCAGAATGTTGAGCTGCAGTGTACAGTCACACTGAGTAGCACCATTGGACCAGACTACAGTGCTCTCAGTATTGACTGGAGAGACACCACTGACACTATCATCAACAACTGCTCCAGCCCTCAGCCACATGGGAACACACAGATCAGTGACACCTTCTCTTGTAACCTGACACTAGCCACTATCTCAGCTACTAGTGCAGGACTATACACCTGTAATGCTGCTATTACTGGAATCAGTGGTAGGAGAGTTGGTTTTATTAATCTTCAAGTGCAAGGTGTTAAAATATAGGTGATTCTAAATCATAAATTTTACTACATTTCATACACAGGATCTCTCCAAAGTACTAATATTTTCACACCAGTGAATGCTGTTCTTGGACAGTCATCTCTGCTCACTTGTGAAGTGAATACTTCACTACCAGTCATCACTGACCTGCTCTCAGTCCAGTGGATGCACAGAGTGAGTCTGATCACTAGTAGTGGTGGGTTTGTACTAAAGCAAGGATCAGGGCCAGGTGCTTCAGTGTATGTGACTGAGTTGACTCTGAGTGAGACTACTGTTGAGAGCTCAGGACTGTACTCCTGTCGTGTGTCTACTGACAGACAACAAGTAACAGCTGAAGCCAACCTCACTGTAGCATGTGAGTGGGTTGAGCTAAACTGTCATCATTTGATTGTCTCTTACAGTTTCTCATATTGATGTTCACACTGGACCATCCAATGGATTCCCCTCACAACCTCTACTCGATACCAGTACTAGATTGAACTGCTCTGTCACACTCCATCCTCAGCTCAGCCAGCTCACCATCCTCACCATCCAGTACCAGTGGTCCTCTAATGGTGTGACAAGAGGCAGTGAACAGGAACTAGTGCTACCCAACTTGAGTCCAGCTGATGCTACAACCTACTCCTGCACAGTGACAGTCTCTTCAGCTAACCAAGGAGAACACCTGATCAGACAAATCAGTAATCAGTCAATGTATGACCTCACTGCAAAAGGTGGTGTGAGCTGACTCTTTGATATTCCTACAATTGACAAATATTTCTCTTCAGTCCCAGCTCCAGCTATTCATCTCTTACCCAGTGGTAGAGGAGTTTATTATTCTGGAGAAGATCTCAATGTAACATGTATCAGTAGTGTAGTGGGTGCAGTGTTCGCTTGGAGAGCAGTTAATTTTATAACGCAGCAACCATTGATCATACCAAATACTACTGTGAGCAGTGGTAGCAATACCAGTGTACTCATTCTCAGACCAATTAGAGTCAGTGATCATGTTCTAGTGAACTTTATTTGTGCAGTAGCATTTCCTGAGTTTGAGAACATATTTGAAAATAATTTACCATCTTTAGTCAATATAAGAGGTAAGTTTCAAATACTAGAAACAACATGTCTTGTACACCGTTTTGTGGGTAATCAATTTTACAGTTTTCTAGCTCGCTGCATCAAAGAAAATACTTATTATTTAAACTAAGTCATGATAGTCCTACATTATTCATTTTTGAGCAATATATTTGGTACTTTATGCTATAATGTGCTTTTTCCCAGTTCAATCATTGAGTGTGTCAGTGTCTTCCAATGCTAGTACAGTACTGGATATCAGTGGATACAACTCCTTCACTGTACAGTGTGCAGGAACATTTAGTCCTAGCTCTCATCAATCAGGAGAATCACTTTCATACATGTTAACCAGAAACAGTGTATCAGTCACTGATGGGCTTTCAACTAGTCCAGTGATGGCAACAGGAGATACAGTCTCTCAGAGCAGCTCAGTACAGCAGACTGCATCCTCAGGTCCAGCCACACTAGTCTACAACTGCACTGTTGAGTTTAGCATCAGTGGATCACTCATTACTACTGCCAGTAACACAACACAGGTCATTGTGAAGGGTGAGGTAGCCTTGTATACCATTGGCCCACATGCATCTCTCCTCTCAACCTACCTGGAACAGGTCCCTCACTACCAGCAGCTCCAGTAGTAGAGGCACCAGTGACTACACCAACATCTGCTGTGATACAATGGAGTGTTCCTGTAGTGACCTACTCTCCTGAACAATACACTGTCTACTACACTACCAACAGCAGTGGCTGTCCTACCAACTCAGATGAGGGCTACAAGAAGAGTGTGACTGTTTATGGTCTCAACCACACTGACTTCTTCACCATAAGAGACCAGCAGTACAATGTGACACTGAACAATCTTCATCCTTACACAGTGTACTGCTATAAAGTAGTGGCTATTAACACTGAGGGAAGGAATGAGTCAATGATATGGATGTTTGAGACTACTGAAACTAGTGAGTGTGTCGCTAAAAACAAAACTGCATGTTTTTGGTTACTTTACTTTATGCAGTTCCAAGTGGACCTCCTCAGAATTTCACTATCTTAACCACTTCCAGTAAAATTACTCTATTCTGGTTTCCTCCACTCTCTTCACAACGTAATGGAGTTATTGTCAAATACCTCATTACTTGCACAATTGGTGGTTTGAATTATAGTATCAGAATATCTGAAACAAGTCATGTCATATCTATTGACCCTTTCACTAACTACACATGTTCTGTGCATGCAGCAACAATGGTGGGTGATGGTCCACCAGCAACAGTTAGTGGAACCTCTGATGAAGATGGTGAGTACATCATTCACTATAGCTACTGTGATATCACTCATGATGTGCTGTACAGTCCCTGCAGGATCACCTCGTCAGTTCTTTTTTATTGCTGACAGCTCAACATCACTAAATATTACTTGGAGTGCTCCAGCAACACCAAATGGAGTGATCAATGAGTACCAGCTCCAGTGTTCTAGTGATAACACAATATTTACCTGGACTGTGATGGGTTCACAGACCACAACCACACTGAGTGGCCGGACTCCTACCATACATCAGCTACTCCTGTAGCATCACAGCTCACACCAGTGTCGGAGGAGGACCTGCAGCAACTACCAGTGTGACCACTCTACAAGATGGTGAGTCAACTAGTACAGATAATCCTCTCTTGATGTCATTCTCTCAGTTCCTAGTGGACCACCTCAGAACTTCACTATTTCAGTCACTTCTCGTAGTATTGCTCTTTCCTGGTCTCCTCCTCTCATCTCACAACGTAATGGAGTCATCATTGGCTATAACACTGTTAAAAATGGGGTGTCACTGCGACACCCTAGATTGTCAGTGGGTCCATTTAAAACTCAATTTTTTCAGTTTTAAACGGGCCCACTGACAATCTAGGGTGTCACAGTGACACCCCATTTTTAACAGTGAATCTAACTTGTAGTGTTGGTGGAGTAACCAATAGTATCAGATTTTTTGTTACTAGTCTGAACATACCAGCACTTCCATTCACTACCTATTCTTGTACTGTGAGTGCTGCAACTAGTGTAGGATATGGTCCTGCAACAGCAGTGATTAGTGGAGTCACTGATGAAGACAGTGAGTATTATTGCTATATAACACCTCTTCTCATGAGTACTGTATGTCTTCTCTTCATACAGAACCTGGAACACCTCCTCGTGATTTAAACGGAGTTTCTAATGATTCTAGGTCACTAACTCTCACATGGAAAGCACCTGTACAACCAAATGGAGTGATCACTGAGTACCTGCTCCAGTGTTCAGGTGGTGGACAAGTGCTCAACCGCACTGTGATGGAGACCTCAACCACACTGAGTGGACTCCTACCATACACCAACTACTCCTGTAGCATCACAGCTCACACCAGTGCTGGAGGAGGACCTGCAGCAACTACCAGTTTGATCACTCTACAAGATAGTGAGCTCAAATTTAAGTTGCCCAACACTATAATTATCAATCACTAATTCAGTTCCTAGCGGTCCTCCACAAAGCTTCCGTCTATTAGCCATGTCTCACAACATTACTCTCTCCTGGTCTCCTCCTCTTCCCACACAACGTAATGGAGTCATCATCAGCTATTTTATCACCTGCGGCTCAGGAAGCACAATCATCAACAGCACCAGAACCAGCAGTAGCAGTCTGACCATCACAGGACTGCAGCCATTCACCAACTACACCTGTTCTGTGAGGGCCGCAACTAGAGTGGGAGATGGACCAGCAACACACGTACATCATATAATCACTTTAGATGATGGTGAGTATAATTTGCATTAAAATTCATGTACAAGTAGCTACTGTATTTCATTGAATAAACGCAGGGCTTAATCACCTTACAATCTTTCGCTATCTTTTTCTTCAGAAACTGATTTAAAATGGTGTTTAGAATTGATTTCTAATGAGCATTCTAGCAAGATTTACAATTTTTGAGGAAAACTCGTTAAAAAGAAAATCAAAAAGATTTCTCAAAAGGATGTAGGGATGAAGAAATCTACCACTGGTCCACAATGTAAACCAACAAGGAACAAGCATTGAATGGTAACACGATTGACTTACTAACAGACCATAGATCCCTACATCAGTGGCTGTACATAAGATCAATATTTTGTCACTAGCTGAATTCAATTCAATGCACGTCTTGTGTCAGTCAACAGCAAGTAGCCGAATTAGCTATAGTCAGTCACAGCAGCCACTGATGTAGGGATCTATGGTCTGTTAGGAAGGTAATCGTGTTACCATTCCATGCTTGTTCCTTGTTGGTTTACATTGTGGACCAGTGGTAGATTTCACAACCTTTGATTTCGATAGAAATCTTTGTAATTTTCTTTAGATTAGTTTTAGTATATCATCGTAATTATAACCTTTTTATTGCAGACTGTCAAAGTGGTAGTGTTCGTCTTGCTGGTGCACAAAATGCAACTGAGGGCAGAGTTGAAGTGTGTGTTAATAACCAGTGGGGAACAGTGTGTGATGTTGGATGGGACGTGTCTGATGCTAGAGTGGTCTGTGGACAGCTTGGATACCCTACTGTTGGTATGATAATAATAATTATCATTACAATGTTGTGCTTAAATGCATTTAACCCTTTAAGCCCTAATGACGCCTTTAGGCGTCATAATTGACTCCACCTACTCTACACGTCATAAATAGTGTGAAAAGTGCTCCAGAAAGGTCAAATTAAGTTAATTGCAAAAAACTTTACCTGAAAAACCCACTGTTTTTCGTCGCACCCTCCCACTAAAACATACAGAACGGGGGAATTTTAAAGGGGTGTCTCCCGTTAACTCGTGGTTCAAAGGGATAGATCCTTCGTCGCTTTCTGCATTTTTAGGGGTTCAGGGTGCCCGGAAATGCATACTTTGGCATAGAATATGGTCTAACTAGTGCTGTTTGCTCACCTAGACACCACCAGGTTTTGTATCAGTCACTAGTGCTAAATGAAGACCAAAATTGGCTGAAAAATGACGAGGTCGCAGCACTTAAGTGGCTTCAGTTCCGAAGTAGGAGTGAGTTTAGTACATGGTCGTAAACTTTGACATGCCAGTGGAAAACAGTGGTAGTTTGGAACAGCTAGCGTACTGCATGTTGTAGAAAATCGCAAGACAAACTGTCAGTTTAGAGCAAGTCAAATTTTCGTCAAGATAATTCAGTAACTAAAGGGTTAATCACCTTATAGTCCTTCACCATTTATTTCTTCAGAGACTGATTTTAATGACACTTAGAATTGATTTCCAACGACTTTGGAGCATTTCTAGCAAGATTACAATTTTTGATGAAACCTCATTAAAATGCTCTTTCCCTACATGTAAATGTTACATTGAAGTCCATGGGAATTAAATTCAAATTTGCTGATTTGAGTATTTAACAAGTTATACTTATTATTAATGAAAAGCGTCCACACTGGTGTTCATTTTATAACTAGCAATTATTTACCAATACAGGAACCATGGTGCGCTCTAACTCATTTTACGGGAAAGTAGTGAGACCGACAGTCCTTTACAATGCCAGCTGTACTGGAAGTGAACATACTCTACAATCATGTCTTCACAGCACCAGCGGAAACTGTCCAATGAATGAAAATGCGGGTGTTCAATGCCCGACAGTTCCTGTTAGATGTAAGTTTTAGTATCACAATCCACTTTTTTTAATGCTTGCACATGCAACAGATATGGTACACCACTATTGCCGTTGCGTACAATGTATTTCTAAAGTTTTTTTCCCCAGTTATCAGGGTTGACATAGTCCACTTTCCAATTGTTGTTGATGGTGATCAGAACGTTGAGCTATCATGTCTTGGAGAGCTAAATCGCGCCATAGGACCAGACTACAGTGGTCTAAATATGGAGTGGAGATACAATAATCACACTGTTGTCAGCAACTGCTCCAAACTCCAGCCGAGAGGGAACACAGAGATCACTGATCTCTTGTACTGCAACCTGACACTAGCTTCTATCTCAGCTGCTAGTGCTGGAATGTACACGTGTAGTGGAGCTATCATAGGAAACAATGCTACAAGCGTTGATACTATTGGTCTAAAAGTGCGAGGTTTGGGATTTTAAATGCAAGCACAGACATGAACTAACATAATAGATTGCATTCTACAGGATCTTTTCAGAATGCTAGTCTCCTCGTACCAGAGAATGCTGTTCTTGGTCAATCGTCTGTGATCACTTGTGAATTGCACACTTCACTACCAGTCAGCATCACTTCGCTCATAGTCCAGTGGATGCACAGAGGGAATCCCATCTCTGGTAGTGGTGTATTTGTACTAAAGCAAGGATTAGGGTCAGGTGCTTCAGTGTATGTAACTGAGTTGACTCTGAGTGAGACTACTGTTGAGAGCTCAGGACTGTACTCCTGTCGTGTGTCACTTATTGATAGAGAAGAACAACAAATAACAGCTGAATCCAACCTCATGGTAGCATGTGAGTAAAATAATTGTTAAACTATAAACTCAATTTTAATTCATGTGCTATAGTTTCTCATATTGATGTTCACACCGGACCATCCAATGGATTCCTCTCACAACCTCTACTGGGTACCAGTACTAGACTGAACTGCTCAGTCACACTCCATCCTCACCTCAGCCAGCTCACCATCCTCACCATCCAGTACCAGTGGTCCTCTAATGGTGTGACAAGAGGCAGTGAACAGGAACTAGTGCTACCCAACTTGAGTCCAGCTGATGCTACAACCTACTCCTGCACAGTGACAGTCTCTTCAGCTAACCCAGGAGATCACCCGATCAGACAAATCAGTAATCAGTCATCATATGAGCTCAGAGCAAAAGGTTTGTCTGCATGGACGATAGTTAAAGATTCTGTTGATAAAAATTACTTTCACAGTTCCGTCATTAAGTGTGTCAGTGTCTTCCAATGCTAGTACAGTACTGGATATCAGTGGATACAACTCCTTCACTGTACAGTGTGGAGGAACATTTAGTCCTAGCTCTCATCAATCAGGAGAATCACTTTCATTCATGTTAACCAGAAACAGTGTATCAGTCACTGATGGGCTTTCAACTAGTCTAGTGATGGCAACAGGAGATACAGTCTCTCAGAGCAGCTCAGTACAGCAGACTGCATCCTCAGGTCCAGCCACACTAGTCTACAACTGCACTGTTGGATTTAGCATCAAAGGATTGCTCATTATTACTGCCAGTAACACAACACAGGTCATTGTAAATGGTGAGCCTTAGATCATGTAACATCTGACATAGCCGTTAAAATGTTCTTGACTTATCAACAGGTCCCTCACTACCAGTAGTTCCAGCAGCACCATCTGCATCAGTCACTTCACCAACCTCTGCTTTGATACAATGGAGTGTTCCTGTAGTGACCTACTCTCCTGAACAATACACTGTCTACTACACTACCAACAGCAGTGGCTGTCCTACCAACTCAGATGAGGGCTACAACAAGAGTGTGACTGTTTATGGTCTCAACCACACTGACTTCTTCACCATAAGAGACCAGCAGTACAATGTGACACTGAACAATCTTCGTGCTGATACAGAGTACTGTTTTAAAGTGGTGGCTACTAACACTGAAGGAAGGAGTGAATCATTGTCAAGACAGCTTGTCACTACTGAGAGCGGTATGTTTTTCGGATAATAGTCGTTATTGTTATTATGCTCTTTAGCTCCTAGTGGACATCCTCAAAATTTCATCGTCTTGACCACATCTCGTACACTCACTCTCACCTGGTCTCCTCCTCTCCCCTCACAACGTAATGGAGTCATCATTAACTACCTTGTCACCTGCACTGTTGGTGGTATGACAAGTAGTAACAGAATATCTGGAACAAGTCGAGTTGTAGTTATTGATCCATTCACTAGCTACACATGTTCTGTGCTTGCAGCAACAGTGGTGGGTGATGGTCCACCAGCAACAGTTAGTGGAACCTCTGATGAAGATGGTGAGTACATAATTTACAATAGCTACTGTTTCTACTTATGATGTGTTGTTCAGTTCCTGCTGGACCACCTCGTCAGCTCTCTAGTGTTTCTGAAAGCTCAACTTCGATTACTGTTAGTTGGAGTGCTCCAGTAGTGCCAAATGGAGTGATCACTGAGTACCAGCTCCAGTGTTCTGTTCGTGGGCAAACAGTCAGTCACATAGTGATGGGCTCACAGACTACAACCACACTGAGTGGACTCCTACCATATACTAGCTACTCCTGTAGAATCACAGCTCACACCAATGCTGGAAGAGGACCTGCAGCAACTACCAGTATTATTACAAGACAAGATGGTGAGTAATGCTTTACTGAATGCTAGCTTCACACAATTTTTTATTCTCTGTTTACAGTTCCCAGTGGACCTCCTTTGAATTTGACTTCAACTGTCACACCACGAACTATGTCACTAGTCTGGTCTCCTCCACTTGATGATCATCAAAATGGCGTTATAAACAGCTATACTGTCATGTGTAGCTTAGCTAGTGTCGTTGTTCATCGCAGTACAACTAGTGAGACAAGACTGACTGTCACAGGACTTGAGCCATTCACTAACTACACCTGTTCTGTGAGTGCAGCTACTATTGTTGGTAGTGGACCAGCAGTTGTGAAGAATGTGGTCACTCAGAAAGGTGAAGACTTTACTTTTTCATTTCCACAGCCATTGTATTTATGTTGCTATACCCCGGTAGTTCCACCCCGAATTGTCACTGCACAAGCTGTTGTTATGCAAGTTATTAACAGCAATGTAGTGATACAGTTCAGTATCATGGATGCAGCTCCACCAGTTCAAGTAGAAGACATTTACTGGAACTTCACTAATAAATCATCAGGAATGACCAGACCAATCACCAATACCACGACGATAATATTACTGTCTCTTAATCGCTTGACACTGACTATTAACAATGCTCAACTATCTCATACTGGAAGCTACATGATAACTGTTAGCAACCCAGCTGGTAGTAGTACTGGATCAGTTCGGTTAAGTGTATTGGGTAAGTATATTTAAACCACACTAGGCGGTGCATTATCACGAGTTCAAGACCATTATTGACGACGCCCGAGTGCTTTATATTGCGTAATGCACCGCCTAGTGTGGTCTAAACGTTTTAGACCATACCACGTGACTTTCACATTGAGCATTGTTTACCTAAAAGTGTGCAATAACAACTTAATGCACACTTTTTGAGCAATCTGATTGGTCGAAAGTCACGTGGTATGGTCTAACCTATATTTAGGTTGAAAATGTTTGATTTGACATGCTACAATAATTGTTATTTTGGTGTTTGTCAAAATAGTACCGGCTAAACTATTGTACACCAATGGAACAAAAGTGACAAGATCTCCTACTGACGAAGGAACTGTGACATTCAATTGCACTGCTGATGGTATTCCACAGCCAAGAATCTCATGGAGAAGAAATGGACAATTTCTAAGCATCAACCAGCTTCGTAGATACAGTGTGGTCACATCTACTAATGATGGATTCCGCTCGACTGAATTGCCTGGAGTTCGGCAGACAGAGAGCAAACTGACGATCAGAAATCTTAGAGAAATTGATGAAGGAACTTTCTCTTGCATAGCACAGAGTGCGACCACACCTCCAGCTGCTCTTCTTATTCTCTTCCAGTTGGCAATCGAGATACGTAAGCCTCATCATAGTTTAATGTGTTACACATTTTATTTACAATCTTCATACAGCTCCTCCACCTAATTATTGCGAAAACAATCCATGTCAAAATGATGGAACATGCGAAAATCTCAGTGATAACTTTTTATGTCATTGCACAACACGTTTCACTGGACCTACATGTACTACTCGTAAGCAAACATAAATTTATGTTACACTGATGCATTATTGTAAATCAATCGTTTTAGGTGTCAGGACTGAGTTTAAACCAGTGATCACAACCCAGCTTAAGAATATCACTGGTGATCTGTTCAGTACTGTAAATCTAATTTGTATTGTTGATGAGGGGTATCCTGAACCTGAGATCATCTGGTACAAAGACGGCACTAAAGTGAGGACTCCGAGCTCACCAAATACTTTAGTGATTGAGGAGCTGAGACCAAGCGATCGTGGGTTCTACTACTGTGAAGCAGTCAATGTTGCAGGTACTGCCACATCCAACACTGTTCTGGTCAATATAAAAGGTTTGTTGTTCACTTCATTTTGCAAGATCACAATAAAATTTTAATTTAGGTGTGGTTCAGTATGAAGCATTTATTCGTCAAAACGGAACTGAAACAATTAATTCAGATAATCTGCTACAACAGGTGGGTCAATTGAAACAACAACACAAACATGCAATTATTATTAATTTTATTCATTTTAGATTAACAATGCTCTGTCTGGTAGTAGACTTGCTCTAAATGCGTCTTTCTTTTTCATTGAACCAATAATATCCGCAAAGTGAGCAAGTTCGATTTCGCAACTTATTATTGATGACTGCTGTACATGTGATTTCATATTGTAGTGCAACAATGCGAGATGTTCCTATACTGATCACACTGATTACTGATGATGGAGCTGGGAGTGAAATGTTACGACAAGAAGTGCTTCAAGAGATGGAGAGAGTGCAGGCACAAATTATGCTCCAAATCAGTATTGATATTGCTGAAGTAGATAGATTTGGTAAGTCTTATGCAACTATACATTGTACATTTTTCATTATACTAACAAAGATGGCTGTCAATCAACTAACACTTCAATACCATCAGTTTCTGGAGATGGTAACTTGACGATCACTATCGCTTGGCCCGAGACTAATCTGGCAGAAGTTGCTGTGGTGACATGTCCGTGTGGTACTCTAAATATTACAGCCCAGGTAGCTACTCGACGCTGTGGAGGTAATTTCATCAATGGAGCACAGTGGGATGCACCAAATGTTGATCCTTGCAACTTGAGTGACAATGCGAGACGAATCTGCCAGTTATCAGCGGTATTTACACATCAGTTTTTGTACTTTTATCTCTTTTATAATTGTAGTTAAAAACTGAGGAACGGCTTGATAGACTGGAGGTTTTCACTAATTCATCAAATGAGATCATGAGTGATGATGTGTCTGCTTCTGTGACAGTTTTAGTAGCTTCTACTGAAGATGTTGAAGGAAACAAAACAGTAAGTTATCGATAGGTGCTCGTATTAGAGACATCTCAACTTTATGTAGTTATCTGAAAATTTCCTCAATGTTGTGGACAATATTGTAAGAGCTGAGCCAATGGTACTTCAAGAGAGTCAAGCAGATGCAAACAGCTCAGCTAAGTATGTTGATTATTCATTGATTACGACAAAATAATATTATTTCAATGTACTTTATGTAGATTGTTAGATGCTGTAGAAAGAGTTAGCGAGAGTATTCCTATCCCAGAGAATGAGACATCTGCTCTTGTCACCCAATCAACTTTTGCTGTCTCAGTCCAGAAAGTAGACCCTATGACATTCACTGGACTCAGCATTAGTGCAGTCATTGAAAGCTTTAAAGATCAGAGAATTGATGAGCTAATGGTGAACATGATGATGAGCAATGAGAGATCAACTGGTTCACTGTCCCTACCGAGTAACTTGCTTCAGAAGGCTAATGGCACCAGAGTAACAATGTCTGTGTTTACCACTAACTCATTGTTTTTGAGAAGAAATACCAATAACATGGAGGTAGCTAGCATCGTCATATCAGCTGGTGTAGTGGGAGTACAGAGAGTTAGAAATCTGGATCCACCAATCACGGCTGTGTTTCAAAGAAACCCAGTAAGCTGATATCGTAAGCTGATAAACCCAGTAAGCTGATATCGATCTTTTACGTAGAATGTTAATGGTACTGAACCAGTTTGTTCATTCTGGGATCAAAATCTTGATGGTTAGTAGCATACATATGACATAAAATTGGTACAATTCAGCCATGCTGTTGTTAGATGGTTATGGAGGATGGTCATCTGAAGGATGTAATACCAGCAACAGCTCTAATCCAAACATTACTGATGTCACTTGCAGATGCAATCATCTCACCAACTTTGCCATTTTACTGGTATAGCAAATCAAAGCAGTATTTGAAACTATAGTTTACATAGTCCATTGCAGGATGTCTCACCACAATTTGGTGACGCACCAGTTTCAAATCGTCCTGAAGACTTTTTCCTAGATGCTGTGTCTTACATTGGTGTAATACTGTCCATAGCTGGTCTTCTACTCACCATAGTTTCTCATATCGGCACACGGTCAGTTTTATTCATGCTTCATAAACATCTTCAACTTTATATGCTCTATAGGAAACTGCGTCTCTCTGATCACGGACAGCTGTTGCTCAATCTCTGTGTCGCTCTACTCGGATTATACATATTTTTCATCTTCTCTATCCACAGCAGTAGTGTGCCTGCATTGTGTGCCATAGTCTCTATCATGTTACACTATTTCATGCTGGTGGTGTTCATGGTGATGGCTGCTGAAGCTGTTAACCTGTACCTGAAGTTAGTGGTTGTGCTGGGTCACAATATTAGTCACTATGTCATCAAAGTCACTGTGATATGTTGGGGTAAGTTAAACAATGACCTAACCATAATTCTTAGTGACCATGATTTTCTTGCAGTTGTCCCAGTGTTTGCGGTGCTGTTTTGTTTTGCTCCTAATCCAAGATATTACATGCATTCAAATGTGTAAGTAACTTCGAAAGCAGTAAGAAAATTTATTGACACCTCTTAATTCAGGTGTCGAGCACATGGTGTTCCCTTCTATATTGGTGTGATAGTGCCGTTTGTGGTCATCTACTTGTTCAACTGGATTGTCTACACTATCATTCTGGCTACTCTTTGCTGTAAAAACTATCAAAAAGGTGATGGAGACAAAAAGAATCGAGCCAAGACAAAGCAGCAACTGATCGCAGCAGTAACCTTGTCAGTTCTCTTTGGCTTGGGTTGGGGCATTGGTCTGTTAGCAACAGAAGGTGTTAGAGTGGCAGCTCTTCGTGACTTATTTTCGGCCTTATTCATCATTTGTACTGCCTTTCAAGGAGTTATGGTGTTCTGCTTGCAGACACTGCGTTCAAAACAAGTTCGAACTACTTGGGCAAGATGGTTCCACATGGCAACTGGCAGAGAAATCTCTGTGTTGACATCCTCTGCAAATGTCAGTCAAATATGGCGTAATCGACGTTCTCGCAAGCATTCAAACTTTGACAGTAGTGCAGGACAAAGAGATACCTACACCCTCAAAAGCAGTGAATACGAAACTTCAACTTTACAAAGAGATGTCAAAAATGTGTCATTTCCTGCTGGACTAATAGTGACGACAATTGATGAACACAATGAACCTGATGAAAAAGAGACTTTACCAAGTGGCGGAAATGACCATGTTACTGAAGAAAAAACAGCTGAGTACGAAGAAGCACTGACAAGCAATGACTACGAAGAAGTGGAAACCACGCTGAAATCAAATGAAGCGCATGATTATGAACTGGTAGAAATTGCCCTTTCGCCCAAAGAGGAAACGACAAGTAATGACTACGAAGTGATAGAAACTGCACTGACATCGATAGCAGTAGATGCAGAATCAGTCAATATCAGCTCATCTCATTCACTCAGTTCTTTGAAGAAAGTACAAATAGAAGAGTCTACAACCGATTTGTAATCCACAGCAACATACATGTATTGTCACACTTATTTTTAATACATTATTTTTGGGTTTCAGTAATTTAGTACCAACACATGCCATTTTTACTATCTGCAGACATAATTTTTAATACACAACACAATACATTGACTAAAAGACAGTATTTTCTATGTAAAAATTGATGTGCATTGAATAATCGTGAGTTCACCTAACTCCCGATGTAGGGATGGGCCTAAAACAAATGGCGGTATTAGGGTTCAAACGCTACAATTAGGGAGGCACGGTAGTGCCTCCCTATGTAGGGTTGAACGAGAAAACAAGATGGCGGCTACATACAATGTATTAGCGTTCAAATGCTGATATTTCGCCTGGTGATGAATTTTATACGTCCAAAGACACTTAAATTTGCTATCTGGCGTTGCCCCATCTTACAGTAGCAAGGAGATTGCTCGAGATTGTTACTAAAGTGACGAACCTGGAAACGGTGAAAATCGAGTTTCGTCATCTTCGTTTTCTTCTTATTCTTCTTCTTTCTTCAACTCGCCTAGCGCCTTTACGCGAGCAGTGCCGAGACCAAAACACCCACGAACAGTTGTGAAATTCTCCTGGCATGTGCCTTTTGAACTTAGTTTTTAGCGAAACGGCAATATAAATTCCGCGATTTCTCGATCGTGATCCATTGTCAGCTAAGTGTTAGACGCCATTAATAATTATAGTGATTGCGCAATACGCACGTGACCAAGCTGTGGTTAGCGCACGTGACCAAGCACAAGCTTGAGTATCGCCATGCATGCACGCCGTATAGATCATAGTCAGGCGTGGCCTGACCCATCACGTGCCGTATGGGTCAGGAGACACTAGTATCATCGAGTTGTACACCTTTGCATGAAATCGTGCAATCCAATCAGATTGCAGCAAAGGTCGCGTCACGTCCGGGTGGGTGGTAACTTAACTAACCACAGCGCGAGAACTCACCTCTATTATAGATGCAAGCAAGACCGCGATTGAGCGACGAAGATATTGAAAGAGCAGCCACCAAGGCATGTAGGAGATTGGGCTACGACTACGACAGGCTGAAAGGAGAACAGTTATTACAACGTGGTTATTAACAAACGACACGTGATTAACTTTATTCATCATTCAATTATTGCGTAGTGCACATTCCAGAGCGACAACTCGATTATACTAGTGTCTCCTGACCCATACGTAGACGCGATGGGTCGGGCCACGCCTGACTATATAGATCACGGAGAACACATATTTGTCTGGAGTCTTCGAAGAACGGTAAGCTAGCAAGCGCAGAATCACCAATCTGCCTTGCCAGATAATTATAACCGCCGTAAACAAGTGAAGGGCTCCGGTAAAAAACGGCACTAAAACGTTTTTCACCAATCTTCAGTTTATATGCATTAGCAGACTGCATCAATGCTTGAAGAACCCCTACTACAATTAATAGCGTTCACTGATCAGCGCTTTGTTACATACGCATAGAACCAGACATGCCAACTCTCACGCATTGCGCGTGAGACACACGCATTTGTAGTCCATCTCACGCAGACAAGTGCGAATGTCACGCATTACAGCAACGCTTAACGAACTTGAATAACCACACCTACTATGTGTGGTTACTACGTCAACGCCTGGTGTGCACGTTGAATTATACTGGCTTCATTCCGTACTGAGTACTCTGCTGTGTTAACAATCAATGGCTTCAACAATAACAAGTGATTCTATGTTCTGAACTTGAAGAGGGCAGTAGTTCTAATTTGAATGTTTCACCAAGAAGTTCAACTAGTCATGCAGATTGTCATTTGTGATGATGATGATCATGAAGATGAATTGAGTGATACAGATACTGAAGAAATTGCTAGCAAGAGGAGGTTCAATGGAGCAGCTATATATAAAACAAAATATCAACAAAGCAATTCTGAATCATGTACCACATTTGAACCACCATCTACTGTCAGTGGAAACAGCAAAGAAAGCAACAAGACAATACAATCGTGCTCAAAAAAACTGAGAACAGTATCATCATACGCATGTCATGTGAATTATTAAAATTTGAAACCCCTGAAAGCATGTCTCACTCATTTTACCCTAATCTCACTCATTTTGATTGAGTGTGTCACTCCTTTGTGAAAAAAGGGTTGGCATGTCTGTAGAACTGCATCGGCACGGTGACAATCCGAACTTCCAGCTTCGTTTTCCCGCAATATACGGAAAACGTTTAATTGCCGTTTTTCACCGGAGTCCTTCAAGTGTGGGCGGGGCTCGTATGCACTGTCTTCATGCATGCGTAGGCGAGCTGATATCTGCATTATAATAGCTACAAGTTTAAAATTGTTAATAAATAAGAAAAGCCATCAGCAAGAAAAACCAATTAACCAATGGTGGAAACAAAGATGGCCCAGTAATTGCATGATATTGAACTGCACTTCACTGAAAAAGAAAAAAGGACACAAACAAGAAAATTAAAAAGATTTCTATCGAAATCAAAAAGATGTAGGGTTGTGAAATCTACCACTGGTCAACAATGTAAACTAACAAGGAGCAAGCATGGAATGGTAACACGATTGACTTGCTAACAGACCATAGATCCCTACATCAGTGGCTGTACATAAGCTGTCACAAGCTGAATGCACGTCAGGTGTCAGTCAACAGCAAATAGCCGAACTAGCTATAGCCAACCACAGCAGCCACTGATGTAGGGATCTATGGTCTGTTAGCAAGTCAATCGTGTTACCATTCCATGCTTGCTCCTTGTTAGTTTACATTGTTGACCAGTGGTAGATTTCACAACCCTACATCCTTTTGATTTCGATAGAAATCTTTTTAATTTTCTTTGTATTAGCGTTCAAACGCTGATATTTCGCCTGGTGATGAATTTTATACGTCCAAAGACACTTAGATCTGCTTTCTGGCGTTGCCCCTTCTTACAGCAGCAAGGAGATTGCTCGATATAGCGCCTTTACGCGAGCAGTGCTGAGACCAAAACACCCACGAATCGTGAAATTCTTCTGGCAGGTGCCTTCTGAACTTAGTTTTTTTTAGCGAAACGTCGATATAAATTTGACGAGTTTACGACTGATCACGAACAGTTGTGAGCTAGTCTCGTCCCCAGACCAGGACGAGACTAGTTGTTGTGATTACGCAATACGCACTTGACCAACCACACGAATTCTAGAAGTACATGTAGAGTATCGCCGTATGGAAAGCTGAGCGCATATTTGTCTGGAGTCTTCGAAGAACAGCTCACCGAGTAATCTCGTGTAGTATCACCGTTCTGCTGCTCGCCAGATAGTATCGCAGCCGTACAGAATTTGTAAACTAGAGTGGGCGGGGCTCGAATGTTTTGCATTCTTGCAGAATGCATGAACTAGTTCAGTATTTAGGAATAATAAATTTTGAGCTACAAGTTAAAATAAAAAATTATCAACCAAACTAATGGTATAAACAAAAAATGGATGATCTTGGCGAATTCGAACTGCACCAAAAATTTGAAACTCAAAAAAGGACACAAATAAGAAAATAAAAGATTTGTAAACGAAATCAGAAGGATGAGGGATGAAGGAAATCTTGTACTGGTTCACAATGTCAACCAACAAGGAACTAGCATGGAATGGTAACACGATTGACTTGCTAACAGACCATGATCAGTGGCTGTGCATAAGATCAATATTTGTCACAGTCAAGTTGAATTCAATTCAGTGCACTTCGGTGTCAGTCAATGGCAACTAGCTGAATTAGCTATAGTATGCCACAGCAGCCACTGATGCAGGGATCTATAGTCTGTTAGCAAGTCAATCGTGTTACCATTCTATGCTAGTTCCTTGTTGGTTTACATTGTGGACCAGTAGCAGAATTCCTTCATCCCTACATCCTTTTGATTTCGTTAAAAATCTTTTTATTTTCTTTATAATAAAAATTAGATGTATTTTTGGAACATAATTAATATTTTAATTATACATGAGTGGACTCCTACCATACACCAACTACTCCTGTAGCATCACAGCTCACACCAGTGTTGGAGGAGGACCTGCAGCAAATTTTACAGTTCATACATTACAGGACAGTAAGTATAAGGTTGTTGCTATAGTTGTTGATTGTCTTTAGCTCCCAGTGGACCTTCTCACAGCTTCAGGATTGCAGTCACTTCTACTATCATCACTCTCATCTGGTCTCCTCCTCTCCTCTCACAGCGTAATGGAGTCATCATCAGCTATCTCATCAACTGCACAGTTGGTAGTGTGAAAAGAAGTATTAGACAAGATGGAATGATTCTCAAATTATTTACAGAACAGTTCATTAACTACTCCTGTACTGTGAGTGCTGCAACTAGTGTAGGAGATGGTCCTGCAACAGTAGCGATTAGTGGAGTCACTGATGAAGACAGTGAGTGAGCTTCTATCAGAGTTGTGCTATTTATGATACATTATTTTTCCAGTACCATCATGTCCTTGTAATCTATCTGGAATATCTAATAATTCAATATCGCTTTCTTTTACGTGGGATGCACCTTTGAAACCAAATGGTGTAATCCTCAAATATGTTTTCTTGTGTTCTTGTGGTGGAATGGAACATGTCATCAGTATCACTGGTTCACAGACCACAACCACACTGAGTGGACTCCTACCATACACCAACTACTCCTGTAGCATCACAGCTCACACCAGTGTTGGAGGAGGACCACCAGCAACTGCCAGTGTGACCACTCTACAAGATGGTAAGCAGATATACCATGTTCTAGTAAGTCTTGCTTTTTGTTACATAGTTCCTAGTGGACCTCCTCAAAGTCTTGTATCATCAGTTACCTCTCGTATACTCACACTGTTCTGGTCTCCTCCCCTTTTTTCACAACGTAATGGAGTCATCATCAGCTATCTCATCACCTGCAGCTCAGGAGGCAGCATCATCAACAGCACCAGAACCAGCAGTACCAGTCTGACCATCACAGGACTGCAGCCATTCACCAACTACACCTGTTCTGTGAGAGCTGCTACATTCATAGGAGATGGACCAGCTGCAGTAAAGACAGTAGAAACTCAAGAGGAGAGTAAGTTTCTTGCATTTCTAACTGATGATAATAATATCTTTGCTCTATAGTTGCTTCAAGTACAGCTCAGTATATCATAGTAGCAGTGACTACTACCTTCTTGATCACGTGTGTTGGCACATTTTTGGTCACTGGTTGTTTGTGTTTGCTAGTATTGAAGAGGTTTTTTAAAGATCAGAAAAAGCAACAAGCTCATGATAATAAAAAGTCTGCAGTGGTATCATATGAAATGGTGAATACTGAGAAAACAACAGAGGCTGAGTATGAGGTTATAGACCATCACAAGAAAGGAGTGACCCTTGAGGAGAACCCAGCTTACTCTGTTCATGCTTAATAATATTCTACTCGTGAAACACTGAATTCAAATGACTTACTTGTTAGCATAAAATTGGAGTTTGGAAACATGACTAGGTAGTACAATATTAGCAGTGTGTAGCTAGACATTGTGTCTTTACTTCATTTACTATTATTCTGAAATTAAAATGCCTATTCTCAAGTTAGTGATTATTATTGTCAGACACACAATCATGTGGGAGAACGTTACCAAATCTCCCACTCTCATTTTTATCAAGGAAAGACGCACGAGGTCATGTTCATCATTAGTACTGTAAGTTAAGTAATGCATTGTGTTTATACTGATCCAGTGTGCAAAATTGTATTGTGCATTTAATACACATTCTTTTTGTTATTTGGTTATGGTGATCATCAGAGGGTTGTATCACTATCAACAGCAGCAATAATTATAGTTATCTCAATAATGTAGTTTTTACTGGTAAGAGTTTAGTTTATGCCAGCTATAGTTGACCACCACTTAGACATGCCTCCATCTGGACGACCAGAAGACTACTTGATGATCAGCTGATGACCGGAAGACTAGAAGCAGTATAATACATCGCCATTATCCTATCAACAGTCTTCTTGATACTAACTATCATATCTTATGCAGCCACAAAGTCAATGATGGAGATCATTGTATAAAGTGTAGTGTTATGTTTATTTAAAGTAAATTTGTGCGCACAGGAAGTTGGTGTTCGTCTGCTATGGTCAGCTATTGCTCAATCTCTGTGTTGCTCTATTGGGACCGTATGTACTTCATGCTGGTTGTGTTCGTGGCGAGCCATTAGCCTGTACCTGAAACTAGTGCTGGAGTACACAATCACTCACTATAGCATGAGTACTTCATTGCTTATAGACAGTTATTTCAATCTTCGTGGTTCTGTTCTCATTCCTAACCTATACATACACTCTAGTGTGTGAGTACACATGTGTACATTGTTAGATACCCACTTCGAATGTTATTGTTCTACCATGCAGTTACCACTGTGATTGATGGACCGCAGCACAACCACCAGCCAGTTGACACATCACTAGATAGAGTTCGAGTGTCAGATACATTTGTTGCACTAAGCTTTTTCACAATTAGTCTCACACTCAGTATCACTCAGCATGATAGTGAAGAGTATTGCTACACTGCTAGTTCAGTAGTGTTGAAGGAAGTCAGCCTAGCTAGACCAGAAGATTGTGTTGACGTAAAAGCCAAAACTAATGGTGAGTACATGTACCTCGAATAATAAATAAAAGTTTTCTTGCTGAACAACGGTCACAATTTCTGGAAATTTTAAGAATATACGAATTGGCAGCTCTGTACAATTATTGTGTAGTGCTTCTAGATAGTTCTATCAAGTGGTTATCTCATGATGGGTCAGTGTTGAACAGCTCAGGTGTTCTGATACTACAGTCACATAATAAGCACTGATACTACAGTCATGCTTAATGGATATTTCTCCTTTACATGCCTTTCACGGCAATTTTAGCATATAAATCGGCACATTACAAATTAAATGTTGGACTTGTTTATCTTACATATCTGCCAAAATGCTATTGAAAGAATGGAGGGGATTTACTGCTGTAGCATTTAACCTACGACTGGAATCCAAGCTTTGCAGTAGAGATTTTACAGTGAACACCGTGTGGGTTTCCACTAAATATACACGTGGTATAGTGACCGTATGACCATTATTAATAAAAATTAATTATTATTTTTACCCGCACAAATTGTACTATCGGAGCGCTCTGACCGCTGCGGTTGCGACGGCCCTGAACTAGCAACTACATTATACTGAAGAGTTGAAGAAGAGCGATGTTGCAGCCGTCATCACTAGCCTTGTTAGTGACACTGTTAGCTGCTGTGAAGAATGGAGCACAGTATAGCTCATCTGCTGATGTGTGCAAGAATTGTAAATATTTCTTTACTTGTTCTGTATCTGATGTGTTGCTATTCTTCAGGTACCATCAGTGAACTGATGATTACTCCATCACACAATATCACTATTGAGTCTGGTACTACTGTATCACTGAACTGCACTGCTAAGCATACAAGTGGTCAAGATTGCTCAATGTGTTTGGTGTGGAAGCATAATGACAGGCTTCTCTCTGATGTGATGTTTACAACGATCAATGGAACATTGAGTAGTACAATACCACTCACTGTTAACATAAGTACCCAAGGAGAGCATAGCTGTCAGACAAATGGGACAGATACTAAGTTAGTACAATCAGTAAACATCAGAGCAGCAGGTTAGTGAGAATTATAAACAGTTCAAATTTTTTTCTGCCTTATTACAGGTATCACAATCAATGGGGTATACACTAACATACGTATTGGTAATGAAACTATTGTCACTTGTATGATAGCACCGCTTCCACCAAATACCACCTACAAATGGCTGTTCCAGACAAGATCAATAGTGAATAATTCAGATGTTCTGAAGCTTACAGGAAACCACACTATTGACGAGAGCAACTTTACCTGTCTCGTGAACTCGTCACAACTTTACTCTCCCATTGAAAAAACTATTACTGTCACTGTACAAGGTAATTAATTTTTCACATTGCTTAATTAATTACTTTTCTTTCCTACATTAGACACAGCAATAAAACAGGTCCAAATTGAAATGGACAACTTTGTTGTTCTGTTAGGAACAAGAAATGTTCAAATAGACTGTTCAATCAACACCGCTAACTCGATTGGATCAATATTCAATGCACTACAAGTACTCTGGGAATTGAATGGAACTGAAATATCACATACTATACCCACACCACTCAACATTGAACACACTGACTCATTCACAAGTACACTGACAGTTAACATCACAGAATATGATAAAGCTAGTAACTACTGCTGTATTGCCTCACTAGCTGGGATTGCAAGAAATGTGTCTGACTGTATATTAATCACTGTGTCAGGTAGTTATGTGTATTTTCATTATTTGCCTAATGATTGCACTGCATCAATTTTT
Organism: Haliclona indistincta; assembly: GCA_964017065.1. Lineage (NCBI taxonomy): Eukaryota > Metazoa > Porifera > Demospongiae > Haplosclerida > Chalinidae > Haliclona > Haliclona indistincta. The sequence continues at coordinate 6,309,837 of OZ024792.1, forward strand.
TAGAAATAGCTATTCCTGGAGATTATTATGATCTTCAAGTAGGAAGAACCCAAAGTATCACATGCACTGTGCCAGGAATACCACCAGAGGCGGTGATGTGGAGTGGTACATGGAGTAGAGCATCCTCATCATCAGATGTTCTCATGTTGAGCTCTGTTGACAGCACTCTTAATGGAACTGAGTTCACATGTTCAGTGAACTCAGACAAATTATACATACCTGGTGAAAGAAAGATAACAGTCACTGTGCAAGGTTGATATCTATAACAATTTATTAATTATAGCTTCTTAATATTGCAGATACAAGTATTTCACAAGTGTCAGTTGATCCAATGACTATAACAGCACTCAATGGAACAACTAATGTCACACTCACTTGCTCTATTCAACTGAACAATGATATAGGACCAGACCATAGTGCCCTGAATGTATCTTGGTGGAGTCCAGCATCAACTAAACCTGGGTTACTAACTGCTGTGACACAGATTGAGAAATCATTCCGTAGCACTCTAAACTTCCCACTTATTACTCAGGGAGGACAGTACTGTTGTAATGCTTCTCTGGCTGGGAACTCAACTGTGGTATCTTCCTGTACAGATGTGCTAGTTCTAGGTAATTTACTTTAAATAACACTAATCATGTGTCACCTTTTATTATGTAGACATTGAAATAAGTGATTCCTTCCAAACTCTTACTATCGGCAGTACTGCAGTGATCACCTGTAGTGTAGCTACTGTGACACATACTGATATCAAATGGTTGTATCAGAATGGATCAATAGCAGATAACTTCAATATCCTGTTTCTACCACCAGTCGACTATACTTACAATGGAAGAGTGTATACATGTTCGGTGAACTCATCTGAACTGTACTCTCCTGGTCAAAAAAGTATCACAATTACTGTTCAAGGTATGCTGATATAAAACCTGATTTTTAAATTAATCCAACCTGTAGGTACTACTGTTTCTGATGTTAGTATAAGTGAAGATAACATATCTGCTCTCAAAGGAACTAATAACATAATGATCAGTTGTACAATCACTCTCAACAATACCATTTTTTTCCGTGCACTGAATGTGACATGGACACACAATGGCTCTCAATCTACAATGCTTCAAGCTAATCCAAGTAGAATGAGTGGAGAGCCATCATCAATGCTCACTAGTGAATTAACAATTGACAGTATTGAATTCACGGACAGTGGCAGCTACTGTTGTGTTGCTGCAGTGATTGGATCTGGTGACTCAAATAAGATGGACTGTGTCACCTTAAATGTGCTAGGTAAAAATTAATACATTACCAATAATTTTAAAATCTTCATATGCGTTGTTATGCACAGATATCAGCATATCAGGAGAACACTCAGATCTAACTGTTGGAACAACTTACAATATTATATGCAGTGTACCTGGTCTTGATGACTCTAGTGCCATATTGTGGACTAGTAGTGCAGCTGCTGTCCCTGTTTCAACAACAAACACTCTCACACTGCAGTCAGTGAATAACACATTGAATGGAACTGAGTTCACATGTTCAGTTAACCCAATGAAGTTGCACGCAAATAGTCCTACGATGAAAAAAATTATTGTCACTGTACTAGGTACGTCTCATCAGTCTACTCTCAAATTTATTTTTAATTTTTTTTCAAGATACAAGAGTTACAACTGTCTCCATTGAGCCTCAGAGTGTCACTGCCCTTATTGGGTCATCTCCAGTGGTATTCACTTGTACTATAACTCTGAATCATGATATTGGTCCTGATCATAGTGCTCTGAATGTGTTCTGGATACAAAATTTAATGTCCATCAAATTCAGTGTCAATCCAAGACTGGGATCGAGTAATGTGTTTAACAGTTCAATAACTACATCAACTCACACTCCATCCTCTCGAAAGGAGTATTGCTGCATTGCTAGTATTATTGGAGTTAATGCTGTATCAAGTTGTTCTACTATAGAAATTCTTGGTAAGAAAATCACAATTTTTGTTAGTAGTGTATTTTGTTCAATAGTGAGTATATGTATATTAACTCAACTTACTAACTTCAGAAACAATTACAATTAGTGGCAATTTAAAGAATATACGAATTGGCAGCTCCGTACAGCTGATGTGCAGAACACCACATTTGACAAACAGTGCTATCAAGTGGTTATCTCATGATGGGTCAGTGTTGAACAGCTCAGGTGTTCTGATACTACAGTCAGTGAACTACACTATCAATGGAACAATGATCACATGCTCAGTGAACTCATCACAACTGATAAACACCATCAATGAGACCATCACACTTACTGTACAAGGTGAGAGACATTTGATATTACATGCAGCATTGATCACTCATCTCTGCAGCAACATCAGTTACTCAAGCCACTATTGTCAACCCACCATCATATGTTGTTGATGGTGACCAGAATGTTGAGCTGCAGTGTACTGTCACACTGAGTAGCACCATTGGACCAGACTACAGTGCTCTCAGTATTTACTGGAGAGACAGCACTGACACTATCATCAACAACTGCTCCAGCCCCCAGCCACATGGGAACACACAGATCAGTGACACCTTCTCTTGTAACCAGACACTAGCCACTATCTCAGCTACTAGTGCAGGACTGTACACCTGTAATGCTGCTATTACTGGAATTAGTGGTGTTAGTATTGATTCATTTGACCTTTCAGTACAAGGTTTGAAATAAAGATACTGCTGGTAAATATTACTTGTATTACACACAGGATCTCTAAAGAATGCTATTCTCCTCACACCAGTGAATGCTGTTCTTGGACAGTTGTCTTTGCTCACTTGTGAAGTGAACACTTCACTACCAGTCACCACTAACCTGCTCTCAGTCCAGTGGATGCACAGAGGGAGTCTGGTCACTGGTAGTGGTGGGTTTGTACTAAAGCAAGGATCAGGAGCAGGTGCTTCAGTGTATGTGACTGAGTTGACTCTGAGTGAGACTACTGTTGAGAGCTCAGGACTGTACTCCTGTCGTGTGTCTACTGACAGGGGACAACAAGTAACAGCTGAAGCCAACCTCACTGTAGCATGTGAGTGGATTGAGCTAAACTGTCATCATTTGATTGTCTCTTACAGTTTCTCATATTGATGTTCACACTGGACCATCCAATGGATTCCCCTCACAACCTCTACTGGATACCAGTACTAGACTGAACTGCTCTGTCACACTCCATCCTCAGCTCAGCCAGCTCACCATCCTCACCATCCAGTACCAGTGGTCCTCTAATGGTGTGACAAGAGGCAGTGAACAGGAACTAGTGCTACCCAACTTGAGTCCAGATAATGCTACAACCTACTCCTGCACAGTGATAGTCTCTTCAGCTAACCCAGGAGAACATCTGATCAGACAAATCAGTAATCAATCAACATACGATCATATGATTAGACGTAAGTATAAACATGTTTATTGAACATTTTTATCTGCCTAATTTTTTAAAGTTCCATCTCCATCGATTAAGTTCACACCGAGTAGACTATTCTCCTACACTGGACTAAATTTCAATGTAACCTGTATAAGTGCTGCTGTATCAGGAGTAGTGTTCACATGGGGTGCAGTCAATGACAAAGAAGGAGCCCTCACTCTACCAGCTATCATTACCAGTGACAAAACCTCAGTTCTAGTTTACAAACCGATCACATTCGGAGCTATTTCAGTTATGTTCACTTGCTCAGTGAACATTTCTGAGAATACCAACATCATTGCTAACCAGGTATCAACAACAGCAACATTTTCTGGTAGGTTATATAGATTCTGTAACCCATTTGTTGCTAACTACGATTTAATTTTCTCAGTTCCATCATTGAGTGTGTCAGTGTCTTCCAATGCTAGTACAGTACTGGATATCAGTGGATACAACTCCTTCACTGTACAGTGTGGAGGAACATTTAGTCCTAGCTTTAGTCAATCAGGAGAATCACTTTCATTCATGTTAACCAGAAGCAGTGTATCAGTCACTGATGGGCTTTCAACTAGTCCAGTGATGGCAACAGGAAATACAGTCTCTCAGAGCAGCTCAGTACAGCAGACTGCATCCTCAGGTCCAGCCACACTAGTCTACAACTGCACTGTTGAGTTTAGCATCAGTGGATCACTCATTACTACTGCCAGTAACACAACACAGGTCATTGTGAAGGGTGAGCTAGTCTTGTATACCATTGGCCCACATGCATCTCTCCTCTCAACCTACCTGGAACAGGTCCCACACTACCAGCAGCTCCAGTAGTAGTGGCACCAGTGACTACACCAACATCTGCTGTGATACAATGGAGTGTTCCTGTAGTGACCTACTCTCCTGAACAATACACTGTCTACTACACTACCAACAGCAGTGGCTGTCCTACCAACTCAGATGAGGGCTACAACAAGAGTGTGACTGTTTATGGTCTCAACCACACTGACTTCTTCACCATAAGAGACCAGCAGTACAATGTGACACTGAACGATCTTCATGCTTACACAGTGTACTGCTATAAAGTAGTGGCTACTAACACTGAGGGAAGGAATGAGTCTACGATAAGGATGTTCAAGTCTACAGAAACTGGTGAGTGTATCACTTAAAATTAAACTGATTACTTTATAGTTTATGCAGATCAAAGTGGACCTCCTCAGAACTTCACTATCTCAACCACATCCAGTAACATTACTCTATTCTGGTTTCCTCCACTCTCTTCACAGCGTAATGGAGTTATTGTCAACTACCTTGTAACTTGCACAATTGGTGGTTTGAATTATAGTAATAGAATATCTAAAACAAGCCAAGTCGTACAGATCAATCCATTTACTAACTACACATGTTCTGTGAGTGCAGCAACAATGGTGGGAGATGGTCCACCAGCAACAGTTAGTGGAATCTCTGATGAAGATGGTGAGTACATCATTCACTATAGCTACTGTGATATCACTCATGATGTGCTGTGCAGTCCCTGCAGGACCACCTCGTCAGTTCTCTATTGTTGCTAAAAGCTCACAATCAATAAATGTTACTTGGAGCGCTCCAACGACACCAAATGGAGTGGTCACTGAGTACCAGCTCCAGTGTTCTGGTGATAAAACAATATTTACCTGGGCTGTGATGGGCTCACAGACCATAACCACACTGAGCGGACTCCTACCATACACCAACTACTCCTGTAGCATCACAGCTCACACCATTGCTGGAGGAGGACCTGCAGCAACTACCAGTGTGACTACTCTACAAGATGGTGAGTCAACTAGTATAGATAATCCTCTCTTGATGTCATTCTCTCAGTTCCTAGTGGACCACCTCAGAACTTCACTATCTCAGTCACTTCTCGTAGCATCTCTTTCTCCTGGTCTCCTCCTCTCCTCTCACAACGTAATGGAGTCATCACTGGCTATAATCTAACATGTACTTTTGGTGGATTGACCAATAGTGCCAGATTTGTTGTTACTAGTCTGACCTTACCAGCAGTTCCATTCACTAGCTATTCTTGTACTGTGAGTGCTGCAACTAGTGTAGGAGATGGTCCTGCAACAGCAGTGATTAGTGGAGTCACTGATGAAGACAGTGAGTATTCATTGCTATTATAACACCACGAGTACTGTATGTCTTCTCATCATACAGAACCTGGAACACCTCCTCGTGATTTAAACGGAGTTTCTAATGATTCTAGGTCACTAAGTCTCACATGGAAAGCACCTGTACAACCAAATGGAGTGATAACTGAGTACCAGCTCCAGTGTTCTGGTGGTGGACAAGTGTTCAACCGCACTGTGATGGATACTACAACCACACTGAGTGGACTCCTACCATACACCAACTACTCCTGTAGCATCACAGCTCACACCAGTGCTGGAGGAGGACCTGCAGCAAACACCAGTGTGACCACTCTACAAGATGGTGAGTCAAATTTAATATGCCCAACACTATAATTTTCAATCACTAATTCAGTTCCTAGCGGTCCACCACAAAGCTTCATACTGTTATCCATGTCTCACAACATCACTCTCTCCTGGTCTCCTCCTCTTCCCTCACAACGTAATGGAGTCATCATCAGCTATCTCATCACCTGTAGCTCAGGAGACAGCATCATCAACAGCACCAGAACCAGCAGTACCAGTCTGACCATCACAGGACTGCAGCCATTCACCAACTACACCTGTTCTGTGAGAGCTGCTACAATCAGAGGAGATGGACCAGCTGCAGTGAATACAGTAGAAACTCAAAAGGAATGTAGGTTCCTATGTTATAATAATAACTTCAGTATATCTTTGCTCTATAGTTGTTTCAACAACTGCATGTATATGCCAGTCTCCCTCACAAGATGTAACAGCTGCAACCATCTTTACTACATCCCATCAACTAATCACAGCAGTGGTAGTTACATTCTTTCTAACTTTCGTTAGCACATTTGTGCTCAGTTCTCTGCTGTTTTTGTTGATAATGAAGAGGTCTGGGAATGCAAAAGCTCAGAGCAAACTACAAAAGCAATCTGAACCAGTAGAAGGAACATATGAAATGGTGAATTCTGAGAAAACAGCAGAGGCTGAGTATGAGGTTATAGACCATAACAAGAAAGGAGTGACCCTTGAGGAGAACCCAGCTTACTCTGTTCACACATTCCGTCCACAGTAACTGAATTTCAATGACTTACATAATATAATCAAACATGTAGTTAGGTGCATGCATACAAGACTAAGTATTGTCAAGAGTTCATGTATAGTCTGTAGTTGCTAGGCATTGTTTGTGTTTGATACTTTTTGAGTATAATATCATTCTGTGTTCAAATTGCCTATTTTGGTGAAAATCGAAAGACACACAATCACGTGGGAGAACATTACCAAATCTCCCACTCTCACTTAGTTTTAATTTGTGTTAGAACTACTGTCAACAAGTTGTTTAATCACGACTATGAGAATACAAACATCTGAGCGAGTGATTAAAAGACCATCATCATTAGAGATATCTAATACTCACGACCTGCTATTTTAGAAAGAACTTCTTTGAGCTATCACTACACTCAAGGGATTGTATACTTGTTTTCCATTATCAGAAATACACAAAGTAGTTTGAAATGGTGCGTGGGTGTGAATAAACATCACCTTATTACTTAAAGTGTGATGTTTACAACTTTAAACGATCGCTGACAGGAATTGATCTTTCCAAAATGCTACAGCAGCTGTTGCTTGTCTTTGTACTAGCTGCTGTGAGCTGTTATGCTACGGATGACACAAATTCTACCTCTAACCCTTTGGATGTTGATGTGTGCAAGAGTTGTAAGTATTTCTTTACTTGTTCTGTATCTGATGTGTTGCTGTTCTTCAGGTACCATCAGTGAACTGATGATTACTCCATCACACAATATCACTATTGAGTCTGGTACTACTGTATCACTGAACTGCACTGCTAAGCATACAAGTGATCAAGATTGCTCAATGTGTTTGGTGTGGAAGCATAATGACAGGCTTCTCTCTGATGTGATGTTTACAACGATCAATGAAACATTGAGTAGTACAATACCACTCACTGTTAACATAAGTACCCAAGGAGAGTATAGCTGCCAGATAAATGGGACAGAGACAGAGATAGTACAGTCAGTAAACATCACAGCAGCAGGTTAGTCAACATTACTGTCAGCTCATAATTTTTCTGCCTTATTACAGATATCACAATCAATGGAGTATATACTAACATTCGTATTGGCAATAAAACTATTGTCACATGTATGATAGCACCGCTTCCACCAAATACCACCTACAAATGGCTGTCACAAACAAGATCAATAGTGACTAGTTTAGATATTCTGAAGCTTACAGGAAACCACACTATTGATGATAGAAACTTTACCTGTCTCGTGAACTCATCACAATTTTACTCTCCTATTGAAAAGACTATCACTGTCACTGTACAAGGTAATTAATTTTTCGTATTGCTTAATTAATTAATAATATTATTTTACTTTTCTTTCCTACATTAGAAACAGCAATAAAACAGATTCAAATTGAAATGGACAACTTTGTTGTTCTGTTAGGAACAAGAAATGTTCAAATAGACTGTTCAATCAATACCACTAACTCGATTGGATCATTGTTCAATGCACTACAAGTACTCTGGGAATTGAATGGAACTGAAATATCACATACTATACCCACACCACTCAACATTGAACACACTGACTCATTCACAAGTACACTGACAGTTAACATCACAGAATATGATAAAGCTGGTAACTACTGCTGCATTGCCTCACTAGCTGGAATTGCAAGAAATGAGTCTGACTGTATATTAGTCACCTTGTCAGGTAGTTATGTGCATTTTCATTACATGCCTAATGATTACATTGCATTGCATCAATTTTTTAGAAATAGCAATATCTGGAGATTACTCTGATCTTCAAGTGGGAAGAACCCAAAATATCACATGTACTGTGCCAGGAATACCACCAGATGCAGTGATGTGGAGTGGTACATGGAGTAGAGCATCCTTATCATCAGATGTTCTCATGTTGAGCTCTATCGACAGCACTCTCAATGGAACTGAATTCACATGTTCAGTGAACTCATCGGTGCTGTACTCTGGCAGTCCTAACATGAAGAAAATTATTGTCACTGTAAAAAGTATGTCTACAAAATTTAATTTTGTATTTCTTCTCTCACCTTACTCTCTTAGATACGAGTGTTACATCAGCCTCCATTAAACCTCAGAGCGTCACTGCTCTTGTTGGGTCATCTCCAGTGGTATTCACTTGTACTATAACTCTGAATCATGATATTGGTCCTGATCATAGTGCTCTGAATGTTGTCTGGACACAAGATGCAATGTCTGTCACATCCAGTACAACTCCAGCTGAACTGGAAATGCATAATATGTTTCTCAGTTCAGTAACAATATCAACTCACACTTCTTTCTCTCAAAAAGACTATTGCTGTAATGCTAGTATCATTAGTACCAAAGCAGTATCAGTTTGTTCCTCAGTTGAAGTTCTTGGTGAGAACTCACATTTTTTGCTTATTTTATGTGAGTGAACTTTCTATAGAAATTGTAACCTCTGGGCAATATCAACAAATTCAATTGGGTAACACATCTACTGTTACCTGCAGTGTATCAGAATTGATGAACAGTAATATCAGATGGATATCACATGATGGGTCAGTAGTGAGCAGCTCAGGTGTACTGATGCTGTTTGGTGACCACACCGTTGATGGAAAGATATTCAGATGTGTAGTGAACTCAACACAGGCTCATTCTCCAGGAGAATCAAATATCACTGTTACTGTTAAAAGTAAGAGATGATTAATGAACTAATTTTTATTTATTTTCTGATTGTTTACAGATTCATATGTTAGCATGGTAATGATCCCTTCGAATAATCTAATAGTACCTGTTGGCACGAATTCTCATCAATTGACTTGTATTGTCACTCTGAGTAGTCCTATTGGTCCTAATATCAGTGCTCTGAGTATATCATGGCAGCGTAGCGGTCAAATGATCAGGTCTTTACATGATAGAACTCAAGTGTCAGAACCAGAAAATAGTGGAGAGAATACAGTTAATAGTAAACTGACACTCAGTAATATCAGTGAGCATGATAGTGGAGAGTATTGCTGCACTGCTAGTATCGCAGGGAATCAGACAGAATTAAAGAGTTGTGTCGAAATAAAGGTCACAACTGATGGTGAGCAACTCATACAACTTTTATGTAATTTTATAATTTAAAAATAATGTTATCAGATGCAATAACTATTTCTGGAAATTATACTCAAATACAAATTGGCAAGACAATGCAGCTATCATGTAGAGTACCAAACCTGATGAGCAGTAGTATCAAGTGGTTATCTCATGATGGGCCAGTGTTGAACAGCTCAGGTGTTCTGATACTACAGTCAGTGAACTACACTATCAATGGAACAATGATCACATGCTCAGTGAACTCATCACAACTGATAAACACCATCAATGAGACCATCACACTTACTGTACAAGGTGAGAGACATTTGATATTACATGCAGCATTGGTCACTCATCTCTGCAGCAACATCAGTTACTCAAGCCACTATTATCAATCCACCATCATATGTTGTTGATGGTGATCAGAATGTTGAGCTGCAGTGTACTGTCACACTGAGTAGCACCATTGGACCAGACTATAGTGCTCTCAGTATTGACTGGAGAGACAGCACTGACACTATCATCAACAACTGCTCCAGCCCCCTGCCACATGGGAACACACAGATCAGTGACACCTTCTCTTGTAACCTGACACTAGCCACTATCTCAGCTACTAGTGCAGGACTGTACACCTGTAATGCTGCTATTACTGGAATTAGTGGTACAGGAGTTGGTTTTATTAATCTTCAAGTACTAGGTTCGCCAACGCTTGAATGTTGCTGTCATGATCATTGTCAGTATTAATTTTCGTTGAATAGGTATTGATGTTAGTGGTCCCTTCCAAAGCCTTACTCTTGGCAGTACTGCAGTGATCACCTGTAGTATAGCTGATCTGTCAGCTCCTACTATCAAATGGTTGTATCAAAATGGATCAGTAGTGAGCAACTCACATGTTCTGACTCTAAAACCAGTCAACTATACACACAATGGAAGAGTGTTCACATGTTTAGTGAACTCATCTCAACTGTACTCTCCTGGTAAAAAGAATATCACCGTCACTGTTCAAGGTATGTAACTTCAGTAAATTATTGAGCTTTTTTGATCAGTATTTTTAACTCAAGGTACTACTGTTTCTAATGTCACTACAAATGAAAACAGCATATCTGCTCTCAAAGGAACTAACAACATAAGGATCAGTTGTACAATCACTCTCAAAAATACCATTGGACCTGATTACAGTGCACTGAATGTCACATGGACACACAATGGCTCTCAATCTACAATGCTTCAAGCTAATCCAATTGGAATGAGTGGAGAGCCATCATCAATGTTCACTAGTGTATTGACTACTGACAGTAATGAATTCACGGACAGTGGCAGCTACTGTTGTGTTGCTGCAGTGATTGGATCTGGTGACTCAAATAAGATGGGCTGTGTCACATTGAGTGTGCTAGGTAAAAATTAATACATCACCAATAATTTTAAAATCATCTTTATGCACAGATATCAGCATATCAGGAAAAAACTCAGATCTAACTGTTGGAACAACTTACAATATTATTTGCAGTGTTCCAGGTCTTGATGACTCTAGTGCCATAATGTGGACTAGTAGTGCAGCTGCTGTCCCTGTTTCAACAACAAACACTCTCACACTGCAGTCAGTGAATAACACATTGAATGGAACTGAGTTCACATGTTCAGTAAACTCATCAAAACTGTACAGTTCTGGAATGAAGAAAATTACTGTCAACATACTATGTATGTTTTTAATTTACAGGTACACTTATTTTGTTTTACTAAATATCTTTAATCAGATACAAGATTGACATCAGTCTCCATTGAGCCTCAGAGTGTCACTGCTCTTGTTGGGTCATCGCAAGTGGTATTCACTTGTATTATAACTCTGAATCATGATATTGGTCCTGATCATAGTGCTCTGAATGTTGTCTGGACAAAAGATGCAATGTCCAGTGTAGCTCCTAAACTGGGAGTACATAGTGTGTTTAACAGTTCAATAACTGTATCAACACACACTTCATCCTCTCGAAATAAGTATTGCTGTAATGCTAGTATTATTGGAACAAATAATGTATCTGATTGTGGTTTTATTGAAATACTTGGTGAGGAATTGTGTTGTTGCATGTGAAGACAATTATTTTTTTGCAATTTACAATGAAAATTTTATAGAAATTAGCATCAGTGGACAGTATGAAACAATCCAATTAGGCAGCACATCTACTGTTACCTGCAGTGTACCATTGATGAACACTGATATCAAATGGATATCACATGATGGAGCAGTAGTGAGCAGCTCAGGTGTACTGATGCTGTTTGGTAACCACACCATTGATGGAATAACATTCAGATGTGTAGTGAACTCAACACAGGCTCATTCTCCAGGAGAATCAAATATCACTGTTACTGTCACGAGTAAGAGATGAAATCAAAATTCATTTATTTTTCTGATTGTTTACAGATACATATGTTAGCTTGGTAATGATCCCTTCGAATAATCTAATGGTACCGGTTGGTAATAATTCTCATCAACTGACTTGTATTGTCACGCTGAGTAGTTCTATTGGTCCTAATATCAGTGCTCTGAGTATATCATGGCAGCACAACGATCAAATGATCAGGTCTTTACTTGATAAAACTCAAGTGTCAGAACCAGAAATTAGTGGAGAGAATTCTTTTACCAGTGAACTGACACTCAGTACTATCAGTCAGCATGATAGTGGAGAGTATTGCTGCACTGCTAATATCGCAGGGAATCAGACAGAATTAAAGAGTTGTGTCGAACTAAAGGTCACTACTGATGGTGAGTAGCTCATACAACTTTTATGTCATTTTCTCATTTAAAAAAATCTTATCAGATGCAATAGCTATTTCTGGAAAATATACTCAATTACAAATTGGCAAGACAATACAGCTATCATGTAGTGTACCAAACCTGATGAATAGTGCTATCAAGTGGTTGTCTCATGATGGGTCAGTGTTGAACAGCTCAGGTGTTCTGATACTACAGTCAGTGAACTACACTATCAATGGAACAATGATCACATGCTCAGTGAACTCAACACAACTGATAAACACCATCAATGAGACCATCACACTTACTGTACAAGGTGAGAGACATTTGATATTACATGCAGCATTGGTCACTCATCTCTACAGCAACATCAGTTACTCAAGCCACTATTGTCAACCCACCATCATATGTTGTTGATGGTGACCAGAATGTTGAGCTGCAGTGTACTGTCACACTGAGTAGCACCATTGGACCAGACTACAGTGCTCTCAGTATTGACTGGAGAGACAGCACTGACACTATCATCAACAACTGCTCCAGCCCCCTGCCACATGGGAACACACAGATCAGTGACACCTTCTCTTGTAACCTGACACTAGCCACTATCTCAGCTACTAGTGCAGGACTGTACACCTGTAATGCTGCTATTACTGGAATTAGTGGTACAGGAGTTGGTTTTATTAATCTTCAAGTACTAGGTTCGCCAACGCTTGAATGTTGCTGTCATGATCATTGTCAGTATTAATTTTCGTTGAATAGGTATTGATGTTAGTGGTCCCTTCCAAAGCCTTACTCCCGGCAGTACTGCAGTGATCACCTGTAGTATAGCTGATCTGTCAGCTCCTACTATCAAATGGTTGTATCAGAATGGATCAGTAGTGAGCAACTCACATGTTCTGACTCTAAAACCAGTCAACTATACTCACAATGGAAGAGTGTTCACATGTTTGGTAAACTCATACCAACTGTACTCTCCTGGTAAAAAGAATATCACCATCACTGTTCAAGGTATGTAAGTTCAGTAAATTATTGAGCTTTTTTGATCAGTATTTTTAACTCAAGGTACTACTGTTTCTAATGTCACTACAAATGAAAACAGCATATCTGCTCTCAAAGGAACTAACAACATAAGGATCAGTTGTACAATCACTCTCAACAATACCATTGGACCTGATTACAGTGCACTGAATGTCACATGGACACACAATGGCTCTCAATCTACAATGCTTCAAGCTAATCCAATTGGAATGAGTGGAGAGCCATCATCAATGTTCACTAGTGTATTGACAATTGACAGTAATGAATTCACAGACAGTGGCAGCTACTGTTGTGTTGCTGCAGTGATTGGATCTGGTGACTCAAATAAGATGGGCTGTGTCACATTGAGTGTGCTAGGTAAAAATTAATACATCACCAATAATTTTAAAATCATCTTTATGCACAGATATCAGCATATCAGGAGAACACTCAGATCTAACTGTTGGAACAACTTACAATATTATTTGCAGTGTTCCAGATCTTGATGACTCTAGTGCCATAATGTGGACTAGTAGTGCAGCTGGTGTCCCTGTATCAACAACAAACACTCTCACACTGCAGTCAGTGAATAACACATTGAATGGAACTGAGTTCACATGTTCAGTAAACTCATCAAAACTGTACAGTTCTGGAATGAAGAAAATTACTGTCAACATACTATGTATGTTTTTAATTTACAGGTACACTTATTTTGTTTTACTAAATATCTTTAATCAGATACAAGAGTGACATCAGTCTCCATTGAGCCTCAGAGTGTCACTGGCCTTGTTGGACCATCGCAAGTGGTATTCACTTGTATTATAACTCTGAATCATGATATTGGTCCTGATCATAGTGCTCTGAATGTTGTCTGGACACAAGATGCAATGTCCAGCATCAGTCCAAACGTGGGAATACATAGTGTGTTTAGCAGTTCAATAACTGTATCAACTCACACTCTGTCCTCTCGAAAGGAGTATTGCTGTAATGCTAATATTATTGGAACAATTACAGTTTCAGATTGTTCCTCAATTGAAGTTCTTGGTAAGATATCACACTCTTCATACTGTTAATTAATATGGAATTTACAGAAATCATCATCACTGGACAATATCAGCAAATCCAATTAGGCAACACATCTATAGTTACCTGCAGTGTACCACAACTGATGAACACTGATATCAAATGGATATCACATGATGGAGCAGTAGTGAGCAGCTCAGGTGTACTGATGCTGTTTGGTGACCACACCATTGATGGAAGAATATTCAGATGTGTAGTGAACTCAACACAGGCTCATTCTCCAGGAGAATCAAATATCACTGTTACTGTCACGAGTAAGAGATGAAATCAAAATTCATTTATTTTTCTGATTGTTTACAGATACATATGTTAGCTTGGTAATGATCCCTTCGAATAATCTAATGGTACCGGTTGGTAATAATTCTCATCAACTGACTTGTATTGTCACGCTGAGTAGTTCTATTGGTCCTAATATCAGTGCTCTGAGTATATCATGGCAGCACAACGATCAAATGATCAGGCCTTTACTTGATAGAACTCAAGTGTCAGAACCAGAAATTAGTGGAGAGAATTCTTTTACCAGTGAACTGACACTCAGTACTATCAGTCAGCATGATAGTGGAGAGTATTGCTGCACTGCTAATATCGCAGGGAATCAGACAGAATTAAAGAGTTGTGTCGAACTAAAGGTCACTACTGATGGTGAGTAGCTCATACAACTTTTATGTCATTTTCTCATTAAAAAATAATCCAGATGCAATAGCTATTTCTGGAAAATATACTCAATTACAAATTGGCAAGACAATACAGCTATCATGTAGTGTACCAAACCTGATGGATAGTGCTATCAAATGGTTATCTCATGATGGGTCAGTGTTGAACAGCTCAGGTGTTCTGATACTACAGTCAGTGAACTACACTATCAATGGAACAATGATCACATGCTCAGTGAACTCACCACAACTGATAAACACCATCAATGAGACCATCACACTTACTGTACAAGGTGAGAGACATTTGATATTACATGCAGCATTGGCCACTCATCTCTGCAGCAACATCAGTTACTCAAGCCACTATTATCAACCCACCATCATATGTTGTTGATGGTGATCAGAATGTTGAGCTGCAGTGTACTGTCACACTGAGTATAGCACCATTGGACCAGACTACAGTGCTCTCAGTATTGACTGGAGAGACAGCACTGACACTATCATCAACAACTGCTCCAGTCCCCAGCCACATGGGAACACACAGATCAGTGACACCTTCTCTTGTAACCTGACACTAGCCACTATCTCAGCTACTAGTGCAGGACTGTACACCTGTAATGCTGCTATTACTGGAATTAGTGGTGCAGGAGTTGGTTTTATTAATCTTCAAGTACTAGGTTCGCCAACGCTTGAATGTTGCTGTCACGATCATTGTCAGTATTAATTTTCGTTGAATAGGTATTGATGTTAGTGGTCCCTTCCAAAGCCTTACTCCCGGCAGTACTGCAGTGATCACCTGTAGTATAGCTGATCTGTCAGCTCCTACTATAAAATGGTTGTATCAGAATGGATCAGTAGTGAGCAACTCACATGTTCTGACTTTAGAACCAGTCAACTATACTCACAATGGAAGAGTGTTCACATGTTTAGTGAACTCATCTCAACTGTACTCTCCTGGTCAAAAGAATATCACCGTCACTGTTCAATGTATGTAACTTCAGTATTTTATTGCCTTTTTGATCAGTATCTAACTTAGGTACTACTGTTTCTTCTGTCACTATAAGTGAGGACAGCATATCTGCTCTCAAAGGAACTAACAACATTGTCATCAGTTGTACAATCACTCTCAACAATACCATTGGACCTGATTACAGTGCACTTAATGTCACATGGACACACAATGCTTCTCAATCTACAATACTACAAGCTAATCCAATTGCAATGAGTGGAACAGAATCAAAAATTTTTAACACTAGAGTTACAATTGACAGTAATGAGTTCACAGACAGTGGCAGCTACTGCTGTGTTGCTGCAGTGATTGGATCTGGTGACTCAAATAAGATGGGCTGTGTCACATTAAGTGTGCTAGGTAAAAATCAATGTGTCACCAATATTTTTAAAATCATTGTTATATGATACTGTTTGCACTAGTGCAGACAGGTGTTAACCCCTGTGGTAAACACCAAGTAGTTCTGAAGTGCCAAGTGCATTAAGCCAGGGTCTAACAAGTAGCTGTATCCCCATAACAGCCTCATGGTACGGCCTTAGGTACAAGCAACAATGCATGCCCCGCAGAGGCTCACGCACTAAAACAGCCACTACTAAAAGGCAGCTCAAGCATGGTCACGCACATGATAGTCGTTATACTCCGCTGAGCTCTTATTATCCTCACTCGCTAGACAATCTGCTCCGCCGAGCCATACTCACTCGCTAGACGTTCTGCTCCGCTGAGCTAGTCTTACCAATGTCGCGTTCTTCTCCCAACCGCTCCACCCTAACACCAGCGGTCCCCGCGTCACTTACGACAGAAGCACTACGCCTCAGACTACAGGAGGCGAAGTTGGCAAGTACCGGGAGGCGACCCACGCTTGTTAAGCGCCTCACTGAGCACCTAGCCTCCCAGGCTAGGTCGGACAATTCACCGTCAAGTACAGACCGAGACCCTACCGCAACGGACGCTGCAGCAAGCTCCGCTGGCCACTCAACAGCCCCCAGTACCAGCAACGCGGACACTGCCCACTCACAGACGGGTTCAGATGAGGCAAGCTCCTCTGTCGACGAGTCCGACCGTCACTGGCGCCGCCGAACTCACTCCCGTCGCAGCCGCTCCCGTTCCCCGCGAGTACGGACAACAACCAGGGATGACCGTCGCAGGCATCATCGTCACCGCAGTCATCACCGTAGTCACCGCATCGGCCACCGACAACAGCACAGCCGTTCCAGCAGTCCAGACCACCCCAGCTCACACCACCGCCGACACAGCAGCCCTCACCGTCGATCCAGCACTAGCCATCACCACAGTGCCAGGTCCGCACACCATCGCCGCAGCAGACACAGTCACGGTGCCCAGAGGCATCACAGGACTCATCATAAGCACCACCGCCGCTCCATCAGATCCCGTGTCGGTCTCTCTCCATCTCCAACCACCACCACTGACAGCTGCTCCCAGTTCAGCTCAGACGAGTCAGACGGGGGATACCAGGAGCTTCCACCATCAGCCTGTGGCCAACCACTTCAATCCTCCATTCTCAAAAAAATACGGAGAGGTGAGTTTATCAATTTCTCCTCTCTCCTTCCACAGGCTGCAAACCTCGATCCTGTCAAAAGGGATTACAGAACAGACTGCTGTCGCTCCACAACTGACAATCGACAACCCAACCGCCCCAAACTAACTGTCACTGACTTCGACTCGTGGATGAGAGCCTGGACTCGCTACCTCCACGCCATTAGCTTCTTCTTCCCAAAACGACTGACTGACCTAATCGCCTACCAAGACATAATCGTCACAGCAGCAGAGCGATACCATTTCAATGGATGGTACAGCTACGATAGAGCCTTCCGCCTGAAGGCTAGCCAAGACTCATCAGTTCGCTGGTGCCACATAGACCAGGACCTATGGTCCCTTTGGTGCTCAGCGCAAGCTCGCCCCTATTGTAGCCGCTGCTACTGCCATGGCCACACAGCATCTAATTGCACAACTGGGGGACCAAACCGCAGTTTTCGTCCCCAAGTCAACACCAAAGCTAAAGATGGCCGAACAATGTGTCTCCGTTACAACAACAACTCCTGCCCTCACCCTCAATCATGCAAATTTGCTCACATCTGCCTCAAGTGCGAAGGCCCGCACCCATCCAGCGGGTGCAAGTCGTCCGCTTGACGACCACCAACCTTACACTCCAATCGACCTGGTTCAACTCGAACTGGAACTGAAGCATCACCCTGACAAAGTGTGGACCTCACATCTCATACAGAGACTAACCAATGGAACCGAGATTGGTTACCTAGGACCGAGAGCAACTCGCTCGACCCATAATCTAACATCTTCACGATTACACCCAAATATCATCGATCAACATTTACAACGAGAGTGTGACCTTGGTCACATGGCTGGCCCCTACACTTTACCACCATGTCCTCGTCTCCAATGCTCTGGTGTTGGGCTAGTCCCCAAAAAATCGGGATCCTGGCGCATGATTATGCACTTATCTGCTCCTCCAGGCAAGAGTATCAACGATGGCATCCCGAAAGATCTGTTCTCATTGAGATACAGCACAATCGACGATGCCTGCAAGCTTATCGCCGCAGCTGGACATGGTGCTTTCTTGGCTAAGATTGACCTAAAAACTGCATTTCGCCTGATACCGGTGGCCAAAAAAGACTGGGAACTGCTAGGAATTCACTGGCGAGATGCCTTCTACGTTGATAAACAACTCCCATTTGGTCTACGCTCCGCCCCTTTCCTCTTCAACGAACTTGCTACAGCAATCCACTGGGTACTCGAACATAATTACCAGATACCGTCACTAATTCACTACCTCGATGACTTCCTGCTAGTTGCCCAATCGGAAACCACCGCCTCCCAAAACAAAGCTACTATGCTATCTCTATGTTCCCGACTATCAATACCACTCTCCTGGGACAAAGTGGAAGGACCCACCACCTGTCTTTCATTCCTCGGTATCGAGATAGACACAGTTCGCTGGGAACTCCGCCTACCACAAGAAAAACTCACTGAGCTGATTCACCTACTCACCACTTGGTCATCAACCACAAAATGTACCAAACGACAGCTCCTCTCGCTCATAGGAAAACTGAACTTCGCTACAAAAGTAATCCCCGCTGGGAGAATCTTCTTACGCCGCCTCATTAATCGATCCACCGCAGTGGATGCCATGCATCACCATCTCTACCTCAACGCAGAAGCCAGAGCCGACATTGCCTGGTGGCTCATATTCCTTCCTCGCTGGAATGGCCGGGCACCAATCCTCCAACCCAAATGGACCCTATCCTCCACTCTACAGCTATTTACCGATGCCTCCGGTTCACATGGTTTCGGCGCATACTACCAAGGAGCATGGTTCCGTGGCAGCTGGCTCCCCCATCAACAGCTCAATCCCGCTACTGGCATATCTATTGCTTGGCAAGAACTCTATGCCATTGTGGCTGCCGCTGCAGCCTGGGGCAAAGCATGGACGGGGCGTCGAATAATGGTGCACTGCGACAATCAAGCAGTCGTGGATATCTGGGATCACTACACATCCAAATCACCTACAATTATGTGCTTAGTTAGAACCCTTCACTTAATTGCCGCCACTAACAATTTTCATATTAGAATTTCCCACATACAGGGAGTGGACAACTCAATCGCAGATGCTCTCTCACGAGGTCGGATCTCTACCTTCCGACGACTGGTGCCAGACGCAGACATTACCATGACCAAAGTACCGGTAATTACCTCTCTGATTCCATCTCTCCAGACAGAGTATGGGCTCACCGCAGTGTTGCCCGGTCCACATCACGTCTCTACCGATCTGCATTCCAACGATACAGGCAATTCTGCCACCGCCGGGGCATCAAATCACTTCCAGCCACACAGAACTCCCTCGTTGCCTTCGCCACTCACCTTGCCGCCACCAAGTCACCATCTACAGTCACTACCTATATATCGGCCGTCAAGCACTACCATCTAGCCGACGGCAACATGGCTGCAGACATATACTCACCTTACCTTTCAATGGTGCTACGTGGGATCCGCCGAAAGCAAGCTCAGCCACATACACGCCGCCCAATCTCTTACACCCTTCTCCAGCAAATACTAGACCACATTCAGCATTCATTCATAGCTCAAGACCATACCCGGGCAATGCTACAAGCCGCAGTCTCCCTAGCATTCCATGGCCTTCTACGGGTGAGTGAATTCACTTCACCAACCCCATATAACACCATAGCACGACGCACTCTGTCCCGCAAGGATATTCGCCTTCAAAGCAAAATATCAATGACCATTCATCTACGTGCATCCAAAACTGACCAGAAACATCAGGGTAACTACCTTGTCATTGGTGCCACCGGCACCAGCACATGCCCAGTACATTTGATGAGACGCTACCTTACCATCTGCAACCATCACCACACCAAACCGCACTTACCATTGTTTCACTTTCCTAGTCACTATAATCTCACAGCTCCAGCCTTCACAAAAATACTACGCGAATGCATCCGGGCAACTGGTCGGAACCCCAAGCACTATGCAAGTCACAGCCTACGCATTGGTGGTGCCACCGCTGCAGCTGCAGCCGGAATCCCGCCAACCACAATCAAGGAACTTGGCAGGTGGAAAAGTGATTGCTACCTACAATACACCCGCGTTCCCAATGCCAACCTCGCCAAAGCAGCAGCTCGCATGGCAAGCACAGCAAAAGAAGCTCGCAATCCCGGCCGCAGCCACCCTCTCACCAAGTAACACTCAAGCCTTCAGGTCATTACACTCATTAACCATCCAATAACTCTTCATACCCATTGCACCACAATTTATTTTGTTTATTAACCTTACCTTTCTATGCACCATCAATCTTCAGTTACTATCATTCAACTAACACACTCCTACCTTTGGGGCAAATGTGTTCGCCAAGTCTCACACTTTGGGGGGTTCAGGTGCCCCGCAGGGGAGTGTCGCCAGCCTGACACGCTTGTCAGACACTCTCAGGACACCTCGGACTACCTTCCTCTTTTAACGCCAAAAGCCTGTTGAATATAGCTAGAAGGCAGCCTCACCAGCATGTCAGGTGTCACGGGGTTAAATGATACTGTTTGCACTAGTGCAGACAGGTGTTAACCCCTGTGGTAAACACCAAGTAGTTCTGAAGTGCCAAGTGCATTAAGCCAGGGTCTAACAAGTAGCTGTATCCCCATAACAGCCTCATGGTACGGCCTTAGGTACAAGCAACAATGCATGCCCCGCAGAGGCTCACGCACTAAAACAGCCACTACTAAAAGGCAGCTCAAGCATGGTCACGCACATGATAGTCGTTATACTCCGCTGAGCTCTTATTATCACCCACCTCACCCACCACTCATCCAATACCACTATTGTATGCCACTGTGAAATTGAATAAAAATGGGGGGGTTCAGGTGCCCCGCAGGGGAGTGTCGCCAGCCTGACACGCTTGTCAGACACTCTCAGGACACCTCGGACTACCTTCCTCTTTTAACGCCAAAAGCCTGTTGAATATAGCTAGAAGGCAGCCTCACCAGCATGTCAGGTGTCACGGGGTTAAGCACAGATATCAGCATATCAGGAGAACACTCAGATCTAACTGTTGGAACAACTTACAATATTACTTGCAGTGTACCAGGTCTTGATGACTCTAGTGCCATAATGTGGACTAGTAGTGCAGCTGCTGTCCCTGTTTCAACAACAAACAATCTCACACTGCAGTCAGTGAATAACACATTGAATGGAACTGAGTTCACATGTTCAGTGAAGTCAATGAAGTTGCACGCACATAGTCCTGCGACGAAAACAATTACAGTCACTGTACTAGGTACGTCTCATCAGTCTACTCTTAAATTTATTTGATAATTTTTTCTAGATACAAGAGTTACATCAGTCTCCATTGAGCCTCAGAGTGTCACTGCTCTTGTTGGGTCATCTCCAGTGGTATTCACTTGTACTATAACTCTGAATCATGATATTGGTCCTGATCATAGTCCTCTGAATGTTGTCTGGACACAAGATGCAATGTCCAGTATCAGTCCAAACGTGGGACTACATAGTATTTTTAACAGTTCAATAACTGTATCAACTCACACTCCATCCGCTCGAAAGGAGAATTGCTGTAATGCTAGTATTATTGGAACAATTACAGTTTTAGATTGTTCCTCAATTGAAGTTCTTGGTAAGAAAATCACACTCTTCATACTGTTAATTAACTCAAGATTTACAGAACTTGTCATCACTGGGCAATACCAGCAAATCCAATTAGGCAGCACATCTACTGTTACCTGCAGTGTACCAGAATTGATGAACAGTAATATCAAATGGATATCACATGATGGAGAAGTAGTGAGCAGCTCAGGTGTACTGATGCTGTTTGGTGACCACACCATTGATGGAAGAATATTCAGATGTGTAGTAAAATCAACACAGGCTCATTCTCCAGGAGAGTCAAATATCACCGTTACTGTCATGAGTAAGAGATGAAATCAAAAACTTATTTATTTTTCTGATAATTTTACAGATTCATATGTTAGCTTGGTAATGATCCCTTCGAATAATCTAATAGTACCGGTTGGTAATAATTCTCATCAACTGACTTGTCTTGTCACTCTGAGTAGTTCTATTGGTCCTGATATAAGTGCTCTGAGTATATCATGGCAGCACAACGATCAAATGATCAGGTCTTTACTTGACAGAACTCAAGTGTCAGAACCAGAAATTAGTGGAGAAAATTCTTTTACCAGTAAACTGACACTCAGTACTATCAGTCAGCATGATAGTGGAGAGTATTGCTGCACTGTTAGTATCGCAGGGAATCAGACAGAATTAAAGAGTTGTGTCGAACTAAAGGTCACTACTGATGGTGAGTAGCTCATACAACTTTTAAATAATTTTCTCATTTAAAAATAATGTTATCAGATGCAATAGCTATTTCTGGAAAATATACTCAATTACAAATTGGCAAGACAATACAGCTATCATGTAGTGTACCAAACCTGATGGACAGTAGTATCAAGTGGTTATCTCATGATGGGTCAGTGTTGAACAGCTCAGGTGTTCTGATACTACAGTCAGTGAACTACACTATCAATGGAACAATGATCACATGCTCAGTGAACTCACCACAACTGATAAACACCATCAATGAGACCATCACACTTACTGTACAAGGTGAGAGACATTTGATATTACATGCAGCATTGGTCACTCATCTCTGCAGCAACATCAGTTACTCAAGCCGCTATTATCAATCCACCATCATATGCTGTTGATGGTGACCAGAATGTTGAGCTGCAGTGTACTGTCACACTGAGTAGCACCATTGGACCAGACTACAGTGCTCTCAGTATTGACTGGAGAGACAGCACTGACACTATCATCAACAACTGCTCCAGCCCCCAGCCACATGGGAACACACAGATCAGTGGGACCTTCTCTTGTAACCTGACACTAGCCACTATCTCAGCTACTAGTGCAGGACTGTACTCCTGTAATGCTGCTATTACTGGAATTAGTGGTTCAAGAGTTGGTTTTATTAATCTTCAAGTACAAGGTTTGGACATGAACATGCTTGTAAAGAATGAGATGCACATTACTGACACACATAGGTTCTCTTCAGAATGCTAGTCTCCTCACACCAGTGAATGCAGTTCTTGGACTGTCATCTGTGCTCACTTGTGAAGTGCACACTTCACTAACAGTCACCACTAACCTGTTCTCAGTCCAGTGGATGCACAGAGGGAGTCTGGTCACTGGTAGTGGTGGGTTTTTACTAAAGCAAGGATCAGGAGCAGGTGCTTCAGTGTATGTGACTGAGTTGACTCTGAGTGAGACTACTGTTGAGAGCTCAGGACTGTACTCCTGTCGTGTGTCTACTGACAGACAACAAGTAACAGCTGAAGCCAACCTCACTGTAGCATGTGAGTGGATTGAGCTAAACTGTCATCATTTGATTGTCTCTTACAGTTTCTCATATTGATGTTTACACTGGACCATCCAATGGATTCCCCTCACAACCTCTACTGGGTACCAGTACTAGACTGAACTGCTCTGTCACACTCCATCCTCAGCTCAGCCAGCTCACCATCCTCACCATCCAGTACCAGTGGTCTTCTAATGGTGTGACAAGAGGTAGTGAACAGGAACTAGTGCTACCCAACTTGAGTCCAGCAGATGCTACAACCTACTCCTGCACAGTGACAGTCTCTTCAGCTAATCCAGGAGAACACCTGATCAGACAAATCAGTAATCAGTCAATGTATGACCTCAGACCAAAAGGTGTGTTATAATTATAGACAATATATGTCAATTTCCAATTTTTTTTTTCTTACAGCTAGCCTTGTGGTAGTTCATCTGTCACCTGGTGGTAGTAGAGTGGTTTATTATTCTGGAGAAGATCTCAATGTAACATGTATCAGTAGTGTAGTGGGTGCAGTGTTCACTTGGAGAGCAGTTAATATCACAACACAGCAACCATTGATCATACCAAATACTACTGTGAGCAGTGGTAGCAATACCAGTGTACTCATTCTCAGACCAATCAGAGTCAGTGATAGTGTTCTAGTGGACTTTATTTGTGCAGTAGCATTTCTTGAGAATAAGAAAATCATGGAAAATGAAACATCTACTCTGGTCAACATAAGCGGTAATCAATTCATGGTTTGGGTGCTTTTTATTAACTTTACATCTTCCAGTTCCATCATTGAGTGTGTCAGTGTCTTCCAATGCTAATACAGTACTGGATATCAGTGGATACAACTCCTTCACTGTACAGTGTGGAGGAACATTTAGTCCTAGCTCTCATCAATCAGGAGAATCACTTTCATTCATGTTAACCAGAAACAGTGTATCAGTCACTGATGGGCTTTCAACTAGTCCAGTGATGGCAACAGGAGATACAGTCTCTCAGAGCAGTTCAGTACAGCAGACTGCATCCTCAGGTCCAGTCACACTAGTCTACAACTGCACTGTTGAGTTTAGCATCAGTGGATCACTCATTACTACTGCCAGTAACACAACACAGGTCATTGTGAAGGGTGAGCTAGACTTGTATACCATCGGCCCACATGTATCTCTCCTCTCAACCTACCTGGAACAGGTCCCTCACTACCAGCAGCTCCAGTAGTAGTGGCACCAGTGGCACCAGTGACTACACCAACATCTGCTGTGATACAATGGAGTGTTCCTGTAGTGACCTACTCTCCTGAACAATACACTGTCTACTACACTACCAACAGCAGTGGCTGTCCTACCAACTCAGATGAGGGCTACAACAAGAGTGTGACTGTTTATGGTCTCAACCACACTGACTTCTTCACCATAAGAGACCAGCAGTACAATGTGACACTGAACAATCTTCATCCTTACACAGTGTACTGCTATAAAGTAGTGGCTACTAACACTGCGGGAAGGAATGAGTCAATGATGAGAACGTTTGAGACTAACGAGACTGGTATGTTGTCATGCACTTCAATAGCAGTGCTAGTATACTGTCTTTCTTCTCAGCTCCTATTGGGCCTCCTCAGAATTTAAATATTTTCACCAACTCTCGAAATATCACTCTCTTCTGGTCTCCTCCTCTTTTCTCACAACGTAATGGTATCATCATCAGATATCTCATTGCTTGCTCAATCAATGGTGTGACAATTAGTACTAGCATTTCTGAAACAAGTCTTGTCATATCTATCAATCCATTCACTAACTACACGTGTTCAGTGAGTGCAGCAACAATGGTGGGAGATGGTCCACCAGCAACAGTTAGTGGAACATCTGATGAAGATGGTGAGTACATCATTCACTATAGCTACTGTGATATCACTCATGATGTGCTGTACAGTCCCTGCAGGACCACCTCGTCAGGTCTTTGCTATTGCTGAAAATTCGAAAACGGTTACATTAATTTGGAGTGCTCCAGCAACACCAAATGGAGTGATCACTGAGTACCAATTCCAGTGTTCTGGTGGTGGACAAGTGTTCAACCGCGCTGTGATGGAGACCACAACCACACTGAGTGGACTCCTACCATACACCTACTACTCCTGTAGCATCACAGCTCACACCAGTGTTGGAGGAGGACCTGCAGCAACTACTAGTGTGACCACTCTACAAGATGGCAAGTATAGCTATTTGCAGGTTTAAAGACTTGCTTTTTTGCTTGTATAGTTCCTAGCGGACCTCCACAAAGCCTTGTATCATCAGTCACATCTCATACACTCACTCTTTCCTGGTCTCCTCCTCTCTTCTCACACCGTAATGGAGTCATTATCAGCTACCTCATCACCTGCAGCTCAGGAGGCAGCTTCATCAACAGCACCAGAACCAGCAGTACCAGTCTGACCATCACTGGACTCATACCATACACCGACTACTCCTGTAGCATCACAGCTCACACCAGTGCTGGAGGAGGACCTGCAGCAACTACCAGTGTGATCACACTGCAAAATAGTTAGTTCTTCTCAGGCTAACAGCATGATGCTTATAATACTCTTTTAGTTCCAAGTGGACCACCTCAAAACTTGACTATCTCAGTAACTTCTCGTAGTATTGCTTTCTCCTGGTCTCCTCCTCTCCTCTCACAACGTAATGGAGTAATCACCAGTTATAATGTAACCTGTACAGTTGGTGGAATTACCAGTAGTATCAGAGTGGGTGTTACTAGTCTGAACATACCAGCAGATCCATTCACTAACTACTCCTGTACTGTGAGAGCTGCAACTAGTGTAGGAGATGGTCCTGCAACAGCAGTGATTAGTAAAATCACTGATGAAGACAGTGAGTGTATCGTTAGTATTTACAGAACAAAAATCAAAAAAGTTTCTCATTACTTTTGGTTCATAATTTTGTAGGACCTGGAACACCACCTCACAATCTGTTCGGAGTATCAAATGATCCTTTATCATTTTCCCTTACATGGGAAGCACCTATAAAGCCAAATGGAGTGATCACCGAGTACCAGCTACAGTGTTCTGGTGGTGGACAAGTGTTCAATCGCACTGTGATTGAGACCACAACCACACTGAGTGGACTCCTACCATACACCAACTACTCCTGTAGCATCACAGCTCACACCAGTGTTGGAGGAGGACCTGCAGCAACTACCAGTGTGACCACTGAAGAAGACAGTAAGTAGTTTTCCATTGCGGTGTGCATCTCTTTGTTTTTCAGTTCCAGAAAAAATCAATAAAATAACGATGACAGATATAGTAACATGGAATCCTCCTTTAGTTCCAAATGGAATAATCATTGGATATTCACTCAATGTATCAACATTATCATCGACTGTGCTCCTTATTCCAAATATCAGTGATAACACAAAGAGTCTTTCTAACTTAGGTAAATTAGTCTAAGATAATTTTCAGTCAATTTTTTATTTCTCTGTAAAGATCCATTTATTCCTTACTATGTGTCTGTTGCTGCACTGACAAGTAAAGGAAGAGGACAATATGAAACAAAAGTTGTCTATATATTGCAAGGAAGTATGTCATAGTTATAGTCTTGTGTATGTTCAAATTTAAACGTCTCCGCAGTACCGGTTAATGGTCCTCATGATGTTCAGATCATGAGACTAACCTCTACTCAACTTGCTGTGAAATGGAGTCCACTGAGTCTAGAAGAAGCTCGTGGGTTCATCACTCACTATACAGTGACTGCAGAGCCTGTTAGTAAAACTCAAACAAGTCGACAAATTGAAGGAGTATTGAGTGTGACAGTGGGGCCTATTGCTACCAGTGTAGTAATGCATGGACTGAGCTCTGCACTAACCTATTGGGTCACAGTATCAGCCAACACTGTAGTTGGAACAAGCACTAATAACAGCAGATGTCTTGCAAATCCATCAGGTACTGATCATTACCTTAAAACAATTCTATTTACTTCTTCTTAACTTTTAGCACACTCAGACTTGGTATGCCCATCTTCTTTACAAGATATCAACAGCTGCTTTGGTGTAACTCAGTTAATCACAGCAGTGGTAGTTACATTTTTACTCACTTGTATTAGCACATTAGTGTTCAGTTCTTTGTGTTTGTTGCTGATGAAGAGGTCTGGGAATGTAAGAGCTCAGAGCAAACTACAAAAGCAATCTGAACCAGCAGAGGGGACTTATGAAATGGTGAACACTGAGAAAATGAAAAC
The DNA here is from genome assembly GCA_964017065.1 of Haliclona indistincta. Classification (NCBI taxonomy): domain Eukaryota; kingdom Metazoa; phylum Porifera; class Demospongiae; order Haplosclerida; family Chalinidae; genus Haliclona; species Haliclona indistincta. Next base: position 6,338,114 of record OZ024792.1, read on the forward strand.
AACAGAGGCTGAGTATGAGGTTATAGACCATAACAAGAAAGGAGTGACCCTTGAAGGGAACCCAGCTTACTCTGTTCACACATGCATTACGTCAATAAACACATGACATTTCAACATTAATAACGACAAAATTCATAAAATTATGGGAAAAAGGTTTACATTTTGTGTATGTACTTAGAAGACTCTACTGATCTTGATGATTTTTGTATAATATTGACTCAAATTTTTGTATATATTGATTTCACTATTGTGGCTAGAAAATGAGGGATTCATTTTGATGTTGTAAGCTTTTGTTTTCAGCAACGCACTGCCTGAAAACATTACTGGATAAATGTTATGGTTTGATTGAAAACTATGTTTGCAGGATAAACACATTATAGTAATCCATCAGATTCAAAAGTGTGGGGGTTGTATCTTCATGAGCAACAAAATCCTTTATAATACTGTGTGCATTGCCAAGACCAAACAATGTAGAGCATATTGATGTATATAATTCTATACTAAGTAGACTCTTGTTAGTGAGTCAGTGGGTGCTCATGTATGCATAGAGGGGATTTACTGCTGTAGCTTTTCACCTACGACTGGAATCAAAGCTTTGCAGTAGAGAGTCTGCATTGAACACCGTGTGGCTTTCCACTAAGTATGCACGTGGTATAGTGAGCATAATAATATTTACCACAACTTGACTGTCGGAGCGCTCTGACCGCTGCGGTTGCGACGGCCCTGAACTAGCAACTACAATATACTGAAGATTTGAAGAAGAGCGATGTTGCAGCAGTCATCACTAGCCTTGTTAGTGACACTGTTAGCTGCTGTGATGAACGGAGCACAGTATAGCTCATCTACTGATGTGTGCAAGAATTGTAAGTATTTCTTTACTTGTTCTGTATCTGATGTGTTGCTGTTCTTCAGGTACCATCAGTGAACTGATGATTACTCCATCACACAATATCACTATTGAGTCTGGTACTACTGTATCACTGAACTGCACTGCTAAGCATACAAATGATCAAGATTGCTCAATGTGTTTGGTGTGGAAGCATAACGACAGGCTTCTCTCTGATGTGATGTTTACAACGATCAATGAAACATTGAGTAGTACAATACCACTTACTGTCAACATGAGTACCCAAGGAGAGTATAGCTGCCAGACAAATGGGACAGAGATAGTACAGTCAATAGACATCACAGCAGTCGGTTAGTGCTCTACATGTATGTAAGATTTAAATAATTGATGAACTGTCTTTTACAGGTGTCTCAATCAAAGGGACATATACTAACATTCGTATTGGTAATATAACTATCATCACTTGCATGATAGTACCACTTCCGTTGAATACTACCTACAAATGGCTGTTGTCAAATGGGCTAGTGGTGAATAGTTCAGATGTTCTGAAACTTATAGGAAACCACACCATTGATGAGAGCAAATTTACGTGTCTAGTGAATTCACCTCATCTGTACTCTCCTATTCAAAAGACTATTACTGTCACTGTACAAGGTATGCATAACTATACACTTAGTACATCACTGACACAGTACTCAACACATTGTGCAGGTACTACTGTTTCTGATGTTAGTATAAGTGAAGACAGCATATCTGCTCTCAAAGGAACTAACAACATTATCATCAGTTGTACAATCACTCTCAACAATACCATTGGACCTGATTACAGTGCACTGAATGTCACATGGACACACAATGGCTCTCAATCTACAATGCTACAAGCTACTCCAATTGCAATGAGTGGAGAGCCATCATCAATGTTCACTAGTGTATTGACAATTGACAGTAATGAATTCACGGACAGTGGCAGCTACTGTTGTGTTGCTGCAGTGATTGGATCTGGTGACTCAAATAAGATGGACTGTGTCACATTGAGTGTGCTAGGTACAAATTAATGCATCACCAATAATTTTAAAATCATTGTTATGCACAGATATCAGCATATCAGGAGAACACACAGATCTAACTGTTGGAACAACTTACAATATTATATGCACTGTACCAGGTCTTGATGACTCTAGTGCCATAATGTGGACTAGTAGTGCAGCTGCTGTCCTTGTTTCAACAACAAACACTCTCACACTGCAGTCAGTGAATAACACATTGAATGGAACTGAGTTCACATGTTCAGTAAACTCATCAAAACTGTATAGTTCTGGAATGAAGAAAATTACTGTCACCATACTAGGTATGATTTTAATTTACGGTACACTTATTTATTTTTACTAAACATCTTTAATCAGATACAAGAGTTACGACAGTCTCCATTGAGCCTCAGAGTGTCACTGCTCTTGTTGGGTCATCTCCAGGGGTATTCACTTGTACTACAACTCTGAATCATGATATTGGTCCTGATCATAGTGCTCTGAATGTTGTCTGGACACAAGGTGCAATGTCTGTCAAATCCAGTGTCAATTCAAAACTAGGACTACATAGTGTGTTTAGCAGTTCAATAACTGTATCAACTCGAACTCCATTCTCTCGAAAGGAGTATTGCTGTAATGCTAGTATTATTGGAACTAATGCAGTATCTGATTGTGCTTCTATCAAAGTTCTTGGTAAGAAAATCACACTTCTCGTACTGTTACTTAATATAAAATTTACAGAAATTGTCATCACTGGACAATACCAGCAAATCCAATTAGGCAACACATCTACTGTTACCTGCAGTGTACCACAACTAATGAACAGTAATATCAAATGGATATCACATGATGGAGCAGTAGTGAGCAGCTCAGGTGTTCTGATGCTGTTTGGTGACCACACCATTGTTGGAAGAATATTCAGATGTGTAGTGAACTCAACACAGCTTTATTCTCCAGGAGAAAGAAATATCACTGTTACTGTTAAAAGTAAGTTTCAACGATATCAAAGTAACTTCATTTATTAATATTCATAGATACATATGTTAACATGGTAACGGTCACTGTAAATAATCTAATGGTACCAGTTGGGACTAACTCTTATCAAATGACTTGTTTTGTCACTCTGAGTAGTTCTATTGGTCCTAATATCAGTGCTCTGAGTGTATCATGGCAGCACAACAACCAGCCAGTTGACACATCACAAGATAGAGTTCAAGTATCAGAGCCAGTTGGTGTACTAAGTTTTTTCTCAAGTAGTCTCACACTCAGTGATATCAATCTGCATGATAGTGGAGAGTATTGCTGCACTGCTAGTATTGCAGGGAATCAGACTAAACTGAACAATTGTGTTGAAGTAAAGGCCACAACTAATAATGGTGAGTGTATTTCAGTATATTAACTGAAAGTTTCATTGGCCAAACTACCTACAGATGCAATTAGAATTACTGAAAATTTTAAAATTTTAAGAATTGGCAGCTCTGTACAGCTGATGTGCAGAACACCAAATTTGATAAGCAGTGCTATCAAGTGGTTATCTCATGATGGGTCAGTGTTGAACAGCTCAGGTATTCTGATACTACTGTCAGTGAACTACACTATCAATGGAACAATGATCACATGCTCAGTGAACTCATCACAACTGATAAACACCATCAATGAGACCATCACACTTACTGTACAAGGTGAGAGACATTTGATATTACATGCAGCATTGGTCACTCATCTCTGCAGCAACATCAGTTACTAATGTCACTATTATCAACCCACCATCATATGTTGTTGATGGTGACCAGAATATTGAGCTGCAGTGTACTGTCACACTGAGTAGCACCATTGGACCAGACTACAGTGCTCTCAGTATTGACTGGAGAGACAGCACTGACACTATCATCAACAACTGCTCCAGCCCCCAGCCACATGGGAACACACAGATCAGTGACACCTTCTCTTGTAACCTGACACTAGCCACTATCCCAGCTACTAGTGCAGGACTGTACCTCTGTAATGCTGCTATTACTGGAATCGGTGGTGGGAGAGTTGGTTTTATTAATCTTCAAGTACAAGGTATGGACATTAACATGCTTGTAAAGAATGAGATGCACTTTACAGCCACACAGGATCTCTAAAGAATGCTAGTTTCCTTACACCAGAGAATGCAGTTCTTGGACAGTCATCTGTGCTCACTTGTGAAGTTCACACTTCACTACCAGTCACCACTAACCTGCTCTCAGTCCAGTGGATGCACAGAGGGAGTCTGGTCACTGGTAGTGGTGGGTTTGTACTAAAGCAAGGATCAGGGCCAGGTGCTTTAGTGTATGTGACTGAGTTGACTCTGAGTGAGACTACTGTTGAGAGCTCAGGACTGTACTCCTGTCATGTGTCTACTGACAGACAACAAGTAACAGCTGAAGCCAACCTCACTGTAGCATGTGAGTGGATTGAGCTAAACTGTCATCATTTGATTGTCTCTTACAGTTTCTCATCTTGATGTTCACACTGGACCATCCAATGGATTCCCCTCACAACCTCTACTGGATACCAGTACTAGACTGAACTGCTCTGTCACACTCCATCCTCAGCTCAGCCAGCTCACCATCCTCACCATCCAGTACCAGTGGTCCTCTAATGGTGTGACAAGAGGCAGTGAACAGGAACTAGTGCTACCCAACTTGAGTCCAGCTGATGCTACAACCTACTCCTGCACAGTGACAGTCTCTTCAGCTAACCCAAGAGGATACCTGATCAGACAAATCATTAATCAGTCAATGTATGACCTCAGAGCAAAAGGTGGTGTGAGCTGACTCAGTGATATTCCATATTAACAAGTTTTTTCTCTACAGTCCCAGCTCCAGCTATTCGACTCTCACCTGGTGGTAGCAGATCAGTTTATTATTCTGGAGAAGATCTCAATGTAACATGTATCAGTAGTGTAGTGGGTGCAGTGTTCACTTGGAGAGCAGTTAATATTATAACACAGCAACCATTGATCATACCAAATACTACTGTGAGCAGTGGTAGCAATACCAGTGTACTCATTCTCAGACCAATCAGAGTCAGTGATCCTGTTCTAGTGGACTTTATTTGTGCAGTAGCATTTCCTGAGAATATGAACATCATCGGAAGTACATCACCAACTCTGGCTAATATAATTGGTAAGATTATTTTTGTTGTGTGGCTGGCATTATTTGCAATTTCCAGTTCCATCATTGAGTGTGTCAGTGTCTTCCAATGCTAGTACAGTACTGGATATCAGTGGATACAACTCCTTCACTGTACAGTGTGGAGGAACATTTAGTCCTAGCTCTCATCAATCAGGAGAATCACTTTCATTCATGTTAACCAGAAGCAGTGTATCAGTCACTGATGGGCTTTCAACTAGTCCAGTGATGGCAACAGGAGATACAGTCTCTCAGAGCAGCTCAGTACAGCAGACTGCATCCTCAGGTCCAGCCACACTAGTCTACAACTGCACTGTTGAGTTTAGCATCAGTGGATCACTCATTACTACTGCCAGTAACACAACACAGGTCATTGTGAAGGGTGAGCTAGTCTTGTATACCATTGGCCCACATGCATCTCTCCTCTCAACCTACCTGGAACAGGTCCCTCACTACCAGCAGCTCCAGTAGTAGTGGCACCAGTGACTACACCAACATCTGCTGTGATACAATGGAGTGTTCCTGTAGTGACCTACTCTCCTGAACAATACACTGTCTACTACACTACCAACAGCAGTGGCTGTCCTACCAACTCAGATGAGGGCTACAACAAGAGTGTGACTGTTTATGGTCTCAACCACACTGACTTCTTCACCATAAGAGACCAGCAGTACAATGTGACACTGAACAATCTTCATCCTTACACAGTGTACTGCTATAAAGTAGTGGCTACTAACACTGAGGGAGGGAATGAGTCTATGATGAGAATTTTTATAACAAAGGGAAGTGGTATGCATCGTTTTTATTAAAATTGTGCCTTTTGTTATTTACATAATTTTATGTTCAGTTCCAAGTGGCCCTCCACGGAAGTTGATCAATTCAACCACTTCTCACAATATTTCTCTCTCCTGGTCTCCTCCTCTTCTCTCACAACGCAATGGTGTCATCATCAGCTATCTCATCAACTGCACTATTGGTAGTGTGGAAAGTAGTAGAAATGTTGCTGAAACAAGTCTAGTAATATCTATCAATCCATTCACTGACTACACATGTTCTGTGGGTGCAGCAACAATGGTGGGAGATGGTCCACCAGCAACAGTTAGTGGAACCTCTGATGAAGATGGTGAGTACATCATTCACTATAGCTACTGTGATATCACTCATGATGTGCTGTACAGTCCCTGCAGGACCACCTCGTCAGGTCTCTGCTATTGCTAAAAACTCAAAATCATTAAATGTTACTTGGAGTGCTCCAGCAACACCAAATGGAGTGATCACTGAGTACCAGCTCCAGTGTTCTGGTGGTGGACAAGTGTTCAATCACACTGTGATGGAGACCATGACCACACTGAGTGGACTCCTACCATACACCAACTACTCCTGTAGCATCACAGCTCACACCAGTGTTGGAGGAGGACCTGCAGCAACTATCAGTGTGACCACTCTACAAGATAGTGAGCTCAAATTTAATGCGTCCAACACTATAATATTATTATCAATCACTAATTCAGTTCCTAGTGGTCCTCCTCAAAGCTTCAGACTAGTAGCCATGTCTCACAACATCACTCTCTCCTGGTCTCCTCCTCTTCCCTCACAACGTAATGGAGTCATCATCAGCTATCTCATCACCTGCAGCTCAGGAGGCAGCATCATCAACAGCACCAGAACCAGCAGTACTAGTCTGACCATCACAGGACTGGAGCCATTCACCAACTACACCTGTTCTGTGAGAGCTACAACAGTAGTGGGAGATGGACCAGCTGCAGTGAATACAGTAGAAACTCAAAAGGAATGTAGGTTCCTATGTTGAATAATAACTACATTATATCTTTGCTCTATAGTTGTTTCAACAACTGCATACATATGCCCATCTCCCTCACAAGATTTAACAGCTGCAAACAGCTTTACTACATCCCATCAACTAATCACAGCAGTGGTAGTTACATTCTTTCTCACTTTTGTTAGCACATTTGTGCTCAGTTTTTTGTTGTTTTTGTTGATAATGAAGAGGTCTGGAAATGCAAAAGATCTGGGCAAACTACAAAAGCAATCTGAACCAGTAGAAGGAATGTATGAAATGGTGAACACAGAGAAAGCAGCAGAGGCTGAGTATGACATTATAGACCATAACAAGAAAGGAGTGACCCTTGAGGAGAACCCAGCTTACTCTGTTCACACATTCCGTCCACAGTAACTGGATTTCAATGACTTACAAATTTATAATCAAACATGTAGTTAGGTGCTTGCATACAAGACTGTATTGTCTAGAGTTCATGTATAGTCTGTAGTTGCTAGGCATTGTGTGTGTTTGATACTTTTTGAGTATAATATCATTCTGTGTTGAAATTGCCTATTTTGGTGAAAATTGAAAGACACACAATCACGTGGGAGAACATTACCAAATCTCCCACTCTCACTTAGTTTTAATTTGTGTTAGAACTACTGTCAACAAGTTGTTTAATCACGACTATGAGAATACAAACATCTGAGCGAGTGATTAAAAGACCGTTATCATTAGACATATCTAATACTCACGGCTCTGCTATTTTAGAAAGAACTTCTTTGAGCTATCACTACACTCAAGGGATTGTATAATTGTTTTCCATTATCAGAAACACACAAAGTTGTTTGAAATGGTGCGTGGGTGTGAATAAACATCACCTTATTACTTAAAGTGTGATGTTTACAACTTCAAACGATCGCTGACAGAAATCGATATTTCCAAAATGCTACAGCAGCTGCTGCTAGTCTTTGTACTAGCTGCTGTGAGCTGTGCAACCTCAGCTTCTGATGTGTGCAATAGTTGTAAGTATTTCTTTACTTGTTCTGTATCTGATGTGTTGCTGTTCTTCAGGTAACATCAGTCAACTGATGATTACTCCATCACACAATATCACTATTGAGTCTGGTACTACTGTATCACTGAACTGCACTGCTAAACATACAAGTGATCAAGATTGCTCAATGTGTTTGGTGTGGAAGCATAATGACAGGCTTCTCTCTGATGTGATGTTTACAACGATCAATGAAACATTGAGTAGTACATTACCACTCACTGTTAACATGAGTAACCAAGGAGAGTATAGCTGCCAGACAAATGGGGCAGATGCAGAGATAGTACAGTCAATAGACATCACAGCAGCCGGTTAGTGAGAATAAACATGCTATACATTTGGAATAATTAATGAATTGTCTTTCACAGGTGTCTCAATCAAAGGGACATATACTAACATTCGTATTGGTAATACAACTACCATCACTTGTATGATAGCACCACTTCCATTGAATACTGCCTACAAATGGCTGTTGTCAAATGGGCTAAAGGTAAATAGTTCAGATGTTCTGAAACTTATAGGAAACCACACCATTGATGAGAGCAAATTTACATGTCTAGTGAATTCATCCCATCTGTACTCTCCTATTCAAAAGACTATTACTATCACTGTACAAGGTATGTAGAGTATACACTTAATACATCACAGACACAGTACTCAACACATTGTGCAGGTACTACTGTTTCTGATGTTAGTTTAAGTGAAGACAACATATCTGCTCTCAAAGGAACTAATAACAAGAAATTAAAAAGATTTCTATCGAAATCAAAAGGATGTAGTGATGAAGAAATCTACCACTGGTTCACAATGTAAACCAACAAGGAACAAGCATAGAATGGTGACACGATTGACTTGCTAACAGACCATAGATCCCTACATCAGTGGCTGCTGTGGCCAGATTATAGCTAGTTAAGCTATTTACTGTTGACTGACACTTTGAATAGAATTCAGCTTGTGACAAAATATTGATCTTATGTACAGCCACTGATGTAGGGATCTATGGTCTGTTAGCAAGTCAATCGTGTCACCATTCTATGCTTGTTCCTTGTTGGTTTACATTGTGAACCAGTGGTAGATTTCTTCATCACTACATCCTTTTGATTTCGATAGAAATCTTTTTAATTTCTTGTTTGTGTCCTTTTTTTCTTTTTAGTGAAGTGCAGTTCAATATCATGCATGTGCTGAGAAGTCTTTATTTCCACCATTAGTTTAGTAATCCGGTTGTTGATGGCTTTTCTTAAACTTATAGCTAAAATTGTTAAGCTGTACGTATCAGGTCTGCCTAGTCGCCTACGCATGCATGCATGCATGCAGTGCATACGAGCCCCGCCCACACTTGTTTGTAGACCTATAATACGGCGGTTATAATTATCTGGCAAGTGCAGAATGGCGATCCTACACGAGCTTACCGTTCTTCGAAGACTCCAGACAAATGCCGGGTGTGTGTTCTCCGTGATAGTGATCCACACGGCGCAGCGATACTTTAGCTCCTTGGTCACGTGCGCTACCCATTGCTTGGTCACGTGCGTATTGCGCAATCACAATAATGGCGTCTAACACTAAGCTGACAATGGATCACGATCGAGAAATCGCGGAACTTAGATCGCCGTTACGCTAAAAACAAAGCTCAAAAGGCACATGCCAGGGGAATTTCACGACTGTTCGTGGATGTTTTGGTCTCGGCACTGCTCGCGTAAAGGCGCTAGGCGAGTGGAAGAAAGAAAGAAGAAAGAAAGAAAGAAAGAAAGAAGAAAACGAAGATGACGAAACTCGATTTTCACCGTTTCCAGGTTCGTCACTTTAGTAACAATTTCGAGCAATCTCCTTGCTACTGTAAGATGGGGCAACGTCAGAGAGCAGATCTAAGTGTCTAAAGACGTATAAAATTCAACACCAGGCAAAATATCAGCGTTTGAACGCTAATACATGTATGTAGCCGCCATCTTGTTTTCTCGTTCATCCCTACATAGGGAGACACTACCGTGTCTCCCTAATAATGATCAGTTGTACAATTACTCTCAACAATACCATTGGACCTGATTACAGTGCACTGAATGTCACATGGACGCACAATGGCTCTCAATCTACAATGCTACAAGCTAATCCAAGTGAAATGAGTGGAAAGCCATCATTAATGCTCACTAGTGTATTAAAAATTGACAGTAATGAATTCACAGACAGTGGCAGCTACTGTTGTGTTGCTGCAGTGATTGGAGCTGGTGACTCAAATAAGATGGACTGTGTCACATTGAGTGTGCTAGGTAAAATTAATATATCACCAATAATTTTAAAATCATTGTTATGCACAGATATCAGCATATCAGGAGAACACTCAGATCTAACTGTTGGAACAACTTACAACAATACTTGCAGTGTACCAGGTCTTGATGACTCTAGTGCCATAATGTGGACTAGTAGTGCAGCTGCTGTCCCTGTATCAACAACAAACACTCTCACACTGCAGTCAGTGAATAACACATTGAATGGAACTGAGTTCACATGTTCAGTAAACTCGTCAAAACTATACAGTTCTGGAATGAAAAAAATTACTGTCACCATACTAGGTATGATTTTAATTTACTGGTACACTTATCTTGTTTTACTAAATATCTTTAATCAGATACAAGAGTGACATCAGTCTCCATTGAGCCTCAGAGTGTCACTGCTCTTGTTGGGTCATCTCCAGTGGTATTCACTTGTACTATAACTCTGAATCATGATATTGGTCCTGATCATAGTGCTCTGAATGTTGTCTGGACACAAGGTGCAATGTCCGATGTATCTCCTGAAGTGGGAGTACATAATGTGTTTAACAGTACAACAACTATATCAACTCACACTTCATCCTCTTGGACGATGTATTGCTGTAATGTTGAGATTGTTGGTACTATTGAATTATCAGATTGTTCTTCTATTGAAATACTCGGTGAGAAATTGTGCTACTGCATGTGATGACAATAATGACGATGTGATATTTATAGAAATTAGCATCAGTGGACAGTATGAAACAATCCAATTGGGTAACACATCTACTGTTACCTGCAGTGTACCACAACTAATGAACAGTAATATCAAATGGATGTCATATGATGGAGCAGTAGTGAGCAGCTCAGGTGTTCTGATGCTGTTTGGTAACCACACCATTGATGGAAGAATTTTCCGATGTGTAGTGACATCAACACAGCTTTACTCTCCAGGAGAAAGAAATATCACTGCTACTGTTAATAGTAAGCCAATAGAAATAGTAAAACATGCAATATCTTATTTCCATAGATACGTATATTAGTTCGACAGTTTTAATATCTGAGAAGAATGCGATGAAGCCAGTCGGGACAAATCCTTACTCAGTTGTTTGTCTTGTCACTCTGAGTAGTTCTATTGGTCCTGATATCAGTGCTCTGAGTATATCATGGCAGCACAACAACCAGACAGTCAACACAACTCTGGATGAAATAAATGCGCCAAACACATTTTTCAACAATAGTCTCGCACTCAGTGATATCAGTGAGCAGGACAGTGGAGAGTATTGCTGCACTGCTAGTATTGCTGGGAATCAGACTAAATCAAAGAATTGTGTCGAACTAAAGGTCAAAACAAATGGTGAGTACTGTATATTGCAGTGTTTGGTGAAAATTTTCTTACCAAAAAATTTAGAGGCAATAACAATTTCTGACAATTTTAATAATTTAAGAACTGGTAGCTCCGTACTGCTGATGTGTAGTCTACTGGACAGTAGTATCAAGTGGTTATCTCATGATGGGTCAGTGTTGAACAGCTCAGGTGTTCTGATACTACAGTCAGTGAACTACACTATCAATGGAACAATGATCACATGCTCAGTGAACTCACCACAACTGATAAACACCATCAATGAGACCATCACACTTACTGTACAAGGTGAGAGACATTTGATATTACATGCAGCATTGGTCACTCATCTCTACAGCAACATCAGTTACTCAAGCCACTATTGTCAACCCACCATCATATGTTGTTGATGGTGACCAGAATGTTGAGCTGCAGTGTACTGTCACACTGAGTAGCACCATTGGACCAGACTACAGAGCTCTCAGTATTGACTGGAGAGACAGCACTGACACTATCATCAACAACTGCTCCAGCCCCCAGCCACATGGGAACACACAGATCAGTGACACCTTCTCTTGTAACCTGACACTAGCCACTATCTCAGCTACTAGTGCAGGACTGTATTCCTGTAATGCTGCTATTACTGGAATCAGTGGTGGGAGAGTTGATTTGATTAATCTTCAAGTGCAAGGTGTTTAGATATAGGGGCTTCTATATCATAATTTCTATACCACATCTCATACACAGGATCTCTCCAGATTGCTAATCTCCTCACACCAGTGGATGCTGCTCTTGAACAGTCATCTGTGCTCACTTGTGAAGTGAACACTTCACTACCAGTCACCACTAACCTGCTCTCAGTCCAGTGGTTGCATAGAGGGAGTCTGGTCACTGGTAGTGATGGGTTTGTACTAAAGCAAGGATCAGGGCCAGGTGCTTCAGCGTATGTGACTGAGTTGACTCTGAATGAGACTACTGTTGAGAGCTCAGGACTGTACTCCTGTCGTGTGTCTACTGACAGACAACAAGTAACAGCTGAAGCCAACCTCACTGTAGCATGTGAGTGGATTGAGCTAAGCTGTCATTATTTGATTGTCTCTTACAGTTTCTCATATTGATGTTCACACTGGACCATCCAATGGATTCCCCTCACAACCTCTACTGGATACCAGTACTAGACTGAACTGCTCTGTTACACTCCATCCTCAGCTCAGCCAGCTCACCATCCTCACCATCCAGTACCAGTGGTCCTCTAATGGTGTGACAAGAGGCAGTGAACAGGAACTAGTGCTACCCAACTTGAGTCCAGCTGATGCTACAACTTACTCCTGCACAGTGACAGTCTCTTCAGCTAACCCAGGAGAACATCAAATCAGACAAATCAGTAATCAGTCAATGTATGACCTCAGAGCAAAAGGTGGTGTGAGCTGACTCTGTGATATTCCTACAATTAACAAATTATTTCTTCACAGTTCCAGCACCAACTATTCAACTCTCACCTGGTAGAATGGAATCAATTTATTATTCTGGAGAAGATCTCAATGTAACATGTATCAGTAGTGTAGTGGGTGCAGTGTTCACTTGGAGAGCAGTTAATATCACAACACAGCAACCATTGATCATACCAAATACTACTGTGAGCAGTGGTAGCAATACCAGTGTACTCATTCTCAGACCAATCAGAGTCAGTGATCCTGTTCTAGTGAACTTGACTTGTGCAGTAGCATTTCCTGAGACAATTAACATCATCGGAAGTACATCTTTAACTCTAGCTAATATAAATGGTAAAATTATTTTTGTTGTGTGGCTGTCATTATTTGCAATTTTCCAGTTCCATCATTGAGTATGTCAGTGTCTTCCAATGCTAGTACAGTACTGGATATCAGTGGATACAATTCCTTCACTGTACAATGTGGAGGAACATTTAGTCCTAGCTCTCATCAATCAGGAGAATCACTTTCATTCATGTTAACCAGAAACAGTGTATCAGTCACTGATGGGCTTTCAACTAGTCCAGTGATGGCAACAGGAGATACAGTCTCTCAGAGCAGCTCAGTACAGCAGACTGCATCCTCAGGTCCAGCCACACTAGTCTACAACTGCACTGTTGAGTTTAGCATCAGTGGATCACTCATTACTACTGCCAGTAACACAACACAGGTCATTGTGAAGGGTGAGCTAGCCTTGTATACCATTGGCCCACATGCATCTCTCCTCTCAACCTACCTGGAACAGGTCCCTCACTACCAGCAGCTCCAGTAGTAGTGGCACCAGTGACTACACCAACATCTGCTGTGATACAATGGAGTGTTCCTGTAGTGACCTACTCTCCTGAACAATACACTGTCTACTACACTACCAACAGCAGTGGCTGTCCTACCAACTCAGATGAGGGCTACAACAAGAGTGTGACTGTTTATGGTCTCAACCACACTGACTTCTTCACCATAAGAGACCAGCAGTACAATGTGTCACTAGAAGACCTTATATCATACACCCTCTACTGTTATCGAGTTGAAGCCAAGAATATCATTGGAAGAACTTTCTCCTCTGGCGGTGTATTTGAGATTAGTAAGCTTACCTTGTGAATTTTTTGATTAATTGTATCACTTACTTCAGTTCCCAGTGGTCCTCCTGGTAACTTCACCATTTCTGCATCATCTCGTGGTATTTTCCTCTCCTGGACACCGCCACTCCCTCTGCTGCATGGTGGAGCTCTGACAGGATACCTCATCACCTGCAGCTCAGGAGGCAGCATCATCAACAGCACCAGAACCAGCAGTACCAGTCTGACCATCACAGGACTGCAGCCATTCACCAACTACACTTGTTCTGTGAGAGCCGCAACCATTACAGGAGATGGCATACCAGCAGTGAAGAGTGTGGTCACTGATGAAGAGAGTAAGTGATCTTCAGTTGCAAGATGTGTTTCCTAAGCTACTTGAATTGTAGGTCCAAAATCTTCACCTACAAGATTCGGGTTGTCATCGACATCCATCACATTGAGATGGGGTCAACCGGAGCAAGCTGATGGAGCGATCAATGAGTACCAGCTCCACTGTTCTGGTGGTGGACAAGTGTTTAGTCCAGTTGTTCCCGCTTCACAGACCACAACCACACTGAGTGGTCTCCTACCATACACCAACTACTCCTGTAGCATCACAGCTCACACCAGTGTTGGAGGAGGACCTGCAGCAACTACCAGTGTGACCACTGAAGAAGATTGTGAGCCAATTATGAGTGTGGAAGTCTTGCTATATTATTTTGTTACATAGTTCCTAGTGGTCCTCCTCAAAGTCTTGTATCATCAGTCACATCTCGTACACTCACACTCTCCTGGTCTCCTCCTCTCTCCTCACAACGTAATGGAGTCATCATCAGCTATCTCATCACCTGCAGCTCAGGAGGCAGCATCATCAACAGCACCAGAACCAGCAGTACCAGTCTGACCATCGCAGGACTGCAGCCATTCACCAACTACTCCTGTTCTGTGAGAGCTGCTACAATCAGAGGAGATGGACCAGCTGCAGTGAATACACTAGAAACTGAGAAAGGTGCATTAGAATTGTTACTTCAGTAAATACACATTTATGCACATTTGCAGTTCCTCCTCGATTGGTGCCAATGACAGCAGAACTAGTGAACGTTGTTGGTACCTCTTTAGTGATACCGTTTGGTATCATGGACGCTGTACCATCTGTGAAATTAAGCGACATTCAGTGGAGCTTCACCAATCGATTTGGTGTTGCTACACCGCTTGAATATGAGAATGGTTTTGGAGTGACATTTTCACCTAATCGTGTGATATTGATCATCGCGAGTGTATCAGTTATCAACACTGGTACATACACTATATCAGTCTCTAATCCAGCTGGGAATAGCTCTCATTCAGTTCAACTTCAAGTATTGGGTAAGCGAAGCGAACTGAATATTACGTAATTTACCTCTTTATCAGTCCCAGCTAAGCTTTTGAATTCTATTGGATTTTCTGTGAGTCGAACAGTTGGAGAGATGGTGACCTTTAATTGCACAGCTGATGGTATTCCACAACCACAAATCTCATGGAGAAGGAACGGACAGCTGCTCAATACTGACCAACTCTCACGATACAGATTGATTGCTGTAGCGTCTGAAGGATTCCGCTCAGCTCAGCATCCTGGAGTCCAGCAGCTTGAGAGCAGATTAACCATCATGGATATCAGAGAGCTAGATCAAGGATCATTCTCATGTCTAGCGATGAGTGAGGGAACTGTTCCAGCAACTCTTGAAATAAATTATCAACTCACTGTAGTAAAACGTATGTAACGATCGTGCCCAGTTCTTGCCTTTATACTCAAGCTTTATTTTCTTAGCCCCTACTCCAGACTATTGCAGAGACAATCCTTGTGAAAATGGAGGGACTTGCGAGAATCTCAGCGACAGATACTTCTGTCATTGCACAGTACAATTCACTGGAGTAGACTGTCATCAACGTAAGCTTTAGACAATAAATTTTGAATTTTTCTTTTCTTCACCAGGTGTGTCAAATGAAATCAGTCCATTAATCATAGAGCAGCCTAGGAATACCACAGGCAAGTTGTTCAGTACCGTCACTCTCAGGTGCTTGGCGGAAGGTAATCCACGACCCGAGATATCATGGTATAAGGATCGTAGCAGAGTGAGCGGGTCTTCTAGCCAGCTGATTATAGAGGAGCTAAAACCAAGCAACAGAGGGTTCTACCACTGTGAGGCGGTCAATAGTGCAGGCATGGTCCGATCACAGACTGTGCTAGTCAATATCGAAGGTATGTAGGTCACAGTGCTAGTAATTTGACTCAGGTTTTCTCTGATAGGTATCATTCAATACGAGGCATTTGTTGAACAAAATGATTCTATAGCAGTTGAGAGTGAAGTCTTGCTACAAAAAGTACTCACAAGTTTGAATTTGCATTGATAACTTGATAATCATTCTACAGATCAATGCTATTCTTGCTGGTAGTACTTTTGCAGCGAACGCTTCTTTCTTTTTCGTGGAAGCCCAGAACACAAGCGAGTGAGTGTTCCTATATTGTTAGTGGGTTGTTACCAGCACTCTCTCCAGTTCATCTTCAAGAGATGTCCCTATCATTGTCACTCTGATTACTGAGGAGAGAGGAGGAGACAAGTTAAGACAAGAAGTGCTTATGGAGATGATGAATGTGGAGCAACAGCTGGGACTACAGATCGCCATTAACACAACTACAGTGGATAGATTCGGTCAGTACAGCAAGCAACATGATACACCGTGCTATTCTTATTGTAGATGGTTGTCGATCTACTACCACTACTATACCCTCCCAGTCTGGGAATGGGAACCTGACCATTACTCTCACCTGGCCGGAGACCAATCTTGCCGAACTAGCCATAGTGACCTGCCCTTGTGGCACTCTCAACATCACTGCTCAAGTTGCCACTCGCTACTGTGGTGGGAACTTCATCACAGGAGCAGTTTGGAGCAGTTATGATCCCACCACTAGTCCTTGCAATCTGAATGACAACGCTAGAAAAATCTGTCAATTATCATTGGTATGGTTATGATACTGTGTTGCTGAGTGTGAGGTGTGTTTGTGTAACTACTGTAGCTAGAGGCTCCAGAGCGATTAGAGATGTTGAACAGGTTTACAAACACGTCTAACCAGATTGAGAGTAATGACGTGTCCGCTTCTGTCACTGTGCTAGTTGCTACTGCTGATGATGTCACCGGAAACAGAACAGTGAGTCACACATGATAAATTTTTGTGACTATATTCAAAAATTTTGAATAGCTATCTATGAGTTTTTTCGATGTGGTGGATAACATTGCAAGGGCTGGTCCAGAGGCACTTCAAATTAGTCAGACGTCAGCAAACAGCTCTTCAAAGTAAGCCTGTATTGGTGTGAGAAATGCACTGTTGATTTTCTTTTTTTAGACTACTGGGCGCTCTGGAGAGTGTATCTGATAATATCCCTATTGCTGAGGATGAGTCTTCAGCTTTTGTCTCTGAGACCACATTCGCGGTATCAGTCCAGGAGATAAAAACAGACCAGTTTACTGGGCTCAATGTCACAGCTGTCCTGGGAGATATCAATATCACTATGCAGCGGATTGATGAGAGTGCTTTACTGATCAATACTTTAACCAATGAGGAAGCTGCCGGATCACTGACGCTACCGGGGAACTTGTTCAGTAGGACTAATGGAACCAGAGTGACACTAACAGTGTTTGTGACAAACTCACTGTTTCTGAGAAGGGTGACTAATGATACAAAGGTTGGTAGCATCATAATAGCAGCTGGAGTGGTCGGCAAGAAGAGAGTAGAGGGTCTTGACCCACCAATGGTAGCTGTCTTTCGTAAGAACCAGGTAAGTTAAGCAATACAAGGACTATAACTAATATTATCATTTTCGTCCATAGGAGGTTAATGGTACTGATCCAGTGTGCTCCTTCTGGGATCAAGCTATAGACGGTATTGTGCTTTAAAAAATACATGTTCACAAATATTTGTTGCATTCTGTTAGCTGGTTATGGCGGCTGGTCATCAGAGGGTTGCATCACCATCAACAGCAGCAATGAATCAGTAACTTGTTCGTGCAGCCATCTCACTAACTTTGCTATTTTACTGGTAAGAGCATGAGTCATGTAACACTACAGTTCTTTGATCACCCAATCAGGATGTATCTCCTGACTTTGGTAATCGTTCGTCTGGACGACCAGAAGACCTATTTTTAGAAGCAGTATCGTACATCGGCATTATCCTATCAACAGTCTTCTTGATACTAACAATCGTATCTTATGCAGCCACAAAGTCAGTATAGAGTCCATGTGCTGTGTTTATTTAAAATACTTGTACACACAGGAAGCTACGTTCATCTGATCATGGTCAACTATTGCTCCATCTTTGTGTCGCTCTATTGGGGCTGTATATATCATTCGTATTTGCTGTCCACAGTAGTGGTGCACCTCCACTGTGTGCCATGGTCTCCATCATGCTGCAGTACTTCATGCTAGTTGTGTTTATGGTGATGGCAGCTGAAGCCATTAACCTGTACCTGAAGCTAGTGGTAGTACTAGGGTACACTATCACTCACTACAGCCTGAAAGCAGCCATCATATGCTGGGGTGAGTATAGCTTATAACATTGCTTTCAGTACTTGTGTTTGCTTCTCAGTTATTCCAGTCTTCGTGGTACTGTTCTCATTTGCTCCTAATCCTAGCCTATACATGCACCCTAATGTGTAAGTACATTGTTAAATACATACACATGTGATGTTATTGTTCTGCTCTGCAGTTGTCGTGTGTTTGGAGCTGCATTCTATATAGGTCTCATTGTACCCTTCATTCTGATCTACCTGTTCAACTGGGTGATATACATTGTTATCTTATGCACTCTTGTCTTTAGAAACTGTCGAAAGAAAGCCGACAAAGACACCAGAAAATTGATCAAGCAGAATCTTCTTGCTGCAGTAATGCTTTCTGTTCTCTTCGGTTTGGGCTGGGGTATTGGGCTAGCAGCAACTACTGGTATTCCTAATGTTGGTGTCAGAGATTTCTTCTCGGCGCTGTTCATTCTCTGCACTGCATTCCAAGGTGTGATGGTATTTTGCTTGCAGACGGTACGATCAAAGGAAGTGAGGAATGTGTGGTCCAAGTGGTTCTACAGGGCAACTGGTAGAAGCGTCAGTGATTTCACCACGTCTGTTAGTGATCGTCAGAGAAAGATCAGTAGTCAACC
This sequence comes from Haliclona indistincta, assembly GCA_964017065.1. NCBI lineage: Eukaryota > Metazoa > Porifera > Demospongiae > Haplosclerida > Chalinidae > Haliclona > Haliclona indistincta. Next base: position 6,357,296 of record OZ024792.1, read on the forward strand.
GTACGATAGCTCTGCACCTCGCAAGATTAGCACCACATCGGCATACAGTGACTTGGATGAGGGCTCTGGTACTCTTCAGCGTAGTGTCAAGAAGTCTCTCTTTGGGACTAAAGGGATCACCACTCAGAGGTTCGCTAGTGTTTCAGAGTTGGATGAAGACGAAAAAACAACTGAGAATCTAGAAATGCAACCAAAAGGTTCACCTCCTGTTGCTATTTCACTCGAGGAAGGTCAAGATGATATATTTAAAGAAGAGATTACAACAAGTGCATTTGATGGAGCAGAGGCAACTATTGCAACTGGCGAGCATTCACTGCTTGAGCAAGTAGACGCTGAACTTAGTGAACCAGCTGATGACACTGCTCAAGCACAAGAAAACAAGGATGAAGCAGAAGATAGCTCTGCATCTGGTGCAAGAAAGGAAGAGACTAATGAAGAGTCACCGCAAGCAGAGAGACAAGCAGAGACTGAGCCAGCTCATGATGAAGTGTCTCCTTGCGCTTCTCCTGAACCTGAAAGAAGCAATTATGATGAAACTCATGAGACAGAGCAAACTAGTTTAGCTCAAGGAGAAATGAATGTGTGTGATGAGAAAGAAGTTGATTCGAATGACTCAACATCAGATGAAGAACCACAGAAAGTTTAACATATCAAACATAAAAATAATTATTCTTAACACATTTTTCACATGTCGTAGTACCGCTGATATTAACAATGAAATGTTGACCATGTTTGTGCTATTTGCATACATTTATACACCCACCAGGACTCCCATATTAGATATAATTTTGGCTATTTTTGCCATTTGTATCAGACTGCAAACATTATTTTAGTACATCGAAATAATATTATGACTTGACTGAAAAATCATGATAGTAACATGTAAACAACCCTATGCTGCTCCACGCATTGTTATAACTAAGCATGTACATGTATTATTGTGTTCATTTTCAGAAAATAAAGTTCATAATGTTGCCGCAAAGCATATTCTTACTATTGATGATAGCTGTTGGAGCAGGAGCTGCTATACCATCAGTTAATATCTTTCCTTCTGCAACGTCTCCTGCTAAAACATCATCTTTACCTGAAACTGCATCTTCAGCTCTTCTAGCTGAAACCACTTCTCCTGCTGCAAAAAATCTTTCAGCTACCCCTTCTGGATCAGCTTCTAATGCTGTCAATACAACCATTACCAAAGGTATAGAAGATTTCATGATTTCAGCTAAACATTTAAGAAATAATTATACCTGCAATAGGTCAGAGCCTACTTTTTGAGGCTATTGACTTATTATCATGCACTACATGTGTTACTAATCAATGTTATAGCCTTAATTATTATTGAGGATATTTTATCCTTTATTTCAATATATAATCTCTGCAGCAACATCAGTTACTCAAGCCACTATTATCAATCCACCATCATATGTTGTTGATGGTGACCAGAATGTTGAGCTGCAGTGTACTGTCACACTGAGTAGCACCATTGGACCAGACTACAGTGCTCTCAGTATTGACTGGAGAGACAGCACTGACACTATCATCAACAACTGCTCCAGCCCTCAGCCACATGGGAACACACAGATCAGTGACACCTTCTTTTGTAACCTGACACTAGCCACTATCTCAGCTACTAGTGCAGGACTGTACACCTGTAATGCTGCTATTACTGGAATTAGTGGTGTTATTACTGATTCATTTAACCTTTCAGTACAAGGTTTGAAAATAAAGATGCTGATGGTAAATCATAAAATAGTACTTGTATTACACACAGGATATCTCCAGAATGCTAAACTCATACCAGTGCATACTGTTCTTGGACAGTCATCTGTGCTCACTTGTGAAGTTCACACTTCACTACCAGTCACCACTAACCTGCTCTCAGTCCAGTGGATGCACAGAGGGAGTCTGGTCACTGGTAGTGGTGGGTTTGTACTAAAGCAAGGATCAGGGCCAGGTGCTTCAGTGTATGTGACTGAGTTGACTCTGAGTGAGACTACTGTTGAGAGCTCAGGACTGTACTCCTGTCATGTGTCTACTGACAGACAACAAGTAACAGCTGAAGCCAACCTCACTGTAGCATGTGAGTGGTTTGAGCTAAACTGTCATCATTTGATTGTCTCTTACAGTTTCTCATATTGATGTTCACACTGGACCATCCAATGGATTCCCCTCACAACCTCTACTGGATACCAGTACTAGACTGAACTGCTCTGTCACACTCCATCCTCAGCTCAGCCAGCTCAGCCAGCTCACCATCCTCACCATCCGGTACCAGTGGTCCTCTAATGGTGTGACAAGAGGCAGTGGACAGGAACTAGTGCTACCCAACTTGAGTCCAGCTGATGCTACAACCTACTCCTGCACAGTGACAGTCTCTTCAGCTAACTCAGGAAGATACCTGGTCAGACAAATTAGTAATCAGTCAATGTATGACCTCAGAGCAAAAGGTGTGTCACATAGGCAAAGTGATCTTTTAAATTTTCTCTACAGTCCCAGCTCCAGCTATTCAACTCTTACCTGGTGGTAGTAGAGCGGTTTATTATTCTGGAGAAGATCTCAATGTAACATGTATCAGTAGTGTAGTGGGTGCAGTGTTCACTTGGAGAGCAGTTAATATCACAACACAGCAACCATTGATCATACCAAATACTACTGTGAGCAGTGGTAGCAATACCAGTGTACTCATTCTCAGACCAATCAGAGTCAGTGATCATGTTCTAGTGGACTTTATTTGTGCAGTAGCATTTCCTGAGGATATGAACATCATCGGAAGTACATCACCAACTCTAGTCAATATAAATGGTAAAATAATAGAAAATCTTGGCTGTTATTAATAATATTTATTTTTCAGTCCCATCATTGAGTGTGTCAGTGTCTTCCAGTGCTAATACAGTACTGGATATCAGTGGATACAACTCCTTCACTGTACAGTGTGGAGGAACATTTAGTCCTAGATATCAACAGTCAGGAGAATCACTTTCATTCATGTTAACCAGAAACAGTGTATCAGTCACTGATGGGCTTTCAACTAGTCCAGGGATGGCAACAGAAGATACAGTCTCTCAGAGCAGCTCAGTACAGCAGACTGCATCCTCAGGTCCAGCCACACTAGTCTACAACTGCACTGTTGAGTTTAGCATCAGTGGATCACTCATTACTACTGCCAGTAACACAACACAGGTCATTGTGAAGGGTGAGCTAGCCTTGTATACCATTGGCCCACATGCATCTCTCCTCTCAACCTACCTGGAACAGGTCCCTCACTACCAGCAGCTCCTGTACTAGTGGCACCAGTGACTACACCAACATCTGCTGTGATACAATGGAGTGTTCCTGTAGTGACCTACTCTCCTGAACAATACACTGTCTACTACACTACCAACAGCAGTAGCTGTCCTACCAACTCAGATGAGGGCTACAACAAGAGTGTGACTGTTTATGGTCTCAACCACACTGACTTCTTCACCATAAGAGACCAGCAGTACAATGTGACACTGAACAATCTTCATCCTTACACAGTGTACTGCTATAAAGTAGTGGCTACTAACTCTGAGGGAAGGAATGAGTCTATGATGAGAATGTTTGCTACAAATGAGAGTGGTATGTATTTTTAATCAAATTGTTTTGTAATTAATATCTTCAGTTCCAAGTGGGCCTCCTCAGAAGTTGATCAATTCAACTTCTTCTCGCAATATTTCTCTCTTTTGGTCTCCTCCTCTTCCCACACAACGCAATGGTGTCATCATCAGCTATCTCATCAAATGCACTATTGGTAGTGTGACTAGTAGTAACAATGTTTCTGGAACAGCCCATGTCATACATATCAATCCATTCACTAACTATATATGTTATGTGAGTGCAGCAACAATGGTGGGAGATGGTCCACCAGCAACAGTTAGTGGAACCTCTGATGAAGATGGTGAGTACATCATTCACTATAGCTACTGTGATATCACTCATGATGTGCTGTACAGTACCTGCAGGACCACTTCGTAACTTCTATGGAATTGCTGAAAACTCAACATCAATGAATGTTAGTTGGAGTGCTCCATCAACACCAAATGGAGTGATCACTGAGTACCAGCTCCAGTGTTCTGGTGGTGGACAAGTGTTCAACTACACAGTGATGGAGACCATGACCACACTGAGTGGACTCCTACCATACACCAACTACTCCTGTAGCATCACAGCTCACACCAGTGTTGGAGGAGGACCTGCAGCAACTACCAGTGTGACCACTCTACAAGATGGTTAGTCTGAATCTAATAGAGTTTATTCTGTATTCAAGTGTAACTCCTTCAGTTCCCAGTGGACCACCTCAGGACTTCACTATCTCAGTAACTTCTCGTAGTATTTCTTTCTCCTGGTCTCCCCCTCTCCTCTCACAGCGTAATGGAGTCATCACTAGCTATAATCTAACATGTACTGTTGGTGGAGTAACCAATAGTATCAGAGTGGGTGTTACTAGTCTGAACACATCAGTAGAGCCATTCACTAACTACTCCTGTACTGTGAGGGCAGCAACAGCTGTAGGAGATGGCCCTGCAATATCAGCAATTAATGGAGTCACTGATGAAGAGAGTGAGTGTTTCTCACTAATATCATGCTTTCATTGTGTTCTTTTGTCTCCACAGAACCGGAATCACCTCCCAATAATTTTTCTGGAGTTTCAAAAAATTCTACATCAATATTTCTTAATTGGAATATACCAGAGAAACCAAATGGAGTGATTACTCATTATGAGCTCTTCTCATTTGGTGGTGGGCAAGTGTTCAATCGCACTGTGATGGAGACCACAACCACACTGAGTGGACTCCTACCATACACTAACTACTCCTGTAGCATCACAGCTCACACCAGTGCTGGAGGAGGACCTGCAGCAACTACCAGTGTAACCACTCTACAAGATAGTGAATTTGCTCCATATTTTGTTATTTTAATGGTTACGGATATTTTTCACAGTTCCCTCTCAAGTGAGTGATGTGAGGGTCACTTCACCAGTTAGCTCATCAAATACACTCATTGTAACATGGCGACCTCCAACAGTACTAAATGGAATTGTTACATACACAGTCAACATATCCACAACAATGGATTCCTTTTCAATTCAGACAAAGAGTACCAACATAACCATCACAGAACTTTGTAAATAACAATTTTAGTTAATTATATTTTAGTGCACTCCATTTTATAGCTTCTCAAGTACCACACTATGTCAAGGTAGCTGCTTTCACAACTATAGGAAAAGGACCATACTCAGATATTGTGGTGAACTTCACAGAAGAAGGCGGTATGAACAATTTACTTCTCAACTCGCTCTATTTTAATCCATAATCTGCAGTTCCATCACAAGGTCCTGAAATTACTAACATCACTAGACTGACAGATGGTTCTATCTTAGTGATGTGGAAGCTACTCACTCTAGAGGAGGCTCGTGGGTTCATCACTGGATACACTGTTACTGCTCAACAAGCTGACTTTGAACTGGTCTTGAGACAGTCATCAATGAGTGTGACAGTATCGCACAACACAACCAGTGCTGTTATAACCGGTCTGGATCCTAAACTAGCCTACTGGGTCTCAGTCTCGGCTGGTACAGTAGGTGGAATGAGTGAGACTAACAGCAGATTAATGGCTGCCACAACCAGTGAGAGATGTCATATCAGAGAAAATTGAGCGCTTTTGAATAATCTTTCACAGATAACCTCTATGTATATCTGGTTCTTGGTGGTATAGCTGGTTTTGGAGGTGTTGGGACTCTTCTGGTATTAATTTGTTTTTGTATCTTAATCCGCTGCTGTTATCAATGCTGCAAGAGGTAGCTAGCTTCTGATGATGGAGGTGATTTTAATTCTTTTTGTAGGAAAACCAAAACTAAGAAATTAGAGCTTGATGAATCACCATATTGGATTGAGCAAGTGGAGAAGGAACGATACTCATCAGAACTTATGGAAATGAAACCAGTTGTTGAAGAACCAGGTTTAATATTTTTTGAAAATTACGATTTGATACAAATCTAAATTTTAGTTGAAGAAGATCTGCAGTATCCTGCCATACCCTTGGGCAGGTTCCCAGACCATGTGCATTCCCTGTACCAGAATCGTGATGAAGGATTCGAGAAACAGTTCCATGTACTGCACTAAATTTCAGTGCATACTATGACATTGAATTTTGTGCTGTCTGTGCAGGAAATTTGCACCATACCAAAGGGATCCTCTGAAATTGCAAGAAAAGAGGAAAATGCAGCCAAGAACAGATTTGAAAACATCTACTCATGTATAAAACACAACTAGATTCATATTGTTATTATTTGTGCATCACATTAGATGACCATTGTTGTGTGTCTCTTAAACCAATCGAAGGAGAGGAAGGATCTGACTATATCAATGCATCATGGATTGATGTGAGGAGTATAGTACACGCTATACATTGATAACATGCTATTTTGTACTATAGAGATATAACAAGCCCAAAGCATACATAGCAACACAAGGTAAATAATTTTACAGTGAAAATTTTGTTTCATCATTGTAAATTTTGCACAGGTCCAATTGATGAAACAATTGGAGATTTTTGGAGGATGGTGTGGGAATATAAAGTGCCCTCAATTGTCATGCTCACTAACCTAGTTGAGAGGAATGTTGTGAGTGATGCAGCTCATGTACTGCTGCAGCTGTGCACTATATTCTGTGCATGTAGCTCAAGTGTTCCTGCTACTGGCCTAAAGATGTTGAACAAGAGCTGGACTGTGGTGATGGTCTGACAGTGCAGCTGGAAGAAGAGCTAGTTTTTGCTGAGTACAAGATCAAAAAATTTATTGTTTCAAATGTAAGTCAGTGCATTTATTGTGAACTTGTCCATAAACTGATCTTTACAGGAATCTGACGAGAGCTCTCAATCATTACTTGTCACTCACTATCACTTCACTCAATGGCCAGATCATGGAGTACCTGCTTCAAAGCTTTGTCTCATCGCCTTCATCAAGCGATTTCGCAAGCAGCATCCTCCTGAGGGTCCACCATTAGTGGTGCACTGCAGTGCTGGTGTGGGCAGGACAGGAACATTCATCGTACTGGACACCATGCTACAGAGGATCAAAGATGGAGGCAGCCTTAACATCTTCCAGCTTGTCTCACAGCTCAGGAAGAGAAGGACCATCATGGTGCAGAATATTGTAAGTGTGTTCCTATCGAGTGAATGCTGTCTCATTCATGTTACCCTGTTCAGTCCCAGTACAAGTATATTCATGATGCTCTGACTGAATACATCACATGTGGTGACACCTCATTTCCACTGATGGATGCACGCAAGCTGGTGAAGGAATTGAGCGAGTCATTTGACGGAAAGACAGGATTCGAAAAACAGTTTGATGTGAGTAATGACTAGATAGTGCTGTGACACTGAGTGTGTTTAATATGCAACAGTTGTTGGAGCGGCTAAGTCAGCCTCTAGATGACCTTGAGTTCAGCACTTCAGATGCTGAAGCACATGCTGCTAAGAACAGATATGACTACAATTTGCCTTGTGAGTTCCAGCTGGTGACCACAAAAATTTATTTTATAACTTGTGTGTGGTTATGAATTACAGATAATGAAACTCGAGTGGAATTGAACTCAGGCTCAACTGATTACATAAATGCATGTCACGTGAATGTATGTGTAAACACTTGTGACTTGATAGCGTAATGTATGCTTCGTTGCTCTGTTAGGGATACAAGCAATGTAATGCATTCTTAGCCACTCAGTCTCCAATGGAGGAAACTGTGGCTGATTTCTGGCAGATGGTGTGGGATGAACAGAGCAAGGTTATTGTGATGCTGTGCAAAATTGAGGAACAGGGCAAGGTGTGCTTAACATAGTAACACAATGACATCATTGAGTGATCTGTTTATAGGAAGCATGTTACCAGTACTGGCCGAGCAGTGTTGGAGGAACACAGTGCTTTGGGATGACCACTGTAAAGCTGAAGCAGTCAACCGATTTACAAGGAATAGTGATACGTACACTTGAAGTTATCAAAGAGGGGGACTACATCAATGTTAGTGATAGCCTATGTAATCATGCTGTACAAACATGCTTAACATGGGCATTTGTTTGTTCACAGACCAGTGATAACTCACTTGTTGTGACCCAAATCCATTACAGCCAGTGGCCAGAGTACAGTGCTCCTACTGACACTGATGCTGTACTTAAACTAACTGACACCGTACTCAAAACAGCAATGTCTGCAAGTGACAACCCCATCACAGTCATGTGCAAGTAGGGAGAGCTCTGTTACATTATTTAGTAACATTACACACAATCTAATATTGTACAGTGATGGTGTGGGTAGGACTGGTGCCTTCATCTGCATCTACTCACAGCTGGAGAGGGTTAAAGTGGAGGGAGTGGGTGACATATTCCAGTTCATCAAGGACTCTCGTCTGAATCGCAAGGGACTGGTCAGGCACCAGGTAAGTTAGGTTGAGAGATTATAGCATATCATTTCTTATGCAGGAGCATTACAACTTCTGCTATGAAGTGATCGCTGAGTTTTCAGACACAATGGGTCTATATGACAACTTCAAGTATAAAATATAATCAGAGTGTATCAGAGACACAATATTAACAGAATAAGAAATAGCGTATAATGCGACTGTCTACTACTTAAAGCAGATTAAACTGTTTGCATATTCTAGCTATTATTCTACAATGGTGACATTGTGATATTGAGAACAATGTATGTTTGTCTCAAATTTATTGTGTAAATGTTTATTTTGTCCTCGTGTAAATGCTATTGTTTGATTATACCTACACGTAGGATCAAAGCTACTGCGCTTCCGTACATCATATTTTCGTGAGCCCGCCCACCGTACAATACAGCGATTTGAAGAAATCTTGCAACGCCACAATCAAAGTGGAAGTAACACATTACTTCTTCTTACTTCTTCTTCTTACATTACTTCTTCTTACTTCTTCTTCTTACATTACTTCTTATTACTTCTTCTTACTTCACATTACTTCTTCAATTACTTCTTCATTTTTCTTACGTTGCACGCGCTTCTGATGCAGGTCCGCACGTGACCAGCCATGTTTGATTGGTCAACGTATTAGTTCCGCTTTGACTGTGGCGTTGCAAAATCTCTTCAACTTCATATTGAACGCACTTTAATTTCTCCATATAGCACGCTGAGTCAGCAAAAACTATCAACAATAGATGATACACATCAAGGACATTTCACAAGTACAACATTATACTTGGTTTCGCGACAGAGGCGTGATGGAATGTTCGCGCTGAAATAATGAGAAAAACGCGCTATGACGAGGTGACTGCCTACTGTTGGACCACAGACATAGTACTCCCTATGACCAAACAATTTGCTGCTAGCGCATGTCCATCCGTAACGTGTTGAATTGTATAGATAACGTACTGTGCGCATGCGCCTGCAGCAAAATTTCGGTCAAGCATGCACTTGCAATCTCCTGTACATGTACTATGTCTATGGTTGGAGACAGGGTCCACGGATAAATTTCGCTGCAGATCTACTGTCAGCTTCGCATACTTCCGTGAACCCTGTCCAACAGTAAGTAGGCGGCGGTCGCCTCGACATAGTGCCTTAACCTCATTAAAATTAAAAAGATTTCTATCGAAATCAAAAGGATGTATTATGAAGAAATATACCACTGGTCCACAATGTGAAACAATAAGGAACAAGCATGGAATGGTAACACAATTGACTTGCTAACAGATCGGCCATAGATCCCTACATCAGTGGCTGCTTAGTGTGGTTGGCTATAGCTAGTTCAGCTAATTGCTGTTGACTGACACCTGAATTAAATTTAGCTTGTGACAAAATATTGATCTTATGTACAGCCACTATGATAAAATTTCATAAAATGAAATGTCAGTTGTGCTATTTGCATACATTTACACCCACTAGGACTCCCACATTAGATATCTTTTTGGCTATTTTTGCCATTTTTATCAGACTGCAAACATTATTTTTAGTACATTGATAATTATTATGACCTGACTAAAAAATCATGATTGTAACATGTAAACAAGATATGAGTTGCATATGCTGATCTACGCATTTGACTAAGCGTACATGTAGTATTGTGTTCATTTTCACTGCAATGACCTTGATGTACTTTCTAAGCTGCCATTGGACATGAAGTTGCCGCAAAGCATATTCTTACTACTGATGATAGCTGTTGGAGCAGGGGCTGCTTCCCACTCTATACCATCAGTTAATATCTTTCCTTCTGCAACATCTCCTGCTAGAACATCATCTTTACCTGAAACTGCATCTTCAGCTCCTCTAGCTGAAACCACTTCTCCTGCTGCAACAAATCTTCTAGTTGAAACTACCTCTTCTGGATCAGCTTCTAATGCTGTCAATACAACCATAACCAAAGGTATAGTAAATTTTGTAGGGATGCTTAGTCCATTAACTAGTCAATTCAATGTTTCAATGTTCAAATCAGATATATATATCAATGTTCTAATCAATGTTTCAGCCTTAATTATTATTGAAGATATTTTATTCTTTATTTCAATATATAATCTCTGCAGCAACATCAGTTACTCAAGCCACTATTGTCAACCCGCCATCATATGTTGTTGATGGTGACCAGAATGTTGAGCTGCAGTGTACTGTCACACTGAGTAGCACCATTGGACCAGACTACAGTGCTCTCAGTATTGACTGGAGAAACAGCACTGACACTATCATCAACAACTGCTCCAGCCCTCAGCCACATGGGAACACACAGATCAGTGACACCTTCTCTTGTAACCTGACACTAGCCACTATCTCAGCTACCAGTGCAGAACTGTACACCTGTAATGCTGCTATTACTGGAATTAGTGGTTCAAGAGTTGTTTTTATTAATCTTCAAGTACAAGGTTTAGAAATAAATTAAGGATTGTAAATCATGTATCATGTTACACACAGGATCTCTCCAGAATGCTAATCTCATATCAGTGAATGCTGTTCTTGGACAGTCATCTGTGCTCACTTGTGAAGTTTACACTTCACTACCAGTCACCACTAACCTGATCTCAGTCCAGTGGATGCACAGAGGGAGTCTGGTCACTGGTAGTGGTGGGTTTGTACTAAAGCAAGGATCAGGAGCAGGTGCTTCAGTGTATGTGACTGAGTTGACTCTGAGTGAGACTACTGTTGAGAGCTCAGGACTGTACTCCTGTCGTGTGTCTACTGACAGACAACAAGTAACAGCTGAAGCCAACCTCACTGTAGCATGTGAGTGGATTGAGCTAAACTGTCATCATTTGATTGTCTCTTACAGTTTCTCATATTGATGTTCACACTGGACCATCCAATGGATTCCCCTCACAACCTCTACTGGGTACCAGTACTAGACTGAACTGCTCTGTCACACTCCATCCTCAGCTCAGCCAGATCACCATCGTCGCCATCCAGTACCAGTGGTCCTCTAATGGTATGACAAGAGGCAGTGAACAGGAACTAGTGCTACCTAACTTGAGTCTAGCTGATGCCACAACCTACTCCTGCACGGTGACAGTCTCTTCAGCTAACCCAGGAGAACACCTGATCAGACAAATCATTAATCAGTCAATGTATGACCTCAGAGCAAAAGGTGTGTTATATAGACAATGTCAATTTTTAATTCTTTATTTTCTTACAGTCCCAGCTCCATTTCTTCATCTCCCACCTGGTGGTAGTAGAGCAGTTTATTATTCTGGAGAAGATCTCAATGTAACATGTCTCAGTAGTGTAGTGGGTGCAGTGTTCACTTGGAGAGCAGTTAATATTATAACACAGCAACCATTGATCATACCAAATACTACTGTGAGCAGTGGTAGCAATACCAGTGTACTCATTCTCAGACCAATCAGAGTCAGTGATCATGTTCTAGTGGACTTTATTTGTGCAATAACATTTCCTGAGAATATGAACATCATCGGAAGTACATCTTTAACTCTAGTCAATATAAATGGTATTTTAAAAACTTTTACTGTGATGTTATCATTTGTATTTCTCAGTTCCATCATTGAGTGTGTCAGTGTCTTCCAATGCTAGTACAGTACTGGATATCAGTGGATACAACTCCTTCACTGTACAGTGTGGAGGAACATTTAGTCCTAGATATCAACAGTCAGGAGAATCACTTTCATTCAGTGTTTCAGTCACTGATGGGCTTTCAACTAGTCCAGTGATGGCATCAGGAGATACAGTCTCTCAGAGCAGCTCAGTACAGCAGACTGCATCCTCAGGTCCAGCCACACTAGTCTACAACTGCACAGTTGAATTTAGCATCAGTGGATCACTCATTACTACTGCCAGTAACACAACACAGGTCATTGTGAAGGGTGAGCTAGCCTTGTATACCATTGGCCCACATGCATCTCTCCTCTCAACCTACCTGGAACAGGTCTCTCACTACCAGCAGCTCCAGTAGTAGTGGCACCAGTGACTACACCAACATCTGCTGTGATACAATGGAGTGTTCCTGTAGTGACCTACTCTCCTGAACAATACACTGTCTACTACACTACCAACAGCAGTGGCTGTCCTACCAACTCAGATGAGGGCTACAACAAGAGTGTGACTGTTTATGGTCTCAACCACACTGACTTCTTCACCATAAGAGACCAGCAGTACAATGTGACACTGTACAATCTTCATCCTTACACAGTGTACTGCTATAAAGTAGTGGCTAATAACACTGAGGGAAAGAATGAGTCAGTGTTGAGGATGTTTGAGACAGCTGAGAGTGGTGAGTAAGTTTTGCATTGACGTAGTATTTTACTTTCGTTCTTTATTTGATAAACAGCTCCTAGTGGACCACCTCACAACTTATTTGTGTTAACAAATTCACAATACATCACTCTCTCTTGGTCTCCTCCTCTTCCCTTGCATCGTAATGGAGTCATCATCAACTATCTTATAACCTGTACTCTTAGTGGAGACACAAAACATATTATGAGAGTTACCATAACCTACCAGACTATGTCAATAAAACCATTCACTAACTACACATGTTCTGTGCATGCAGCAACAATGGTGGGAGATGGTCCACCAGCAACAGTTAGTGGAACCTCTGATGAAGATGGTGAGTACATCATTCACTATAGCTACTGTGATATCACTCATGATGTGCTGAACAGTCCCTGCAGGACCACCTCGTCAGGTCTTTGGAGTTGCTGAGAGCTCTACATCAATAAATGTTACTTGGAGTGCTCCATCAACACCAAATGGAGTGATCACTGAGTACCAGCTCCAGTGTATTGGTGGTGGACAAGTGTTCAACCACACTGTGATGGAGACCACAACCACTCTGAGTGGACTCCTGCCATATACCAACTACTCCTGTAGCATCACAGCTCACACCAGTGCTGGAGGAGGGCCTGCAGCAACTACCAGTGTGATCACTCTACAAGATGGTGAGCAGATATAGCATGCTCTAGCAAGTTTTGTTTTGTGCATTTAATTTTGTTACATAGTTCCTAATGGACCTCCTCTAAGTCTTGTATCATCAGTCACCTCTCGTGCACTCACCCTCTCCTGGTCTCCTCCTCTTCCCTCACAACGTAATGGAGTCATCATCAGCTATCTCATCACTTGCAGCTCAGGAGGCAGCATCATCAACAGCACCAGAACCAGCAGTACCAGTCTGACCATCACAGGACTGCAGCCATTCACCAACTACACCTGTAGCATCACAGCTCACACCAGTGTTGGAGGAGGACCTGCAGCAACTATCAGTGTGATCACTCTACAAGATGGTGAGCATATAGCATGCTCTAGCAAGTCTTGTTTTATGCATTTTAATATGTTATACATAGTTCCTAGTGGACCTCCTCTAAGTCTTGTATCATCAGTCACCACTCGTACACTCACCCTCTCCTGGTCTCCTCCCCTTTTCTCACAACGTAATGGAGTCATCGTCAGCTTTCTCATCACCTGCATCTCAGGAGGCAGCATCATCAACAGCACCAGAACCAGCAGTACCAGTCTGACCATCACAGGACTGCAGCCATTCACCAACTACACCTGTTCTGTGAGAGCTGCAACAGTCATAGGAGATGGACCAGCTGCATCAATACATCATTTGATTACTGCAGAAGACAGTGAGATGATTCAACTTGATGCACTGTCAGTAAAGTTTATTCATTTGTTTTGTATTGTAGTACCAAATGGATTTCCCCAAAACTTCGCTATTTCTGCAGTCACGTCTCATACACTCACCCTCTCCTGGTCTCTTCCTCTTCCCTCACGACGTAATGGAGTCATCATCAGCTATCTCATCACCTGCAGCTCAGGAGGCAGCATCATCAACAGCACCAGAACCAGCAGTACCAGTCTGACCATCACAGGACTGCAGCCATTCACTAGCTACTCCTGTGCAGTGCTTGCAGCAACAATGGTGGGAGATGGTCCACCAGCAACAGTTATTGGAATCTCTGATGAAGATGGTGAGTACATCATTCACTATAGCTACTGTGATATCACTCATGATGTGCTGTACAGTCCCTGCAGGACCACCTCGTCACTTCTATGGAATTTCTGAAAACTCCATTTCTATTGTTTTTGCTTGGAGTGCTCCAGCAATACCAAATGGAGTGATCACTGAGTACCAACTCCAGTGTTCTGGTGGTGGACAAGTGTACAGTAACAATGTGATGGAGACCACAACCACACTGAGTGGACTCCTACCATATGCCAACTACTCCTGTAGCATCACAGCTCACACCAGTGCTGGAGGAGGACCTGCAGCAACTGCCAGTGTGACCACTCTACAAGATGGTGAGCACACTAAATTTTAAACATTGTTATTGCTTGTAGCTATTGTTGCTTACATAATAGTTCCTAGTGGACCTCCGCAAAACTTTGTGTCATCAACTACCTCTCATATGCTTGCTGTCTCTTGGTCTCCTCCTCCTTCCTCACAATGGAATGGGGTCATAATTGGTTATAATCTCACTTGCATTATTGATGGGATGACAAGTAGTATGAATGTTTCAGAAACAAACAAGACTATAGTTATAGATCCATTCACTAACTACTCCTGTACTGTGAGAGCTGCAACTATAGTAGGAGATGGTCCTGCAACAGCAACGATTAGTGGAGTCACTGATGAAGACAGTGAGTGATTCTCACTTGATACAGTTATATATTTGTTTTTTTTATAGGACCTGAAACACCTCCTCACAATCTGTCTAGTATATCTACTTCTTCATCATTTATTCTCTCATGGGAAGCACCTATAAAACCAAATGGAGTGATCATTAAGTATTACCTTAACTGTTCTGATGGCAGCAAAAGCTTTAATTGGATGGTGATGGGTTCACAGACCACAACCACACTGAGTGGACTCCTACCATACACCAACTACTCCTGTAGCATCATAGCTCACACCAGTGTTGGAGGAGGACCTACAGCAACTGCCAGTGTGATTACTGAAGAAGATAGTGAGCAGATAACTATTAAAGTCTTACTTTAATTTGTTTAAATTTTCAGTTCCTAGTGGAGCTCCTCAAGGTCTTGTATCATCAGTCACGTCTCGTACACTCACTTTCTTATTGTTTCCTCCTCTTCCCTCACAACGTAATGGAGTCATCAACAGCTATCTCATCACCTGCAGCTCAGGAGACAGCATCATCAACAGCACCAGAACCAGCAATAACAGTCTGACCATCACAGGACTGCAGCCATTCGCCAACTACACCTGTTCTGTGAGAGCTGCAACAGTCAGAGGAGATGGTCCACCAGCAACAGTTAGTGGAGTCACTGATGAAGATGGTGAGTACATCATTCACTATAGCTCAGTACTGTGATATCACTCACGATGTGCTGTACAGTCCCTGCAGGACCACCTCGTCAGGCCTTTGGTGTTGCTGAAAATTCAAAAACAATTACGTTTGTTTGGAGTGCTCCAGAAATACCAAATGGAGTGATCACTGAGTACCAACTCCAGTGTTCTGGTGGTGGACAAGTGTCCAGCCGCACTGTGTTGGAGACCATAACCACACTCAGTGGACTCCTACCATACATCAGCTACTCCTGTAGCATCACAGCTCACACCAGTGTTGGAGGAGGACCTGCAGCAAATTTTACAGTTCATACATTACAGGACAGTAAGTATAAGGTTGTTGCTAGTTACTGATTGTCTTTAGCTCCCAGTGGACCTCCTCACAGCTTCAGGATTGTAGTCACTTCTACTATCATCACTCTCGTCTGGTCTCCTCCTCTCCTCTCACAGCGTAATGGAGTCATCATCAGCTATCTCATCAACTGCACAGTTGGTGGTGTGAAAAGAAGTATTAGACAAGATGGAATGATTCTCAAATTGTTTACAGAACCGTTCACTAACTACTCCTGTACTGTGAGTGCTGCAACTAGTGTAGGAGATGGTCCTGCAACAGTAGCGATTAGTGGAGTCACTGATGAAGACAGTGAGTGAGCTTCTATCAGAGTTGTGCTATTTACGATACATTATTTTTCCAGTACCATCATGTCCTTGTAATCTATCTGGAATATCTAATAATTCAATATCGCTTTCTTTTACGTGGGATGCACCTTTGAAACCAAATGGTGTAATCACCAAATATGTATTCTTGTGTACTGGAGGTGGAATGGAACATTTTATCAGTATCACTGATTCACAGACCACAACCACACTGAGTGGACTCCTACCATACACCTACTACTCCTGTAGCACCACAGCTCACACTAGTGTCGGAGGAGGACCTGCAGCAACTACCAATGTGACCACTCTACAAGATGGTGAGCAGATATACCATGTTCTAGCGAGTCTTGCTTTTTGTTACATAGTTCCTAGTGGACCTCCTCAAAGTCTTGTATCATCAGTCACCTTTGATGTACTCACACTGTTCTGGTCTCCTCCCCTTTTCTCACAACGTAATGGAGTCATCATCAGCTATCTCATCACCTGCAGCTCAGGAGGCAGCATCATCAACAGCACCAGAACCAGCAGTACCAGTCTGACCATCACAGGACTGCAGCCATTCACCAACTACACCTGTTCTGTGAGAGCTGCTACAATCATAGGAGATGGACCAGCTGCAGTAAAGACAGTAGAAACTAAAGAGGAGAGTAAGTTTCTTGCATTTTTAACTGATAATAATAATATCTTTGCTCTATAGTTGCTTCAAGTACAGCTCAGCATATCATAGTAGCAGTGACTACCTTCTTGATCACGTGTGTTGGCACATTTTTGGTCACTGGTTGTTTGTGTCTGCTAGTATTGAAGAGGTTTTTTAAACCTCAGAAAAAGCAACGAGCTCATGATAATAAAAAGTCTGCAGTGGTATCATATGAAATGGTGAACACTGAGAAAACAACAGAGGCTGAGTATGAGGTTATAGACCATAACAAGAAAGGAGTGACCCTTGAGGAGAACCCAGCTTACTCTGTTCATGCTTAATAATATTCTACTCGTGAAACACTGAATTCAAATGACTTACTTGTTAGCATAAATATGAAGTTTGGAAACATGACTAGGTAGTACAATATTAGCAGTCTGTAGCTAGACATTGTGTCTTTACTTCATTTACTATTATTCTGAAATTAAAATGCCTATTCTCAAGTTGGTGATAATTTTCAGACACACACGATCATGTGGGAGAGCGTTACCAAATCTCCCACTCTCATTTTTATCAAGGAAAGACGCATGAGGTCATACTCATCAATAGTACTGTAAGTTAAGTAATCCGTTGTGTTTATACTGATCTAGTGTGCAAAATTGTATTGTGCATTTAATACACATTTTCTTTGGTTTCTGTTAGTTGGTTACGGTGGTCATCAGAGGGTTGTATCACTATCAACAGCAGCAATGCAGTTATCTCAATAATTTTTGTTTTTACTGGTAAGAGTTTAGTTTATGCCAGCTATAGTTGACCACCACTTATAGACATGCCTCCATCTGGACGACCTGAATACTTGACAATCAGATGACCAGAAGCAGTATCATACATCGGCATTATCCTATCCACAGTTTTGTTTGATGGAGTGATGAAGATCATTCGAACAAAGTGTAGTGTAATGTTTATTTAAAGTGAATTTGTGCGCACAGGAAGTTGGTGTTCATCTGCTATGCATAGTCAACTATTGCTCAATCTCTATTCAGTGGGACTGTATATATCATGCTGCTGCATGTTTACTTTATGCTGGTTATGTTCGTGGCGATGACTGACTGATGGCAGCTGAAGCCATTAGCCTGTACCTGAAACTAGTGCTGTCACTCACTATAGCATGAGTACTTCATTGCTTATGGGCAGTTATTCCAGTTTTTTGTGGTTCTGTTCTCATTCCTAACCTATACATACACTCTAGTGTGTGAGTACACATGTGTACATTGTTAGATAACCACTTTGAATGTTGTTGTTCTATATTGTAGTGGAGGCAGTTATCACTGTGATTGATGGACTGGAGACAGCTATAGTGGAACCTCTCTAAGGCGGACACCATTGGGATCAACAAAAATCCATTTTAGAGAGGGTGTCCTCTGGTCAGGGGTTTATTATACATTATGTGGGTTATATTTGTGATTCAGTAAGTGTCCATTGTAGAGGGATGAGGGGTGTCCTCTAAGAGGGGTTCCGCTGTATTGCAACCAGTGAGCATTGGCAAGTGGACTCTGAATTTAGTATACCAGCTAATGAAATTGCTCAGGAACAAGGATGAAATTGAGGATAGCTCTGCACAAATGCAGGAAAGGAAAAGACTGAGTTGTAGCAACCATGACAAGCAAGCATTTTCTGTTCATGATGAATTCCAAGTATTGAAGGAAGCATGATAAGACATTGTAGCTGATTCAAGTCTAGCTCAAGCTTCTATAGAACTGCGATAACATAGTGTTGAGGAGAGCAGCAATCCAATTAAACAGCCATTAAAAGTTCATATTATTTTTCTCTTGCTGTACATGCAGTAATTGAAATGTTGCTAAGTGCCTACATTAATTTTATGCAATTAATTTAAAAGCACAAACATTTATTTAGTCTATTCAAATGTTATGACTTGTTTGAACAATCATGACTATAGGATAAACAATAAGTCATGAGATAATAAACTCATTAGTAGTTGTGATCACATGATGCATCTTAAGGCCTACATTGCTTTTTAGATCATGGACATACCGGATTGTGTAACTTGTATACAGGGGCTTATTATAAAAACAACACTTTTCCCTAGCTCAAGTTCATCAACTATCTCAGTGTTCAGAATGTTGCTGCAAAATGTATTATTAGTGTTTGCAGCAGTGGTGAAAGTTGGAACTACTTACCACTACTACCCTAGATCTACATCATCACAAGCCCCAGTACCTACTCCCTTTCCTAGTGTCAACAGCAGCAGCAGTTGTGAACAGTGTATGTATTGTGTCTATAGCTCTTCCATTATATAATTTTGAATTTTAGGTAACTATGTCAAAATCAGCTCAGCAAGAAACGTTGCAATTTTTGTTGGAAGCAGCATCTCATTTACCTGCAGTGTAGATTCGTACATGAACAACTGCACTGCTTGCATCACATGGAACCATAATAACATTACTATCAACAGCAACATTTCTAGTAACAACCTCACGCTCAGCAACATAGAGTACTATCACAGTGGAAACTATTGTTGTACTGTTAATGACTTCACAATAGATTGCATCAACCTAACTGTTACTGGTAAGTCTTATTGAGTTTTATTATTATTTTTATCACAACTATTGATCAGAAATTAATATCACTGGACTATTCCAGAATTTCCAGTTGGGCGACACATCCTTTGTTAATTGCAGTGTACCTCAACTAATGAACAGTGCCATCAAATGGATAAATCATGTTGGGACAGTAGTGAGCAGCTCAGGTGTACTGATGCTGTTTGGTAACCACACCATTGATGGAAAGATATTCAGATGTGTAGTGAACTCAACACAGCTTTATTTTCCAGGAGAAAGAAATATCACTGTTATTGTTACAAGTAAGTTTGAAAGATATCACAGAAAATTCATTTATTAATTTTCATAGATACATATGTTAACACGGTATCAGTCTCTGTGAATAATCTAATGGTACCAGTTGGGACTGACACTTATCAAATGGCTTGTCTTGTCACTCTGAGTAGTTCTATTGGTCCTAATATCAGTGCTCTGAGTATATCATGGCAGCACAACAACCAGCCAGTTGACGCATCACAAGATAGAGTTCAAGTATCAGAGCCATTTGGTGTACTAAGTTTTTTCTCAAATAGTCTCACACTCAGTGATATCAGTCAGCATGATAGTGGAGAGTATTGCTGCACTGCTAGTATTGCAGGGAATCAGACTAAACCAGAAGACTGTGTTGTAGTAAAAGTCACAACTGACAGTAAGTATAATGCAGGAATCATTTTCATTACTTAACCTGCCACCTACAGACACAATTAGGATTTCTGGCAGTTTAAAGAATTTACGAATTGGCAGCACATCTAAGACTAATTGCAGTGCTCCTGATCTGATGGATAGTAGTATCAAGTGGTTATCTCATGATGGGTCAGTGTTGAACAGCTCAGGTGTTCTGATACTACAGTCAGTGAACTACACTATCAATGGAACAATGATCACATGCTCAGTGAACTCACCACAACTGATAAACACCATCAATGAGACCATCACACTTACTGTACAAGGTGAGAGACATTTGATATTACATGCAGCATTGGTCACTCATCTCTGCAGCAACATCAGTTACTCAAGCCACTATTGTCAATCCACCATCATATGTTGTTGATGGCGACCAGAATGTTGAGCTGCAGTGTAATGTCACACTGAGTAGCACCATTAGACCAGACTACAGTGCTCTCAGTATTGACTGGAGAGACAGCACTGACACTATCATCAACAACTGCTCCAGCCCTCAGCCACATGGGAACACACAGATCAGTGACACCTTCTCTTGTAACCTGACACTAGCCACTATCTCAGCTACTAGTGCAGGACTGTACACCTGTAATGCTGCTATTACTGGAACTAGTGGTACAAGAGTTGGTTTTATTAATCTTCAAGTGCAAGGTGATTAAATATAGGTGCTTCTAAATCATGAGTTCTACTACATTTCATACACAGGATCTCTCCAGAGTACTAATATTTTCACACCAGTAAATGCAGTTCTTGGACAGTCATCTGTGCTCACTTGTGAAGTGAACACTTCATTACCAGTCACCACTAACCTGCTCTCAGTCCAGTGGATGCACAGAGGGAGTCTGGTCACTGGTAGTGATGGGTTTGTACTAAAGCAAGGATCAGGGCCAGGTGCTTCAGTGTATGTGACTGAGTTGAATCTGAGTGAGACTACTGTTGAGAGCTCAGGACTGTACTCCTGTCATGTGTCTACTGACAGACAACAAGTAACAGCGGAAGCCAACCTCACTGTAGCATGTGAGTGGATTGAGCTAAACTGTCATCATTTGATTGTCTCTTACAGTTTCTCATATTGATGTTCACACTGGACCATCCAATGGATTCCCCTCACAACCTCTACTGGATACCAGTACTAGACTGAACTGCTCTGTCACACTCCATCCTCAGCTCAGCCAGCTCACCATCCTCACCATCCAGTACCAGTGGTCCTCTAATGGTGTGACAAGAGGCAGTGAACAGGAACTAGTGCTACCTAACTTGAGTCCAGCTAATGCTACAACCTACTCCTGCACAGTGACAGTCTCTTCAGCTAACCCAGGAGAACACCTGATCAGACAAATCAGTAATCAGTCAATCTATGAACTTATAGCGAAAGGTGACTTTGTGAAATATTGTTTATTAATAATTATTGTTTTTTTACAGTTCCAGCACCAGCTATTCAACTCTCATTTGGTGGTAAAAGATCAGCTTATTATTCTGGAGAAGATCTCAATGTAACATGTATCAGTAGTGTAGTGGGTGCAATGTTCACTTGGAGAGCAGTTAATATTATAACACAGCAACCATTGATCATACCAAATACTACTGTGAGCAGTGGTAGCAATACCAGTGTACTCATTCTCAGACCAATCAGAGTCAGTGATCATGTTCTAGTGGACTTTATTTGTGCAGTAGCATTTCCTGAGAATGCTAACATTATTGGAAATACGTCTTTGATTCTAGCCAGTATTATCATTGCCGATCGGCAATGATATGTAGGGATGACCTCGAACTAAGATGGCGGCTACTCATGTGTGAGAATGAGTTTTCGCACATATCTCTACTGTTATACATTTCTACTGCATTTTAACTATCTCTGAGGGAATCTGAACTTTGAGCGCTTGTAGGAAGTCTATGAAAGTCACCGGGACTGCTTGCTTGACGACGAAAATCAAGATGGCGACTCTCAGAGAGCCGTTGCCAGATCTTCGCTGTTTTAGCGTTTATCGAGAGTCCAGACACCTAGGATTGATCAGACGATTGTTCTGAGCATGAAAATACCTTTGGCGAAGCTGGCAGACGTTTCTAAAGTGGTAAACCGAAATCGCCGCCCACGCGAATTGTTCATCTTCTTTCTTCTTTCTTCTTTCTTTCTTTCTTCTTTCGGTAAGCCTATCGCTGTCCTGAGTTAACGAATGAGTACCAAACCTGCACCATCGCACGTGTATATATCTGGGGTAGTGCACTTACTTCTTAGATAGGCATAAAACACTACCAGAAGCGAGTAATCCTTGAAAAACATCGTTTTTGGACCGTTTTGGACTGTTACAGCAACTCCAATAATTAACCCTCTTGTCGCTGCTGATCATTGACTCCGCCCACATCAGTTTTGAAACTGAGCTCGGTTCTCGCTTTCTCTGGGCGCGCTTCAGCGCCCAAGCTAGAGCCTAGAGGTATGAACAAGCAGTATACTATGCCCTGGGTAACACTGATCTGTCTATGCTGACATCATGACCCACGGCAGGCGCGAACCGGACGACGGTGATGCTACCCGATCTACTAGCTAGCTAGCCAGGCTACTAAAACACTACACGGCGTAAGCTGTACCCATAGGACCCCTCTGCTGTTGACAACTGGACATTGGTCATTGTAAAAAGCTAGAAGCCTCTGTGATCGTGATATCGACATCAACATGCCGAAGCCAGCATGGTACTAGCTCACTGTTCGGACTAGGCTTCCAGCCATGATCATATGCATCATAGCTGAGCTGAGTTGTTAGTGATAAAAGCTAGCATAGAATACAGCTAATAAATTCAAACTGATAGTGATCAAAAAAGTAACAGGAACAAGTAAAGTAAAAAAGTTTTAATAAAAAAACTAAAAAGTGTAGGGATGACGCTTGCAAAAGTAAAGGAACAAGATGGGATGATGCTTGCAAAAGTAAAGGAACAAGATGGAAAAAAGTAAAGGAACAAGAGGGATGATGCTTGCAAAAGTAAAGGAACAAGATGGGATGATGCTTGCAAAAGTGAAGTATGAAAAGTCCCAAGTATCCCTACATCAGCGGCTTGAAAGAGGACGCAGTCCGATGAAGTAACTGACGGTTGTAAACAACTAGAGGTATCTGTGTTAGGAGGACGCAGTCCGATGAAGTAACTGATGGTTGTAAGCAACTAGAGGTATCTGTGTTTGGAGGACGCAGTCCGATTAAGTAATTGATGGTTGTAAAAGGTATAGGAAGAGGATTCCGCATTTGTCAGTTGCACGCCATCGCAGCAAGCCGCTGATGTAGGGATACTTGGGACTTTTCATACTTCACTTTTGCAAGCATCATCCCATCTTGTTCCTTTACTTTTGCAAGCATCATCCCTCTTGTTCCTTTACTTTTTTCCATCTTGTTCCTTTACTTTTGCAAGCATCATCCCATCTTGTTCCTTTACTTTTGCAAGCGTCATCCCTACACTTTTTAGTTTTTTTATTAAAACTTTTTTACTTTACTTGTAAATAGTAAGATAATAATGTTTCTGATTATACCATGCAGTATTAATATTTTTCCAGTTCCATCATTGAGTGTGTCAGTGTCTTCCAATGCTAGTACAGTACTGGATATCAGTGGATACAACTCCTTCACTGTACAGTGTGGAGGAACATTTAGTCCTAGCTCTCATCAATCAGGAGAATCACTTTCATTCATGTTAACCAGAAACAGTGTATCAGTCACTGATGGGCTTTCAACTAGTCCAGTGATGGCAACAGGAGATACAGTCTCTCAGAGCAGCTCAGTACAGCAGACTGCATCCTCAGGTCCAGCCACACTAGTCTACAACTGCACTGTTGAGTTTAGCATCAGTGGATCATTCATTACTACTGCCAGTAACACAACACAGGTCATTGTGAAGGGTGAGCTAGCCTTATTAGGGAGACACGGTAGTGTCTCCCTATGTAGGGTTGAACGAGAAAACAAGATGGCGGCTACATACAATGTATTAGCGTTCAAACGCTGATATTTCGCCTGGTGATGAATTTTATACGTCCAAAGACACTTAAATCTGCTATCTGGCGTTGCCCCATCTTACAGTAGCAAGGAGATCGCTCGAGATTGTTACTAAAGTGACGAACCTGGAAACGGTGAAAATCGAGTTTCGTCATCTTCGTTTTCTTCTTTCTTCTTTCTTCTTTCTTTCTTTCTTTCTTCCACTCGCCTAGCACCTTTACGTGAGCAGTGCCGAGACCAAAACACCCACGAACAGTCGTGAAATTCTCCTGGCATGTGCCTTTTGAACTTAGTTTTTAGCGAAACGGCGATATAAATTCCGCGATTTCTCGATCGTGATCCATTGTCAGCTAAGTGTTAGACGCCATTAATAATTATAGTGATTGCGCAATACGCACGTGACCAAGCTGTGGTTAGCGCACGTGACCAAGCACAAGCTTGAGTATCGCCACGCCGTATAGATCACAGAGAACACATATTTGTCTGGAGTCTTCGAAGAACGGTAAGCTAGCAAGCGCAGAATCACCATTCTGCCTTGCCAGATAATTATAACCGCCGTAAACAAGTGTGGGCGGGGCTCGTATGCACTGTATTCATGCATGCGTAGGCGAGCTGATATCTACAGCATAAGAATTATTTAGCTACAAGTTTAAAATTGTTAATAATAAAAAAAGACATCAACAACAGGAAAACCAAACCAATGGTGGAAACAAAGATGGCACAGTAATTGCATGATATTGAACTGCACTTCACTGAAAAAGAAAAAAAGGACACAAACAAGAAAATTAAAAAGATTTCTATCGAAATCAAAAGGATGTAGGGTTGTGAAATCTACCACTGGTCAACAATGTAAACTAACAAGGAACAAGCATGGAATGGTAACACGATTGACTTGCTAACAGACCATAGATCCCTACATCAGTGGCTGTACATAAGCTGTCACAAGCTGAATGCACGTCAGGTGTCAGTCAACAGCAACAAGCTAAGCTGAACTAGCTATAGTCAACTAAAGCAGCCACTGATGTAGGGATCTATGGTCTGTTAGCAAGTCAATCGTGTTACCATTCCATGCTTGTTCCTTGTTAGTTTACATTGTTGACCAGTGGTAGATTTCACAACCCTACATCCTTTTGATTTCGATAGAAATCTTTTTAATTTTCTTGTATACCATTGGCCCACATGCATCTCTCCTCTCAACCTACCTGGAACAGGTCCCTCACTACCAGCAGCTCCAGTAGTAGTGGCACCAGTGACTACACCAACATCTGCTGTTATACAATGGAGTGTTCCTGTAGTGACCTACCTCCTTGACAACTGAGCTAGCTAAGGAGGAGCACGTGACTTTAACCCATGCACCCACGCGTTGACGACCAGACCACGTCATCTCGTTGTTGGGCGTGTCACTGTAGGCGTGGTTTCTACTGGTCTACAACTATGGCGATTTTTGAGGGCTCTTGTAGCCAGCTTTTCCCGATTGTGTGACTGATTGCAGCTATCCAGGTACATTTAGATGACTGCGCCAGTAATTCCTACCAGTTCTGAATGCTTGCCATTGACCAATAGACAGAAGTAAGTGCAGCTAGCTATCTCGCTTGCTCGCTCGCTTCTTCCTCTTGCAAGCGGCTCAGGCCCCTTCGGCTAGACACGCACAGACACTACAAACATATCTTACCATTCACACAGTTCATATCTGTCTCTCAAAAAAAAAAAAAAAAAAAATATGTTCTTCACAGGATCGGAACCTTTGATCCTCAAAGGACCGACAGCGGAAACTTGTAAAGATGAAGGTTCCGCCTCCAAGCCGACAAAGGGGTGGTTTCACGGTACTTGAATGCCGCCTGCATCTCATTTCCTGTACAATAACCATTATAACTTGTGTTATTAATAAATTATTAATAAGTGGTCACTTACCATGAATATTAAGTATATTTGTAATTTTACAAGATTTCAGGGGTCAAAGAGATATCATTGGACAACCGAACACCGATAGAATCCAATCCAACTTTATGAGCACATTCAGAATGATTTGAAGGAACCCTGAATGTGACGACAACAAACAGCAACCAAAGAACTACAGCAGAAATGAACATACATTTTTTTTGCCGTCAGGTCTAGCACCCAATCCTCAGTACAGCCAGAAAGGTCACTGCAGGAGGTAACAAAGCAGCCAAACAAGCAGACAGAGAGACAGAGAGACAGACAGACAGACAGACAGACAGACAGACAAGAACAGTGCAAGCAGGTAAACTATAGCTTGTGGTATGCATCATAACAGCCAAGCTTGCACAGACGCACACGGCAATGACAGCAGGCAAAGCTAGTGTGTTTACAGGGCTTTAATTTCTTCTGTTGACAGTAGCGACACTCACCCCTTTTCATTTTAAGAGCCTTGACACTAACTAGCCGGCAGGGCTCACTAGCAGCGTCAGGACAAGGCTGTGGTAAGCAAGCTCGCTTGTGTGGTTTCCGGGCACTATCGAGAAGACAGTGCACCAGGTCCATACGGAATGCTAGTGAGTCCCTAGGCTTTATCAAGCAATGATTGCAGTTGTGTTTGTACAGCAGATGTGCATTGCTTACTGCTATGTCAAAGAGGTGGAAAAAAATTCGCAGCCAAGGACGCTTACATCGGTGATCGTTACCGTACGACTTTCGAAGCTGACCAGTTCGATCTACACCACCCATGAATTTATTGTATGCTGGAACTAGCGGAGGGCAGGTTTGCTTTACAAGGAGCTTGCGAACAGGACCTTTTGTCGTCATGCTAGGTGGGAATGCATTGGTCATGAATCTGACTAGTTTGCGATCTTCATATGCAAAACAGTTCACCTGTGACACACCTGTACCTACAGTAACACACTTGTAGTCACCCTTTGTAAACTTGAGTTTTTTACCTTTGAGGCAGGCAGGCAGCCCTACGCTGTCAGATTTAACTGTGCCGACAGTGTAGATATGTTTTTTACGCAGTGCAACAGTCAAATCAACACTAGTGAAGTAGTTGTCCAAATACAGCACATGATTAATGCCTTCAAACGGCTCCACCAAATCTAGCACTACTCTCTTAGCTAATCCTTTTTCTGGCTTAGCCGTGCACTTTCCAGCGTACAGCTGGAAGTTACACAGATATCCACAGCACGAGCACGAGAGGCTCCACATCTTGAAGCCTCTCTTGACAGGTTTTTTGGGCATTACGACCCTTCCTTTAGCCCTACCCTTGCACTTTATCATCAGCTCGTCAACTACAATCTCCTGAGTAGGGTTATAATTACGCAGGAATTCTGTCTGCAAACTGTGCACCAACGGCTTAACTCTGTAATGGCGGTCACTCTTATCTACCATGGGATCATCATCATTCACAAGGTGCAAATGCCGCCGCAGAAAGTCGAATCTGTCCCTAGTCATGCACTGCTTGATCGGTTCAACTCCCAGGTATTCATCGTTGCTCCAGAACATGCTGTATCTGGACATACCGTGCACACCCATCGCCAAAATTATGCCTAAGAATGTCCATACCTCCCTAGCTGTAGTTGGTGGTGCTTTACGAGCAAGACCTTGTGCCTGACGCTTGAGCATGTACCTGTTTGTCTCATCAGCTATTAGCTCACACAGTGGCAATGTCCACAGCCTCTGTAAATACTCTAGGGCGCTATTATGCCGAGGGTCTATACCCTGGGACGGACCGTGTGTGCCTAAGAATGTGGGATACATACCAGACTTTAGAACCTGACAGAGAGTTGCCTCCTTGATCTCGCGTCTCCTCTTGGGACTAGGAGGCTCTAATGCTTTCCCTCTGACCAGTATTCTCTCCAGACCTGTCTCTCCCTCCTCATCAGTGTCTTCACTGCTGTCCCCTTCAGAAGAAGCTGTCTCTCCCTCCTCATCACTCTGCTCACTGCTGTCTCCTTCATAAGAAGAGTCACTGTCATCAGAGCTCTCTCCTGAAGCGAGGACAACCCTCGGTAATACAGTGTGCACGTGCTCGGTAATCATAGAACTAACCAGTTGATTTCTCCCAGTCGCTTTCTTCAGTCTCGCTTTCTTCAGCCTCCTCATACCTGGATAGGCTGCAGTCTTCACTGCCATCGACGGAATAGCCGCCGGACTCGAGTTCTGAGCGTTCGACGGACGAACTAGCCATGACAACGCAAATACAGAATTTTTACCAATAACTCCTTGACAACTGAGCTAGCTAAGGAGGAGCACGTGACTTTAACCCATGCACCCACGCGTTGACGACCAGACCACGTCATCTCGTTGTTGGGCGTGTCACTGTAGGCGTGGTTTCTACTGGTCTACAACTATGGCGATTTTTGAGGGCTCTTGTAGCCAGCTTTTCCCGATTGTGTGACTGATTGCAGCTATCCAGGTACATTTAGATGACTGCGCCAGTAATTCCTACCAGTTCTGAATGCTTGCCATTGACCAATAGACAGAAGTAAGTGCAGCTAGCTATCTCGCTTGCTCGCTCGCTTCTTCCTCTTGCAAGCGGCTCAGGCCCCTTCGGCTAGACACGCACAGACACTACAAACATATCTTACCATTCACACAGTTCATATCTGTCTCTCAAAAAAAAAAAAAAAAAAAAATATGTTCTTCACAGGATCGGAACCTTTGATCCTCAAAGGACCGACAGCGGAAACTTGTAAAGATGAAGGTTCCGCCTCCAAGCCGACAAAGGGGTGGTTTCACGGTACTTGAATGCCGCCTGCATCTCATTTCCTGTACAATAACCATTATAACTTGTGTTATTAATAAATTATTAATAAGTGGTCACTTACCATGAATATTAAGTATATTTGTAATTTTACAAGATTTCAGGGGTCAAAGAGCTACTCTCCTGAACAATACACTGTCTACTACACTACCAACAGCAGTGGCTGTCCTACCAACTCAGATGAGGGCTACAACAAGAGTGTGACTGTTTATGGTCTCAACCAAACTGACTTCTTCACCATAAGAGACCAGCAGTACAATGTGACACTGAACAATCTTCATCCTTACACAGTGTACTGCTATAAAGTAGTGGCTATTAACACAGAGGGAAGAAATGAGTCCATGATGAGAATGTTTGAGACGAATGAAATTAGTGAGTTACCGCTTTCTGTTGCATCACTATAAATTATTTTAATTCACGTAGCTCCTAGTGGACCTCCTCAAAACTTGGATATCTCAGCTACATCTAGCAATATCACTCTCTCTTGGTCTCCTCCACTACTTTCACAACGTAATGGAATCATCATCAGCTATCTTGTCACCTGTACCATAAGTGATGTGAAAAATAATAACAGAATATCTGAAACCAGACTGGTCATACCTATTAATCCATTTACCAGCTACTCCTGTGCAGTGCGTGCAGCAACAATGGTGGGAGATGGTCCACCAGCAACAGTTAGTGGAGTCACTGATGAAGATGGTGAGTACATCATTCACTATAGCTACTGTGATATCACTCATGATGTGCTGTACAGTCCCTGCAGGACCACCTCGTCAGGTCTTTGTTATTCCTGAAAATTCGAAAACGATTAAGTTTATTTGGAGTGCTCCATCAACACCAAATGGAGTGATCACTGAGTACCAGCTCCAGTGTTCTGGTGGTGGACAAGTGTTTAATCGCACTGTGATGAAGACCACTATCACACTGAGTGGACTCCTACCATACACCAACTACTCCTGTAGCATCACAGCTCACACCAGTGTTGGAGGAGGACCTGCAGCAACTATCATTGTGACCACTCTACAAGATGGTGAGCATTTTTCATTGTGGTGCACATCTCATTGTTTTTTTTAGTTCCAGGGAAAATCAATAAAATAATGATGACAGATACAATAACATGGAACCCTCCTTTAGTTCCAAATGGAATAATCACTGGGTACTCACTCAATGTATCAACATCATCATCAACTGTGCTATTTTTTCCAAACATCAGTGATACTACAAAGACTCTCTCTAACTTAGGTAAATTAACCAAAGATCACTTTGTTATTTTTTATATACCTCTATAGATCCATTTGTTCCTTACTATCTTTCTATTGCTGCGCTGACAAGCAAAGGAAGAGGAGAATATGAAACAAAAGTTGATTTTACTTCACAAGGAGGTATGTTAGCGATTCATCTAGTTGTCACTTTACTTATTCTAAATCATACAGTGCCAGTTAATGGTCCTCATGATGTTCAGATCATGAGACTGTCCTCTACTCAACTTTTTGTGAGATGGAGTCCACTGAGTCTAGAAGAAGCCCGTGGGTTCATCACTCACTATACAGTGACTGCAGAGCCTGTTAGTACCACTCAAACGAGACTGCAAACTGAAGGCGTATTGAGTGTAAGAGCGCTTCCTAATGCTACCAGTGTGGTATTGTATGAGTTGAGCTCTGCATTAACCTATTGGATCACAGTATCAGCCAACACTGTCGTTGGAACAAGCACTAATAACAGCAGATGTCTAGCAAATCCATCAGGTACTGATCGTTACTTTAAAAGAATTCTATTTACTTCTTTTAACTTTTAGCACACTCAGACTTTGTATGCCAATCTTCTTTACAAGATATCAGCAGTTACTTTGGTGAAACTCAGTTAATCACAGCAGTGGTGGTTACATTCTTTCTCACCTTTGTTAGCACATTTGTGCTCAGTTTTTTGTTGTTTTTGTTGATAATGAAGAGATATGCAAAAGCTCAGAGCAAACTACAAAAGCAATCTGAACCAGCAGAGGGGACTTATGAAATGGTGAACACTGAGAAAACAGCAGAGGCTGAGTATGAGGTTATTGACTATAAAAAGAAAGGAGTGACCCTTGAAGAGAACCCAGCTTATTCTGTTCACACATTCCGTTCATAAACACATGACAGGTTCAACATTTATAACAAAAATACGTGTTATGTGAAAAGGTTTATATTTTGTTCATGTACTTAGAAGACTCTCCTGATATTGATGCATGACTCAAATTGTTGTTTATAATTGTTTCACAATTATGGCAAGAAAATGAGGGGATTTCACTTTAAAGTTATAAACATTTTTTTCAGCAACGCACTGCCTGAAAACATTACTGGATAAATGTTATGGTTTGATTGAAGGCTATGGTTGCAGGATAAACACAGTATACTAATCCAGATTCAAAAGTTGTGGAGGTCATATCTTCATGAGTAACAAAAAGCTTTATGTTGGAGATGAGCGCATTGCCAAGACCAAATAATGTAGAGCATATTGATGTATATAATTCTATACTAAGTAGACTATTGTGAGTGAGTGAGTGAGTGGGTGCTCATTGATGCTATTGACTACGTACATTTAACCTACTTAGTCTGTATTCATAGTCTTTTAGCGACTAATGTGTGGAGCCTGGACAAACTACAGGTCCGTAGCAATGATTTTTGGCCATCGAAACCAAACTGGGGGATAATAATTATTATTTACATCCCTTTTATGGCCATTTTAGCTATTTGCCACAATACAAATTTAATGTTGGACTCAAGTTATTTTTAATTATTACATATCTGTCAAAATGCTATACTTGAAATCAGGAGGTCCCAGAAAGAAAAATTACCGACCCCAGGCCAAAAAGTGGGTGAGTGGGTTGAGAGGTTTTTTACACAAAAAGTCATTTTGCGTAAATTTTAGCCACTACATTTCTGGTGCTCTGTAGAGTATTTTTGCAGGTTCTTGACACCAGAGGAGGTCTATATCATGCGGATATAACTTGCTTTTGTCATTATTTACATACATACACTGTAAAACCATAGATATCTATGGTAAAACGCAGGTATTATGCTGAGAAGGGTGTGGACTGGAGGCGTGGCTAGCATAGCTGGTCCTGAGCCAGGCAGTTATTCTACTCACCAGCTTCTGCGGTAGATTCAGCTGCACTCAGCTCTTGAGTGTTGTTCTTCCGTCGAAAGAAGCTATCCAATAGCAGCATCGCCGGGGTGCTTTTCTGTGACGAGCACTGCGCTTGTGCTCTGAAACGTGGTAGTCACGCTTAATCTTGGCTACATTCACAGCGGTAGTGCCGTTGCTTTCTGGTCTCTGCTGCTGGAGCAGTGTTCTGCATGATCGCGATCGATACTAGGCTGACGCACCCGCGCTATCGACAATGAGCTACGTGTACGCGATCGTCATCTTTTCATGAATATTAATTAGTTTGACTTGTGAATATCATTATATGACACATTATGACGTAGTGGGTTGGTGGGTATTGGGGCTATGTAAAAAACCGGCCTGGGGTCGAAAATTTCCGCCACTGGAACCCCCTGCTTGAAATCAATGAAAAAATGGAGGGGATTTACTGCTGTAACTTTTCACCTACGACTGGAATTCAAGCTTTGCAGTTGGATTTTGCACTGAGTGAACACCGTGTGGCTTTCCACTAAATATACACGTGGTATAGTGACCGTATGAGAATAATAATATTAGTACCACAACTTGTCTGTCGTGTCGGAGCGCTCTGACCGCTGCGGTTGCGACGGCCCTGAACTAGCAACTACTTTATACTGAAGATTTGAAGAAGAGCGATGTTGCAGCCGTCATCACTAGCCTTGTTAGTGACACTGTTAGCTGCTGTGATGAATGGAGCACAGTATAGCTCATCTGCTGATGTGTGCAAGAATTGTAAGTATTTCTTTACTTGTTCTGTATCTGATGTGTTGCTGTTCTTCAGGTACCATCAGTGAACTGATGATTACTCCATCACACAATATCACTATTGAGTCTGGTACTACTGTATCACTGAACTGCACTGCTAAGCATACAGGTGATCAAGATTGCTCAATGTGTTTGGTGTGGAAGCATAATGACATGCTTCTCTCTGATGTGATGTTTATAACGATCAATGAAACATTGAGTAGTACATTACCACTCACTGTCAACATGAGTACCCAAGGAGAGTATAGCTGCCAGACAAATGGGACAGATACAGAGATAGTACAGTCAGTAAACATTGAAATTTTTGGTAAGAAAATCACACTCTTCATACTGTTAATTTATATGAAATTTACAGAAATTATCATCACTGGACAATATCAGCAAATCCAATTAGGTAACACATCTACTGTTACCTGCAGTGTACCACAACTAATGAACACTAATATCAAATGGATATCACATGATGGAGCAGTAGTGAGCAGCTCAAGTGTTCTGATGCTGTTTGGTGACCACACCATTGATGGAAGAATATTCAGATGTGTAGTGAACTCACCACAGCTTTATTCTCCAGGAGAAAGAAATATCACTGTTTTAATTAAAAGTAAGTTTTAATGATATCATTGAAAAATTCATTTTTAAATTTCATAGATACATATGTCAGCATGGTAACGGTCTCTGTGAATAATCTAATGGTACCTGTTGGGACTAACACTTATCAAATGATTTGTATTGTCACTCTGAGTAGTTCTATTGGTCCTAATATCAGTGCTCTGAGTATATCATGGCAGCACAACAACCAGCCAGTTGACACATCACAAGATAGAGTTCAAGTTTCAGAGCCATTTGGTGCACTAAATTTTTTCAGCAATAGTTTCACACTCAGTGATATCAGTCAGCATGATAGTGGAGAGTATTGCTGCACTGCTAGTATTGCAGGTAATCAGACTAAACCAGAAGATTGTGTTGAAGTAAAAGTCACAACTAATGGTAAGTGTATTTCAGCATATTAACTGAAATTTTCATTATTTTGTCAAACTACCTACAGATGCAATTATAATTTCTAGAAATTTAAAAAATTTACATATCGGCAGCTCCGTACAGCTGATTTGCAGAACACCAAATTTGACAAACAGTGCTATCAAGTGGTTATCTCATGATGGGTCAGTGTTGAACAGCTCAGGTGTTCTGATACTACAGTCAGTGAACTACACTATCAATGGAACAATGATCACATGCTCAGTGAACTCATCACAACTGATAAACACCATCAATGAGACCATCACACTTACTGTACAAGGTGAGAAACATTTGATATTACATGCAGCATTGGTCACTCATCTCTGCAGCAACATCAGTTACTCAAGCCACTATTATCAACCCACCATCATATGTTGTTGATGGTGACCAGAATGTTGAGCTGCAGTGTACTGTCACACTGAGTAGCACCATTGGACCAGACTACAGTGCTCTCAGTATTGACTGGAGAGACACCACTGACACTATCATCAACAACTGCTCCAGCCCCCAGCCACATGGGAACACACAGATCAGTGACACCTTCTCTTGTAACCTGACACTAGCCACTATCTCAGCTACTAGTGCAGGACTGTACACCTGTAATGCTGCTATTACTGGAATTAGTGGTTCACGAGTTGGTTTTATTAATCTTCAAGTACAAGGTTTGGACATTAACATGCTTGTAAAGAATGAGATGCACTTTACAGCCACACAGGATCTCTAAAGAATGCTAGTTTCCTTACACCAGAGAATTCAGTTCTTGGACAGTCATCTGTGCTTACTTGTGAAGTGCACACTTCACTACCAGTCACCACTAACCTGCTCTCAGTCCAGTGGATGCACAGAGGGAGTCTGGTCACTGGTAGTGGTGGGTTTGTACTAAAGCAAGGATCAGGGCCAGGTGCTTCAGTGTATGTGACTGAGTTGACTCTGAATGAGACTACTGTTGAGAGCTCAGGACTGTACTCCTGTCGTGTGTCTACTGACAGACAACAAGTAACAGCTGAAGCCAACCTCACTGTAGCATGTGAGTGGATTGAGTTAAACTGTCATCATTTGATTGTCTCTTACAGTTTCTCATATTGATGTTCACACTGGACCATCCAATGGATTCCCCTCACAACCTCTACTGGGTACCAGTACTAGACTGAACTGCTCTGTCACACTCCATCCTCAGCTCAGCCAGCTCACCATCCTCACCATCCAGTACCTGTGGTCCTCTAATGGTGTGATAAGAGGCAGTGAACAGGAAATAGTGCTACCCAACTTGAGTCCAGCTGATGCTACAACCTACTCCTGCACAGTGATAGTCTCTTCAGCTAACCCAGGAGAATACCTGATCAGACAAATTAGTAATCAGTCAATGTATAACCTCAGAGCAAAAGGTGTGTAAAATATTCAATGTGATCTTATGATTTTTTCACAGTTCCAGCTCCAATTGTTCATCTCTCACCTGGTGGTAGAGGAGTTTATTATTCTGGAGAAGATCTCAATGTAACATGTATCAGTAGTGTAGTGGGTGCAGTGTTCACTTGGAGAACAGTTAATACCTTAACACAGCAACCATTGATCATACCAAATACTACTGTGAGCAGTGGTAGCAATACCAGTGTACTCATTCTCAGACCAATCAGAGTCAGTGATCCTGTTCTAGTGGACTTTATTTGTGCAATAATACTTCCTGAAAATTTGAACATTATCGGAAGTACGTCTTTAACTCTAGTCAATATAAACGGTAAGAATAAAATTTGTGATTGTTGTGAGATTGCAAGTTATGTAAAATATCTAGTTCCATCATTGACTGTGCCAGTGTCTTCCAATGCTAGTACAGTACTGGATATCAGTGGATACAACTCCTTCACTGTACAGTGTGGAGGAACATTTAGTCCTAGCTCTCATCAATCAGGAGAATCACTTTCATTCATGTTAACCAGAAACAGTGTATCAGTCGCTGATAGGCTTTCAACTAGTCCAGTGATGTCAACAGGAGATACAGTCTCTCAGAGCAGCTCAGTACAGCAGACTGCATCCTCAGGTCCAGCCACACTAGTCTACAACTGCACTGTTGAGTTTAGCATCAGTGGGTCACTCATTACTACTGCCAGTAACACAACACAGGTCATTGTGAAGGGTGAGCTAGCCTTTTATACCATTGGCCCACATGCATCTCTCCTCTCAACCTACCTGGAAC
Organism: Haliclona indistincta; assembly: GCA_964017065.1. Lineage (NCBI taxonomy): Eukaryota > Metazoa > Porifera > Demospongiae > Haplosclerida > Chalinidae > Haliclona > Haliclona indistincta. Next base: position 6,393,487 of record OZ024792.1, read on the forward strand.
AGGTCCCTCACTACCAGCAGCTCCAGTAGTAGTGGCACCAGTGACTACACCAACATCTGCTGTGATACAATGGAGTGTTCCTGTAGTGACCTACTCTCCTGAACAATACACTGTCTACTACACTACCAACAGCAGTGGCTGTCCTACCAACTCAGATGAGGGCTACAACAAGAGTGTGACTGTTTATGGTCTCAACCACACTGACTTCTTCACCATAAGAGACCAGCAGTACAATGTGACACTGAACAATCTTCATCCTTACACAGTGTACTGCTATAAAGTAGTGGCTAATAACACTGAGGGAAGGAATGAGCCAATGATAAGGATGTTCGAGACTACTGAAACTAGTGAGTGTGTCACTTAAAACTAAACTGCATGTTTTTGGTCACTTTTTACTTTATGCAGTTCCAAGTGGACCTCCTCAGAACTTCACTATCTCAACCACTTCCAGTAACATTACTCTATTCTGGTCTCTTCCTTTACTCTTGCAACGTAATGGAGTCATCATCAGTTACCTTGTTACTTGCTCTATTGGTGGTATAACAAGTAGTACAAATGTTTCTGAAACAAGCCTTGTCATATCTATTGATCCATTTACTAACTACACATGTTCTGTGAGTGCAGCAACAATGGTGGGAGATGGTCCACCAGCAACAGTTAGTGGAACCTCTGATGAAGATAGTGAGTACATCATTCACTATAGCTACTGTGATATCACTCATGATGTGCTGTACAGTCCCTGCAGGACCACCTCGTCAGGTCATTGCAATTGCTGAGAGCTCAACAACAACTACTCTATTTTGGAGTGCTCCAGCAACACCAAATGGAGTGATCACTGAGTACCAGCTCCAGTGTTCTGGTGGTGGACAAGTGTTCAACCACACTGTGATGGAGACCACAACCACACTGAGTGGACTCCTACCATACACCAACTACTCCTGTAGCATCATAGCTCACACCAGTGCTGGAGGAGGACCTGCAGCAACTATCAGTGTGACTACTCTACAAGATGGTAAGCTCAAAATTAAAATAGTGTGCCCAACACTATAATTATCAATCACTAATTCAGTTCCTAGCGGCCCTCCACAAAGCTTCAGACTAGTAGCCATGTCTCACAACATCACTCTCTCCTGGTCTCCTCCTCTTTCCTCACAACGTAATGGAGTCATCATCAGCTATCTCATCACCTGCAGCTCAGGAGGCAGCATCATCAACAGCACTAGAACCAGCAGTACTAGTCTGACCATCACAGGACTGCAGCCATTCACCAACTACACCTGTTCTGTGAGAGCTACAACAGTAGTGGGAGATGGACCAGCTGCAGTGAATACAGTAGAAACTCAAAAGGAATGTAGGTTCCTATGTTGAATAATAACTACATTTTATCTTTGCTCTATAGTTGTTTCAACAACTGCATGTATATGCCCATCTCCCTCACAAGATGTAACAGCTGCAAACAGCTTTACTACATCCCATCAACTAATCACAGCAGTGGTAGTTACATTCTTTCTCACTTTTGTTAGCACATTTGTGCTCAGTTTTCTGTTGTTTTTGTTGATATTGAAGAGGTCTGGGAATGCAAAAGCTCAGAGCAAACTACAAAAGCAATCTGAACCAGCTGAGGGGACTTATGAAATGGTGAATACTGAGAAAACAGCAGAGGCTGAGTATGACATTATAGACCATAACAAGAAAGGAGTGACCCTTGAGGAGAACCCAGCTTACTCTGTTCACACATTCCGTCCGCAGTAACTGAATTTCAATGACTTACATAATATAATCAAACATGTAGTTAGGTGCATGCATACAAGACTAAGTATTGTCAAGAGTTTATGTATAGTCTGTAGTTGCTAGGCATTGTGTGTGTTTGATACTTATGAGTATAATATCATTCTGTGTTGAAATTGCCTATTTTGGTGAAAATTGAAAGACACACAATCACGTGGGAGAACATTACCAAATCTCCCACTCTCACTTAGTTTTAATTTGTGTTAGAACTACTGTCAACAATTGTTTAATCACAGCTATGAGAATACAAACATCTGAACGAGTGATTAAAAGACCATTATTATTAGAGACGTCTAATACTCACGGCTCTGCTATTTTAGAAAGAACTTCTTTGAGCTATCACTGCACTCAAGGGATTGTACACTTGTTTTCCATTATCAGAAATACACAAAGTAGTTTGAAATGGTGCGTGGGTGTGAATAAACATCACCTTATTACTTAAAGTGTGATGTTTACAACTTCAAACGATCGCTGACAGAAATCGATCTGTTCAAAATGCTACAGCTGCTGTTGCTAGTCTTTGCACTAGCTGCTGTGAGCTGCTATGCTACGGATGGCACAAATTCTACTTCTACCTCTAACCCTTTGAATACTGATGTGTGCAAGAGTTGTAAGTATTTATTTACTTTTTTTGTATCTGATGTGTTGCTGTTCTTCAGGTACCATCAGTGAACTGATGATTAATCCATCACACAATATCACTATTGAGTCTGGTAATACTGTATCACTGAGCTGCACTGCTAAACATACAAGTGATCAAGATTGTTCGATGTGTTTGGTGTGGAAGCATAATGACAGGCTTCTCTCTGATGTGATGTTTACTTCGATCAATGAAACATTGAGTAGTGCATTACCACTCACTGTTAACATGAGTACCCAAGGAGAGTATAGCTGCCAGACAAATGGGACAGAGATAGTACAGTCAATAGACATCACAGCAGTCGGTTAGTGAGAATAAACATGCTCTACATGTAAGATTGGAATAATTAATGATGAATTGTCTTCTACAGATCTTTCAATCAAAGGGACATATACTAACATTCGTATTGGTGATACGACTATCATCACTTGTATGATAGCACCGCCTCCATTGAATACTGCCTATAAATGGCTGTTGTCAAATGGGCTAGTGGTGAATAGTTCGGATGTTCTGGAACTTATAGGAAGCCACACCATTGATGAGAGCAAATTTACATGTCTAGTGAATTCACCCCATCTGTACTCTCCTATTGAAAAGACTATTACTGTCACTGTACAAGGTATGTAGAGTATGCACTTAATACATCACTGACACAGTACTTAACTCATGTGCAGGTACTACTGTTTCTGATGTTAGTTTAAATGAAGACAACATATCTGCTCTCAAAGGAACTATTAACATAAGAATCAGTTGTACAATTACTCTCAACAATACCATTGGACCTGATTACAGTGCACTGAATGTCACATGGACACACAATGGCTCTCAATCTACAATGCTACAAGCTAATCCAAGTGGAATGAGTGGAGAGCCATCATCAATGTTCACTAGTGAAATGACAATTGACAGTAATGAATTCACGGACAGTGGCAGCTACTGTTGTGCTGCTGCAGTGATTGGATCTGGTGACTCAAATAAGATGGGCTGTGTCACATTAAATGTGTTAGGTAAATTAATACAACACCAATAATTTAAAAATAATTAATTGTTATGCACAGATATCAGCATATCAGGAGAACACTCAGATCTAACTGTTGGAACAACTTACAATATTACCTGCACTGTACCAGGTCTTGATGACTCTAGTGCCATAATGTGGACTAGTAGTGCAGCTGCTGTCCCTGTTTCAACAACAAACACTCTCACACTGCAGTCAGTGAATAACACATTGAATGGAACTGAGTTCACATGTTCAGTTAACCCAATGAAGTTGCACGCAAATAGTCCTATGATGAAAACAATTACTGTCACTGTACTAGGTACGTCTCATCACTCTACTCTTCAATTTATTTGTTAATTTTTTTCAAGATACAAGAGTGACATCAGTCTCCGTTGAGCCTCAGAGTGTCACTGCTCTTGTTGGGTCATCTCCAGTGGTATTCACTTGTACTATAACTCTGAATCATGATATTAGTCCTGATCTTAGTGCTCTGAATGTTGTCTGGACACAAGTTGCAATGTCTGACATATCCAGTGTTAATCCAAAACTGGGATCAAGTAATGTGTTTAGCAGTTCAATGATTGTATCAACTCACACTCCATCCTCTCGAAAGGAGTATTGCTGTAATGCTAGTATTATTGGGACTAATACTGCATCTGATTGTTCCTCTATTGAAGTTCTTGGTAAGAAAAGTACTTTTCATGTTGTTAATTTTCAAAAAATTTACAGACATTGTCATCACTGGACAATATCAGCAAATCCAATTAGGCAGCACATCTACTGTTACCTGCAGTGTATCAGAATTGATGAACAGTAATATCAAATGGATATCACTTGATGAGGAAGTAGTGAGCAGCTCAGGTGTACTGATGCTGTTTGGTAACCACACCATTGATGGAAGAACATTGAGATGTGTAGTGACATCAACACAAGTTCACTCTTCAGGAGAAACAGACATCACTGTTACTGTTAAAAGTAAGCCAGGTAAAATTAACAAATTCAATTTATGATTGTTTACAGATACATATGTCAGCATGGTAACGGTCTCTGTGAATAATCTTATGGTACCGGTTGCGACTGTCTCTTATCAAATTAACTGCTCTGTCACTCTGAGTAGTTCTATTGGTCCTAATATCAGTGCTCTGAGTATATCATGGCAGCACAACAACCAGCCAGTTGACGCATCACAAGATAGAGTTCAAGTATCAGAACCAATTGGTGCATTAACTATTTTCACAAATAGTCTCGCACTCAGTGATATCAGTCAGCATGATAGTGGAGAGTATTGCTGCACTGCTAGTATTGCAGGGAATCAGACTAAACCAAAAGATTGTGTTGAAGTACAAGTCACAACAAATAGTGAGTGTATTTCAGTATATTAACTTCACTTACTGTAAATTAACTTCAGACACAACTGCAATTAGTGGCAATTTTAAGAATATCCGAATAGGCAGCACACCTCGAATATTGTGTTCCACTCCTAATCTGATGGACAGTGCTATCAAGTGGTTATCTCGTGATGGGTCAGTGTTGAACAGCTCAGGTGTTCTGATACTACAGTCAGTGAACTACACTATCAATGGAACAATGATCACATGCTCAGTGAACTCACCACAACTGATAAACACCATCAATGAGACCATCACACTTACTGTACAAGGTGAGAGACATTTGATATTACATGCAGCATTGGTCACTCATCTCTGCAGCAACATCAGTTACTCAAGCCACTATTGTCAACCCACCTTCATATGTTGTTGATGGTGACCAGAATGTTGAGCTGCAGTGTACTGTCACACTGAGTAGCACCATTGGACCAGACTACAGTGCTCTCGGTATTGACTGGAGAGACAGCACTAACACTAGCATCAACAACTGCCCCAGTCCCCAGCCACATGGGAACACACAGATCAGTGACACCTTTTCTTGTAACCTGACAATAGCCACTATCTCAGCTACTAGTGCAGGACAGTACTCCTGTAATGCTGCTATTACTGGAATCAGTGGTTCAAGAGTTGATTTGATTAATCTTCAAGTACAAGGTTCGCCAACGCTTGATTGTTGCTGTTCATGATCATTGTCAGTATTAATTTTTATTCAATAGTTATTGATGTTAGTGGTCCCTTCAAAAACCTTACTCTCGGCAGTACTGCAGTGATCAACTGTAGTATAGCTGATCTGTCAGCTCCTACTATCAAATGGTTGTATCAGAATGGATCAGTAGTGAACAACTCACATGATCTGACTCTAGAACCAGTCAACTATACTCACAATGGAAGAGTGTTCACATGTTTGGTAAACTCATCTCAACTGTACTCTCCTGGACAAAAGAATATCACTGTCACTGTTAAAGGTATGTAACATCAGTAATTAATTGAGCCTTTGATCAGTATTTACCTCAGGTACTACTGTTTCTACTGTCACTATAAGTGAAGACAGCATATCTGCTCTCAAAGGAACTAACAACATTATCATCAGTTGTACAATCACTCTCAACAATACCATTGGACCTGATTACAGCGCACTGAATGTCACATGGACACACAATGGCTCTCAATCTACAATGCTACAAGCTACTCCAAGTGGAATGAGTGGAGAGCCATTATTAATGTTCACTAGTGAATTGACAATTGACAGTAATGAATTCACGGACAGTGGCAGCTACTGTTGTGTTGCTGCAGTGATTGGATCTGGTGACTCAAATAAGATGGGCTGTGTCACATTGAGTATGCTAGGTAAAAATCAATACATCGCTAATAATTTTTCAATCTTTGTATGCGTTGTTATGCACAGATATCAGCATATCAGGAGAACACTCAGATCTAACTGTTGGAACAACTTACAATATTACTTGCACTGTACCAGGTCTTGATGACTCTAGTGCCGTAATGTGGACTAGTAGTGCAGCTGCTGTTCCTGTTTCAACAACAAACACTCTCACACTGCAGTCAGTGAATAACACATTGAATGGAACTGAGTTCACATGTTCAGTAAACTCATCAATGCTGTACTCAGTTGGTAAAAAGGAAATATCCATCACTGTCAAAGGTATAATACATGTACTTCATTTATTATGAGCCTAATGCTTGTAATATGATGCTATTATAAATCTCTGCAGCAACATCAGTTAGTAATGTTACTACTATCAATCCACCATCATATGTTGTTGATGGTGACCAGAATGTTGAGCTGCAGTGTACTGTCACACTGAGTAGCACCATTGGACCAGACTACAGTGCTCTCAGTATTGACTGGAGAGACTTTATCACTGACGCTATCATCTACAACTGCTCCAGCCCTCAGCCACATGGGAACACACAGATCAGTGACACCTTTTCTTGTACCCTGACACTAGCCACTATCTCAGCTACTAGTGCAGGACTGTACATCTGTAATGCTGCTATTACTGGAATCAGTGGTGGGAGAGCTGGTTTTATAAATCTTCAAGTACAAGGTATGGACATGAACATGCTTGTAAAGAATGAGATGCACATTACTGCCACACAGGATCTCTTCAGAATGCTAGTCTCCTCACACCAGAGAGTGCAGTTCTTGGACAGTCATCTGTGCTCATCTGTGTAGTGCACACTTCACTACCAGTCACCACTAACCTGCTCTCAGTCCAGTGGATACACAGAGGGAGTCTGGTAAATAGTACTGAAAAGATTAAACAGGAAGGAAATGCTCCAGTGTATGTGACCAAGTTGAGTCAGTTGACTGCTACTGTTAACAGCTCAGGACTGTACTCCTGTCATGTGTCTACTGACAGACAACAAGTAACAGCTGAAGCCAACCTCACTGTAGCATGTGAGTGGATTGAGCTAAACTGTCATCATTTGATTGTCTCTTACAGTTTCTCATATTGATGTTCACACTGGACCATCCAATGGATTCCCCTCACAACCTCTACTGGGTACCAGTACTAGACTGAACTGCTCTGTCACACTCCATCCTCAGCTCAGCCAGCTCACCATCCTCACCATCCAGTACCAGTGGTCCTCTAACGGTGTGACAAGAGGCAGTGAACAGGAACTAGTGCTACCCAACTTGAGTCCAGCTGATGCTACAACCCACTCCTGCACAGTGACAGTCTCTTCAGCTAACCCAGGAGAACATCTAATCGGACAAATCAGTAATCAGTCAATCTATGAACTTATAGCGAAAGGTGACTTTGAGGTGTTGTTTATAAATAGTTATTATTAAGTTTTCTACAGTCCCAGCTCCAGCTATTCAACTCACACCTGGTGGTAACAGATCAGTTTATTATTCTGGAGAAGATCTCAATGTAACATGTATCAGTAGTGTAGTGGGTGCAGTGTTCACTTGGAGAGCAGTTAATATCACAACACAGCAACCATTGATCATATCAAATACTACTGTGAGCAGTGGTAGCAATACCAGTGTACTCATTCTCAGACCAATCAGAGTCAGTGATCATGTTCTAGTGGACTTTATTTGTGCAGTAGCATTTCCTGAGAATATGAACATCATCGGAAGTACATCTTTAACTCTAGCCAATATAAATGGTAATATTGGGTTTGTTATGTGGCTGTCAATATTATATTTTTCCAGTTCCATCATTGAGTGTGTCAGTGTCTTCCAATGCTAGTACAGTACTGGATATCAGTGGATACAACTCCTTCACTGTGCAGTGTGGAGGAACATTTAGTCCTAGCTTTACTCAATCAGGAGAATCCCTTTCATTCATGTTAACCAGAAACAGTGTATCAGTCACTGATGGACTTTCAACTAGTCCAGTGATGGCAACAGGAGATACAGTCTCTCAGAACAGCTTAGTACAGCAGACTGCATCTTCAGGTCCAGCCATACTAGTCTACAACTGCACTGTTGAGTTTAGCATCAGTGGATCACTCATTACTACTGCCAGTAACACAACACAGGTCATTGTGAAGGGTGAGCTAGCCTTGTATACTATTGGCCCACATGCATCTCTCCTCTCAACCTACCTGGAACAGGTCCCTCACTACCAGCAGCTCCAGTAGTAGTGGCACCAGTGACTACACCAACATCTGCTGTGATACAATGGAGTGTTCCTGTAGTGACCTACTCTCCTGAACAATACACTGTCTACTACACTACCAACAGCAGTGGCTGTCCTACCAATTCAGATGAGCTGGGCTACAACAAGAGTGTGACTGTTTATGGTCTCAACCACACTGACTTCTTCACCATAAGAGACCAGCAGTACAATGTGACACTGAACAATCTTCATCCTTACACAGTGTACTGCTATAAAGTAGTGGCTACTAACTCTGAGGGAAGGAATGAGTCAATGATGAGAATGTTTGAGACTAATGAAACTAGTGAGGGTCTTACTGAAACTAAACTGCATGTTTTTGATTACTTTTTACTTTATGCAGATCCAAGTGGACCTCCTCAGAACTTGACTAACTCAACAACTTCCATTAACATAACTCTATTATGGTTTCCTCCGCTGTCTTCACAGCGTAATGGAGTTATTGTCAACTACCTCATTACTTGCACAATTGGTGGTTTGAAATATAGTATGAGAATATCTGAAACAAGCCAAGTTGTAAATATCAATCCGTTCACTAACTACACATGTTCTGTGAGTGCAGCAACAATGGTGGGAGATGGTCCACCAGCAACAGTTAGTGGAACCTCTGATGAAGATGGTGAGTACATCATTCACTATAGCTACTGTGATATCACTCATGATGTGCTGTACAGTACCTGCAGGACCACCTCGTCAGGTCTCTATTATTGCCGACAGCTCAAAATCAATAAACGCTAGTTGGAGTGCTCCAACGACACCAAATGGAGTGATTAATGAGTACCAGCTCCAGTGTTCTGGTGATAACAAAAACTTAACCTCAGCAGTGATGGGCTCACAGACCACAACCACGCTGAGTGGACTCTTACCATACACCAACTACTCCTGTAGCATCACAGCTCACACCAGTGCTGGAGGAGGACCTGCAGCAACTACCAGTGTGACCACTCTACAAGATGGTGAGTCAACTAGTATAGATAATCCTCTCTTGATGTCATTCTCTCAGTTCCCAGTGGACCACCTCAGAACTTCACTATCTCAGACACTTCTCGTAGCATCACTTTCTCCTGGTCTCCTCCTCTCCTCTCACAACGTAATGGAGTCATCACTGGCTATAATCTAACCTGTACTGTTGGTGGAGTAACCGATAGTGCCAGATTGAGTGTTACTAGTCTGAACATACCAGCAGTTCCATTCATTAGCTACTCCTGTACTGTGAGTGCTGCAACTCTCGTAGGAGATGGTCATGCAACAGCAGTGATTAGTGGAGTCACTGATGAAGAGAGTGAGTATTTATCGCTATATAACACCTCTTCTCGTGAATACTGTATGTCTTCTCTTCGTACAGAACCTGGATCACCTCCTCGAGATTTAAACGGAGTTTCTAATGATTCTAGGTCACTAACTCTCACATGGAAAGCACCCATACAGCCAAATGGAGTGATCATTGAGTACCAGCTCCAGTGTTCTGATGGTGGACAAGTGTTCAACCACACTGTAATGGAGACTACAACCACACTGAGTGGACTCCTACCATACACCAACTACTCCTGTAGCATCACAGCTCACACCAGTGTTGGAGGAGGACCTGCAGCAACTACCAGTGTGACCACTTTACAAGATGGTAATATTTGTAGTCATCTCCTTATTGCCTGGTAATCTCATATTTCCTAGTTCCAATGGATAGTGTAAGAAACCTGACTGTCATATCAGTCTTGGGATCTAGTACTATTCTCAACATATCTTGGTTTCCTCCTGCAACACCAAATGGTGTCATCACTGACTATGAAGTCAACACATCATCACTAGCATCAATTGATGTTAGAAACTTTACTGCCAGTGAAGATTTTCCAGCCAATACTAGATTTTCAAGAAATATCACTAATCTAAGTTAGTGTCTGATGTTGATACTGATAATGATTTGAATCACTTCTACAGCTCCTGGAGTACCATACTATGTTAAGGTAACTGCTTACACTGTAAAAGGAAGAGGACCATACTCCGATGAAGTGATTAATTTCACAGAAGAAGACGGTAAATCACAGTTACCTCACTAGTACCATTGCATGTATGTAATCCTGCAGTTCCGTCAAAAGGTCCTGAAATTACTAACGTCACGAGACTGACAGATGGTTCTATCATAGTGATGTGGAAGCTACTCACTCTAGAGGAGGCTCGTGGGTTCATCACTGGATACACTGTCACTGCTCAACAAGCTGACTTTGAACTAGCCTTGAGACAGTCATCAATGAGTGTGACAGTATCGCACAACACAACCAGGGCTGTTATAACCGGACTGGATCCTAAACTAGCCTATTTGGTCTCAGTCTCTGCTGGTACAGTAGCTGGAATGAGTGAGACTAACAGCAGAGAAATGGCTGCCACAACCAGTGAGAGATGTCATATGAGAGATGAATGCAATTTTGAATAATCTTTCACAGATAACCTCTATGTATATCTGGTTCTTGGTGGTATAGCTGGTATTGGAGGTCTTCTGATATTGATTTGTCTCTGTGTCTTGATTTGCTGCTGTTATCGATGCTGCAAGAGGTATACTAGCTTCTGATGATAGAGGTGATTTTAATATTTTTGTAGGAAAACAAAAACCAAGAAAGTAGAGCTCGATCAATCACCGTACTGGATTGAGAAAGTGGAAAAGGAACGATATTCACCAGAGCTTATTGAAATGAAACCAGTTGTTGAAGAACGAGGTGCAATGTTCTTAAAAAAATTATGATTTTGATACTATTCCTAATTTTTAGTAGAGGAAGATCTGCAGTATCCTGCCATACCCTTGGGCAGGTTCCCAGACCATGTGCACTCCCTGCACCAGGATAGGGATGAAGGATTTGAGGAACAGTTCCATGTAATGCACTGCATACTATGACATTGAACTTCTGCCGTCTGTGCCGCAGGAAATTTGCACCATACCAAAGGGATCCTCTGAAATTGCAAGAAAAGAGGAAAATGCAGTCAAGAACAGATTTGAGAACATCTACTCATGTATAAAACACAACTAGTGTCATGATGTTATTATTTTTGCATCACATTAGATGATCATTGCTGTGTGTCTCTTAAACCAATCGAAGGAGAGGAAGGATCTGACTATATCAATGCATCATGGATTGATGTGAGGAGTATAGTACACACTATACATTGATAACATGTTATTTTGTACTGTAGAGATATAACAAGCCCAAAGCATACATAGCAACACAAGGTAAATAATTTTACAGTTGTCTTGCAAAATTTTGATGAATCATTGTAATTTTTTTGTACAGGTCCAATTGATGAAACAATTGGAGATTTTTGGAGGATGGTGTGGGAATATAAAGTGCCCTCAATTGTCATGCTCACTAACCTAGTTGAGAGGAATGTTGTGAGTGATGCAGCTCATGTACTGCTGCAGCTGTGCACTATATTCTGTGCATGTAGCTCAAGTGTTCTTGCTACTGGCCTAAAGATGTTGAACAAGAGCTGGACTGTGGTGACGGTCTGACAGTGCAGCTAGAAGAAGAGCTAGTTTTTGCTGAGTACAAGATCAAGAAATTTATTGTTTCAGATGTAAGCCAGTGCATTGATTGTCAACTTGTTCAAAAACTGATCTTTACAGGAATCTGACGAGAGCTCTCAATCATTACTTGTCACTCACTATCACTTCACTCAATGGCCAGATCATGGAGTACCTGCCTCAAAGCTGTGTCTCATCTCCTTCATCAAGCGATTCCGCAAACAGCATCCTCCTGAGGGTCCACCATTAGTGGTGCACTGCAGTGCTGGTGTGGGCAGGACTGGAACATTCATCGTACTGGACACCATGCTACAGAGGATCAAAGATGGAGGCAGCCTCAACATCTTCCAGCTTGTCTCACAGCTCAGGAAGAGAAGGACCATCATGGTGCAGAATATTGTAAGTGTGTTGCTATCGAGTCAATGCTGTCTCATTCATGTTACCTGTTCAGTCACAGTACAAGTATATTCACGATGCTCTGACTGAATACATCACATGTGGTGACACCTCATTTCCACTGATGGATGCACGCAAGCTGGTGAAGGAATTGAGCGAGTCACTTGACAGAAAGACAGGATTCGAAAAACAGTTTGATGTGAGTAATGACTAGATAGTGCTGTGACACTGGGTGTGTTTAATATGCAACAGTTGTTGGAGCGGCTAAGTCAGCCTCTAGATGACCTTGAGTTCAGCACATCAGATGCTGAAGCACATGCTGCTAAGAACAGATATGACTACAATTTGCCTTGTGAGTTCCAGCTGGTGACCACAAAAATTTATTTTATAACTTGTGTGTGGTTATGAATTACAGATAATGAGGCTCGAGTGGAATTGAACTCAGGCCCAACTGATTACATAAACGCAAGTCACGTGAATGTATGTGTAAACACTAGTGACTTCATAGAGTAATGTATGCTTCATTGCTCTATTAGGGATACAAGCAATGTAATGCATTCTTAGCCACTCAGTCTCCAATGGAGGAAACTGTGGCTGATTTCTGGCAGATGGTGTGGGATGAACAGAGCAAGGTTATTGTGATGCTGTGCAAAACTGAGGAACAGGGCAAGGTGTGCTTAACATAGTAACACAATGACATCATTGAGTGATCTTTTTATAGGAAGCATGTTACAAGTACTGGCCAAGCAGTGTTGGAGGAACACAGTGCTTTGGGATGACCACTGTAAAGCTGAAGCAGTCAACAGATTTGCAAGGAATAGTGACACGTACACTTGAAGTTATCAAAGAGGGGGACTACATCAATGTTAGTCATAGCCTATGTAATCATGCTGTACAAACATACTTAACGTGGGCATTTGTTTGTTCACAGACCAATGATAACTCACTTGTTGTGACCCAAATCCATTACAGCCAGTGGCCAGAGTACAGTGCTCCTACTGACATTGATGCTGTACTTAAACTAACTGACACTGTACTCAAAACAGCAATGTCAGCAAGTGACAACCCCATCACAGTCATGTGCAAGTAGGGAGAGCTCTTACACTATTTAGTAACATTACACACAATCTAATATTGTACAGTGATGGCGTGGGTAGGACTGGTGCCTTCATCTGCATCTACTCACAGCTGGAGAGGGTTAAAGTGGAGGGAGTGGGTGACATATTCCAGTTCATCAAGGACTCTCGCCTGAAGCGTAAGGGACTGGTCAGGCACCAGGTAAGCTAGGTTGAGAGGCTATAGCAAGCTAGGTATCATACTTGATTGTACCTTATACAGGAGCATTACAACTTCTGTTATGAAGTGATTGCTGAGTTTTCAGATACAATGGGTCTCTATGACAACTTCAAGAATGTTGTATAAAATATGAACGAAGTGCATCAAAGACTTAATAGTATAAAAATAGTGTAGCTGTTTCTTAAATCTGTATCACTCATTTGCTAGTTTTCTTGACATTAAGAGTTTTTGAACGAAATTAGCTATTGATTGAATTGTGTGTTCTATATTCACTGAGTCATTGTATGTCATTTTTGAATACAATGTGGAGTGTAAACATTTTTTATCCTTATGTAAATGCTATGGTTTGATTAAATAAACATGCCTACACGTAGGATTGGGAATAAATAATTATGATCATGTCAAACTGAAGACAGGTTCATTGATACATGTAATAGCCTGTATAGATAAATCTATACTAGCTATTAAAAAGTCTATGAGCTAATGATGAAATCCATAAAAACACTTGATTTTATTAGACCTTATAATTATCTCTTGAGCATGCATGCAGGTCAAGTTATAGAGTAGGTTTGATTTAATAGACATGAAACTACCTCTTCTCTTGTTTCGTTATAGTAACAAAGCTATTGATACTTTTCTAAAATGCTAGAGATAATTGATAATAATTTTTATCAGAGTCATGCATGTCTGTGTGAACTAAGTTATAGTGTTCACTTGCTTCTACAACATGATTACATATACCTAGTCCGTGCTTCAATCCTCTGTCTTCGAGGTTCTCGCACCAAGTGGAGATCTGTGAGTATGTTTGATGACCCCTCTTTGAACTTGATCATGAACTGTTAATAAATTATTATATCACAGTCTTATTTAAAATTTATATTTTTTCTTCTTTACCCGCTTGCCCTGTTATTGTTATCATGTAGTTTTGTCTCAAAATTTAGTTACATATACCTAGTTGTACACTTTATGATCACTTATACCCCGTTCACACTTGCAACCCGTATTGGCTCGCTCGGTTCAGCACGGATTAGTGCGCTGAGCGTACGCACTTACTAGTTATAACTTACTAGTATCACGTATCATAGTTTGCAAATCCGTTGTCTCCAGCTCACAACAATATAGCACGCTACGCATGCGCATAATTTCGTCAATGCGCATGCGTCTTGCTTGATGGAAAAGCTACGCAAAAAGTTGACAACTGACTTGCAAATTACGGTACAGTACGTACATACGAGCGCGCGGTTGTCGCGCACTCGTAGCAAATCGCGCATGCTCAGCTCACTTGCAGCACAGTTTGCGTTCACATTACGCACGCGACCAATGTCGACACTGGTTAGCCTGGTAGTGCAAAGCGAGCTGGGCCAGCACGGTTCGGCTCGCATTGGATAGCGTTCACACTAGGGGTAACGCGCGTCAACCCGGGCTGAGAAGGCAAGTGTGAACGGGGTATAAAAGAAGACCAAAATAAAAATTATTCACCCACATTGTTTAATTATAATAATAATAAGACTCGATCTTGACTGCAGATCAATGCTGTTCAAGAATCGTATCAAAATGTTGCAGAAATCGTTGCTAGTCTTGATATTGCTCGCTGTTTTGAGTGATTTTCCATCTACCACTTTTACTGATGCAACACCTTCATCTAAAACTACTGCTACCGATACAACACCTTCATCTGTAACTACTGCTACTGATCCTTCATCTGCAACTACTGCTACTGATCCTTCATCTGTAACTACTGCTACTGATCCTTCATCTGTAACTACTGCTACTGATCCTTCATCCGTAACTACTGCTACTGATCCTTCATCTGTAACTACTGCTACTGATCCTTCATCTGTAACTACTGCTACTGATCCTTCATCTGTAACTACTGCTACTGATCCTTCATCTGTAACTACTGCTACTGATACAACATCTTCTCAGGCCACATCAGTGCCTCCTTCTGTTATTAGCCAAGGTATTATAGATAGTCCGGTAATTTTAAAATCAAAATGGATATCAGCTCACTAAAGTAATCTCCTACTAGCCAATAACACAGGCTTAACACCATGAATCCCTATTAGGGAGGCACGGTAGTGACTCCCTATGTAGGGATGAACGAGAAAACAAGATGGCGGCTACATACAATGTAAAGAAATTAAAAAGATTTCTATCGAAATCAAAAGGATGTAGGGTTGTTAAATCTACCACTGGTCCACAATGTAAACTAACAAGGAACAAGCATGGAATGGTAACACGATTGACTTGCTAACAGACCATAGATCCCTACATCAGTGGCTGCTATATATTAGGGAGACACGGTAGTGTCTCCCTATGTAGGGTTGAACCAGAAAACAAGATGGCGGCTACACACAACTTTTGAACTTAGTTTTTAGCGAAACGACGATGTAAATTTGACGAGTCCACGATCACGAGCAGTTGCCAGCTAAGTGTTAGACGCCATTATTGTGATTACGCATTACGCACGTGACCAACCACACGAATTCTAGAAGTAGAGTATCGCCGTATGGAGAGCGCATATTGGCGTCTGGAGTCTTCGAAGAACAACTCACTGAGTAAGCTTGTGTAGTATCATCGTTCTGCTGCTTGCCAGACAGTATATCACAGCCATACAGAAATTTCTAAACCAGAGTGGGCGGGGCTCGTATGGAGTGCAATCCTGCATCATGCATGAATGCAATTATGCAAGAGCTAGTTTCAGTATTTAGGAATAATAATGAGCTACAATTGCAAGTTAATAAGATCAACAACAGCAAATGGTGGAATCAAAGAGATACATTATCTTGCCGAATTCGAACTGCAGCAAAAATTTGAAAAAGAAAAAAGGACACAAACAAGAAAATAAAAAGATTTCTAACGAAATCAAAAGGATGTAGGGATAAAGAAATCTGCTACTGGTCCACAATGTAAACCAACAAGGAGCAAGCATGGGCGATTGACTTGCTAACAGACCATAGATCCCTACATCAGTGGCTGTACATAAGATTTTGATTTTGATACAAGCTGAATTCATGTCAGGTGTCAGTCAACAGCAACTAGCTGAACTGCTATAGTCAGCCACTGATGTAGGGATCTATGGTCTGTTAGCAAGTCAATCGTCCATGCTTGCTCCTTGTTGGTTTACATTGTGGACCAGTAGCAGATTTCTTTATCCCTACATCCTTTTGATTTTGTTAGAAATCTTTTTATTTTCTTGTATCATTAGTGGCTGCTATATAGGTCAACTGAAAGCCCACCTTGAGTGTTATCCAGAACTGCAAGAATCCTGCAGCCACTGGTTTATCTTGGATAGTGGTAGTCAATTTGTGTAATAAACCGTTCATTGGAGATTGCTAAGCTGACATTTCTAAAAACCTATTTTTTGATTTATCCTTAAAATACAAGTGATGCATTATGACCTTAATATAATGGGTTATCAGTCTAACCTTGGTAAGATGTATCATTGCGATGTAATGTACTTTATCCGTAGAACTAAGAAAATTGAAAAAGATTTCTGACAAAAACAAAAGGAACAATGTAAACCAACAAGGAACTGGCACGGAATGGAGACACGATTGACTGGATAATAAACCATGCATCAGTGGCTGCAAATAATTATGTACTCTCATTTGTTCCTGGCCTATATAGCCAGTAAAGCAACCACTCATGTAGGAATGCCAGTCAATCATGTTACCATTCCATGCTGGTTCCTTGTTGGTTTACGTTATGGACCAGAGGGTAGAGTTCTATATCCCCTACATCCTTTTGATTTCGTCAGAAATCCTTTTCAATAGAATATAGTTTGGGAGGCATGGTAACACACAGACAAACTTAGTGCAAACAAACTATGGACACAGCGTTTAGTTATTAATAAAGTTTGGTCATCCTACTATGTGATTGTCCATAGTTTGTTCACATTAAATTTTGCTGTGTGCTACCATGACTCCCAAAATCATTATTACATGTACTGTGATATCACTCATGTTGTGCTGTACAGTCCCTGCAGGACCACCTCGCAAGGTCATTGTTATTGTTGAGAGCTCAACAACAATTGTTCTATTTTGGAGTGCTCCAGCAATGCCAAATGCAACGATTACTGAGTACCAGCTCCAGTGTTCTGGTGGTGGACAAGTGTTCAACCACACTGTGATGGAGACCACAGCCACACTGAGTGGACTCCTACCATACACCAACTACTCCTGTAGCATCACAGCTCACACCAGTGCTGGAGGAGGACCTGCAGCAACTACCAGTGTAACTACTCTACAAGATAGTGAGCTTATCTAAATTTTATAATTCAATCTAATTTTAAATTTTAGATCCTAGTGGACCTCCTTTAAATTTCATGTCATCAGTCAACTCTCGTGCCTTCAATCTCTCCTGGTCTCCTCCTCTTCCCTCACAACGTAATGGAGTCATCATCAGCTATCTCATCACTTGCAGCTCAGGAGGCAGCACCATCAACAGCACCAGAACCAGTCTGACCATCACAGGACTGCAGCCATTCACCAACTACTCCTGTAGCATCACAGCTCACACGAGTGTCGGAGGAGGACCTGCAGCAACTATCAATTTGACTACTTTACAAGATGGTTTGTATATTGATAAAATTTAAATCACATACATGTTCTTTTAGTTCCAGGTGGTCCTCCTGTAAACTTTAATATCTCGGACACATCCCATAACATCACTCTCTCCTGGTCTCCTCCTCCTTCATCACAATGGAATGGAGTCATAATTGGTTATAATCTCACCTGCATTATCAATGGGATGATAAGTAGTATGAGTGTTATAGAAACAAACCTGACTATAGCTATAGATCCATTTACCAGCTATTCCTGTACTGTGAGGGCAGCAACAATGGTGGGAGATGGTTCACCAGCAACAGTTAGTGGAACCTCTGATGAAGATGGTGAGTACATCATTCGCTATAGCTACTGTGATATCACTCATGATGTGCTGTACAGTCCCTGCAGGACCACCTCGTCAGGTCTTTGGAGTAGCTACCAACTCAACTTCAATCCTTTTTGTTTGGAGTGCTCCAGCAACACCAAATGGAGTGATCACTGAGTACCAGCTCCAGTGTTCTGGTGGTGGACAAGTGTTCAACCGCACTGTGATGGAGACCACAGCCACACTGAGTGGACTCCTACCATACACCAACTACTCCTGTAGCATCACAGCTCACACCAGTGCTGGAGGAGGACCTGCAGCAACTACCAGTGTAACTACTCTACAAGATAGTGAGCTTATCTAGATTTTATAATTTAATCTAATTTTAAATTTTAGATCCTAGTGGACCTCCTTTAAATTTCATGTCATCAGTCAACTCTCGTGCACTCAATCTCTCCTGGTCTCCTCCTCTTCCCCCACGACGTAATGGAGTCATCATCAGCTATCTCATTACCTGTAGCTCAGGAGGCAGCATCATCAACAGCACCAGAACCAGCAGTACCAGTCTGACCATCACAGGACTGCAGCCATTCACCAACTACGCCTGTAGCATCACAGCTCACACGAGAGTCGGAGGAGGACCTGCAGCAACTATCAATTTGACTACTTTACAAGATGGTTTGTGTAATGATAAAAATAATTTAAATCACATACATGTTCTTTTAGTTCCAGGTGGTCCTCCTGTAAACTTTACTATCTTCGGCACATCACATAACATCACTCTCTTTTGGTCTTCTCCTCTTCCCTCACAACGTAATGGAGTCATCATCAGCTATCTCATCACCTGCAGCTCAGGAGGCAGCATCATCAACAGCACCAGAACCAGCAGTACCAGTCTGACCATCACAGGACTGCAGCCATTCAACAACTACACCTGTTCTGTGAGAGCTGCAACAATAGTTGGAGATGGACTAACGGCAATGAAGATTATATTAACAAATGAGGAGAGTAAGTGTTTGTCTTCATTTCCTCTTCAAAATAATATGCTGCTCTTTGTCTAGAACCAGGATCACCTCCAGATATGATTGTGATTATAACTATAACTTCAAAGAGTGTTACACTCACTTGGAAGCCCCCAACAGAGCCTAATGGATTCATCACTGAATATCGATTCCAGTGCTCTGGAGAAAATCATGCGGTCAGCAGCAATGTAATGGGCTCACAGACTACAACCACACTGAGTGGACTCCTACCATACACCAACTACTCCTGTAGCATCACAGCTCACACCAGTGTTGGAGGAGGACCTGCAGCAACTACCAGTGTGACAACTCTACAAGATGGTTAGTCTGAATCTGATAGAGATTATTCTGTATTCAAGTGTAACTTCTTCAGTTCCCAGTGGACCACCTCAGAACTTCACTATCTCAGTAACTTCTCGTAGTATTGCTTTCTCCTGGTCTCCTCCTCTCCTCTCACAGCGCAATGGAGACATCACTGGCTATAATCTAACATGTACTGTTGGTGGAGTGACCAATAGTGCCAGATTTATTGTTACTAGTCTGACCTTACCAGTAGAGCCATTCACTAACTACTCCTGTACTGTGAGTGCTGCAACTGTGGTTGGAGATGGACTTCCAACATCAGCAATTAATGGAGTCACTCATGAAGAGAGTGAGTGTTTCTCACTAGTATCATGCTTTTCATTGTGTTTTTCTGTCTCTACAGAACCGGAATCCCCTCCCAATAATTTTTCTGGTGTTTCAAAGAATTTTTCATCGATATTTCTTAATTGGGACATACCTCAGAAACCAAATGGAGTGATTACTCATTATCAGCTCTACTCATCTGGTGGTGGACAAGTGTTCAATCGCTCTGTGATAGAGACCACAACCACACTGAGTGGACTCCTACCATACACCAACTACTCCTGTAGCATCACAGCTCACACCAGTGTTGGAGGAGGACCTGCAGCAACTATCAATTTGACTACTTTACAAGATGGTTTGTGTATTGATAAAATTTAAATCACATACATGTTCTTTTAGTTCCAGGTGGGCCTCCTGTAAACTTTACTATCTCTGGCACATCACATAACATCACTCTCTTTTGGTCTCCTCCTCCTTCCTCACAATGGAATGGAGTCATCATTGGTTATAATCTCACCTGCACTATTAATGGGATGACAAGTAGTATGTTAATTTCAGAAACAAACCAGACTGTAGCTATAGAACCATTTACCAAGTATTCCTGTACTGTGAGGGCAGCGACAATGGTGGGAGATGGTCCACCAGCAAATGTTAGTGGAACCTCTGATGAAGATGGTGAGTACATCATTCACTATAGCTACTGTGATATCACTCATGATGTGCTGTACAGTCCCAGGACCACCTCATCAGGTCTTTGGTATTGTTGAGAATTCAACAACAATTATTCTATTTTGGAGTGCTCCTGCAATACCAAATGGAGTGATCACTGAGTACCAGCTCCAATGTTCTGGTGGTGGACAAGTGTTCAACCACACTGTGATGGAGACCACAACCACACTGAGTGGACTCCTACCATACACCAACTACTCCTGTAGCATCACAGCTCACACCAGTGCTGGAGGAGGACCTGCAGCAACTACCAGTGTGACCACTCTACAAGACAGTGAGCCTATCTAGATTTTATAATTTAATCTAATTTTAAATTTTAGATCCTAGTGGACCTCCTTTAAATTTCTTGTCATCAGTCACCTCTCGTGCACTCAATCTCTCCTGGTCTCCTCCTCTTCCCCCACAACGTAATGGAGTCATCATCAGCTATCTCATCACCTGCAGCTCAGGAGGCAGCATCATCAACAGTACCAGAAAAAGCAGTACTAATCTGACCATCACAGGACTGCAGCCATTCACCAACTACACCTGTTCCGTAAGAGCAGCGACAATCAGAGGAGATGGACCAGCTACAGTGAATACTATATTAACAAATGAGGAGAGTAAGTGTTCATTTGTCTTCAGTTTCTCTCTAAATAAAATGCTGCTCTTTGTCTAGAACCGGAATCACCTCCCAATAATTATTCTGGAGTTTCAAAAAATTCTACATCAATATTTCTTCATTGGAATATACCTCAGAAACCAAATGGAGTGATTACTCATTATGAGCTCTACTCATTTGGTGGTGGTCAAGTGTTCAACTGCACCGTGATGGAGACCACAACCACACTGAGTGGACTCCTACCATACACCAACTACTCCTGTAGCATCATAGCTCACACCAGTGCTGGAGGAGGACCTGCAGCAACTACCAGTGTGACCACTTTACAAGATGGTAATATTTTGTAGTCATCTCCTTATTGCCTGGTAATCTCATATTTCCTAGTTCCAATGGACAGTGTAAGAAACCTGACAGTCATATCTGTCTTGGGATCTAGTACTATTCTCAACATATCTTGGTTTCCTCCTGCAACACCAAATGGTGTCATCACTGACTATGAAGTCAGCACATCATCACTAACACCAATTGATGTTAGAAACTTTACTGCCAGTGAAGATTTTCCAGCCAATACTAGATTTTCAAGAAATATCACTAATCTAAGTTAGTGTCTGATGTTGATACTGATAATGATTTGAATCACTTCTACAGCTCCTGGAGTACCATACTATGTTAAGGTAACTGCTTACACTATAAAAGGAAGAGGACCATACTCTGATGAAGTGATTAATTTCACAAAAGAAGGCGGTAAATCACAGTTACCTCACTAGTACTATTGCATGTATGTAATCCTACAGTTCCATCACAAGGTCCTGAAATTACTAACATCATGAGACAGACAGATGGTTCTATCATAGTGATGTGGAAGCTACTCACTCTAGAGGAGGCTCGTGGGTTCATCACTGGATACACTGTCACTGCTCAACAAGCTGACTTTGGACTAGTCTTGAGACAAACAGCAAACACTGTGGGAGTGTCACCAAATGATTCAATGGCAACAATACATGGTCTTGATCCTAAACATGCCTACAACATCACACTGTCAGCTCACACTAGTAAAGGGAAAAACTCCAGCAGCACTCTCCTTCAACCCAGTGGTGAGTCAATGATTATATCTCACTATATTAAACATTCATATTTCATTTATTACACAGAAAAACTATTTAGTCATTTAGTTGTTAGTGGATCTGGTATTCTTGGTTTCGTGATAGTGGCTGTTCTAATACTGATCACATGTGTATTAATGGTGTGTATTTTCACAAGGTAAAAAGGAATGAAGTATGCTTCTTCATTGCTGGTTGATGAAATTTTCCTATAGGTATAAGAGAAGGAAGATATCAGGTGTTCATCTCAAGGTTGAGCTGAGCAAGTATCGTGTGAAAGACGACAGCGACGAGACAATAGAACTAAGGATAATTCAAATGGACAATGATAATGATAATGATGGAGGTACTGTACTACCCTCACATGCACTGTAGTAGCTGATTACTCAAATTTAGAGGACAAAGCTTCAAGGACGATTCCTGTTAAACAATTCCCAGCATATGTCAAACTATTGCACAGTGATAGAGACAGCTCATTTGAAGATCATTTCCAAGTAAGCACATTGTACTCATTCATTTTGTAATTGATTATAATTTTATGCAGGCAATCAATAAGCTTCCTAAAGGCTCCAATGTGATAGCAAAGAAACAGTGTAATGTTCCAAAGAACAGATTTGAAAACATATGCTCATGTATGTGTGTCTATAGTTAATGTTAATAGTGTGTACTTGACTCATTTACACACACACACAGATGATCACTCGTGTGTTGAGTTATCTCTGATTGATGATAAGGAAGGTACTGACTACATCAATGCATCATGGATTGATGTGAGTACTGATCTCATTATTAATTACACTTGTAAATTTTAATGATGCAATGTATTTTACAGAATTTCAGAAAGACAAGAGCATACATTGCTTCACAAGGTAAGAAAGAATAGACATGTTTGCTGTCATTTGTCTGTCTTTCGTTATTCAGGTCCACTTGATAGCACAATTGGTGATTTCTGGAGAATGGTATGGCAGTATAATATACCTGCTGTTGTGATGCTCACTAACCTGGTGGAGAGGACTGTGGTAAGTTTTAGTACACTTAGTGTTTCGATAAAATTTCTCTTAATAGAAAAAATGTTCTTGTTACTGGCCGGAGGAGATTGATCAACCAATGGATGTTGGATATGGTATCAGTGTGACACTAGTAGAGGAACACATACTAGCTGAGTATAAGATCAAAGAGCTATTGATTACTAATGTAAGACACAATAATTACTGATTAACTCATAATGACTGTATTCCAGACCTCAGAGGAAGACTGCAAACCACGTCGTGTATTCCACTATCACTTCACTCAATGGCCAGATCATGGAGTACCTGCTTCAAAGCTGTGTCTCATCTCCTTCATCAAGCGAGTCCGCAAGCAGCATCCTCCTGAGGGTCCACCATTAGTGGTGCACTGCAGTGCTGGTGTGGGCAGGACTGGAACATTCATCGTACTGGACACCATGCTACAGAGGATGGAAATCGAAGGAGATCTCAAGGTCTATGATTTTGTAACTCAACTGAGGAAGAGGAGGACTCTCATGGTTCAGAATATGGTGAGTATATAGCTACTAAAACAGTGTCTCACATACTGTTTGTGACTACTCTATAGGCTCAGTACATATACATTCATGATGCTCTATCAGATTACATTACATGTGGAGACACTTCATTTCCTCTCATGAATGCTCATGTTACACTGAGGGAACTCAGCAATGTCGACGAGAATGATAAAAGTGGCTTTCAGAGACAGTTTGAGTTACTTGAAGAGCTGAGTGAGCCTCCTGAAGGAGCTGATACTTCTGAAGCAACCGCTAATATGAGCAAGAATCGATACACTTACAATTTGCCATGTAAGTTGTGTAAACAATAAGTGTAACTATCTTAGTTACTTGAACTGTTTAGATAACAGCACTCGTGTGTGGCTAAACAGTGGTCAAACTGACTATATCAATGCCTCTCGTGTTCATGTGAGCTATCCATGCACTATAACCAGCTGCATCATGCATTATCACACATGCAGGGCTACAAACGACGAGGAGCATTCCTAGCCACACAAGCACCAATGAAAGAGACAGTGGAGGACTTCTGGCACATGATATGGGAGACACAGAGCAAGGCTATTGTGATGCTGTGTAACCTGGAGGAGGAGGGGAAGGTAGGATGTGTGTGTGTCCATGTTACTAGCTATCATCATGTGTGGTCTACTGTAGGAGACATGTTATCAGTATTGGCCAACTAAAGCTGAAGGAACAGCAGTGTATGGTAACATGACTGTTAAAATATTGCAGGAGGCAAGTGAGCTTGATGGACTCATAGTACGTAAGCTAGAGATCATTCAGGAAGGAGATTACATCAACGTTGCTGTGAGTGACACTATCTCTGTAGCTACAGGCTATGATTAATGATGTCATGTTCTAGAGTGCTGCTGGTAGTTTTGAGGTGACACAATTTCACTACCAGCGCTGGCCAGAGAATATGAAACCATTTCCATCTGATGTTGTTGACTTGTTGAATTCACTCATCAAAGCTCAGGTGGCAGCTGGTAACAAGCCAATTACTGTGATGTGCAAGTATGTGATACAAACACATTAAGCATCAACAATAACAACATGCATAATTTTTATTGTTATACTCAAAATTTTTCACTGCAGTGATGGTGTAGGCAGGACAGGCGCCTTCATCTGCATCTACTCACAGCTGGAGAAGGTCAAAATGGAGGGAATGGGTGACATATTTCAGTTCATCAAGGACTCTCGTCTGAATCGCAAGGGAATGGTCAGGCACCAGGTGAGATACATCACTCTAAATCTGTCAGGTTATGTTTTTTCCTAAAGGATCACTACATCTTCTGCTATGAAGTGATTGCTGATTTCTCCGACACTATGGGGGTGTACGACAATTTCAGGAATGTCATGTGATCAACACTGTATGACAATGGATTGTGATTATGGACTAACCTATATATTAAACTGCTGACATGTTAACTGTTCATTAGGTGTACTAGACAGGCACAAAACAGGTACTAATAGTCTGAATGTGGACACTATAATGCTGTAGTTATTAACTCTCACAATTATATACACTCATGTTTGTGTTTCAGTAGAAAACCTCTGTTCAATTTATGTTGTTGCTATATGCTTTTAGCTAGTTAGTTACAATCAATATTCTTCGAAGCATTAAAGAGTAGCTGCAGTCTGTCTTTGGGTACGATCTTTCCATAATGTGATGACCTTGAATCTTCATGTCTGCCCAAGTCAAGATTGAGGTGAGTGTTTCTATATTATGCACTCTCTGGATATTTTTCTCTTGCAGACTGCTCGTACGCACACTGGAAGTCACAAAGAGGGGGACTACATCAATGTTAGTCATAGCCTATGTAATCATACTGTACAAGCATACTTAACGTGGGTGTTTGTTTGTTCACAGACCAGTGATAACTCACTTGTTGTGCCGGACCAAGATCCCAGCACTACAATAGTAAGTATGCATTATGCATGATTCAATATAATCTTATTGCAGTGTAACAAGACAAGTTTTCATCTGCATTTCCTTGAATAAATGCCTGGGCGTGTATACAAGGAAATATGGTACTCAAAATCAGTGACTTATTCAGAATACTAGCTTTCTGCAGTTAAGAAAGTCAAGTAAGCAATCTGCTTTAACTTTCTAGGCAGAATTTCTAGCTGCATGTTGATTAAGTTGTGTACACCTGTGCACACCATTATTCAGTGATTATTAACCCTTGGCGCATGCGCGTGCATGGGTTACGGTACTTGCTCTGTCATTCTATTTACAAAGAGATCACATTGTGTATGGTTCTAAGCTCATGTTGACTGATGTTTGTCACAGCTACAGAGAGTAAACATTTATTTACCATTGTGTAAATGTTATGGTTTGATTAAAACAATCATGCCTAAAGAACTGCATGAGAAAGCAATGATGGATATGTTCACTATTTTCGTTATTAAAAATTGTAGTGCTTATCTGACAAAAATTTGAGAAAATTTTTTAATTTTGAAATGAGATCAGTTTTTATGTGCAAAAATTTTTGTTGTCTAATTTAATCAGTTTAGGTACATGATCATATTCTCACACAATTGTGATATCTTTTTGTGTAGGCGTGGATAAACATCGATCATTATTTAAGCTCAAATTCGAAGTTTCACACTTAGACGAACTGTCAAACATGTTGCTGCAGCTCTTGTTGCTGTCATCTGTTGCTGTGAGCTGCTATGCTCAGAGTGCATCAGGAAATGATACAGATTCAAGCTCCTCCACTTTAGATGATGATGTGTGCAAGAATTGTAAGTATTCCTTTACTTGTTCTGTATCTGATGTGTTGCTGTTCTTCAGGTACCATCAGTGAACTGATGATTACTCCATCACACAATATCACTATTGAGTCTGGTACTACTGTATCACTGAACTGCACTGCTAAGCATACAAGTGATCAAGATTGCTCAATGTGTTTGGTGTGGAAGCATAATGACAGGCTTCTCTCTGAGGTGATGTTTACAACGATCAATGAAACATTGAGTAGTACATTACCACTCACTGTTAACATGAGTACCCAAGGAGAGTATAGCTGCCAGACAAATGGGACAGAGACAGAGATAATAAAGTCAATAGACATCACAGCAGTAGGTCAGTGAGAAAAAACATGCTCTACATGTAAGATTGGAATAATTGATTAACTGTCTTTAACAGGTGTCTCAATCAAAGGGACATATACTAACATTCGTATTGGTAATACGACTATCATCACTTGTATGATAGCACCACTTCCATTGAATACAACCTACAAATGGCTGTTGTCAAATGGGCTAGTGGTGAATAGTTCAGATGTTCTGAAACTTATAGGAAACCACACCATTGATAAGAGCAAATTTACGTGTCTAGTGAATTCACCCCATCTGTACTCTCTTATTCAAAATACCATTACTGTCACTGTACAAGGTATGTAGGGTATACACTTTATACATCACTGACACTGTACTCAACACATTGTGCAGGTACTACTGTTTCTGATGTTAGTTTAAGGGAGGACAGCATATCTGCTCTCAAAGGAACTAATAACATAATGATCAGTTGTACAATCACTCTCAACAATACCATTGGACCTGATTACAGTGCACTGAATGTCACATGGACACACAATGGATCTCAATCTACAATGCTACAAGCTAATCCAAGTGGAACGAATGGAGAGCCATCATCAATGTTCACTAGTGTATTGACAATTGACAGTAATGAATTCATGGACAGTGGCAGCTACTGTTGTGTTGCTGCAGTGATTGGATCTGGTGACTCAAATAAGATGGACTGTGTCACCTTAAATGTGCTAGGTAAAAATTAATACATCACCATTAATTTTAAAATCATTGTTATGCACAGATATCAGCATATCAGGAGAACACTCAGATCTAACTGTTGGAACAACTTACATTATTACCTGCACTGTACCAGGTCTTGATGACTCTAGTGCCATAATGTGGACTAGTAGTGCAGCTGCTGTCCCTTTTTCAACAACAAGCACTCTCACACTGCAGTCAGTGAATAACACATTGAATGGAACTGAGTTCACATGTTCAGTAAACTCATCAGTGCTGTACTCAGTTGGTAAAAGGAAAATATCCATCACTGTGAAAGGTATAATACTTCTGTTATTATGAGTCCAATGCCTGTAGTATGATGCTATTATCCATCTCTGCAGCAACATCAGTTACTCAAGCCACTATTATCAACCCACCGTCATATGTTGTTGATGGTGACCAGAATGTTGAGCTGCAGTGTACTGTCACACTGAGTAGCACCATTGGACCAGACTACAGTGCTCTCAGTATTGACTTGAGAGATAGCACTGACACTATCATCAGCAACTGCTCCAGCCCCCAGCCACATGGGAACACACAGATCAGTGACACCTTCTCTTGTAACCTGACACTAGCCACTATCTCAGCTACTAGTGCAGGACTGTACACCTGTAATGCTGCTATTACTGGAATTAGTGGTGGGAGAGTTGGTTTTATTAATCTTCAAGTACATGTACAAGGTATGGACATGAACATGCTTGTAAAGAATGAGATGCACATTACTGCCACACAGGATCTCTTCAGAATGCTAGTCTCTTCGCACCAGTGAATGCAGTTCTTGGACAGTCATCTGTGCTCACTTGTGAAGTCACCATTTCACTACCAGTCACCACTAACCTGCTCTCGGTCCAGTGGATGCACAGAGGGAGTCTGGTCACTGGTAGTGGTGGGTTTGTACTAAAGCAAGGATCAGGGCCAGGTGCTTCAGTGTATGTGACTGAGTTGACTCTGAATGAGACTACTGTTGAGAGCTCAGGACTGTACTCCTGTCGTGTGTCTACTGACAGACAACAAGTAACAGCTGAAGCCAACCTCACTGTAGCATGTGAGTGGATTGAGCTAAACTGTCATCATTTGATTGTCTCTTACAGTTTCTCGTATTGATGTTCACACTGGACCATCCAATGGATTCCCCTCACAACCTCTACTGGATACCAGCATTAGACTAAAATGCTCTGTTACACTCCATCCTCAGCTCAGCCAGCTCACCATCCTCACCATCCAGTACCGGTGGTCCTCTAATGGTGTGACAAGAGGCAGGGAACAAGAACTAGTGCTACCCAACTTGAGTCCAGCTGATGCTACAACCTACTCCTGCACAGTGACAGTCTCTTCAGCTAACCCAGGAGAACACCTGATCAGACAAATCAATAATCAATCAATGTATAACCTCAGAGCAAAAGGTGTGTCACATACAGGCAATGTGATCTTTTAATTTTTTCACAGTTCCAGCTCCAATTGCTCATCTCTCACCTGGTGGCAGAGGAGTTTATTGTTCTGGAGAAGATCTCAATGTAACATGTATCAGTAGTGTAGTGGGTGCAGTGTTCACTTGGAGAGCAGTTAATATTATAACACAGCAACCATTGATCATACCAAATACTACTGTGAGCAGTGGTAGCAATACCAGTGTACTCATTCTCAGACCAATCAGAGTCAGAGATCATGTTCTAGTGGACTTTATTTGTGCAGTAGCATTTCCTGAGAATATGAGCATCATCGGAAGTACATGTTTAACTCTAGTCAATATAAACGGTAAAAATATTTTTGTTGTGTGGCTGTCATTATTTGCAATTTTCTAGTTCCATCCTTGAGTGTGTCAGTGTCTTCCAATGCTAGTACAGTACTGGATATCAGTGGATACAACTCCTTCACTGTACAGTGTGGAGGAACATTTAGTCCTAGCTCTCATCAATCAGGAGAATCACTTTCATTCATGTTAACCAGAAACAGTATATCAGTCATTGATGGGCTTTCAACTAGTCCAGTGGTGGCAACGGGAGATACAGTCTCTCAGAGCAGCTCAGTACAGCAGACTGCATCCTCAGGTCCAGCCACACTAGTCTACAACTGCACTGTTGAGTTTAGCATCAGTGGATCACTCATTACTACTGCCAGTAACACAACACAGGTCATTGTGAAGGGTGAGCTAGCCTTGTATACCATTGGCCCACATGCATCTCTCCTCTCAACCTACCTGGAACAGGTCCCTCACCACCAGCAGCTCCAGTAGTAGTGGCACCAGTGACTACACCAACATCTGCTGTGATACAATGGAGTGTTCCTGTAGTGACCTACTCTCCTGAACAATACACTGTCTACTACACTACCAACAGCAGTGGCTGTCCTACCAACTCAGATGAGGGCTACAACAAGAGTGTGACTGTTTATGGTCTCAACCACACTGACTTCTTCACCATAAGAGACCAGCAGTACAATGTGACACTGAACAATCTTCATCCTTACACAGTGTACTGCTATAAAATAGTGGCTACTAACACTGAGGGAGGGAATGAGTCTATGATGAGAATGTTTGAGACTACTGAAACTAGTGAGTGTGTCACTTAAAACTAAACTGCATGTTTTTGGTCACTTTTTACTTTATGCAGATCCAAGTGGACCTCCTCAGAACTTCACTATCTCAACCACTTCCAGTAACATTACTCTATTCTGGTCTCTTCCTTTACTCTTGCAACGTAATGGAATCATCATCAGTTACCCTATTACTTGCTCTATTGGTGGTATAACAAGTAGTACAAATGTTTCTGGAACAAGCCATGTCATATATATCAATCCATTCATTAACTACACATGTTCTGTGAGTGCAGCAACAATGGTGGGAGATGGTCCACCAGCAACAGTTAGTGGAACCTCTGATGAAGATGGTGAGTACATCATTCACTATAGCTACTGTGATATCACTCATGATGTGCTGTACAGTCCCTGCAGGACCACCTCGTCAGGTCATTGCTATTGCTGAGAGCTCAACAACAACTACTCTATTTTGGAGTGCTCCAGCAACACCAAATGGAGTGATCACTGAGTACCAGCTCCAGTGTTCTGGTGGTGGACAAGTGTTCAACCACACTGTGATGGAGACCACAGCCACACTGAGTGGACTCCTACCATATACCAACTACTCCTGTAGCATCACAGCTCACACCAGTGCTGGAGGAGGACCTGCAGCAAACACCAGTGCGACCACTCTACAAGATGGTGAGTCAAATTTAATATACCCAACACTATAATAATCAATCACTAATTCAGTTCCTAGCGGTCCACCACAAAGCTTCAGACTATTAGCCATGTCTCACAACATCACTCTCTCCTGGTCTCCTCCTCTTCCCACACAACGTAATGGAGTCATCATCAGCTATCTCATCACCTACAGTTCAGGAGGCAGCATCATCAACAGCACCAGAACCAGCAGTACCAGTCTGACCATCACAGGACTGCAGCCATTCACCAACTACACCTGTTCTGTGATAGCTACAACAGTAGTGGGAGATGGACCAGCTGCAGTGAATACAGTAGAAACTCTAAAGGAATGTAGGTTCCTATGTTGAATAATAACTACATTATATCTTTGCTCTATAGTTGTTTCAACAACTGCAAGCATATGCCCATCTCCCTCACAAGATGTAACAGCTGCAACCAGCTTTACTACATCCCATCAACTAATCACGGCAGTGGTAGTTACATTCTTTCTCACTTTTGTTAGCACATTTGTGCTCAGTTTTCTGTTGTTTTTGTTGATAATGAAGAGGTCTGGGAATGCAAAAGCTCAGAGCAAACTACAGAAGCAATCTGAACCAATTGAAGGAACATATGAAATGGTGAACACAGAGAAAACAGTAGAGGCTGAGTATTAGGGAGGCACGGTAGTGCCTCCCTATGTAGGGATGAACGAGAAAACAAGATGGCGGCTACATACAATGTATTAGCGTTCAAACGCTGATAGTACGCCTGGTGATGAATTTTATACGTCCAAAGACACTTAGATCTGCTATCTGGCGTTGCCCCATCCTACAGTAGCAAGAAGATTGCTCGAAATTGTCACTAAAGTGGCGAACCTGGAAATGGTGAAAATCGAGTTTCGTCATCTTCGTCTTCTTCTTCTTTCTTCTTCCACTCACCTAGCGCCTTTACGCGACCAGTGCCGAGACCAAAACACCCACGAACAGTCGTGAAATTCTTCTGACATGTGCCTT
This sequence comes from Haliclona indistincta, assembly GCA_964017065.1. Lineage (NCBI taxonomy): Eukaryota > Metazoa > Porifera > Demospongiae > Haplosclerida > Chalinidae > Haliclona > Haliclona indistincta. The sequence goes on from OZ024792.1 coordinate 6,425,674, forward strand.
TTGAACTTAGTTTGTAGCGAAACGACGATATAAATTTGACGAGTTCACGATCACGAACAGTTGTCAGCTAAGTGTTAGACGCCATTATTGTGATTACGCAATACGCACGTGATCAACCACACGAATTCTAGAAGTAGAGTATCGCCGTATGGAGAGCGCATATTGGCGTCTGGAGTCTTCGAATAACAACTCATCGAGTAAGCTCGTGTAGTATCACCGTTCTGCAGCTTGCCAGACAGTATCACAGCCGTACAGAATTTTTTAAACTAGAATGGGCGGGGCTCGTATGCTGTGCATAATGCATGAGCTAGTTTCAGTATTTAGGAATAATAAATTATGACATACAAGTTCTCACATAAAGAAATTATCATCAACAGCAAACCAAACAATGGTGTAAACAAAGAAATACAGTTGAACCGCACCAAAAATTTGAAACTCAAAAAAGGACACAAACAAGAAGTAAAAAAGATTTCTAAATTCTAACGAAATCAAAAGGATGTAGGGATAAAGAAATCTGCTACTGGTCAACAATGTAAACCAACAAGGAACTAGTATGGAATGGTAACATGATTACAGACCATAGATCCCTACATCAGTGGCTGCAGTTCAGCTAGTTGCTGTTGACTGACATCTGACATGCATTGAATTGAATTCAAGCCACTGATGTAGGGATCTATGGTCTGTAATCATGTTACCATTCCATACTAGTTCCTTGTTGGTTTACATTGTTGACCAGTAGCAGATTTCTTTATCCCTACATCCTTTTGATTTCGTTAGAAATCTTTTTTACTTCTTTGACATTATAGACCATAACAAGAAAGGAGTGACCCTTGAGGAGAACCCAGCTTACTCTGTTCACACATTCCGTCCACAGTAACTGAATTTCAATGACTTACATAATATATAATCAAACATGTAGTTAGGTGCTTGCATACAAGACTGTATTGTCTAGAGTTCATGTATAGTCTGTAGTTGCTAGACATTGTGTGTGTTTGATACTTTTTGAGTATAATATCATTCTGTGTTGAAATTGCCTATTTTGGTGAAAATTGAAAGACACACAATCACGTGGGAGAACATTACCAAATCTCCCACTCTCACTTAGTTTTAATTTGTGTTAGAACTACTGTCAACAAATTGTTTGATCACGACTATGAGAATACAAACATCTGAACGAGTGATTAAAAGACCATCATCATTAGAGATATCTATTACTCACAGCTCTGCTATTTTAGAAAGAACTTCTTTGAGCTATCACTACACTCAAGGGATTGTACACTTGTTTCCATTATCAGAAATACACTAAGTAGTTTAAAATGGTGCGTGAGTGTGAATAAACATCACCTTATTACTTAAAGTGTGATGTTTATAACTTCAAACAATTGCTGACAGGAATTGATCTTTCCAAAATGCTACAGCAGCTGTTGCTAGTCTTTGCACTAGCTGCTGTGAGCTGCTATGCTACGAATGACACAAATTCTACCTCTAACCCTTTGGATGTTGATGTGTGCAAGAGTTGTAAGTATTTCTTTACTTGTTCTGTATCTGATGTGTTGCTGTTCTTCAGGTACCATCAGTGAACTGATGATTACTCCATCACACAATATCACTATTGAGTCTGGTACTACTGTATCACTGAGCTGCACTGCTAAACATACAAGTGATCAAGATTGCTCAATGTGTTTGGTGTGGAAGCATAATGACAGGCTTCTCTCTGATGTGATGTTTACAACGATCAATAAAACATTGAGTAGTACATTACCACTTACTGTTAACATGAGTACCCAAGGAGAGTATAGCTGCCAGACAAATGGGGCAGATACAGAGATAGTACAGTCAGTAAACATCAGAGCAGCTGGTTAGTGAGAATTATTGACAGTCAAAATTTTTTCTGCCTTATTACAGGTATCACTATCAATGGAGTATATACTAACATTCGTATTGGCAATGAAACTATTGTCACTTGCATGATAGTACCGCCTTTATCAAATACTACCTATAAATGGCTGTCACAGACAAGATCAATGGTGACTAGTTCAGATGCTCTGGAACTTACAGGAAACCACACTATTGACGAGAGCAACTTTACCTGTCTCGTGAACTCGTCACAACTTTACTCTCCCATTGAAAAGACAATCACTGTCACTGTACAAGGTAATTAATTTTTCGCATTGCTTAATTAATTATTTTTCTTTCCTGCATTAGACACAGCAATAAAACAGGTTCAAATTGAAATAGACAACTTTTTTGTTCTGTTAGGAACAAAAAATGTTCAAATAGACTGTTCAATCAATACCACTAACTCGATTGGATCATTGTTCAATGCACTACAAGTACTCTGGAAATTGAACGGAACTGAAATATCACATACTATACCCACACCACTAGAATCAGAAAACATTGAACACACTGACTCATTCACAAGTACACTGACAGTTAACATCACAGAATATGATAAAGCTGGTAACTACTGCTGCATTGCCTCACTAGCTGGGATTGCAAGAAATGTGTCTGACTGTATATTAGTCACTGTGTCAGGTAGTTATGTGCATTTTCATTATTTGCCTAATGATTGAATTGCGTCGATTTTTTTAGAAATATCGATATCTGGAGATTACTCTGATCTTCAAGTGGGAAGTACCCAAAATATCACATGCACTGTGCCAGGAATACCACCAGAGGAGGTGATGTGGAGTGGTACATGGAGCAGAGCATCCTTATCATCAGATGTTCTCATGTTCAGCTCTCTTGACAGCACTCTCAATGGAACTGAGTTTATATGTTCAGTGAAATCAAACAAATTATTCATACCTAGTGAAAGAAAGATAACATTCACTGTGCAAGGTTAATATCTGTAATAATTTATTAACTTTTAGCTTCTTAAATGCAGATACAAGTATTTCACAAGTGTCAGTTGATCCAATGACTATAACAGCACTCAGTGGAACAACTAATGTAACACTCACTTGCTGTATTCAACTGAACAATGATATAGGACCAGACCATAGTGCCCTGAATGTGTCTTGGTGGAGTCCAGCATCAACTAAACCTGGGTTACTAACTGCAGAGACACAGATTGAGAAATCATTCAGTAGCACTCTAAACATACCACTTATTACTCAAGGAGGACAGTACTGTTGCAATGCTTCTCTGGCTGGGAACTCAACTGTGGTATCTTCCTGTACAAATGTGCAAGTTCTAGGTAATTTAATTTAAATAACTCTTAACCATGTGTCACCTTTTATTATGTAGACATTGAAATAAGTGATTCCTTCCAAACCCTTACTCTCGGCAGTACTGCAGTGATCACTTGTAGTGTAGCTACTGTGTCTACTACTGCTTTCAAATGGTTGTATCAGAATGGATCAGTAGTGAGCAACTCACATGTTCTGACTCTAGAACCAGTCAACTATGCTCACAATGGAAGAGTGTTCACATGTTTTGTGAACTCATCTCAACTGTACTCTCCTGGTAAAAAGAATATCACTGTCACTGTTCAAGGTATGTAACTTCAGTATTTTATTGAGCCTTTTTGATCAGTATCTAATTCAGGTACTACTCTTTCTACTGTCACTATAAGTGAAGATAACATATCTGCCCTCAAAAGAACTAACAACATTATCATCAGTTGTACAATCACTCTCAACAATACCATTGGACCTGATTACAGTGCACTGAATGTCACATGGACACACAATGCTTCTCAAGCTACAATACTACAAGCTAATCCAATTCCAATCAGTGGAACAGAATCAAAAATTTTTAACACGAGAGTTACAATTGACAGTAATGAGTTCACGGACAGTGGCAGCTACTGTTGTGTTGCTGCAGTGATTGGATCTGGTTACTCAAATAAGATGGACTGTGTCACATTAAATGTGCTAGGTAAAAATCAATGCGTCACCAATATTTTTAAAATCATTGTTATTCACAGATATCAGCATATCAGGAGAACGCTCAGATCTAACTGTTGGAACAACTTACAATATTATATGCACTGTACCAGGTCTTGATGACTCTAGTGCCATAATGTGGACTAGTAGTGCAGCTGCTGTCCCTGTTTCAACAACAAACACTCTCACACTGCAGTCAGTGAATAACACATTGAATGGAACTGAGTTCACATGTTCAGTGAACTCAATGAAGTTGCACGCACATAGTCCTACGATTAAAACAATTACTGTCACTGTACTAGGTACGTCTCATCAGTCTACTCTCAAATTTATTTGTTAATTTTTTTCTAGGTACAAGAGTTAAATCAGTCTCCATTGAGCCTCAGAGTGTCACTGCTCTTGTTGGGTCATCTCCAGTGGTATTCACTTGTACTATAACTCTGAATCATGATATTGGTCCTGATCATAGTGCTCTGAATGTGTACTGGACACAAGATGCAATGTCCAGCATCAGTCCAAACCTGGGACTACATAGTATTTTTAACAGTTCAATAACTGTATCAACTCACACTCTGTCCTCTCGAAAGGAGTATTACTGTAATGCTAGTATTATTGGAACAATTACAGTTTCAGATTGTTCCTCAATTGAAGTTCTTGGTAAGAAATCACACTCTTCATACTGTTAATTAATATGAAATTTATAGAAATTGTCATCACTGGGCAATACCAGCAAATCCAATTAGGCAACACATCCACTGTTACCTGCGGTGTACCAGAATTGATGAACACTAATATCAAATGGATATCACATGATGGAGCAGTAGTGAGCAGCTCAGGTGTTCTGATGCTGTTTGGTAACCACACCATTGATGGAAGAACATTCAGATGTGTAGTGAACTCAACACAGGCTCATTCTCCAGGAGAATCAAATATCACTGTTACTGTCACGAGTAAGAGATCAAATCAAAATTCATTTATTTTTCTGATAATTTTACAGATACGTATGTTAGCTTGGTAATGATCCCTTCGAATAATCTAATGGTACCGGTTGGTAATAATTCTCATCAACTGACTTGTCTTGTCACTCTGAGTAGTTCTATTGGTCCTAATATCAGTGCTCTGAGTCTATCATGGCAACATAACGATCAAATGATCAGGTCTTTACATGATAGAACTCAAGTGTCAGAACCAGAAATTAGTGGAGAAAATTCTTTTACCAGTAAACTGACACTCAGTACTATCAGTGAGCATGATAGTGGAGAGTATTGCTGCACTGCTAATATCACAGGGAATCAGACAGAATTAAAGAGTTGTGTCGAACTAAAGATCACAACTGATGGTGAGCAACTCATACAACTTTTATGTAATTTTCTCATTTTAAAATAATGTTATCAGATGCAATAACTATTTCTGGAAATTATACTCAATTACAAATTGGCAAGACAATGCAGCTATCATGTGGTGTACCAAACCTGATGGACAGTAGTATCAAGTGGTTATCTCATGATGGGTCAGTGTTGAACAGCTCAGGTGTTCTGATACTACAGTCAGTGAACTACACTATCAATGGAACAATGATCACATGCTCAGTGAACTCATCACAACTGATAAACACCATCAATGAGACCATCACACTTACTGTACAAGGTGAGAGACATTTGATATTACATGCAGCATTGGTCACTCATCTCTGCAGCAACATCAGTTACTAATGTCACTATTATCAACCCACCATCATATGTTGTTGATGGTGACCAGAATATTGAGCTGCAGTGTACTGTCACACTGAGTAGCACCATTGGACCAGACTACAGTGCTCTCAGTATTGACTGGAAAAACTTCAGCACTGACACTATCATCAACAACTGCCCCAGCCCCCAGCCACATGGGAACACACAGATCAGTGACACCTTCTCTTGTAACCTGACACTAGCCACTATCTCAGCTACTAGTGCAGGACTGTACACCTGTAATGCTGCTATTACTGGAATCAGTGGTTCAAGAGTTGGTTTTATTAATCTTCAAGTACAAGGTTCGCCAACGCTTGAATGTTGCTGTCATGATCATTGTCAGTATTAATTTTCATTGAATAGGTATTGATGTTAGTGGTCCCTTCCAAAACCTTACTATCGGCAGTACTGCAGTGATCACCTGTAGTATAGCTGATCTGTCAGCTCCTACTATCAAATGGTTGTATCAGAATGGATCAGTAGTGAGCAACTCACATGATCTGACTCTAAAACCAGTCAACTACAATCACAATGGAAGAGTGTTCACATGTTTAGTGAGCTCATCTCAACTGTACTCTCCTGGTCAAAAGAATATCACCGTCACTGTTAGAGGTATGTAACTTCAGTATTTTATTGAGCCTTTTTGATCTGTATTTACCTCAGGTACTACTGTTTCTACTGTCACTATAAGTGAAGACAACATATCTGCTCTCAAAGGAACTAACAACATTATCATCAGTTGTGCTATCACTCTCATCAATACCATTGGACCTGATTACAGTTCACTGAATGTCACATGGACACACAATGGCTCTCAGTTGCATGAACAAGCAGCAGTGCTACAAGCTACTTCTAGTGGAATGAAATCATCAATGTTCACAAGTGTATTGACTGTTGACGGTAATGAATTCTCAGACAGTGGAAAATACCAGTGTGCTGCAGCAGTGATTGGATCAGGTGACTTAGTAAAGATGGACTTTATCACATTGAATGTGCTAGGTATCAACTAATGTTGCTGTCATGTACTACCATCATTGTCATTTGTCTGTTGAATAGGTATTGATGTTAGTGGTCCCTTCCAAAGCCTTACTCTCGGCAGTACTGCAGTGATCACTTGTAGTGTAGCTACTGTGTCTACTACTGCTTTCAAATGGTTGTATCAGAATGGATCAGTAGTGAACAACTCACAAGTTCTGACTCTAAAACCAGTCGACTATACTCACAATGGAAGAGTGTTCACATGTTTGGTAAACTCATCTCAACTGTATTCTCCTGGTCAAAAGAATATCACAGTCACTGTTCAAGGTATATAAGTTCCTATTGAAACTTTCTGCATTCTTAATTATTAACAGGTACTACTGTTTCTACTGTCACTATAAGTGAAGACAACATATCTGCTCTCAAAGGAACTAACAACATTATCATCAGTTGTACAATCACTCTCAACAATACCATTGGACCTGATTACAGTGCACTGAATGTCACATGGACACACAATGGCTCTCAATCTACAATGCTACAAGCTAATCCAAGTGGAATGAGTGGAGAGCCATCATTAATGTTCACTAGTGTATTGACAATTGACAGTAATGAATTCACAGACAGTGGCAGCTACTGTTGTGTTGCTGCAGTGATTGGATCTGGTGACTCAAATAAGATGGGCTGTGTCACTTTGAGTGTGCTAGGTAAAATTAATACATCACCAATATTTTTAAAATCATTGTTATGCACAGATATTAGAATATCAGGAGAACACTCAGATCTAACTGTTGGAAGCACTTACAACATTACTTGCACTGTACCAGGTCTTGATGACTCTAGTGCCATAATGTGGACTAGTAGTGCAGCTGCTGTCCCTGTTTCAACAACAACCACTCTCACACTGCAGTCAGTGAATAACACATTGAATGGAACTGAGTTCACATGTTCAGTGAACTCACCAGTGCTGTACTCAGTTGGTGAAGAGAAAATATCCATCACTGTGAAAGGTATAATACTTCTGTTATTAAGAGCCCAATGCTTTTAGCATGATGCTATAATCAATCGTTGCAGCAACATCAGTTACTCAAGCCACTATCATCAACCCACCATCATATGTTGTTGATGGTGACCAGAATGTTGAGCTGCAGTGTACTGTCACACTGAGTAGCACCATTGGACCAGACTACAGTGCTCTCAGTATTGACTGGAGAGACAGCATTGACACTATCATCAACAACTGCTCCAGCCCCCAGCCACATGAGAACACACAGATCAGTGACACCTTCTCTTGTAACCTGACACTAGCCACTATCTCAGCTACTAGTGCAGGACTGTACTCCTGTAATGCTGCTATTACTGGAATTAGTGGTTGGAGAGTTGATTCGATTAATCTGCAAGTACAAGGTTTGGAAATTTGCGCCAATGCTTGAAATGTACAATTTTTGACATATACATGTACAGGATCACTTCAGAGTGCTAGTCTCCTCACACCAGTGAATACTGTTCTTGGACAGTCATCTGTGCTCACTTGTGAAGTGCACACTTCACTACCAGTCACCACTAACCTGCTCTCAGTCCAGTGGATGCACAGAGGGAGTCTGGTCACTGGTAGTGGTGGGCTTGTACTAAAGCAAGGATCAGGAGCAGGTACCTCAGTGTATGTGACTGAGTTGACTCTGAGTGAGACTACTGTTGAGAGCTCAGGACTGTACTCCTGTCATGTGTCTACTGACAGACAACAAGTAACAGCTGAAGCCAACCTCACTGTAGCATGTGAGTGGATTGAGCTAAACTGTCATCATTTGCTTGTCTCTTACAGTTTCTCTCATTGATGTTCACACTGGACCATCCAATGGATTCCCCTCACAACCTCTACTGGGTACCAGCACTAGACTGAACTGCTCTGTTACACTCCATCCTCAGCTCAGCCAGCTCACCATCCTCACCATCCAGTACCAGTGGTCCTCTAATGGTGTGACAAGAGGCAGTGAACAGGAACTAGTGCTACCCAACTTGAGTCCAGCTGATGCTACAACCTACTCCTGCACAGTGACTGTCTCTTCAGCTAACCCAGGAGAACACCTGATCAGACAAATCAGTAATCAGTCAATGTATGACCTCAGACCAAAAGGTGTGTTATATAGACAATGTCAATTTTCAATTCTTTATTTTCTTACAGCTAGCCTTGTGGTAGTTCATCTCTCACCTGGTGGTAGTAGAATGGTTTATTATTCTGGAGAAGATCTCAATGTAACATGTATCAGTAGTGTAGTGGGTGCAGTGTTCACTTGGAGAGCAGTTAATTTTTTAACACAGCGACCATTGATCATACCAAATACTACTGTGAGCAGTGGTAGCAATACCAGTGTACTCATTCTCAGACCAATCAGAGTCTGTGATCCTGTTCTAGTGGACTTTATTTGTGCAGTAGCATTTCTTGAGAATAAGAAAATCATGGAAAATAAAACATCTACTCTGGTCAACATAAGCGGTAATCAATTCATGGTTTGGGTGGTTTTATTAACTTTACATCTTCCAGTTCCATCATTGAGTGTGTCAGTGTCTTCTAATGCTAGTACAGTACTGGATATCAGTGGATACAACTCCTTCACTGTACAGTGTGGACGAACATTTAGTCCTAGCTCTCATCAATCAGGAGAATCACTTTCATTCATGTTAACCAGAAACAGTGTGTCAGTCACTGATGGGCTTTCAACTAGTCCAGTGATGGCAACAGGAGATACAGTCTCTCAGAACAGCTCAGTACAGCAGACTGCACCCTCAGGTCCAGCCACACTAGTCTACAACTGCACTGTTGAGTTTAGCATCAGTGGGTCACTCATTACTACTGCCAGTAACACAACACAGGTCATTGTGAAGGGTGAGCTAGCCTTGTATACCATTGGCCCACATGCATCTCTCCTCTCAACCTACCCGGAACAGGTCCCTCACTACCAGCAGCTCCAGTAGTAGTGTCACCAGTGATTACACCAACATCTGCTGTGATACAATGGAGTGTTCCTGTAGTGACCTACTCTCCTGAACAATACACTGTCTACTACACTACCAACAGCAGTGGCTGTCCTACCAACTCAGATGAGGGCTACAACAAGAGTGTGACTGTTTATGGTCTCAACCACACTGACTTCTTCACCACAAGAGACCAGCAGTACAATGTGACACTGAACAATCTTCATCCTTACACAGTACTGTTCAGGGCTGCACAGCAGCAAAGACTGATTCTTAGCAAAAGTACAGATTCAGATATACAGGTTTACTCATGACGTACAAAACAATACAATTCATGTTCAGGGTTAAAACATACAGTCAACAACATGAGACCGTAGTACTAGTCTTGCTGGCGCTACACCACTCCCTCCGGTAAATTGAAGGTCACTTTTCTTTTTCTCTTGGGTGGTGTCGAGGGCATAAACCAGTCTGGAGGTTTTCTCTTTCGGGGAGGATTCCGTCGAATATGTGATTCAGTAGATATCATAGCAGGTGGAGACTGAGTAATCGCTGGCTGGGCAGACGTAGTAGAGGGTGGAGGTTGAGTACTGTGAATAGTCTTAGCTGGAAGTCGAGTTAACGTAGTAGAGGGTTGAGCTGTAGGTGGTTCCTCTTCTGAATCTTCAACAAGCTCCAAATTCTGTCCAAACAGCTGTTGTGAAACAGGAGGTGATGTCTGGACGGGAGAAGGTACTTGACAAGCTTTAAGTCGGTTGAAATGTACCACTTTCTTTTTCCTATTTCGGAGATGTTGAATACAATAAGTAACTTCAGAAATTCGTTCGATGACTTTATATGGACCTGACCAGGGATGATTAAGTTTTCGTGAACACCCCGGCTTAATTGCCGGGTTGTGAAGCCACACCATATCACCCTTGCCATAAGGATCACCAAAAATCTTAGCATCATACAGATCTTTCTGTCTGGCCTGTTGACTCTGTGCGGTCTGACGAACAATATCATAGGCATCAACTAAAGTTGATCGTAAGTCTCTAACAAACTCACTAGGACTTGAGAATGCCGTAGACTGGGAGTCTCCAAACATGACATCAACAGGCAGCCGAGCTTCACGTCCATAGACAAGAAAAAATGGAGAATAACCAGTGGTTTCGTGAATACTGCTGTTGTATGCTAGACACACCTTACACAAGCTCTCTTCCCACTTGTGCGGATGATTCTTGGCTACCGTAGCTAACATGTTGAGAAGAGTACGGTTGAACCGTTCAACTTGACCATCTGACTGTGGGTGATAAGCAGTAGTTCGAGTTTTTTTTATATTCAACAGCTTACACACCTCAGCAATGAGCTCCGATTCGAATTGTCTTCCTTGGTCCGAGTGGAGTTGTTCTGGAACAGAGAAACGGCAAATCCACTGGTCTACTAGTTTAAGAGCTACTGTAGACGCCTCTTGGTTAGGTAGTGGGTATGCCTCTGTCCATTTAGAAAAATAATCTGATATCACCAGGATGTATTTGTTACCTGCTCTGCTCTTTGGGAGTGGACCCACTATGTCCATCGCAACCTTGTGCATAGGGTATCCTGATGGAACAGACTGCAAGGGTGCTCGTCTTCTTGGTACTGGCATCTTCCGTGTAGCACACTCCTGGCACGCTTGACAAAATATATGAACATCCTTCCAGTGACCAGGCCAATAGTAACGTTGCTTTAAGCGAGCCAGCGTCTTCTTTTCCCCAAGATGGCAACCTGAAACTCCACTGTGGAGCTCACTCAAAATCGAGTCACGGACCGATTTGGGAACAATAATTTGCTTCCTGATCAAAGAGCTAGTGGGATTTCTAAATTCTCTCAGCAATACTCTGTCTTCAACTCTCAACTGTTCCCACATCTCTAGCAGCTGTCTTGACTCTCGACTCAGCCGTTGAACTGCATCCCCCACCGGTTTCTTTCCTGCAAGTTTGGCACGGAGAATTGGTGCTATTGAAGGATCTGATGCCTGAGCTTTCTGCCAATCATGTGAAGGAATAAACTGAGCAGAACTGGCGACTAAATGTTCCCTTGAATCACCAGCGATAGGAGCAGGGCCCTCGTCATGATTCGATCTACCGCATTGTACACAAGGGTGTCTCGAAAGGGCATCTGCATTGTCATGCAATGTTCCGCGGCGATGGACAACTTCAAATGTGTATTCCTGGAGGACCTCCAACCAATGAGCAAGCTGCCCTTCTGGCTCCTTGAACCTCTGCAACCAAATGAGGCAATTATGGTCAGTACGCAATAAAAATTCACGCCCTAGCAAATACGGCCTAAAATGCTTGATCATTGACACCATAGCTAACAACTCTTTACGCGTGGTGCAATAGTTACGCTCTGGCTTTGAAAGGGCTCTACTAGCATAAGCAATAGGCCTCTCTTCTCCATTAATGCTCTGAGACAACACTCCACCCAATCCAAAATCACTAGCATCAGTGTCAAGGACAAAAGGATGAGAAAAGTCAGGAAAAGCTAATGTAGGTGAGGTGGTCAACAAGCAACGAAGCTTCTCAAATGACTCCTGACATTCCTTTGTCCACGAAAATTTGTGATTCTTTTCTGTGAGACGATGAAGAGGCCTAGCAATAGCAGCAAAATGTTTAATAAATCTCCTGTAATAACCAGCCAGACCAAGAAATTGTTGTACCTCCTGAGCCGACTTGGGAATAGGCCACGAAGCCACCTTTTCTGTTTTCAAAGGATCAGGACTCACTCCTCGTTCAGACACGACATGGCCAAGATAACTGACTTCCTTTTGCAGCAAAAAACACTTCTGAGACTGCAACTTGAGTCCTGCTTGCCGCAAACGAGCAAAGACAGCGGCCAAGTTGTGTAAATGCGCACTAAATGTGTTGCCATAGACGATAATATCGTCCATGTAAACCAAACAGGCCGACCATTGAAGGCCGGAAAGCACAAGATCCATTAACCGCTGGAAAGTTGCTGGCGCATTGCTCAGACCGAAAGGGAGGACCTTGAACTCAAATAAACCTTCAGGCGTACTGAAAGCTGTCTTCTCTTGTGCCTCCTTGCTCAACTCTACTTGCCAATATCCTGAGATCAAATCAAGGGTACTAAACCATTTGGCATTGCCCAGAGTATCAAGAGTGTCATCAATTCGTGGGAGCGGGTAAGCATCCTTCCTGGTCACAGCATTTAGTTTACGGTAGTCTACACAATACCGCAAACTGCCATTCTTTTTCCGTATCAAGACAACAGGAGAAGCCCAGGGACTGTTCGATTTCTTAATAACGTCACTATCCAGCATCTTTTTCAGCATCTCCTGGGCCTCTTGTCTGAAATGAGGAGGTGTTCTACGTGGAGGTTGGCGAATGGGACGGGCATCCCCAGTATCAATCTCGTGTCGTGCAATGTCCGTACGACCAAAATCTGCCGCATTCACAGCAAAGACATCTGCAAACTCCAAGAGAAGATGGTATAACTGTGTCCGTTGATCATCTGTGACCTCCTTGCCACACTTTTGCACTAGTCCCCAAAGCAGATTCTGCTTCTCAATAGAGGGTTCCTGAGGGGAGGAAAGAGACACCTGATTGATTGGAACACTGTCCAATATTTCTACGCCTGATATAGGTTGCAATTGAGCCACTTTGTAGCCAGACGTCAACATAATTTCCTCTGATCTAGGGTTTAACAACCGAACAGGGCAGCATCCAGAAACTGGAGACACAATCGCTCTAGCAGCAATGACCGCCCCTCTGGTGCTCAACGACTCCACCAGCCACTGGTCATCGGACAGGTCTGATTCTGACACAGTTGCCATGACTTCAAGCTCACTAAGAGGAGGAATCACAACAGTATGCTGCAAAGCAACAGTTATCCCAGCATCTGTGGGCTGCAATGGCGATTCACGTGAGGTACGTTTAAGTGGAATTTCCACCCGGAGGTTAGGAAGACGCAGTACTCGGTTACCAGTATCAACACTACCATGATTGTAGTCTAAAAAGTCAAGCCCGAGTATACCCATTGCGGATAAATTTTCTACAACAATTACCTCCTGCTGAACCTTGACCTCTTGAATAGCAATACTCTGTCTTCAACTCTGTCTTCAACTGGCGTAGTTGAATGAGTCTATGATGAGAACGTTTGAGACTAACGAGACTGGTATGTTGTCATGCACTTCTATAGCATTGTTAGTATACTGTCTTTCTACTCAGCTCCTAGTGGGCCTCCTCAGAACTCATATATTTTTACCAACTCTCGAAATATCACTCTCTTCTGGTCTCCTCCTCTTCTCTCACAACGTAATGGTATCATCATCAGATATCTCATTGTTTGCTCAATCAATGGTGTGACAAGTACTACTAGCATTTCTGAAACAATCCTTGTCATATCTATTGATCCATTCACTAACTACACGTGTTCTGTGAGTGCAGCAACAATGGTGGGAGATGGTCCACCAGCAACAGTTAGTGGAACTTCTGATGAAGATGGTGAGTACATCATTCACTATATAGCTACTGTGATATCACTCATGATGTGCTGTACAGTCCCTGCAGGACCACCTCGTCAGGTCTTTGCTATTGCTGAAAATTCGAAAACGGTTACATTTATTTGGAGTGCTCCAGCAACACCAAATGGAGTGATCACTGAGTACCAGCTCCAGTGTTCTGGTGGTGGACAAGTGTTCAACCGCGCTGTGATGGAGACCTCAACCACACTGAGTGGTCTGCTACCATACACCAACTACTCCTGTAGCATCACAGCTCACACCAGTGTTGGAGGAGGACCTGCTATAACTACCAGTGTGACCACTCTACAAGATGGCAAGTATAGCTAAAGATGCAGGTTTAAAGACTTGCTTTTTTGCTTGTATAGTTCCTAGTGGATCTCCACAAAGCCTTGTATCTTCAGTCACATCTTGTACACTCACTCTCTCCTGGTCTCCTCCTCTCTTCTCACAACGAAATGGAGTCATCATCAGCTATCTCATCACCTACAGCTCAAGAGGCAGCAGCATCATCAACAGCACCAGAACCAGCAGTACCAGTCTGACCATCACAGGACTGCAGCCATTCACCAACTACTTCTGCAGCATCACAGCTCACACCAGTGCTGGAGGAGGACCTGCAGCAACTACCACTGTAATCACACTGCAAAATAGTGAGTTCTTCTCAGGCTAACAGCATGATACTTAAAATACTCTTTCAGTTCCTAGTGGACCACCTCAAAAGTTTAATATTTCAGTTACATCTCGCAGCATTGCTTTCTCCTGGTTTCCTCCTCTACTGTCACAACGTAATGGAGTCATCACTGGTTATAATGTAACCTGTACTGTTGGTGGAATTACCAGTAGTGTCAGAGTGGGTGTTACTAGTCTGAACGTAACAGCAGATCCAGTCACTAACTACTCCTGTACTGTGAGAGCTGCAACTAGTGTAGGAGATGGTCCTGCAACAGCAGTGATTAGTGGAGTCACTGATGAAGACAGTGAGTGTATCGTTAGTATTTACAGAAACAAAATCCAAAAAAACGATTCTCTTTACTTTTGGTCAATACTTTTGTAGGACCTGGAACACCACCTCACAATCTGTTCGGAGAATCAAATGATCCTTTATCATTTTCCCTTACATGGGAAGCACCTATAAAGCCAAATGGAGTGATCACTGAGTACCAGCTCCAGTGTTCTGGTGGTAAGCAAGTGTTCAATCGCACTGTGATGGAGACCACAACCACACTGAGTGGACTCCTACCATACACCAACTACTCCTGTAGCATCACAGCTCACACCAGTGTTGGAGGAGGACCTGCAGCAACTACCAGTGTGACCACTGAAGAAGACAGTAAGTAGTTTTCCATTGCGGTGTGTATCTCTTTGTTTTTCAGTTCCAGGAAAAATCAATAAGATAATGATGACAGATATAGTAACATGGAACCCTCCTTTAGTTCCAAATGGAATAATCATTGGATATTCACTCAATGTATCAACATTATCATCGACTGTGCTCCTTATTCCAAATATCAGTGATAACACAAAGAGTCTTTCTAACTTAGGTAAATTATTCAAAGATCATTTTCAGTAAATTTTTTATTTCTCTGTATAGATCCATTTGTTCCTTACTATGTGTCTGTTGCTGCACTGACAAGTAAAGGAAGAGGACAATATGAAACAAAACGTGTCTTTATATTGCAAGGAAGTATGTCATAGTTATAGTCTTGTGTATGTTCAAATTTAAACGTCTCTGCAGTACCAGTTAATGGTCCTCACAATGTTCAGATCATGAGACTAACCTCTACTCAACTTTCTGTAAGATGGATTCCAGTGAGTCTAGAAGAAGCTCGTGGGTTCATCACTCACTATACAGTGACTGCAGAGCCTGTTAGTACCACTCAAACAAGTCAACAAATTGAAGGAGTATTGAGTGTGACAGTGGGCCCTAATGCTACCAGTGTAGTAATGCATAGACTGAGCTCTGCACTAACCTATTGGATCACAGTATCAGCCAACACTGTGGTTGGAACAAGCACTAATAACAGCAGATGTCTTGCAAATCCATCAGGTACTGATCGTTACTCTAAAGGAATTCTATTTACTTCTTCTTAACTTTTAGCACACTCAGACTTTGTATGCCCATCTCCCTTACAAGATACTAACAGCTGCTTTGGTGTAACACAGTTAATCACAGCAGTGGTAGTTACATTCTTTCTAACTTTTGTTAGCACATTTGTGCTCAGTTCTCTGTTGTTTTTGTTGCTAATGAAGAGGTCTGGGAATGCAAGAGCTCAGAGCAAACTACAAAAGCAATCTGAACCAACAGAGGGGACTTATGAAATGGTGAACACTGAGAAAACAGCAGAGTCTGAGTATGACATTATAGACCATAACAAGGAAGGAGTGATCCTTGAGGAGAACCCAGCTTACTCTGTTCACACATGCATTACGTCCATAGACACATGACAGGTTCACCATTTAACGACAAAATTCATATTATGTGAAAAGGTTTAAATTTTGTGCATGTACTTAGAATTAGAAGACTCTATACTGATATCTTGATGATATTTGTATATTATTGACTCAAATTTTTGTATAATTATAATGATTTTGCTATTGTGGCTACAAAATGAGGGATTTCATTTTGTTGTAAGCTTTTGTTTTCAGCAACGCACTGCCTGAAAACATTACTATTGATTTGATTGGAAACTATGGTTGCAGGATAGACAAATTATAGTAATCCAGATTCAAAAGTGTGGGGGTTGTATCTTCATGAGCAACAAAATGCTTTATAATACTGTGTGCATTGCCAAGACCAAACAATGTAGAGCATATTGATGTATATAATTCTATACTAAGTAGACTATTGTTAGTGAGTGAGTGGGTGCTCATGTATGCATAGAGGGGATTTACTGCTGTAGCTTTTCACCTACGACTGGAATCAAAGCTTTGCAGTAGAGAGTCTGCATTGAACACCGTGTGGCTTTCCACTAAGTATGCACGTGGTATAGTGAGCATAATAATATCAAGAGTTTATAATAAGAAGAGTGTCGAACCTCCGATACCCGCATACAAACACTGTGTAGAAAGTAACGTGACTTCCGGTGCGCTTCACGTGAGACTGAATGACGTCAAAACCTGATGGCTTTGGCTGAGCTAACCGATAGTGAAGCTAGCTTTGATGGCTTGTATCTGGATGACTACTGTGAAGAGATTGAAATTGAATGCGAAGACGAAGACGAACAGCAAACAACGGATCCGTGCGCTACTCCAAAGCGCCGTGGTAAAGGGAAAGCAAAATCCAAACGAGGTCCTACCACTAAGAAACGGCGTTTGACGTTGAATAAGGAAGAGAAAGCGAGAGTTTTGCTGTCAATCCATGACGTGACGGTCGAGAATGTTGTTCTGCACGTTGACAAGACTTTAACCAATGCAAGACACATTTTAGACAACAAGGCTAGACAAGATTTATGGAAGTCATTGCATAGTTCTAAACAGATAATCACTGAGCTGCTAAAGTCCCTGGTGAATCTATTCGCTGCTCTTTACAAGCATTGTGACAAAGGAAAAGATAAATATCTTAGATTTCAGCTTGAGTGGCACCGTTGCTGTAGTTTCTTTCTGTTGCCTTCTGGTGCCAGTTTATCTGATGCTGCAGCCAATCCTCCCAAAGAGGTGAATCTAATTTGTGTACAGCAGCAGTGGGCAGGGTACTGCGAGGGATTGTCTGTAGAAAAGAGTGTGAGAGATGCTATAATGGTATCTCTGTGCAGCGCTGTGCATGATTACCTTTTGAGGCGAGTATGTGATGTGCAAAAGTCATTGTTAACACCTGAGTCCAGTGTGTCTGTTTCCAGTGATATAGAATCTGTTTACTATCGATTTTGTGGAGCTGCAATCGCAAGTATGCTTCATTCAAGATATACTAAATGTCAAACCTGTAAGAATGAGCAAAAGATAGGTTTAGATCAGGAGATACTAGTTTTGAAGAGTGTTCAGTGCGTAGATAAGAGTCATGTACCTGAAGAGCTACAATATCGTGACAGGGGACACATGTATTTTCCTTCCAAGAAGTTCCTAACGTTTTTGAGTAGACTTGACCGTTGTGTAATGGAAAATGCCAATGATTCTGCTTTTAAAAAGTATGGTCCTGACATAATCAAAGTTGCAGTGAAAAAATTGGAGACTGCTCAAGAATTTCAACAACAGTTTAAATCGTTGATTACAACCAGTTTAGTTGAACGGAATGCTGATGTGAATGTGCCTGAATTTGAGACGGCAATAACCAACGTGTATAAAGAACTTAGTCGAAAACTTTGTCATACTCGACTTGCTGAGTTTATTAGCGCCACTCAGCAAAATCTTGCAGCAGCTCAAGGAAAATCTACACTTGCTGGTCAAAATTTAAGGGATGAACTTCTGGCATCACATGTAAAAACAAAGTCATTGCTACACTAATAATAATAGCACATTGAACATAATAAATTAATAATATAAATTTCTTTTTTATTGTTCTTTCTTCTTTTCAGTTCTATCATACTGTTTCTTTTGTGAAGCTAATGATAGAGGCATGTCTCGATAGTATTTTCCACTGTGATGACAACTGTCTGTAACTGTTTTACTGCAAAGATATTTGGCTCTTGCAGTAGTGTAGTTGACACTATCGAGCTTGTTTCCACTTAAGAACTTATACTGACCGAAAAGTGTTTCTACAGCACTTCCTGAAACTCTTAAAGGGCTTAAGTAATAGTCTGGGTAACGAATAAAAAAGTCCTGGCACAGTAGTTTAAATCCAAATACATCGATGCGTAGATTATCCCAAGCTGTAGTGATAGAGTGTACAAGTAATTTCAAAGCATCATTTGATTTGCTTACTTTGCCAAGATATAAATAACTTCTGTTCTGTATGAAAAGGATTGTATTTTTTGTCTAAATTGAAATTTCATAATGCAATTTTAGTATAGTATGAGCATTATTAATAAATAATTTATTATTACCTTTTTTCTGCAAAGACTCTACCCAGTTTAGAAAGAATGCATAGCCTTCATCAATGTTCTTAAGAACTTCACTGTCTTCACTTAGAATCTTTTCGTGACTGAGCAATCCTCTCTCGAAGATTTTGTTACATGCTTCCAAGTATTTCTTAGTGCATTGAACAGAAAGGGCATCAGCTGGAGCAGGTACTTGATTGGTGTAGTGAAACAATTCAGTCAACACCTGTTCCTGCTGTTTTAAAAATATTAAGAGACATTGTACCAAGTAACTAAAGTTAATACCTGCATCACTTTGGCTGGTGCCACATTTAACTTAGTCCATGAATCTCTATTAACATACGCCTCTCTTAAGCGAGGCACCATCCTAGCAGCACCAGACTGCCTTCTCTCAACTTCCCGCCTGTACATGTCAATTATGGTCTGCCACCCAAAGTTGATGTCATCTAATTGAAATGACTTGGTGCCTCCTTTTTGTGATGAATACAACACATTTATCATATTCTTCAGCTATACACAAACAAATCAATAGAAATCACACAAGTGCATACAGCTGATTTACCTGGTGGCTAGGACAAACTATCCAGAATACCAACCTTGATGGATCAAACGGGTTTTTAAAAGCAGGTTTTATCTCACTACTTCCATAGGCACCCTGAACCCCAGTTGTAGCTTTTACAACAGAGATATTTGATGCAGCTGCATCACAAACTAAAGCGTATGTTTTAAACCCATATAAATAAAATGCCTTCATTGACTCAAGTAAGCACGATAAAATAAACTTTCCCTCCAATGATCCAGAACTTGTAAAGTACGGACCAACAACATCAAAAGACGATGTCAGGTCACGCCATAAAAATTGTAGAATGTATGTGGTTTGCTTTGAACGGCAGTCTGAGTCAATTAGCTTATATATATCAGACAGAGATGCCAGCTCCTCATGACTCATTGCAAGACCGACTAACTGATGACTGCGAGAATTCCACATTAACCGGCATACCACCTTTACCTCATCAAAAATAAGTACGCCGTCACCTTGAGGCACTTTTGCACCATTAGCCACTCTCTGCAGCTTGAATTCTTCAAAGCGTTTAGCTTCTTGTGAGAGTCTGTCTTGAGAGGCTCCTAAATAATTATTGGGTTACTGAATGTTACTATATAAAGTGCTTAATGCACTCACCAGCATCATCTCTAAATGCTCCAGTATATGCTTGCAGTGTGGACCTAGATGGTAGCTGAATTAGTCCAAAGCTTTTGAGTGCATCATAAGCTGCAGGGCTTCTACTATAGACTGCTAGTGCAAGCCTGACAGTCACCATATTCCAACGATTATGCCGGTTACCAGTTGCTAACAAAGGAAATAAATTATGGTTAATTCAAAGCACTGTATACATGCATGCATTAAAGTAACAATGTCACGCACTATTTCTTTTTTGGTCTTGATCAAATTCCTTCTTGATATTAATAAGGTCATTTTTCCAAATTGCTCTGATAGAAGGACCTACTCCTTGCTTGTCAGCTTCACTTAATGCCGATTCTAACTCTGCGCTTCCAACTTCATTAACTTTTTCCATAAGTTCACACATTTCATCATGTTGTTCTTCACTTAAGCTAACTTCCATGTGTGAAAACTTTTTCAACAACTTAGATCTATCGAACTGCATATTTTTGCGCTTCTTTTGTATGCTTTTAGGAGATAAGTACTTTTCTGGGTAATGCGATGACGATTGCACACGATTTTCTTTCTGTTCAGATGTAGTACTGGTCAGTTTCTTGAATCTTTGATTCAAATTATCAATTAAGCGTTTGCATGCCGGGCACATGACATCAGCCATTTCTTTTTCGCATAAACTAGCATTCTTTGCCAATTTATGCCAGAAGATGCAATTATAAGAATCTATCCTCTGAACAGGATACGAAGTATGCCTTAAACTCTTGGGATCATATCGAATAACGTCATAGTATTGCTTGTAAATGCCTTGATCTATTCCTGGACAAAATTTATAAGCACTATCAACAGCAACTTGACAAAGGCCAAGAAATTGATCAACTGAAGCAATAGTTCCCCTTTCTTTGACAAACATAAGAACTCTGAAATCGTAACCACCGGTCTCATTTATCACAATACTAACTCTGCTAACTGTGCCCAAAGGAGGATGATCATACATGTCTTTCTTGAACATGTTAAAATGGCTTCAGTTTCTTTTCTGATGCCCCAAACAAAATTGAGTTGAGGATATTTAGCAGTACCAGCTGTCTCTAGCTCTTTCAGTGTGAATGGTGGCCACCCAGGTATATCTGCTGTGCTTGCACTCACTAGCCTAGGCCTTTTCCCCGTTGTTTCTTCATTGTGATCATTTCTTCTTTTTCCTAGTATAGTTTCCTTCTCCATTGCACTGAATTTGACTAGCGCGCGAGTTCCTGAGAAGCCTTGATGACGTTTCTACTAGACCACCTCTCCACGCTATACGTAACGCTTAAATATACTAGAAAATTACGGGAAATTTTACAACGTTTTCTCACGTGAAGCGCACCGGAAGTCACGTTACTTTCTACACAGTGTTTGTATGCGGGTATCGGAGGTTCGACACTCTTCTTATTATAAACTCTTGATAATATTTACCACAACTTGACTGTCGGAGCGCTCTGACCGCTGCGGTTGCGACGGCCCTGAACTAGCAACTACTTTATACTGAAGATTTGAAGAAGAGCGATGTTGCAGCCGTCATCACTAGCCTTGTTAGTGACACTGTTAGCTGTTGTGAGGAATGGAGCACAATTTGTATCATAGTAGCCTCTAAGATCAAAGGCACCGCCAGGGAAATATATCGTATGTATCCCTGCAATGGGGATTTTCCCTGTATACCCACCGGGTGGGTATACAGGGAAAATCCCCAGCGGTAAAGCCACTAATAGAGTCAGATGACTCACTCCACACAGTAAACAGTATTGACTGCGGGAGAAGCTTCGGTGGGGAGTGGTTCACCCATACCGAAGGTGAGGCTGGGCTAGGTATGCTCGCTTCTTATACACAGCTTTCATGCTGATACTAATGGGACCTCATAAACGATTGACCTCATTAATTATGTCAATGGTTGCTATGATACAAGTCACCTATTCCATGCCCACCTGGTATGTATACCATTTACACTCGGTATTGTGCTAATAAACCCTCGGGCTACGCCCTCGGGTTTATTAACACAATACCTCGTGTATATGGTATACACACCTGGTGGGCATGTAGTCAGGTGGCTTAAGGATATTCTGGGGACGTTGCGGATAAAAGCACCAAACTTTGTACATTTATTCACTAGTACATATGAAGTAATTTCAGGGTAGGTACCACCTCTGAAACCATTCTTGATAATTAATGAAAAAAATTTGCAGCGTCGGCAAAAATTTACAAGAAATTCTGCTAATGTTGCAGATAAAAGCACAAAAGTTTGTACATTTATTCACTAGTACATATCAAGTAATTTCAGGGTAGGTACCACCTCTGAAACCATTCTTAACATAAGAGAATAATTAATTTAAAAATTTGCAGCGTCAGCAAAAAATTACAAGAAATTCTGGTGATGTTGCAGATAAAGGCACCAAACTTTGTAAATTTATTCACTAGTACATATCAAGTAATTCTATGGTAAGTACCACTTCTGAAAGAATTCTTAACATAAGAAAATAAATTTTAATTATTAAAAAATGCAATGTCATCGTCAGCAAATCTTGATTACTCTATCTAAGAAACAACTCAGCAGAATTTAGTATACAATTTATTTGTTGCAATTACATGTGGCTACACAGCTCTGTACAGTTCCACTGGGCTTTCCTACATGAACATCTTGCAATACAGGCAACCCTTGTCACTCTTGCAGCCACATTTTACCAGTTCACTGCAGGCTGCAGAGGATAGTGGCAGTGTGTACCACACTGGCATCCAAGACAAATTCTCCTTATTCAATGTCCAACCGTACTCTTGTGGTGAGGGTGCTTCTTGTTGTGGCTGGGCGCTGGTAGTCCAATTCCAGCCTGATAGGATACACTTTACGGTTTCGAGTGCTGTTGCAGAGCATCTTGCATTGGAGGTACTGTAGTTTTAATGAATCTTGCATAATGTATTGTGCACGAAACGCCCTTTGCACATGCGCAATAGCTAGAAATAATACTAAAAAGTTACTTAACTAGCTATTGCTCATGTGCAAGGACGTTGACATGCTTGGCAAATTTTGCAAGATTCACTAAAATTGCAGTATGTTTTCCATTGTTCGGTCCTTTTGACAAAACAGCTCTCTTCATGCTTCGTTTATACATACTCCAAACTGCTTGTCCTATCATATAAATTGCAACAGTAAAGCGTTCGAGGCATCGAAAAACCCCACTGTTAATGTTGCACTTCGAAACTTGTACCCTATCAGGCTGGAATTTGGACTACCAGCGACCAGCCACAAGAATCACCCTCACGAGAAGAGTACCGTTCGACATTGAATGAGGAGAATTTGTCTTGGATGCCAGTGTGGTACACACTGCCACTATCCTCTGCAGCCTGCAGTGAACTGGTAAAATGTGGCTGCAAGAGTGACAAGGGTTGCCGGTAGTGCAAGATATTCATGTAGGAAAGCCCAGTAGAACTGTACAGAGCTGTGTAGCCACATGTAATTGCAACAAATAAATTGTATACTAAATTCTGCTGAGTTGTTTCCTAGACTACAGAGTAATTTGCTGACAATGCCGTGACAATTTTTAATAATTATGATTTCTTCTCTTATGTTAGGAATTCTTTCAGAAGTGGTACTTACCATGGAATTACTTGATATGTACTAGTGAATAAATTTGCAAAGTTTGGTGCCTTTATCTGCAACATCACCAGAATTTCTTATAATTTTTGCTGACGCTGCAAATTGTTTAATTAATTATTTTCCTATGTTAAGATTGGTTTCAGAGATGGTACCTACCCTGAAATTACTTGATAATTATGTACTAGTGAATAAATGTACAAAGATTGGTGCTTTTATCTGCAACATCACCAGAATTTCTTGTAATTTTTTGCTGACACTGCAAATTTTTTAATTAATTATTTTCCTATGTTAAGATTGGTTTCAGAGGTGGTACCTACCCTGAAATTACTTCATATGTACTAGTGAATAAATGTACAAAGTTTGGTGCTTTTATCCGCAACGTCCCCAAAACCTGAAAATTTGGACATAAGCCACCTGACTAATGGAATAACTACTACATAGCTCAGCCGTGTGCAAGAATTGTAAGTATTTCTTTACTTGTTCTGTATCTGATGTGTTGCTGTTCTTCAGGTACCATCAGTGAACTGATGATTACTCCATCACACAATATCATTATTGAGTCTGGTACTACTGTATCACTGAGTTGCACTGCTAAGCATACAAGTGATCAAGATTGCTCAATGTGTTTGGTGTGGAAGCATAATGACAGGCTTCTCTCTGATGTCTATTTTACAACAATCAATGAAACATTGAGTAGTACATTACCACTCACTGTTAACATGAGTAACCAAGGAGAGTATAGCTGCCAGACAAATGGGACAGAGACAGAGATAGCTCAGTCAATAGACATCACAGCAGTCGGTTAGTGAGAATAAACGTGCTCTACATGTATTTAGAGTATAGCTCAATGTTATTGACCAATCAGATTTACTAGATCCGAGGATCTATTTGCTGTAGAGACCATCCGCGAACGGATAGAGTCCATCCGCGAACAGATAGAGTCCTTCCGCGAACAGATAGAGTCCTTCCGCGAACAGATAGACCACAGTTTGCTTAGTGAGAGTGCATTCATAACAAGCCATACAAATTGTTATTGCAAGAACACGTGATGTGAGGCTTGTACACGTGTGAGCGTGAGTGAGTTCCAGAAACTAACTTTTTGTTGCGTCAGAAAGCCACTAGCAGACGCTAAAGCGATGGCGGAAGGATGGTAGGAGACGAGACAGAGTACCAGCAAGGTGTAACAAGACACGGAAAGCCGTTTAGCGACGTACTCTAGCTAAACTCGCCTGTGTTTTCCCATCGCTGAAGTAAGGCCGTGTTCTTTACAAAACATTTGCGCAGCGTCGAAAATTCCTTGTTGGATAGCAACGGTTGCTATACTCTAAGCCGGTTAGAGACCTCGGCCAACGGGATCTACGCGGTATAGAAACCCTCGCGTCGCCATAGAACCCTCGCGCTACGCGCTCGTGTTCTATATGGCTTCCTCGGGTTTCTATACCGCGTAGATCCCTTGGCCTCGGTCTCTAACCTATACGTAAGATTGGAATAATTAATGAATAATAAATTATTGTCTTTTACAGGTGTCTCAATCAAAGGGACATATACTAACATTCGTATTGGTAATACGACTATCATCACTTGCATGATAGAACCACTCCCATTGAATACAACCTACAAATGGCTTTTGTCAAATGGGCAAGTGGTGCCGAATAGTTCAAATGTTCTGAAACTTATAGGAAACCACGCCATTGATGAGAGCAAATTTACATGTCTAGTGAATTCATCCCATCTGTACTCTCCTAGTCAAAAGACTATTACTGTCACTGTACAAGGTATGTAGAGTATACACTTAATACATCACAGACACTGTACTCAACACATTGTGCAGGTACTACTGTTTCTGATGTTAGTTTAAGTGAAGACAACATATCTGCTCTCAAAGGAACTAACAACATAATGATCAGTTGTATAATCACTCTCAACAATACCATTGGACCTGATTACAGTGCACTGAATGTCACATGGACACACAATGGATCTCAATCTACAATGCTACAAGCTAATCCAAGTGGAATGAGTGGAGAGCCATCATCAATGTTCACTAGTGTATTGATGATTGACAGTAATGAATTCACGGACAGTGGCAGCTACTGTTGTGTTGCTGCAGTGATTGGATCTGGTGACTCAAATAAGATGGACTGTGTCACATTAAATGTGCTAGGTAAGTTTTAATACATCACCAATTATTTTTTAATCTTCGTATGCGTTGTTATGCACAGATATTAGAATATCAGGACAGCATAAAGATCTAACTGCTGGAACCACATACAACATTACCTGCAGTGTACCAGGTCTTGATGACTCTAGTGCCATAATGTGGACTAGTAGTGCAGCTGCTGTCCCTGTATCAACAACAAACACTCTCACACTGCAGTCAGTGAATAACACATTGAATGGAACTGAGTTCACATGTTCAGTAAAATCGTCAAAATTGTACAGTTCTGGAATGAAGAATATTACTGTCACCATACTAGGTATGTTTTTAATTTACAGGTACACTTATCTTGTTTTTACTAAATATCTTTAATCAGATACGAAAGTTATGGCAGTCTCCATTGAGCCTCAGAGTGTCACTGCTCTTGTTGGGTCATCTCCAGTGGTATTCACTTGTACTATAACTCTGAATCATGACATTGGTCCTGATCATAGTGCTCTGAATGTTGTCTGGACACAAGATACAATGTCTGTCAAATCCAGTGTCAATTCAAAACTAGGACTACATAGTGTGTTTAGCAGTTCAATGACTGTATCAACTCGAACTCCATCCTCTCGAAAGGAGTATTACTGTAATGCTAGTATTATTGGAACTAATGCAGTATCTGATTGTGCTTCTATCAAAGTTCTTGGTAAGAAAATCACACTTCTCGTACTGTTACTTAATATAAAATTTACAGAAATTGTCATCACTGGACAATACCAGCAAATCAAATTAGGCAGCACATCTACTGTTACCTGCAGTGTACCACAACTGATGAACAGTAATATCAAATGGATATCACATGATGGAGCAGTAGTGAGCAGCTCAGGTGTACTGATGCTGTTTGGTGACCACACCATTGATGGAAGAATATTCAGATGTGTAGTGAACTCAACACAGCTTTATTCTCCAGGAGAAAGAAATATCACTGTTACTGTTAAAAGTAAGTTTCAATGATATCAAAGTAACTTCATTTATTAATATTCATAGATACATAATTATGTTAACATGGTAACAGTCTCTGTGAATAATCTAACGGTACCAGTTGGGACTAACACTTATCAAATGACTTGTTTTGTCACTCTGAGTAGTTCTATTGGTCCTAATATCAGTGCTCTGAGTGTATCATGGCGGCACAACAACCAGCCAATTGACACATCACAAGATAGAGTTCAAGTATCAGAGCCATTTGGTGTACTAAGTTTTTTCTCAAGTAGTCTCACACTCAGTGATATCAATCTGCATGATAGTGGAGAGTATTGCTGCACTGCTAGTATTGCAGGGAATCAGACTAAACTAGAAGATTGTGTTGAAGTAAAGGTCACAACTAATGGTGAGTGTATTTCAGTATATTAACTGAAAGTTTCATTTGCCAAACTACCTACAGATGCAATTATAATTTCTGGTAATTTAAAAAATTTACATATCGGCAGCTCTGTACAGCTGATGTGCAGAACACCAAATTTGACAAACAGTGCTATCAAGTGGTTATCTCATGATGGGTCAGTGTTGAACAGCTCAGGTGTTCTGATACTACAGTCAGTGAACTACACTATCAATGGAACAATGATCACATGCTCAGTGAACTCATCACAACTGATAAACACCATCAATGAGACCATCACACTTACTGTACAAGGTGAGAGACATTTGATATTACATGCAGCATTGGTCACTCATCTCTGCAGCAACATCAGTTACTAAAGCCACTATTGTCAATCCACCATCATATGTTGTTGATGGTGACCAGAATGTTGAGCTGCAGTGTACTGTCACACTGAGTAGCACCATTGGACCAGACTACAGTGCTCTCAGTATTGACTGGAGAGACAGCACTGACACTATCATCAACAACTGCTCCAGCCCCCAGCCACATGGGAACACACAGATCAGTGACACTTTCTCTTGTAACCTGACACTAGCCACTATCTCAGCTACTAGTGCAGGACTGTACACCTGTAATGCTGCTATTACTGGAATTAGTGGTGGGAGAGTTGATTTTATTAATGTTCAAGTGCAAGGTGTTTAAATAATAGGTGCTTCTAAATCATGAGTTCTACTACATTTCATACACAGGATCTCTCCAGAATGCTAATCTCATACCAGTGAATGCTGTTCTTGGACAGTCATCTGTGCTCACTTGTGAAGTTCACACTTCACTACCAGTCACCACTAACCTGCTCTCAGTCCAGTGGATGCACAGAGGGAGTCTGGTCACTGGTAGTGGTGGGTTTGTACTAAAGCAAGGATCAGGATCAGGTGCTTCAGTGTATGTGACTGAGTTGACTCTGAGTGAGACTACTGTTGAGAGCTCAGGACTGTACTCCTGTCGTGTGTCTACTGACAGACAACAAGTAACAGCTGAAGCCAACCTCACTGTAGCATGTGAGTGGATTGAGCTAAACTGTCATCATTTGATTGTCTCTTACAGTTTCTCGTATTGATGTTCACACTGGACCATCCAATGGATTCCCCTCACAACCTCTACTGGGTACCAGTACTAGACTGAACTGCTCTGTTACACTCCATCCTCAGCTCAGCCAGCTCACCATCCTCACCATCCAGTACCAGTGGTCCACTAATGGTATGACAAGAGGCAGTGAACAGGAACTAGTGCTACCCAACTTGAGTCCAGCTGATGCTACAACCTATATACTCCTGCACAGTGACAGTCTCTTCAGCTAACCCAGGAGAACACCTGATCAGACAAATCAGTAATCATTCAATCTATGAACTTGTAGCGAAAGGTGACTTTGTGAAATGTTGTTTATTAATAATTATTGTTTTCTTCAGTTCCAGCTCCCTCTATTCATCTCTCACCTGGTGGTGGTAACAGATCAGTTTATTATTCTGGAGAAGATCTCAATGTAACATGTATCAGTAGTGTAGTGGGTGCAGTGTTCACTTGGAGAGCAGTTAATATCACAACACAGCAACCATTGATCATACCAAATACTACTGTGAGCAGTGGTAGCAATACCCGTGTACTCATTCTCAGACCAATCAGAGTCAGTTATAGTGTTCTAGTGGACTTTATTTGTACAGTAGCATTTCCTGAGAATGCTAAAATTATTGGAAATATGTCTTTAATTCTAGCCAATATAAATGGTAAGATAATGTTTCTGATTATACCATGCAGTATTAAATATTTTTCCAGTTCCATCATTGAGTGTGTCAGTGTCTTCCAATGCTAGTACAGTACTGGATATCAGTGGATACAACTCCTTCACTGTACAGTGTGGAGGAACATTTAGTCCTAGCTCTCATCAATCAGGAGAATCACTTTCATTCATGTTAACCAGAAACAGTGTATCAGTCACTGATGGGCTTTCAACTAGTCCAGTGATGGCAACAGGAGATACAGTCTCTCAGAGCAACTCAATACAGCAGACTGCACCCCCAGGTCCAGCCACACTAGTCTACAACTGCACTGTTGAGTTTAGCATCAGTGGATCACTCATTACTACTGCCAGTAACACAGCACAGGTCATTGTGAAGGGTGAGCTAGCCTTGTTAGGGAGACACGGTAGTGTCTCCCTATGTAGGGTTGAACGAGAAAACAAGATGGCGGCTACATACAATGTATTAGCGTTCAAACGCTGATATTTCGCCTGGTGATGAATTTTATACGTCCAAAGACACTTAAATCTGCTATCTGGCGTTGCCCCATCTTACAGTAGCAAGGAGATAGCTCAAGATTGTTACTAAAGTGACGAACCTGGAAACGGTGAAAATCGAGTTTCGTCATCTTCGTTTTCTTTCTTTCTTTCTTTCCACTCGCCTAGCACCTTTACGTGAGCAGTGCCGAGACCAAAACACCCACGAACAGTCGTGAAATTCTCCTGGCATGTGCCTTTTGAACTTAGTTTTTAGCGAAACGGCGATATAAATTCCGCGATTTCTCGATCGTGATCCATTGTCAGCTAAGTGTTAGACGCGCGTACGCCATTAATGTGATTGCGCAATACGCACGTGACCAAGCTGTGGTTAGCGCACGTGACCAAGCACAAGCTTGAGTATCGCCAAGCCGTATAGATCGCGGAGAACACATATTTGTCTGGAGTCTTCGAAGAACGGTAAGCTAGCAAGCGCAGAATCACCATTCTGCCTTGCCAGACAATTATAACCGCTGTAAACAAGTGTGGGCGGGGCTCGTATGCACTGTATTCATGCATGCGTAGGCGAGCTGATATCTACAGCATAAGAATTATTTAGCTACAAGATTAAAATTGTTAATAATAAAGAAAAGCCATCAACAACAGGAAAACCAAACCAATGGTGGAAACAAAGATGACACAGTAATTGCATGATATTGAACTGCACTTCACTGAAAAAGAAAAAAGGACACAAACAAGAAAATTAAAAAGATTTCTATCGAAATCAGAAGGATGTAGGGTTGTGAAATCTACCACTGGTCAACAATGTAAACTAACAAGGAACAAGCATGGAATGGTAACACGATTGACTTGCTAACAGACCATAGATCCCTACATCAGTGGCTGTACATAAGCTGTCACAAGCTGAATGCACGTCAGGTGTCAGTCAACAGCAACAAGTTGAACTAGCTATAGTCAACTACAGCAGCCACTGATGTAGGGATCTATGGTCTGTTAGCAAGTCAATCGTGTTACCATTCCATGCTTGTTCCTTGTTAGTTTACATTGTTGACCAGTGGTAGATTTCACAACCCTACATCCTTCTGATTTCGATAGAAATCTTTTTAATTTTCTTTATACCATTGGCCCACATGCATCTCTCCTCTCAACCTACCTGGAACAGGTCCCTCACTACCAGCAGCTCCAGTAGTAGTGGCACCAGTGAGTACACCAACATCTGCTGTGATACAATGGAGTGTTCCTGTAGTGATCTACTCTCCTGAACAATACACTGTCTACTACACTACCAACAGCAGTGGCTGTCCTACCAACTCAGATGAGGGCTACAACAAGAGTGTGACTGTTTATGGTCTCAACCACACTGACTTCTTCACCATAAGAGACCAGCAGTACAATCTGACACTGAACAATCTTCATCCTTACACAGTGTACTGCTATAAAGTAGTGGCTACTAACACAGAGGGAAGGAATGAGTCTATGATGAGGATTTTCGAGTCTACAGAAACTAGTGAGTGTGTCACTTAAAATTAAACTGCAAATTTTTGATTACTTTTTACTTTATCCAGATCCAAGTGGACCTCCTCAGGACTTCACTATCTCAACCACTTCCAGTAACATTACTCAGTCTATTCTGGTTTCCTCCACTCTCTTCACAACGCAATGGAGTTATTGTCAAATACCTCATTACTTGCACAATTGGTGGTTTGAATTATAGTATCAGAATATCTGAAACAAGCCAAGTTGTAAATATCAAACCATTCACTAGCTACACATGTTCTGTGAGTGCAGCAACAATGGTGGGAGATGGTCCATCAGCAACAGTTAGTGGAACCTCTGATGAAGATGGTGAGTACATCATTCACTATAGCTACTGTGATATCACTCATGATGTGCTGTACAGTCCCTGCAGGACCACCTCGTCAGGTCTTTGGTATTGCTGAGAGGTCAAATGTAATTTCTCTACATTGGATGGCTCCAGCGACACCAAATGGAGTGATCACTGAGTACCAGCTCCAGTGTTCTGGTGGTGGACAAGTGTTCAACCGCACTGTGATGGAGACCACAACCACACTGATCAGTGGACTCCTACCATACACCAACTACTCCTGTAGCATCACAGCTCATACCAGTGTTGGACGAGGACCTGCAGCAACTACCAATGTGACCACTCTACAAGATAGTGAGCTCAAAATTAAAATAGTGTGCCCAAATTTATAATTATCAATCACTAATTCAGTTCCTAGTGGTCCTCCACAAAGCTTCAGACTATTAGCCATGTCTCAAAACATCACTCTCTCCTGGTCTCCTCCTCTCTCCTCACAACGTAATGGAGTCATCATCAGCTATCTCATCACCTGCAGCTCAGGAGGCAGCATCATCAACAGCACCAGAACCAGCAGTACCAGTCTGACCATCACAGGACTGCAGCCATTCACCAACTACACCTGTTCTGTGAGGTCCGCAACTATAGTGGGAGATGGACCAGCTGCAGTGAATACAGTAGAAACTCAAAAGGAATGTAGGTTCCTTAATTATAAAAATAACTACATTATATCTTTGCTCTATAGTTGTTTCAACAACTGCATGCATATGCCCATCTCCCTCACAAGATTTAACAGCTGCAAACAGCTTTACTACATCCCATCAACTAATCACAGCAGTGGTAGTTACATTCTTTCTCACTTTTGTTAGCACATTTGTGCTCAGTTTTCTGTTGTTTTTGTTGATAATGAAGAGGTCTGGGAATGCAAAAGATCAGAGCAAACTACAAAAACAATCTGAACCAGTAGAAGAAACGTATGAAATGGTGAATACTGAGAAAGCAGCAGAGGCTGAGTATGACATTGTAGACCATAACAAGAAAGGAGTGACTCTTGAGGAGAACCCAGCTTACTTTGTTCACACATTCCGTCCACAGTAATTGAATTTCAATGACTTACATAATATAATCAAACATGTAGTTAGGTGCATGCATACAAGACTAAGTATTGTCAAGAGTTCATGTATAGTCTGTAGTTGCTAGGCATTGTATGTGTTTGATACTTTTGAGTATAATATCATTCTGTGCTCAAATTGCCTATTTTGGTGAAAATCGAAAGACACACAATCACGTGGGAGAACATTACCAAATCTCCCACTCTCACTTAGTTTTAATTTGTGTTAAAACTACTGTCAACAAATTGTTTAATCACGACTATGAGAATACAAACATTTGAGTGAGTGATTAAAAGACCGTTATCATTAGAGATATCTAATACTCACGGCTCTGCTATTTTAGAAAGAACTTCTTTGAGCTATCACACACTCAAGGGATTGTACACTTGTTTTCCATTATCAGAAACACACAAAGTAGTTTGAAATGGTGCGTGGGTGTGAATAAACATCATCTTATTACTTAAAGTGTGATGTTTACAACTTCAAACGATCACTGACAGAAATCGATCTGTTCAAAATGCTACAGCAGCTGCTGCTAGTCTTTGCACTAGCTGCTGTGAGCTGTTATGCTACGGATGGCACAAATTCTACCTCTAACCCTTTGGATGTTGATGTGTGCAAGAGTTGTAAGTATTCCCTTTACTTGTTCTGTATCTGATGTGTTGCTGTTCTTCAGGTACCATCAGTGACCTGATGATTACTCCATCACACAATATCACTATTGAGTCTGGTACTACTGTATCACTGAACTGCACTGCTAAGCATACAAGTGATCAAGATTGCTCAATGTGTTTGGTGTGGAAGCATAATGACAGGCTTCTCTCTGATGTGATGTTTACAACAATCAATGAAACATTGAGTAGTACATTACCACTCACTGTTAACATAAGTACCCAAGGAGAGTATAGCTGTCAAACAAATGGGACAGAGACAGAGTTCGTACAGTCAGTAAACATCACAGCAGCTGGTTAGTGAGAATTATTGACAGTCCTAATTTTTTTCTGCCTTATTACAGGTATCACTATCAATGGAGTATATACTAACATTCGTATTGGCAATGAAACTATTGTCACTTGTATGATAGCACCGCTTCCACCAAATACCACCTACAAATGGCTATCCCAGACAAGATCAATAGTGACTAGTTCAGGTATTCTGAAGCTTACAGGAAACCACACTATTGATGAGAGCAAGTTTACCTGTCTTGTGAACTCGTCACAACTTTACTCTCCTATTGAAAAGACTTTAACTGTCACTGTACAAGGTAATTTATTTTTCGCATTGCTTAATTTTACTTTTCTTTCCTAAATTAGACACAGCAATAAAACAGGTTCAAATTGAAATGGACAACTTTTTTGTTCTGTTAGGAACAAGAAATGTTCAAATA
Source organism: Haliclona indistincta (assembly GCA_964017065.1). Taxonomy (NCBI): domain Eukaryota; kingdom Metazoa; phylum Porifera; class Demospongiae; order Haplosclerida; family Chalinidae; genus Haliclona; species Haliclona indistincta. The sequence goes on from OZ024792.1 coordinate 6,459,650, forward strand.
GACTGTTCAATTGCAACCACTAACTCGATTGGATCATTATTCAATGCACTACAAGTACTCTGGGAATTGAATGGAACTGAAATATCACATACTATACTCACACCAGAAAACATTGAACACACTGACTCATTCACAAGTACACTGACAGTTAACATCACAGAATATGATAAAGCTGGTAACTACTGCTGCATTGCCTCACTAGCTGGGATTGCAAGTGATATGTCTAATTGTATATTAGTCATTGTGTCAGGTAGTTATATGCATTTTCACTATTTGCCTAATGATTACATTGCATTGCATCATTTTTTTAGAAATAGCAATATCTGGAGATTACTCTGATCTTCAAGTAGGAAGAACCCAAAATATCACATGCACTGTGCCAGGAATACCACCAGAGGCAGTGATGTGGAGTGGTACATGGAATAGAGCATCCTTATCATCGAATGTTCTCATGTTGAGTTCTATTGACAGCACTCTCAATGGGACTGAATTCACATGTTCAGTGAACTCATCAGTGCTGTACTCTGGTAGTCCTAACATGAAGAAAATTATTGTCACTGTAAAAGGTATGTCTACAAAATTTAATTTTAGTATTTCTACTTTCACCTTACTCTCTCAGATACAAGAGTGACAACAGTCTCCATTGAGCCTCAGGGTGTCACTGCTCTTGTTGGGTCATCTCCAGTGGTATTCACTTGTACTATAACTCTGAATCATGATATTGGTCCTGATCATAGTGCTCTGAATGTTGTCTGGACACAAGATGCAATGTCTGTCACATCCAGTACAACTCGACCAGCTGAACTGGAAATGCATAATATGTTTCTTAGTTTAGTAAAAATATCAACTCACACTTCTTTCTCTGAAAAAGAGTATTGCTGTAACACTAGTATCATTGGTACCAAAGCAGTATCAGTTTGTTCATCAGTTGAAGTTCTTGGTGAGAACTCACATGTTTTGCTTATTTTATGTGAGTGAACTTTCTATAGAAATTATCATCACTGGACAATATCAACAAATCCAATTAGGTAACACATCTACTGTTACCTGCAGTGTATCAGAATTGATGAACAGTAATATCAAATGGATATCACATGATGGGTCAGTAGTGAGCAGCTCAGGTGTTCTGATGCTGTTTGGTAACCACACCGTTGATGGAAAGATATTCAGATGTGTAGTGAACTCAACACAGGCTCATTCTCCGGGAGAATCAAATATCACTGTTACTGTTAAAAGTAAGAGATGATTAATAAACTAATTTTTTTATTTTCTGATTGTTTACATATTCATATGTTAGCATGGTAATGATCCCTTCGAATAATCTAATAGTACCTGTTGGCACGAATTCTCATCAACTGACTTGTCGTGTCACTCTGAGTAGTTCTATTGGTCCTAATATCAGTGCTCTGAGTATATCATGGCAGCGTAGCGGTCAAATGATCAGGTCTTTACATGATAGAACTCAAGTGTCAGAACCAGAAAATAGTGGAGAGAATACAGTTAACAGTAAACTGACACTCAGTGATATCAGTGAGCATGATAGTGGAGAGTATTGCTGCACTGCTAGTATTGCAGGGAATCAGACTAAACCAGAAGATTGTGTTGAAGTAAAGGTCACAACTGATGGTGAGCAACTCATACAACTTTTGTGTAATTTTCTCATTTAAAAATAATGTTACCAGATGCAATAACTATTTCTGGAAATTATACTCAATTACAAATTGGCAAGACAATACAGCTATCATGTAGTGTACCAAACCTGATGGACAGTAGTATCAAGTGGTTATCTCATGATGGGTCAGTGTTGAACAGCTCAGGTGTTCTGATACTACAGTCAGTGAACTACACTATCAATGGAACAATGATCACATGCTCAGTGAACTCATCACAACTGATAAACACCATCAATGAGACCATCACACTTACTGTACAAGGTGAGAGACATTTGATATTACATGCAGCATTGGTCACTCATCTCTGCAGCAACATCAGTTACTAATGTCACTATCATCAACCCACCATCATATGTTGTTGATGGTGACCAGAATGTTGAGCTGCAGTGTACTGTCACACTGAGTAGCACCATTGGACCAGACTACAGTGCTCTCAGTATTGACTGGAGAGACAGCACTAACACTAGCATCAACAACTGCTCCAGTCCCCTGCCACATGGGAACACGCAGATCAGTGACACCTTCTCTTGTAACCTGACACTAGCCACTATCTCAACTACTAGTGCAGGACTGTACACCTGTAATGCTGCTATTACTGGAATCAGTGGTTCAAGAGTTGGTTTTATTAATCTACAAGTACAAGGTTCACCAACACTTCAATGTTGCTGTCATGATCATTGTCAGTATTAATTTTCATTGAATAGGTATTGAAGTTAGTGGTCCCTTCCAAAGCCTTACTATCGGCAGTACTGCAGTGATCACTTGTAGTATAGCTGATCTGTCAGCTCCTACTATCGAATGGTTGTATCAGAATGGATCAGTAGTGAACAACTCACATGTTCTGACTCTAGAACCAGTCAACTACAATCACAATAGAAGAGTGTTCACATGTTCAGTGAGCTCATCTCAACTGTACTCTCCTGGTAAAAAGAATATCACCGTCACTGTTCAAAGTATGTAACTTCAGTAATTTATTGAGCCTTTTTGATTAGTATTAAACTCAGGTACTACTGTTTCTACTGTCACTATAAGTGAGGACAGCATATCTGCTCTCAAAGGAACTAACAACATTATCATCAGTTGTACAATCGCTCTCAACAATACCATTGGACCTGATTACAGTGCACTGAATGTCACATGGACACACAATGGCTCTCAAGCTACAATGCTTCAAGCTACTCCAAGTGGAACGAATGGAGAACCATCATTAATGTTCACTAGTGTATTGACATTTAACAGTAATGAATTCACAGACAGTGGCAGCTACTGTTGTGTTGCTGCAGTGATTGGATCTGGTGACTCAAATAAGATGGACTGTGTTACATTGAGTGTGCTAGGTAAAAATTAATACATCACCAATAAAATTAAAATCATTGTTATGCACAGATATCAGCATATCAGGAGAACACTCAGATCTAACTGTTGGAACAACTTACAATATTATTTGCAGTGTACCAGGTCTTGATGACTCTATTGCCATAATGTGGACTAGTAGTGCAGCTGCTGTCCCTGTTTCAACAACAAACACTCTCACACTGCAGTCAGTGAATAACACATTGAATGGAACTGAGTTCACATGTTCAGTTAACTCAATAAAGTTGCACACAAATAGTCCTACGATGAAAACAATTACTGTCACTGTACTAGGTACGTCTCATTTGTCTACTCTCAAATGTATTTGTTATTTTCTTGTAAAGATACAAGAGTTACAACAGTCTCCATTGAGCCTCAGAGTGTCACTGCTCTTGTTGGGTCATCTCCAGTGGTATTCACTTGTACTATAACTCTGAATCATGATATTGGTCCTCATCATAGTGCTCTGAATGTTGTCTGGACACAAGATGCAAATTCCAGCGTAGCTCCTAAACTGGGACTACATAGTGTGTTTAACAGTTCAATAACTCTATCAACTCACTCTCCATCCTCTCGAAAAGAGTATTGTTGTAATGCTGGTATTATTGGAACAAATGCTTTATCAAATTGTTCCTCTATTGAAGTTCTTGGTAAGAAAGTACTTTTCATGTTACTAGTTTTCAAAGATTTTACAGAAATTGTCATCACTGGACAATACCAGCAAATCCAATTAGGCAGCACATCTACTGTTACCTGCAGTGTACCAGAATTGATGAACAGTAATATCAAATGGATATCACATGATGGAGCAGTAGTGAGCAGCTCAGGTGTACTGATGCTGTTTGGTGACCACACCATTGATGGAAGAATATTCAGATGTGTAGTGACATCGACACAAGTTCACTCTTCAGGAAAAAAAGGCATCACTGTTACTGTTAAAAGTAAGCCAGGAAAATTATAACTATCCATAATTACAATTTATGATCGTTACAGATACATATGTTAACACGGTATCAGTCTCCGTGAATAATCCAATGGTTTCAGTTGGGACTAACTCTTATCAAATGACTTGTTTTGTCACTCTGAGTAGTTCTATTGGTCCTAATATCAGTGCTCTGAGTATATCATGGCAGCACAACAACCAGCCAGTTGACACATCACAAGATAGAGTTCAAGTGTCAGATACACTGGATGCACTAAGTTTTTTCACAAATAGTCTCATACTCAGTAATATTAGTGAGCATGATAGTGGAGAGTATTGCTGCACAGCTAGTATTGCAGGGAATCAGACTAAACCACAAGATTGCGTTGAAGTAAAAGTCACAACTAATAGTGAGTATAATGAATGAAGCAGGGTTCATTACTTAACCTGCCACCTACAGCCACAATTAGGATTTCTGGCAGTTTTAAGAATTTACGAATTGGCAGCACATCTATGACTAATTGCAGTGTTCCTAATCTGATAGACAGTACTATCAAGTGGTTATCTCATGATGGGTCAGTGTTGAACAGCTCAGGTGTTCTGATACTACAGTCAGTGAACTACACTATCAATGGAACAATGATCACATGCTCAGTGAACTCATCACAACTGATAAACACCATCAATGAGACCATCACACTTACTGTACAAGGTGAGAGACATTTGATATTACATGCAGCATTGGTCACTCATCTCTGCAGCAACATCAGTTTCTCAAGTCACTATTATCAATCCACCATCATATGTTGTTGATGGTGACCAGAATGTTGAGCTGCAGTGTACTGTCACACTGAGTAGCACCATTGGACCAGACTACAGTGCTCTCAGTATTGACCGGAGAGACAGCACTGACACTATCATCAACAACTGCTCCAGCCCACAGCCACATGGGAACACACAGATCAGTGACACCTTCTCTTGTAATCTGACACTAGCCACTATCTCAGCTACTAGTGCAGGACTGTACTCCTGTAATGCTGCTATTACTGGAATTAGTGGTGTTAGTACTGATTCATTTAACCTTTCAGTACAAGGTTTGAAAATAAAGGTGCTGATGGTAAATCATAAAATATTACATACAGGTTCTCTAAAGAATGCTAGTCTCCTCACACCAATGAATGCAGTTCTTGGACAGTCGTCAGTGCTCACTTGTGAAGTGAACACTTCACTACCAGTCACCACTAACCTGCTCTCAGTCCAGTGGATGCACAGAGGGAGTCTGGTCACTGGTAGTGGTGGGTTTGTACTAAAGCAAGGATCAGGAGCAGGTGCTTCAGTGTATGTGACTGAGTTGACTCTGAATGAGACTACTGTTGAGAGCTCAGGACTGTACTCCTGTCGTGTGTCTACTGACAGACAACAAGTAACAGCTGAAGCCAACCTCACTGTAGCATGTGAGTGGATTGAGCTAAACTGTCATCATTTGATTGTCTCTTACAGTTTCTCATATTGATGTTCACACTGGACCATCCAATGGATTCCCCTCACAACCTCTACTGGATACCAGTACTAGACTGAACTGCTCTGTCACACTCCATCCTCAGCTCAGCCAGCTCACCATCCTCACCATCCTCACCATCCAGTACCAATGGTCCCTTAATGGTGTGACAAGAGGCAGTGAACAGGAAATAGTGCTACCCAACTTGAGTCCAGCTGATGCTACAACCTACTCCTGCACAGTGACAGTCTCTTCAGCTAACCCAGGAGAACACCTGATCAGACAAATCAGTAATCAGTCAATGTATGACCTCAGAGCAAAAGGTGTGTCACATATGTGTATGCAACGTGATCTTTGATTTTTTCACAGTTCCAGCTCCAATTGCTCATCTCTCACCTGGTGGTAGAGGAGTTTATTATTCTGGAGAAGATCTTAATGTAACATGTATCAGTAGTGTAGTGGGTGCAGTGTTCACTTGGAGAGCAGTTAATATCACATCACAGCAACCATTGATCATACCAAATACTACTGTGAGCAGTGGTAGCAATACCAGTGTACTCATTCTAAGACCAATCAGAGTCAGTGATCCTGTTCTAGTGGACTTTATTTGTGCAGTAGCATTTCCTGAGAATATGAACATCATCGGAAGTACATCTTTAACTCTGGCCAATACAATTGGTAAGATTATTTTTGTTGGGTGACTGTCATTATTTGCAATTTCCAGTTCCATCATTGAGTGTGTCAGTGTCTTCCAATGCTAGTACAGTACTGGATATCAGTGGATACAACTCCTTCACTGTACAGTGTGGAGGAACATTTAGTCCTAGCTCTCATCAATCAGGAGAATCACATTCATTCATGTTAACCAGAAACAGTGTATCAGTCACTGATGGGCTTTCAACTAGTCCAGTGATGGCAACAGGAGATACAGTCTCCCAGAGCAGCTCAGTACAGCAGACTGCATCCTCAGTTCCAGCCAAACTAGTCTACAACTGTACTGTTGAGTTTAGCATCAGTGGATCACTCATTATTACTGCCAGTAACACAACACAGGTCATTGTGAAGGGTGAGCTAGCCTTGTATACCATTGGCCCACATGCATCTCTCCTCTCAACCTACCTGGAACAGGTCCCTCACTACCAGCAGCTCCAGTAGTAGTGGCACCAGTGACTACACCAACATCTGCTGTGATACAATGGAGTGTTCCTGTAGTGACCTACTCTCCTGAACAATACACTGTCTACTACACTACCAACAGCAGTGGCTGTCCTACCAACTCAGATGAGGGCTACAACAAGAGTGTGACTGTTTATGGTCTCAACCACACTGACTTCTTCACCATAAGAGACCAGCAGTACAATGTGACACTGAACAATCTTCATCCTTACACAGTGTACTGCTATAAATTAGTGGCTACTAACACTGAGGGAAGGAATGAGTCTATGATAAGAATTTTTATAACAAATGAAAGTGGTATGTATCGTTTTTTTAAATTGTGCCTTTTGTCATTTACATATACTCAGTTCCAAGTCGGCCTCCTCAGGAGTTGATCAATTCAACCACTTCTCGCAATATTTCTCTCTTCTGGTCTCCTCCCTCGAAACCCAATGGTGTCATTATCAGCTATCTCATCAACTGCACTATTGGTAGCGTGGAAAGTAGTAACAGTGTTTCTGGAACAAGTCTAGTAATATCTATTGATCCATTCACTAACTACACATGTTCTGTGAGTGCAGCAACAATGGTGGGAATAGGTCCACCAGCAACAGTTAGTGGAACCTCTGATGAAGATGGTGAGTACATCATTCACTATAGCTACTGTGATATCACTCATGTTGTGCTGTACAGTCCCTGCAGGACCACCTCGTCAGGTCTTTGGTAATGCTGAAAATTCGAAAACAATTACATTTATTTGGAGTGCTCCATCAACACCAAATGGAGTGATCACTGAGTACCAGCTCCAGTGTTCTGGTGGTGGAAAAGTGTTCAACCGCACTGTGATGAAGACCACAACCACACTGAGTGGACTCCTACCATTCACCAACTACTCCTGTAGCATCACAGCTCACACCAGTGTTGGAGGAGGACCTGCAGCAACTACCAGTGTGACCACTTTACAGGATGGTAATATTTTGTATCATCTCGTTATTGCTTGGTAATCTCCAATTTTCTTAGTTCCAATGGATAGTGTAAGAAACCTGACAGTCATATCTGCCTTGGGATCTAGTACTATTCTCAACATATTTTGGTTTCCTCCTGCAACACCAAATGGTGTCATCACTGACTATGAAGTCAACACATCATCACTAGCATCAATTGATGTTAGAAACTTTACTGCCAGTGAAGATTTTCCAGCCAATACTAGATTTTCAAGAAATATCACTAATCTAAGTTAGTGCCTGATGTTGATACTGATAATGATTTGATTCACTTCTACAGCTCCTGGAGTGCCATACTATGTTAAGGTAACTGCTTACACTGTAAAAGGAAGAGGACCATACTCCAATGAAGTGATTAATTTCACAGAAGAAGACGGTAAATCACAGTTACCACACTAGTACCATTGCATGTATGTAATCCTGCAGTTCCGTCAAAAGGTCCTGAAATAACTAACATCACGAGACTGACAGATGGTTCTATCATAGTGATGTGGAAGCTACTCACTCTAGAGGAGGCTCGTGGGTTCATCACTGGATACACTGTCACTGCTCAGCAAGCTGACTTTGAACTGGTCTTGAGACAGTCATCAATGAGTGTGACAGTATCGCACAACACAACCAGTGCTATTATAACTGGACTGGATCCTAAACTAGCCTACTTGGTCTCAGTCTCGGCTGGTACAGTAGCTGGAATGAGTGAGACTAGCAGCAGAGAAATGGCTGCCACAACCAGTGAGAGATGTCATATGAGAGCTGAATGCAATTTTGAATAATCTTTCACAGATAACCTCTATGTATATCTGGTTCTTGGTGGTATAGCTGGTATTGGAGGTCTTCTGATATTGATTTGTCTCTGTGTCTTGATTTGCTGCTGTTATCGATGCTGCAAGAGGTACACTAGCTTCTGATGATAGAGGTGATTTTAATATTTTTGTAGGAAAACAAAAACCAAGAAAGTAGAGCTTGATCAATCACCATACTGGATCGAGAAAGTGGAAAAGGAACGATATTCACCAGAACTTATTGAAATGAAACCAGTTTTTGAAGAACGAGGTGCAATGTTCTTCAAAAAAATTATGATTTTGATACTATTCCTAATTTTTAGTTGAGGAAGATCTTCAGTATCCTGCCATACCCTTGGGCAGGTTCCCAGACCATGTGCATTCCCTGCACCAGGATCGGGATGAAGGATTTGAGGAACAGTTCCATGTAATGCACTGCATACTATGACATTGAACTTTTGCCGTCTGTGCCGCAGGAAATTTGCACCATACCAAAGGGATCCTCTGAAATTGCAAGAAAAGAGGAAAATGCACCCAAGAACAGATTTGAGAACATCTACTCATGTATAAAACACAACTAGTGTTATATTGTTATTATTTGTGCATCACATTAGATGATCATTGTTGTGTGTCTCTTAAACCAATCGAAGGAGAGGAAGGATCTGACTATATCAATGCATCATGGATTGATGTGAGGAGTATAGTACACTCTATGCATTGATAATAATATTATGCTATTTTGTACTATAGAGATATAACAAGCCCAAAGCATACATAGCAACACAAGGTAAATAATTTTACAGTAGTCTTGCAAAATTTTGATGCATCATTCTAAATTTTTTACAGGTCCAATTGATGAAACAATTGGAGATTTTTGGAGGATGGTGTGGGAATATAAAGTGCCCTCAATTGTCATGCTCACTAACCTAGTTGAGAGGAATGTTGTGAGTGATGTAGCTCATGTACTGCTGCAGCTGTGCACTATATTCTATGCATGTAGCTCAAGTGTTCCTGCTACTGGCCTAAAGATGTTGAGCAAGAGCTGGACTGTGGTGATGGTCTGACAGTGCAGCTGGAAGAAGAGCTAGTTTTTGCTGAGTACAAGATCAAGAAATTTATTGTTTCAGATGTAAGTCAGTGCATTGATCGTGAACTTGTTCAAAAACTGATCTTTACAGGAATCTGACGAGAGCTCTCAATCATTACTTGTCACTCACTATCACTTCACTCAATGGCCAGATCATGGAGTACCTGCCTCAAAGCTGTGTCTCATCGCCTTCATCAAGCGAGTCCGCAAGCAACATCCTCCTGAGGGTCCACCATTAGTGGTGCACTGCAGTGCTGGTGTGGGCAGGACTGGAACATTCATCGTACTGGACACCATGCTACAGAGGATCAAAGATGGAGGCGGCCTCAACATCTTCCAGCTTGTCTCACAGCTCAGAAAGAGAAGGACCATCATGGTGCAGAATATTGTAAGTGTGTTGCTATCGAGTAAATGCTGTCTCATTCATGTTACCCTGTTCAGTCCCAGTACAAGTATATTCACGATGCTCTGACTGAATACATCACATGTGGTGACACCTCATTTCCACTGATGGATGCACGCAAGCTGGTGAAGGAATTGAGCGAGTCACTTGACGGAAAGACAGGATTTGAAAAACAGTTTGAAGTGAGTAATGACTAAATAGTGCTGTGACTCTGAGTGTGTTTAATATGCAACAGGTGTTGGAGCGGCTAAGTCAGCCTCTAGATGACCTTGAGTTCAGTACATCAGATGCTGAAGCACATGCTGCTAAGAACAGATATGACTACAATTTGCCTTGTGAGTTCCAGCTGGTGACCACAAAAATTTATTTTATAACTTGTGTGTGGTTATGAATTACAGATAATGAGGCTCGAGTGGAATTGAACTCAGGCTCAACTGATTACATAAACGCAAGTCACGTGAATGTATGTGTAAACACTTGTGACTTCATAGCGTAATGTATGCTTCGTTGCTCTATTAGGGATACAAGCAATGTAACGCATTCTTAGCCACTCAGTCTCCAATGGAGGAGACTGTGGCTGATTTCTGGCAGATGGTGTGGGATGAACAGAGCAAGGTTATTGTAATGCTGTGCAAAACTGAGGAACAGGGCAAGGTGTGCTTAACATAGTAACACAATGACATCATTGAGTGATCTTTTTATAGGAGGCATGTTACAAGTACTGGCCAAGCAGTGTTGGAGGAACACAGTGCTTTGGGATGACCACTGTAAAGCTGAAGCAATCAACAGATTTGCAAGGAATAGTGATACGTACACTTGAAGTTATCAAAGAGGGGGACTACATCAATGTTAGTCATAGCCTATGTAATCATGCTGTACAAATATACTTAACGTGGGCATTTGTTTGTTCACAGACCAGTGATAACTCACTTGTTGTGACCCAAATCCATTACAGCCAGTGGCCGGAGTACAGTGCTCCTACTGACATTGATGCTGTACTTAAACTAACTGATACTGTACTCAAAACAGCAATGTCAGCAAGTGACAAACCCATCACAGTCATGTGCAAGTAGGGAGAGCTCTTACACTATTAATTTTAGTAACATTACACACAATCTAATATTGTACAGTGATGGTGTGGGCAGGACAGGTGCCTTCATCTGCATCTACTCACAGCTGGAGAGGGTTAAAGTGGAGGGAGTGGGTGACATATTTCAGTTCATCAAGGACTCTCGTCTGAAGCGCAAGGGACTGGTCAGGCACCAGGTAAGCTAGGTTGAGAGATTATAGCATATCATTTCTTATGCAGGAGCAATACAATTTCTGTTACGAAGTGATTGCTGAGTTTTCAGACACAATGGGTCTATATGACAACTTCAAGAATGTTGTATAAAATATAATCAGAGTGTATCAGAGACACAATATTAATAGCTAGAATAAGAAATAGTGTATAGTGTGACTGTCTACTACTTACAGCAGCATCACTCATTTACTAGCTTTTCTTGACTTTTGACATAATACTCAAATTAGTCATTGATTAATTCACAATGGAGTCATTGTGATTTTGAGAACAATGTATGTTTGTCTCAAATTTATTGTGTAAACGTTTATTTTGCCCTCATGTAAATGCTATGGTTTGATTGAATAATCATACCGGCACGTAGGATTGGGTATAAACATTGAATTAGGATTGAAAGTGCAAGTTTTCAATAGCAGCTCAGTAAACTGAGAGGCAATTGCATTGGGATTTCTATGCAGCAATCAGGAATTCTTTATCTTGAGTGCAAGACAAGAGAACTTGAGAGAGAATAAACTAAATAATGTTTACTATTATAATTTTTGTCCAAGTACTAAGCTTGCTGACCCTAAAATACTTGTACAGCGATCTTGCAACGCCACAGTCAAAGCGGAAGTAATACGTTGACCAATCAAACACTGCTGGTCACGTGCGGGCCTGCATTAGAGAATTGAAGTGCGCAGTATGCGCCATGGTTATGCGTTTGTGTCCGTCTGTACATGTATGTGTAAAAAACACGCCTGTTTGCGTCTTACAGCTTGAAAATCTCCACGAAAACACTCTCTGCAGCTTCTTCACTGAATTTATAGTCCTATGAAGACGTTTTCTGTGCTGGCAAGCCTTGTTAGAGCGGTTAATCCATGGCTATCTAAAGCTACGTGTCCTTGTAAGAGCACTTACGGTATTGTGGGTGTGTCATCCAACCTCCTATCAATATGTCGATGTCCTCACTCAGTAACGTTTGTGTTGCAGTAATGCAGGAGTAGTCGTGTTTAGCTCCTAGCTCAGCGCACGGGTATGTGTTAATTACAACTCTAGTTTTTGTAATTTTCACGTAATAAACTTTGCTAAGTATGATATGCAGGCAACTCGCAATGTGTACATACTATGTTATGACAACAGTATTTAAAGTTATTCTGAGTATTTTATTGTGCACTTCTGTGATCGTAAATTTTTGTTGAAAGCCATGCACTTATGCCTAGGCTCCACCCACATTAATGATCTATTTTAAGACTTGCATTTTAACTTCCGATCAATGCTGTCAGAAATTAAATCAGAATGTCGCAGCATTTGTTGCTACTCATGTCAGTGGCATTAGCTGCTACTTTGAGCTATGCTGAGGAAGGAAATATTATGTGCGAGATGTGTAAGCATTTCTTAACTTGTTCTGTACATGTATCCGATGTGTTGCTGTTCTTCAGGTACCATCAGTGAACTGATGATTACTCCATCACACAATATCACTATTGAGTCTGGTACTACTGTATCACTGAGTTGCACTGCTAAACATACAAGTGATCAAGATCCAAGTTGCTCAATGTGTTTGGTGTGGAAGCATAATTCTATGCCTCTTTCTAGTGAAATGATAAAGAATCCTAAATCAACGTCACTGATCATTAGTGCAAGCAATCAAGGAAATTACAGCTGTCAAAGAAAGGAAGTACCATTCAAAGCAAGATCAATCAACATCACATTAGCTGGTTAGGATTTCACATATTTTGTTGTCATTTACTAGTAGCTACGACAATTTCTTCTACAGGTGTCTCAATCAAAGGGAGATATACTAACATTCGTATTGGTAATACGACTACCATCACTTGTATGATAGTACCACTTCCACCGTCTACCACCTATAAATGGCTGTTTCAGAATGGATCGTTAATAAAAAGTTCAAATGTTCTGATGCTTACAGGAAGCCAAGTTATCAATGGAAGCAACTATACATGCCTCGTAAATTCATCTCAACTCTACTCTCCTATCAGGAAAAGTATCACATTCACTGTACAAGGTAAAATAATTATGTCGCACTATTAATGATAAGTTAAGTCAGGAGTCCAGGTTAAGTTAACTAAATAAGTTTATTTACTCTAAATTCACAATTTTAATCTCAGATACAAGTATTTCACAAGTGTCAGTTGATTCAATGACTATAACAGCACTCAATGGAACAACTAATGTAACACTCACTTGCTCTATTCAACTGAACAATGATATAGGACCAGACCATAGTGCCCTGAATGTGTCTTGGTGGAGTCAAGCATCAACTAAACCTGGGTTAATAACTGCTAAGACACAGATTGAGAAATCACTCAGTAGCACTCTAAACATACCACTTATTAGTCAAGGAGGACAGTACTGTTGCAATGCTTCTCTGGCTGGGAACTCAACTGTGGTATCTTCCTGTACAAATGTGCAAGTTCTAGGTAATTTACTTTAAATGACACTAATCATGTGTCACCTTTTATTATGTAGATATTGAAATAAGCGATACCTTTCAAACCCTTACTCTCGGCAGTAGTGCAGTGATCACCTGTAGTGTAGCTAATGTGTCTACTACTGCTTTCAAATGGGTGTATCAGAATGGATCAATAGCAGATAACTCAAGTGTTCTGCTTCTACCACCAGTCGACTATACTTACAATGGAAGAGTGTATACATGTTCGGTGAACTCATCTAAATTGTACTCTCCTGGTCAAAAAAGTATCACAATCACTGTGCAAGGTATGCTGATATAAATCCTGATTTTTAAATCAATCCAACCTATAGGTACTACTGTTTCTGATGTTAGTATAAGTGAAGACAGCATATCTGCTCTCAAAGGAACTAACAACATTATCATCAGTTGTACAATCACTCTCAACAATACCATTGGACGTGATTACAGTGCACTGAATGTCACATGGACACACAATGGCTCTCAATCTACAATGCTACAAGCTAATCCAAGTGGAATGAGTGGAGAGCCATCATCAATGTTCACTAGTGTATTGACAATTGACAGTAATGAATTCACAGACAGTGGCAGCTACTGTTGTGTTGCTGCAGTGATTGGATCTGGTGACTCAAATAAGATGGGCTGTGTCACATTAAATGTGCTAGGTAAAATTAATACATCACCAATAATTTTAAAATCATTGTTATGCACAGATATCAGCATATCAGGAGAACACACAGATCTAACTGTTGGAACAACTTACAATATTATATGCAGTGTACCAGGTCTTGATGACTCTAGGGCCATAATGTGGACTGGTAGTGCAGCTGCTGTCCCTGTTTCAACAACAAACACTCTCACACTGCAGTCAGTGAATAACACATTGAGTGGAACTGAGTTCACATGTTCAGTTAACTCAATGAAGTTGCACGCAAATAGTCCTACGATGAAAACAATTACTGTCACTGTACTAGGTATGTCTCATCAGTCTACACTCAAATTTATTTGTTATTTTCTTGTAAAGATACAAGAGTTACAACAGTCTCCATTGAGCCTCAGAGTGTCACTGCTCTTGTTGGGTCATCTCCAGTGGTATTCACTTGTACTATAACTCTGAATCATGATATTGGTCCTGATCATAGTGCTCTGAATGTTGTCTGGACACAAGATGCAATGTCCAGCGTAGCTCCTAAACTGGGACTACATAGTGTGTTTAACAGTTCAATAACTGTATCAACTCACACTTCATCCTCTCGAAAGGAGTATTGCTGTAATGCTCATATTATTGGAACAAATACTGTATCTGATTGTTCCTCAATTGAAGTTCTTGGTAAGAAAAGTACCTTTCATGATGCTAATTTTCAAAACTTTTTACAGAAATTGTCATCACTGGGCAATATCAGCAAATCCAATTAGGCAACACATCTACTGTTATCTGCAGTGTACCAGGATTGATGAACAGTAATATCAAATGGATATCACATGATGGAGCAGTAGTGAGCAGCTCAGGTGTTCTGATGCTGTTTGGTAACCACACCATTGATGGAAGAACATTCAGATGTGTAGTGACATCAGCGCAAGTTCACTCTTCAGGAAAAAGAAATATCACTGTTATGGTTAAAAGTAAGTTTCAAGGGTAACAATGTGGTAATAAAATTAATAAATTCTCATTTTTACAGATACATATATTAGCATGATTACAGTCTCTGTGAATAATCTATTGGTAGCTGTTGGGACTGACTCATATCAAATGACTTGTTTTGTCACTCTGAGTAGTTCTATTGGTCCTAATATCAGTGCTCTGAGTGTATCATGGCAGCACAACAACCAGCCAGTTGACACATCACAAGATAGAGTTCAAGTATCAGAACCATTTGGCACAAAAATTTTTTCATAAATAGTCTCAAACTCAGTAACATCAATCAGCATGATATTGGAGAGTATTGCTGCACTGCTAGTATTGCAGGGAATCAGACTAAACTAGAACATTGTGTTGAAGTAAAAGTCACAACTGAAAGTAAGTATGATGAAGGAAGCAGTTTCATTACTTAACCTGCCACCTACAGACACAATTAGGATTTCTGGCAGTTTTAAGAATTTACGAATTGGCAGCACATCTACAACTAATTGCAACGCTCTTAATCTGATGGATAGTACTATCAAGTGGTTATCTCATGATGGGTCAGTGTTGAACAGCTCAGGTGTTCTGATACTACAGTCAGTGAACTACACTATCAATGGAACAATGATCACATGCTCAGTGAACTCACCACAACTGATAAACACCATCAATGAGACCATCACACTTACTGTACAAGGTGAGAGACATTTGATATTACATGCAGCATTGGTCACTCATCTCTGCAGCAACATCAGTTACTCAAGTCACTATTATTAATCCACCATCATATGTTGTTGATGGTGACCAGAATGTTGAGCTGCAGTGTACTGTCACACTGAGTAGCACCATTGGACCAGACTACAGTGCTCTCAGTATTGAGTGGAGAAACAGCACTGACACTATCATCAACAACTGCCCCAGCCCCCAGCCACATGGGAACACACAGATCAGTGACACCTTCTCTTGTAACCTGACACTAGCCACTATCTCAGCTACTAGTGCAGGACAGTACACCTGTAATGCTGCTATTGGTATCAGTAATGATAGCCAACATATTAATCTTCAAGTGGAAGGTTTGAATGAAAATAAAGATACTTAACAATTGAATATCCTTTATTTCTACACAGGATCTCTCCAAAGTGCTGATCTCCTCTCACCAGTGAATGCTTTTCTTGTGCAGTCATTTGTGCTCACTTGTGAAGTTCATACTTCATTACCAGTCACCACTAACCTGCTCTCAGTCCAGTGGATGCACAGAGGGAGTCTGGTCACTGGTAGTGGTGAGTTTAAGCAAGGAACAGGTGCTTCAGTGTATGTGACTGAGTTGACTCTGAGTGAGACTACTGTTGAGAGCTCAGGACTGTACTCCTGTCGTGTGTCTACTGACAGACAACATGTAACAGCTGAAGCCAACCTCACTGTAGCATGTGAGTAATTGATATCTTTGTAAATTCCTTCATGAAACATAATACAGTTCCTCATATTGATGTTCACACTGGACCATCCAATGGATTCCCCTCACAACCTCTACTAAGTAGCAATACTAGACTGAACTGCTCTGTTACACTCCATCCTCAGCTCAGCCAGCTCACCATCCTCACCATCCAGTACCAGTGGTCCTCTAATGATATGACAAGAGTCAGTGAACAGGAACTAGTGCTACCTAACTTGAGTCCAGCTGATGCTACAACCTACTCCTGCACAGTGACAGTCTCTTCAGCTAACCCAGGAGAACACCTGATCAAACAAATCAGTAATCAGTCAATGTATGACCTCAGAGCAAAAGGTGGTGTGAGCTGTCTATGTGATATTCTTACAATTGACAAGTTTTTTCTCTTCAGTCCCAGCTCCAGCTATTCATCTCTCACCTGGTGGTGATAATAGATCAGTTTATTATTCTGGAGAAGATCTCAATGTAACATGTATCAGTAGTGTAGTGGGTGCAGTGTTCACTTGGAAAGCAGTAAATTTCAAAATACAGCAACCATTGATCATACCAAATACTACTGTGAGCAGTGGTAGCAATACCAGTGTACTCATTCTCAGACCAATCAGAGTCAGTGATCATGTTCTAGTGGACTTTATTTGTGCAGTAGCATTTCCTGGGAATGATAAAATCATGGAAAATAATTTTTTATCTTTAGTCAGTATAAGAGGTAAGTTGCTAATACTACTAAGAAGCAACATATCTTGTGCACTGTTTAAGAGTACTGGTAATCAATCTTACAGTTTCTAGCTTGCTGCATCAAATAAAATACTACATATTATTTCAACTATGATAGTCCTAAATTTGGGTTTTTGAGCAACATAATTATTAATTTTAGTACCCACTGATTTATTTTATGCTATAACCACGGCTATAACGTGCTTCTTTCCAGTTCCATCATTGAGTGTGTCAGTGTCTTCCAATGCTAGTACAGTACTGGATATCAGTGGATACAACTCCTTCACTATACAGTGTGGAGGAACATTTAGTACTAGCTTTAATCAATCAGGAGAATCACTCTCAATCATGTTCACCAGAAACAATGTATCAGTCACTGATGGGCTTTCAACTAGTCCAGTGATGGCAACAGGAGATACAGTCTCTCAGAGCAGCTCAGTACAGCAGACTGCATCCTCAGGTCCAGCCACACTAGTCTACAACTGCACTGTTGAGTTTAGCATCAGTGGATCACTCATTACTACTGCCAGTAACACAACACAGGTCATTGTGAAGGGTGAGCTAGCCTTGTATACCATTGGCCCACATGCATCTCTCCTCTCAACCTACCTGGAACAGGTCCCTCACTACCAGCAGCTCCAGTAGTAGTGGCACCAGTGACTACACCAACATCTACTGTGATACAATGGAGTGTTCCTGTAGTGACCTACTCTCCTGAACAATACACTGTCTACTACACTACCAACAGCAGTGGCTGTCCTACCAACTCAGATGAGGGCTACAACAAGAGTGTGACTGTTTATGGTCTCAACCACACTGACTTCTTCACCATAAGAGACCAGCAGTACAATGTGACACTGAACAATCTTCATCCTTACACAGTGTACTGCTATAAAGTAGTGGCTAATAACACTCAGGGAAGCAATGAGTCCATGATGCAAATTTTTCTAACAAACGAAAGTGGTATGTATCGTTTTTATTCAAAATGTGCCTTTCGTCATTTACATATACTCAGTTCCAAGTGGGCCTCCACAGAAGTTGATTAATTCTACCACTTCTCGCAATATTTCTCTCTCCTGGTCTCCTCCTCTTCCCTCAGAACGTAATGGAGTCATCATCAGCTATCTTATCAAATGCACTAATGGTAGTGTGACTAGTAGTATGAATGTTTCTGAAACAACCCATGACCATGTCATACATATCGAACCATTCATTAGCTACACATGCTCTGTGAGTGCAGCAACAATGGTGGGAGATGGTCCACCAGCAACAGTTAGTGGAACCTCTGATGAAGATGGTGAGTACATCATTCACTATAGCTACAGTGATATCACTCATGATGTGCTGTACAGTCCCTGCAGGACCACCTCGTCAGGTCTCTATAGTTGCTAAAAGCTCAAAATCAATAAATGTTACTTGGAGTGCTCCAGCAACACCAAATGGAGTGATCACTGAGTACCAGCTCCAGTGTTCTGGTGGTGGACAAGTGTTCAACCGCACTGTGATGGAGACCACAACCACACTGAGTGGACTCCTACCATACACCAACTACTCCTGTAGCATCACAGCTTACACCAGTGTTGGAGGAGGACCTGCAGCAACTACCAGTGTGATTACTGAAGAAGACAGTAAGTTTGCTCCATATTTTGTTATTTAACTGTTACATACAATTTCTTTCACAGTTCCCTCTCAAGTGAAGGATGTGAGAGTCAGTTCGCCTGTGAGTACCTCCACTACTCTCATTATAAAATGGCGACCTCCTCACCCACCAAATGGAGTTATCACTAACTACACAATCAATATATCAACATCAAGCACCATTAAATTTTACAATACAACACTGAAAAGTTTCACTGTAAATAATCTTGGTTGGTCGGAACAATACATGCATGACACTGTTAGTGTATCATTTTCTATGCAGATCCTCAAGTACCCTACTATGTAAATGTAGCTGCTTACACTAGAATAGGTATGGGATCATATTCTGCTACAGTTGTGAACTTCACTGAAGAAGGAGGTAAATGTCACTGATTGTTGCTCATTGTTATCATGCAATCTTTAGTACCAATCCATCCTCCTAACTCAACTATCATTGATAAGAGACATGAAGATGGTTCTATCATAGTGATGTGGAAGCTACTCACTCTAGAGGAGGCTCGTGGGTTCATCACTGGATACACTGTCACTGCTCAACAAGCTGACTTTGGACTAGTCTTGAGACAAACAGCAAACACTGTGGGAGTGTCACCAAATGATTCAATGGCAATAATACATGGTCTTGATCCAAAACATGCCTACAACATCACACTGTCCGCTAACACTAGTCAAGGTAAAAACTCCAGCAGCACTCTCCTTCAACCTAGTGGTGAGTCAATCATTGTCTCACTATATCAAACATTCATATTTCATTTATTACACAGAAAAACTATTTAGTCATTTAGTTGTTAGTGGATCTGGTATTCTTGGTTTTGTGATAGTGGCTGTTCTAATACTGATCACATGTGTATTAATGGTGTGTATTATCACAAGGTAAAAAGGAATGAAGTATGCTTTTTGATTGCTGGTTGATGAAATTTTTCTATAGGTATAAGAGGAGGAAGATATCAGGTGTTCATCTCAAGGTTGAGCTGAGCAAGTATCGTGTGAAAGATGACAGTGATGAGACAATAGAACTAAGGATAATTCAAATGGACAATGATAATGATAATGATGGAGGTACTGTACTACTCCCACATGCACTGTAGTAGCTGATTTCTCAACTTTAGAAGACAAAGCTTCGAGGACGATTCCAGTTAAACAATTCCCAGCATATGTCAAACTATTGCACAGTGATAGAGACAGCTCATTTGAAGATCATTTCCAAGTAAGCACATTGTACTCGTTCATTTTGTAATTTGATTATAATTTTATGTAGGCAATCAATAAGCTTCCTAAAGGCTCCAATGTGATAGCAAAGAAACAGTGTAATGTTCCAAAGAACAGATTTGAAAACATATGCTCATGTATGTGTGTCTATAGTTAATGTTAATAGTGTGTACTTGACTCGTTTACACACACACACAGATGACCACTCGTGTGTTGAACTATCTCTGATTGATGATAAAGAAGGTACTGACTACATCAATGCATCATGGATTGATGTGAGTACTGATCTCATTATTGCACTATTTTATGATGCGATGTATTCTGCAGAATTTCAGAAAGACAAGAGCATACATTGCTTCACAAGGTAAGAAAGTATAGACATGTTTGCTGTCACTTGTCTGTCTTTCGTTATTCAGGCCCACTTGATAGCACAATTGGTGATTTCTGGAGAATGGTGTGGCAGTACAATATACCTGCTGTTGTGATGCTAACTAACCTGGTGGAGAGGACTGTGGTAAGTTTTAGTACACTTAGTGTTTCGATAAAATTTCTCTTAATAGAAAAAGTGTTCTTGTTACTGGCCGGAGGAGATTGATCAACCAATGGATGTTGGATATGGTATCAGTGTGACACTAGTAGAGGAACACATACTAGCTGAGTATAAGATCAAAGAGCTATTGATCACTAATGTAAGACACAATAATTACCAATTAACTCATAATGACTGTATTCCAGACCTCAGAGGAAGACTGCAAACCACGTCGTGTATTTCACTATCACTTCACTCAATGGCCAGATCATGGAGTGCCTGCTTCAAAACTGTGTCTCATCTCCTTCATCAAGCGAGTCCGCAAGCAGCATCCTCCTGAGGGTCCACCATTAGTGGTGCACTGCAGTGCTGGTGTGGGCAGAACAGGAACATTCATCGTACTGGACACCATGCTACAGAGGATGGAAATCGAAGGAGATCTCAAGGTTTATGATTTTGTAACTCAACTGAGGAAGAGGAGGACTCTCATGGTTCAAAATATGGTGAGTATATAGCTACTAAAACAGTGTCTCAAATACTGTTTGTGACTACTCTATAGGCTCAGTACATATACATTCATGATGCTCTATCAGATTACATTACATGTGGAGACACTTCATTTCCTCTCATGAATGCTCATGTTACACTGAGGGAACTCAGCAATGTCGACGAGAATGATAAAAGTGGCTTTCAGAGACAGTTTGAGTTACTTGAAGAGCTGAGTGAGCCTCCTGAAGGAGCTGATACTTCTGAAGCAACCGCTAATATGAGCAAGAATCGATACACTTACAATTTGCCATGTAAGTTGTGTAAACATTAAGTGTAACTATCTTAGTTACTTGAACTGTTTAGATAACAGCACTCGTGTGTGGCTAAACAGTGGTCAAACTGACTATATCAATGCCTCTCGTGTTCATGTGAGCTATCCATGCACTATAACCAGCTGCATCATGCATTATCACACATGCAGGGCTACAAACGACGAGGAGCATTCCTAGCCACACAAGCACCAATGAAAGAGACAGTGGAGGACTTCTGGCACATGATATGGGAGACACAGAGCAAGGCTATTGTGATGCTGTGTAACCTGGAGGAGGAGGGGAAGGTAGGATGTGTGTGTGTTCATGTTACTAGCTATCATCATGTGTGGTCTACTGTAGGAGACATGTTATCAGTATTGGCCAACTAAAGCTGAAGAAACAGCAGTGTATGGTAACATGACAGTTAAACTATTGCAGGAGGCAAGTGAGCTTGATGGACTCATAGTACGTAAGCTAGAGATCATTCAGGAAGGAGATTACATCAACGTTGCTGTGAGTGACACTATCTCTGTAGCTACAAGCTATGATTAATGGTGTCATGTTCTAGAGTGCTGCTGGTAGTTTTGAGGTGACTCAATTTCACTACCAGCGCTGGCCAGAGAATATGAAACCATTTCCATCTGATGTTGTTGACTTGTTGAATTCACTCATCAAAGCTCAGGTGGCAGCTGGTAACAAGCCAATTACTGTGATGTGCAAGTATGTGATACAAAATTATGCATTAAGCAACAACAACATACATATTGTATTCTCAAAATTCTTCACTGCAGTGATGGTGTGGGCAGGACAGGTGCCTTCATCTGCATCTACTCACAGCTGGAGAAGGTCAAAATGGAGGGAATGGGTGACATATTTCAGTTCATCAAGGACTCTCGTCTCCAGCGCAAGGGAATGGTCAGGCACCAGGTAAGACATTAATTAACTAGATGTCTATAATGTAATTTTTCCTAAAGGATCACTACATTTTCTGCTATGAAGTGATTGCTGATTTCTCTGACACAATGGGTGTTTATGATAATTTCAGGAATGTCATGTGATCAACACTGTATGACAATGGATTGTGATTATGGACTAACCTATATATTAAACTGCTGACATGTTAACTGTTCATTAGGTGCACTAGACAGGCACAAAACAGGTACTAATAGTCTGAATGTGGACACTATAATGCTGTAGTTATTAACTCTCACAATTATATATACTCATATTTGTGTTTCAGTAGGAAACCTCAGTTCAATTTATGTTGTTGCTATATGCTTTTAGCTAGTTAGTTACAATCAACATTCTTGGAAGCATTAAAGAGTAGCTGCAGTCTGCCTTTGGGTATGATCTTTCCATAATGTGATGACCTTGAATCTTCATGTCTGCCCAAGTCAAGATCAATGCAAGTGTTTCTATATTATGCACTCTCTGGATATTTTTCTCTTGCAGACTGCTCGTACGCACACTAGAAGTCACAAAGAGGGGGACTACATCAATGTTAGTGATAGCCTATGTAATCATGTGGGCATTTGTTAGTTCACAGACCAGTGATAACTCACTTGTTGTGCCGGACCCAGATCCCAGCACTACGATAGTAATTATGCATTATTCATGATTCAATATAATCTTGTTGTAGTGTAACAAGACAAGTTTTCATCTGCATTTCCTTGAATAAATGCCTGGGCGTTTATACAAGGAAATATGGTACACAAAATCAGTGACTTATTCAGAATACTAACTTTCTACAGTTAAGAAAGTCAAGTAAGCAATCTGCTTTAACTTTCTAGGCAGAATTTCTAGCTGCATGTTGATTAAGCTGTGTAAACCTCTGCACACCATCATTCAGTGATTATTAACCCTCGGCGCATGTGCGTGGGTTACGGTACTTGCTCTGTCGTTCTATTTACAAAGAGATCACATTGTGTATGGTTCTGAGCACATGTTGACTGATGTTTGTCACAGCTATTGAGAGTAAACATTTATTTACCATTGTGTAAATGTTATGGTTTGATTAAACAATCATGCCTGCAGAACTGCATGAGAAAGCAATGTTCATTGTGTTCATTATTAAAAATTGTAGCACTTATCTGACAAAAATTTGAGAAACTTTATAAAAATTTTGGAAATGAGATCAGTTATTATGTGTAAAACTTTTTGTTGTCTAATTTAATCAGTTTAGGTACATGATCATATTCTCACACAACTGTGATATATTTTTGTGTAGGCGTGGATAAACATCGATCATTATTTAAGGTCAAATTCAAAGTTTCACACTTAGACGAACTGTCAAAAATGTTGCTGCAGCTCTTGTTGCTGTCATCTGTTGCTGTGAGCTGCTACGCTCAGAGTGCATCAGGAAATGATACAGATTCAAGCTCCTCCACTTTAGATGATGATGTGTGCATGAATTGTAAGTATTCCTTTACTTGTTCTGTATCTGATGTGTTGCTGTTCTTCAGGTACCATCAGTGAACTGATGATTACTCCATCACACAATATCACTATTGAGTCTGGTACTACTGTATCACTGAACTGCACTGCTAAACATACAAGTGATCAAGATTGCTCAATGTGTTTGGTGTGGAAGCATAATGACAGGCTTCTCTCTGATGTGATGTTTACAACGATCAATGAAACATTGAGTAGTACATTACCACTCACTGTTAACATGAGTACCCAAGGAGAGTACAGCTGCCAGACAAATGGGACGGATACAGAGATAGCACAGTCAGTAAACATCCGAGCAGCTGGTTAGTGAGAATTATTGACAGTTTAAAATTTTTTCCTTCTTTATTACAGGTATCTCTATCAATGGAGTATATACTAACATTCGTATTGGCAATGAAACTATTGTCACTTGTATGATAGCACCGCTTTTATCAAATACTACCTATAAATGGCTGTCACAGACAAGATCAATGGTGACTAGTTCAGATGCTCTGGAACTAACAGGAAACCACACTATTCATGAGAGCAATTTTACCTGTCTCGTGAACTCGTCACAACTTTACTCTCCCATTGAAAAGACTATCTCTGTCACTGTACAAGGTAATTAATTTTTTGCATTGCTTAATTATTACTTTTATTTCCTACATTAGACACAGCAATAAAAGAGGTTCAAATTGAAACGCATAACTTTGTTGTTCTGTTAGGAACAAGAAATGTTCAAATAGACTGCTCAATCAATACCACTAACTCAATTGGATCATTATTCAATGCACTGCAAGTACTCTGGGAATTGAATGGAACTGAAATATCACATACTATACCCACACCTCTAGAATCAGAAAACATTGAACACACTGACTCATTCACAAGTGCACTGACAGTTAACATCACAGAATATGATAAAGCTGGTAACTACTGCTGCATTGCCTCACTAGCTGGGATTGCAAGAAATGAGTCTGACTGTATATTAGTCACTGTGTCAGGTAGTTATGTGCATTTTCATTATTTGCCTAATGATTGCATTGAAATAATTTTTTTAGAAATATCGATATTTGAAGATTACTCTGATCTTCAAGTGGGAAGTACCCAAAATATCACATGTACTGTGCCAGGAATACCACCACAGGCAGTGATGTGGAGTGGTACATGGAGTAGAGCATACTTATCATCAAATGTTCTCATGTTGAGCTCTATTGACAGCACTCTCAATGGAACTGAATTCACATGCTCAGTGAACTCATCACAACTGATAAACACCATCAATGAGACCATCACACTTACTGTACAAGGTGAGAGACATTTGATATTACATGCAGCATTGGTTACTCATCACTGCAGCAACATCAGTTACTAATGTCACTATCATCAATCCACCATCATATGTTGTTGATGGTGACCAGAATGTTGAGCTGCAGTGTACTGTCACACTGAGTAGCACCATTGGACCAGACTACAGTGCTCTCAGTATTGACTGGAGAGACAGCACTGACACTATCATCAACAACTGCTCCAGCCCCCAGCCACATGGGAACACACAGATCAGTGACACCTTCTCTTGTAACCTGACATTAGCCAATATCTCAGCTACTAGTGCAGGACTGTACACCTGTAATGCTACTATTACTGGAATTATTGGTGTTAGTACTAATTCATTTGGCCTTTCAGTACAAGGTTTGCAATAAAGATACTGATGGCAAATCATAAAATATTACTTGTATTACACACAGGATCTCTTAAGAATGCTAATCTCCTCACACCAGTGAATACTGTTCATGGACAGTTGTCTTTGCTCACTTGTGAAGTGCACACTTCACTACCAGTCACCGCTAACCTGTCAGTCCAGTGGATGCACAGAGGGAGTCTGGTCACTGGTAGTGGTGGGTTTGTACTAAAGCAAGGATCAGGGCCAGGTGCTTCAGTGTATGTGACTGAGTTGACTCTGAGTGAGACTACTGTTGAGAGCTCAGGACTGTACTCCTGTCGTGTGTCTACTGACAGACAACAAGTAACAGCTGAAGCCAACCTCACTGTAGCATGTGAGTGGATTGAGCTAAATTGTCATCATTTGATTGTCTCTTACAGTTTCTCATATTGATGTTCACACTGGACCATCCAATGGATTCCCTTCACAACCTCTACTGGGCAACAGTTCTAAACTGAAATGCTCTGTCACACTCCATCCTCAGCTCAGCCAGCTCACCATCCTCACCATCCAGTACCTGTGGTCCTCTAATGGTGTGACAAGAGGCAGTGGACAGGAACTAGTGCTACTCAACTTGAGTCCAGCTGATGCTACAACCTACTCCTGCACAGTGACAGTCTCTTCAGCTAACCCAGGAGAACACCTAATCAGAACAATCAGTAATCAGTCAATGTACGACCTCAAAGCAAAAGGTGTGTCACATATGCAAAGTGATCTTTTAATTTTTTTCACAGTTCCAGCTCCAATTGCTCATCTCTCTCCTGGTGGTAGAGGAGTTTATTATTCTGGAGAAGATCTCAATGTAACATGTATCAGTAGTGTAGTGGGTGCAGTGTTCACTTGGAGAGCAGTTAATATTATAACACAGCAACCATTGATCATACCAAATACTACTGTGAGCAGTGGTAGCAATACCAGTGTACTCATTCTCAGACCAATCAGAGTCAGTGATCCTGTTCTAGTGGACTTTATTTGTGCAGTAGCATTTCCTGAGAATATGAACATCATCGGAATTACATCTTTAACTTTAGCCAATATAAATGGTAAGATTATTTTTGTTGTGTGGCTGTCATTATTTGCAATTTCCAGTTCCATCATTGAGTGTGTCAGTGTCTTCCAATACTAGTACAGTACTGGATATCAGTGGATACAACTCCTTCACTGTACAGTGTGGAGGAACATTTAGTCCTAGCTTTACTCAATCAGGAGAATCGCTTTCATTCAGAAACAGTGTATCAGTCACTGATGGGCTTTCAACTAGTCCAGTGATGGCAACAAGAGATACTGCAGTCTCTCAGAGCAGCTCAGTACAGCAGACTGCATCCTCAGGTCCAGCCACACTAGTCTACAACTGCACTGTTGAGTTTAGCATCAGTGGATCACTCATTACTACTGCCAGTAACACTACACAGGTCATTGTGAAGGGTGAGCTAGCCTTGTATACCATTGGCCCACATGCATCTCTCCTCTCAACCTACCTGGAACAGGTCCCTCACTACCAGCAGCTCCAGTAGTAGTGGCACCAGTGACTACACCAACATCTGCTGTGATACAATGGAGTGTTCCTAAAGTGACCTACTCTCCTGAACAATACACTGTCTACTACACTACCAACAGCAGTGGCTGTCCTACCAACTCAGATGAGGGCTACAACAAGAGTGTGACTGTTTATGGTCTCAACCACACTGACTTCTTCACCATAAGAGACCAGCAGTACAATGTGACACTGAACAATCTTCATCCTGACACAGCGTACTACTATAAAGTAGTGGCTACTAACACTGAGGGAGGGAATGAGTCCATGATACGGATGTTTGAGACTACTGAAACTAGTGAGTGTGTCACTTAAACTGCATGTTTTTGATTACTTTTTACTTTATGCAGATCCAAGTGGACCTCCTCAGAACTTCATTATCTCAACCACATCCAGTAACATTACTCTATTCTGGTCTCTTCCGCTACTCTCACAACGTAATGGAGTCATCATCAGTTACCTTGTTACTTGCACTATTGGTGGTATGACAAGTAGTATGAATGTTTCTGGAACAAGCCATGTCATATCTACCAATCCATTCACTAACTACTCATGTTCTGTGAGTGCAGCAACAATTGTAGGTGATGGTCCACCAGCAACAGTTAGTGGAACCTCTGATGAAGATGGTGGGTATGTCTTTGTAAAAATTAAATACTATTGAAGTTGATTTTCAGTTCCCATTGGAAAACCTCAAAACTTTACATTTACTACCACTTCTCGTAACATCACTTTCTTCTGGTCTCCTCCTCTTCCTTTGCATCGTAATGGAATCATCACCAACTACCTTGTTAACTGTACTATTAGTGGAGTTAAAAATAGTATGAGAGTTGCCACCACCAGCCAGATTATATCAATAGAGCCATTCACTAACTACTCTTGTGCAGTGAGTGCTGCAACAAAAGTGGGAGATGGTCCACCAGCAACCATTAATGGAACCTCTGATGAAGATGGTGAGTACATCATTCACTATAGCTACTGTGATATCACTCATGATGTGCTGTACAGTCCCTGCAGGACCACCTCGCCAGGTCTCTGCTTTTGCTAACAACTCAAAATCGATAATTGTTAATTGGAGTGCTCCAGCAACACCAAATGGAGTGATCACTGAGTACCAGGTCCAGTGTTCTAGTGGTGGACAAGTGTTCAACTGCACTGTGATGGAGACCACAACCACACTGAGTGGACTCCTACCATACACCAACTACTCCTGTAGCATCACAGGTCATACCAGTGTTGGAGGAGGACCTGCAGCAACTACCAATGTAACTACTGAAGAAGATAGTGAGTTTGGTTCTCGAAAATTAATGGTTATATTGATATTGTATTGGTTTAGTTCCTAGTGGACCTCCTCAAAATATTTCCATCACAGTAACGTCTCGTAACATAACTCTCTCCTGGTCTCTTCCTATTCTTTCACGACGTAGAGGAGTCATCACTACATACAACACTACTTGCAGCTCAGGAGGCAGCTTCATCAACAGCAACAGAACCAGCAGTACCAGTCTGACCATCACAGGACTGCAGCCATTCACCAACTACACCTGTTATGTGAGAGCAGCAACAATCATAGGAGATGGACCAGCTGCTGTGAAGACTATATTAACAAAGGAGGAGAGTAAGTTTTTTTCTGTATATTTAGCTGATTTTGATTCCTTTTATCTCTAGAACCAGGAACATCTCCACATAGTATAGTAGTTAATACAACTTCAAGGAATGCTACACTAAGTTGGAAACCTCCAATAGAGTCAAATGGAATAATCACTGAATATCATTTTCAATGTTTTGGAAAGCATATCTTCAACCACACTGTGACGGAGACCACAACCACACTGAGTGGACTCCTACCATTCACCAACTACTCCTGTAGCATCACAGCTCACACCAGTGCTGGAGGAGGACCTGCAGCAACTACCAGTGTGATCACTCTACAAGAAGGTGAGTGAACGAGGAATTATTTACACCATGTAAAACTAAAAACACCTATTTTTAGCTCCTAGTGGATCTCCTCAAAGTCTTGTATCATCAGTCACGTCTCGTACACTCACTCTCTCCTGGTCTCCTCCTCTTCCCACACAACGTAATGGAGTCATCATCAATTATTCTATCACCTGCACTTTTGGTGAAATTATGAATATTACGAAGCAACCAAACACCAACTTGAGCATATCAGTAGAACCATTCACTAACTATTCTTGTACTGTGAGTGCTGCAACTGTAGTAGGAAATGGTCCTGCAACAGTAGCAATTAGTGGAGTCACTGATGAAGACAGTATGTGTTCTTTGAGCTATACTTACTCAGTGTTATATATCTTCTGCAGGACCTGGAGCACCTTGTAATCTAGCTGGAGAATCTGATAACTCTTCATCACTTTTTCTTTCGTGGAAAATGCCTTTGAAACCAAATGGAGTGATTACTATGTATCAACTCCAGTGTTCTGCTGGAGGGAGAGTGTTCAACCGCACTGTGATGGAGACCAACACCACACTGAGTGGACTCCTACCATACACCAACTACTCCTGTAGCATCACAGCTCACACCAGTGTTGGAGGAGGACCTGCAGCAACTACCTGTGTGACCACTAAACAAGATGGTGGGTCTAAATTTTAAAATGTATTATATTTTAAAGTGGTGCTTTTTCAGTTCCTAGTGGACCACCTCAAGGCTTTAATATTTCAGATACGTCTGACAGCATTACTTTCTCTTGGTCTCCTCCTCTCTTCCCACAACGTAATGGAGTCATCATTGGTTATAATGTAACCTGTACTGTTGGTGGACTTACCAGTAGTGTCAGAGTGGATGATACTAGTCTGACCTCACCCGCAGCTCCATTCATTAGCTATTCTTGTACTGTGAGTGCTGCAACTAGTGTTGGAGTTGGTCCTGCAACACCAGTGATTAGTGGAGTCACTGATGAAGAGAGTAAGTATTCATTGCTATACATTGTATAACACCTCTTCTCATGAGTACTGTATGTCTTCATACAGAACCTGGAACACCTCCTCGTGATTTAAACAGAGTTTCTAGTGATTCTAGGTCACTAACTCTAACATGGAAAGCACCTGTACAACCAAATGGAGTGATCACTGAGTACCAGCTCCAGTGTTCTGGTGGTGGACAAGTGTTCAACCGCACTGTGATGGAGACCACAGCCACACTGAGTGGACTCCTACCATACACCAACTACTCCTGTAGCATCACAGCTCACACCAGTGTTGGAGGAGGACCTGCAGCAACTACCAGTGTGACTACTCTACAAGATGGTAATATTTTGTAGTCATCTCTTATTGCCTGATAATCTCCAATTTTCTTAGTTCCAATGGATAGTATAAGAAACCTGACAGTCATATCTGTCTTGGGATCTAGTACTATTCTCAACATATCTTGGTTTCCTCCTGCAACACCAAATGGTGTCATCATTGACTATGAAGTCAACACATCATCACTAACATCAATTGATGTTAGAAACTTTACTGCCAGTGAAGATTTTCCAGCCAATACTAGATTTTCAAGAAATATCACTAATCTAAGTTAGTGACTGATGTTGATACTGATAATGATTTGAATCACTTCTACAGCTCCTGGAGTGCCTTACTATGTTAAGGTGACTGCTTACACTATAAAAGGAAGAGGACCATACTCTGATGAAGTGATTAATTTCACAGAAGAAGGCGGTAAATCACGTTTCCGCACTAGTACCATTGCATGTATGTAATCCTACAGTTCCATCACAAGGTCCTGAAATTACTAACATCGTGAGACAGATAGATGGTTCTATCATAGTGATGTGGAAGCTACTCACTCTAGAGGAGGCTCGTGGGTTCATCACTGGATACACTGTCACTGCTCAACAAGCTGACTTTGGACTAGTCTTGAGACAGACACCAAACACTGTGGGAGTGTCACCAAATGATTCAATGGCAACAATACATGGTCTTGATCCAAAACATGCCTACACCATCACACTGTCCGCTAACACTAGTAAAGGAGAAAACTCCAGCAGCACTCTCCTTCAACCTAGTGGTGAGTCAATGACTATCTCACTATATTAAACATTCATATTTCATTTATTACACAGAAAAACTCTTTAGTCATTTAGTTGTTAGTGGATCTGGTATTCTTGGTTTCGTGATAGTGGCTGTTCTAATACTGATCACATGTGTATTAATGGTGTGTATTATCACAAGGTAAAGAGGAATGAAGTATGCTTTTTGATTGCTGGTTGATGAAATTTTTCTATAGGTATAAGAGGAGGAAGATATCAGGTGTTCATCTCAAGGTTGAGCTGAGCAAGTATCGTGTGAAAGATGACAGCGATGAGACAATAGAACTAAGAATAATTCAAACAGACAATGATAATGATAATGATGGAGGTACTGTACTACCCTCACATGCACTGTAGTAGCTGATTTCTCAACTTTAGAAGACAAAACCTCGAGGACGATTCCAGTTAAACAATTTCCAGCATATGTCAAACTATTGCACAGTGATAGAGACAGCTCATTTGAAGATCATTTCCAAGTAAGCACATTGTACTCGTTCATTTTGTAATTTGATTATATTTTTATGCAGGCAATCAATAAGCTTCCTAAAGGCTCTAGTGTGATAGCAAAGAAACAGTCTAATGTTCCGAAGAACAGATTTGAAAACATATGCTCATGTATGAGTGTCTATAGTTAATGTTAATAGCGTGTGCTTGACTCATTTACTCACACACAGATGACCACTCGTGTGTTGAGCTATCTCTGATTGATGATAAAGAAGGTACTGACTACATCAATGCATCATGGATTGATGTGAGTACTGATCTCATTATTACACTATTTTATGATGCGATGTATTCTGCAGAATTTCAGAAAGACAAGAGCATACATTGCTTCACAAGGTAAGAAAGTATAGACATGTTTGCTGTCACTTATCTGTCTTTCGTTATTCAGGCCCACTTGATAGCACAATTGGTGATTTCTGGAGAATGGTATGGCAGTATAATATACCTGCTGTTGTGATGCTCACTAACCTGGTGGAGAGGACTGTGGTAAGTTTTAGTACACTTAGTGTTTCGATAAAATTTCTCTTAATAGAAAAAATGTTCTTGTTACTGGCCGGAGGAGATTGATCAACCAATGGATGTTGGATATGGTATCAGTGTGACACTAGTAGAGGAACACATATTAGCTGAGTATAAGATCAAAGAGCTATTGATAACTAATGTAAGACACAATAATTACCAATCAACTCATAATGACAGCATTCCAGACCTCAGAGGAAGACTGTAAACCACGTCGTGTATTCCACTATCACTTCACTCAATGGCCAGATCATGGAGTGCCTGCTTCAAAGCTGTGTCTCATCTCCTTCATCAAGCGAGTCCGCAAACAGCATCCTCCTGAGGGTCCACCATTAGTGGTGCACTGCAGTGCTGGTGTGGGCAGGACTGGAACATTCATCGTACTGGACACCATGCTACAGAGGATGGAAATCGAAGGAGATCTCAAGGTTTATGATTTTGTAACTCAACTGAGGAAGAGGAGGACTCTCATGGTTCAGAATATGGTGAGTATATAGCTACTAAAACAGTGTCTCACATACTGTTTGTGACTACTCTATAGGCTCAGTACATATACATTCATGATGCTCTATCAGATTACATTACATGTGGAGACACTTCATTTCCTCTCATGAATGCTCATGTTACACTGAGGGAACTCAGCAATGTCGACGAGAATGATAAAAGTGGCTTTCAGAGACAGTTTGAGTTACTTGAAGAGCTGAGTGAGCCTCCTGAAGGAGCTGATACTTCTGAAGCAACCGCTAATATGAGCAAGAATCGATACACTTACAATTTGCCATGTAAGTTGTGTAAACATTAAGTGTAACTATCTTAGTTACTTGAACTGTTTAGATAACAGCACTCGTGTGTGGCTAAACAGTGGTCAAACTGACTATATCAATGCCTCTCGTGTTCATGTGAGCTATCCATGCACTATAACCAGCTGCATCATGCATTATCACACATGCAGGGCTACAAACGACGAGGAGCATTCCTAGCCACACAAGCACCAATGAAAGAGACAGTGGAGGACTTCTGGCACATGATATGGGAGACACAGAGCAAGGCTATTGTGATGCTGTGTAACCTGGAGGAGGAGGGGAAGGTAGGATGTGTGTGTGTCCATGTTACTAGCTATCATCATGTGTGGTCTACTGTAGGAGACATGTTATCAGTATTGGCCAACTAAAGCTGAAGGAACAGCAGTGTATGGTAACATGACTGTTAAACTATTGCAGGAGGCAAGTGAGCTTGATGGACTCATAGTACGTAAGCTAGAGATCATTCAGGAAGGAGATTACATCAACGTTGCTGTGAGTGACACTATCTCTGTAGCTACAAGCTATGATTAATGATGTCATGTTCTAGAGTGCTGCTGGTAGTTTTGAGGTGACTCAATTTCACTACCAGCGCTGGCCAGAGAATATGAAACCATTTCCATCTGATGTTGTTGACTTGTTGAATTCACTCATCAAAGCTCAGGTGGCAGCTGGTAACAAACCAATTACTGTGATGTGCAAGTATGTGATACAAACACATTAAGCATCAAACATGATACTTATTGTTATACTCAAAATTATTCATTGCAGCGATGGCGTGGGTAGGACAGGTGCCTTCATCTGCATCTACTCACAGCTGGAGAAGGTCAAAATGGAGGGAATGGGTGACATATTTCAGTTCATCAAGGACTCTCGTCTCCAGCGCAAGGGAATGGTCAGGCACCAAGTAAGATACATCACTCAAAATTTGTCAGGTTATGTTTTTCCTAAAGGATCATTACATCTTCTGCTATGAAGTGATTGCTGATTTCTCTGACACTATGGGGGTGTACGACAATTTCAGGAATGTCATGTGATCAAAAGTGTATGACAATGGATTGTGATTATGGACTAACCTATATATTAAACTGCTGACATGTTAACTGTTCATTAGGTGCACTAGACAGGCACAAAACAGGTACTGATAGTCTGAATGTGGACACTATAATGCTGTAGTTATTAACTCTCACAATTATATATACTCATGTTCATGTTTCAATAGAAAACCTCAGTTCAATTTTATGTTGTTGCTATATGCTTTTAGCTAGTTAGTTATGCGCCATATTCTAGGAAGAAAAGATAAATTATAGTCTGTCTTTGGTTATACCTCGATACTATCTGTTCAAAAGTCTAGATCAAGGTGAGTGTTTGTGCACTGTGTTCTTTCTCTAGATATTTCTCTTACAGATTGATCGTACGCACACTGGAAGTCACAAAGAGGGGGCCTACATCAATGTTAGTGATAGCCTATGTAATCATGCTGTATAAACATGCTTAACGTGGGCATTTGTTTGTTCACAGACCAGTGATAACTCACTTGTTGTGACCCAAATCCACTTCAGACAATGACCCGAGTACATGTACTCTTTTGATGCTATCCAATATACAGATGAAGTTTCACCACAAAAGTGCCTGTTCGCAACCGTGAAGTACTCATAGCTGCAAAATTATGAGCTAGACACTGACAGGTGATGTTAATCTCATTATGAGAAGTAGAATTGAACTCAAAAGATACCAGGAGCCTGTAACAAGTTGAAAAACTTAAAGAGTTTCAACAAATCGTATTGTCATAGCGGTATTGACAGTGGAAGGTACTTTTGCTTCCTTATAAGGAAAAAGTTTATAGCTAAAATGCTCCTATTATCGCGCTCCTTTTTCATTATGAGCTCTTGTGGGTACACAATGACTGGTTGGTCGGTGGGTTGCTTGGTGTCATGATATTCATCTGTGTGGTATTGAATAATGAATACAGGATAAGTGAGTTAGTTAAAAATGTATTTTAGTATGAACTCCGGCTGTGTATATGATGAGGGATTAGACCATTGAAACAGAGGACATGAGATAGTTAATTTCAGTTGCACAACTCATCAGAAAGTATGTATCTAAGCTGTATGATGTTTGTCAACTGTATAATGCACATGAAGCATGTTTATACTGTCATGTGAGTGTATAGTTTGGTTGAATAACCACGCATATATAACCATGCATACATAATAAACATGCATATAATATTATAGCCATGCATGAAATAAACACAATAGAACAATCACTGTATATGGCTGAATCAAGTACTGAAAACAATGAAGATTCATTGGATTCAAGAAAAACTGAAAGCTTTACTATAATGGTGCAAGTAAGTGTTTTGAGAATTGAACTATCTGAAGATTTCCTCATTTGAATAGTGTGTGCTATATTCAGATTTGATTTGTATACTGTTATGAGTGTTTTGTATGCTTCCAACAACATTTCAGTGTACTTAAGAGATGCAAGCACGTCTCGAAGCTCCAGTTGTATCTACAGTGAAAATTTCAAGATGAAGCTGCCAGACTTCTACATGATAGTAGCAGCATTAGCAGTTTTCAATTATGCTGATGGAACAACAAACATGCCTGGATCTGGAGATGGTTCAACATTTTGTCAAGAATGTAAGTTCTATAGCTATTATGCAGAATTTTGATTCAATTGTATTTAGGTGACTTCACAAATTTCATGATTGAGCCAACTGATGGACAGATAGCATTGATTGGTGACAGTCTTTCTTTGTCCTGCAATGCTGAGTCTAACATGAACAACTGCACTTCTTGTATCACATGGAGTCATAATAACACTAATCTCACTGTCAACAACAGTATTTCTGATAACAAGCTCACACTCAACAACATTGAGTATTCTCACAATGGAAACTACTGTTGCACAGCTAATGGCTCGATAATAAGTTGTGTCAGTCTAACAGTTACTGGTATGATTCTTGTATGTCTGTGAAGTCATGCTGTAAAAATTTCTCTTTTCCTGTAGATATTGTAATCACAGGAACATTCAGGAATCTTACTGTGGGCAGAGCAGCGACAATTACATGTGCAGTTCCTGAAATAAATTCAGATGAAGTTTCATGGAATAGTGTCTTCACTGAAGAAAACAATTTGTCAGTTCTCATGTTCCAGTCAGTGAACAGCACACTCAATGGAACTGTGTTCACATGTTCAGTGAGCTCATCAAAACTGTACAGTTCTGGAATGAAGAATATCACTGTCACCATACAAGGTATGTTTTTAATTTACAGGTACACTTGTTTTGTTTTACTAAAATTATCTTTAATCAGATACAAGAGTGACAACAGTCTCCATTGAGCCTCAGAGTGTCACTGCTCTTGTTGGGTCATCTCCAGTGGTATTCACTTGTACTATAACTCTGAATCATGATATTGGTCCTGATCATAGTGCTCTGAATGTTGTCTGGACACAAGATACAATGTCTGTCAAATCCAGTAATAGTCCAAACGTGGGACTACATAGTATTTTTAACATTTCAATAACTGTATCAACTCACACTCCATCCTCTCGAAAGGAGTATTGCTGTAATGCTAGTATTATTGGAACTAATACTGTATCTGATTGTGCTTTTATTGAAATACTTGGTGAGGAATTGTGTTGTTGCATGTGATGACAATTATTTTTTTGCAATTTACAATGAAAATTTTATAGAAATTAGCATCAGTGGACAGTATAAAACAATCCAATTAGGCAGCACATCTAGTGTTACCTGCAGTGTACCACAACTAATGAACACTACTATCAAATGGATATCACATGATGGAGCAGTAGTGAGCAGCTCAGGTGTACTGATGCTGTTTGGTAACCACACCATTGATGGAAGAATATTCAGATGTGTAGTGACATCAACACAGCTTTATTCTCCAGGAGAAAGAAATATCGCTGTTTTAATTAAAAGTAAGTTTCAAAGATATCATGAAAAATTCATTTGTTAATTTTCATAGATACATATGTTAGCAATGTAACAGTCTCTGTGAATAATCTAATGGTACCTGTTGGGACTGACTCTAATCAAATCGACTGCTTTGTCACTCCGAGTAGTTCCATTGGTCCTAATATCAGTGCTCTGAGTATATCATGGCAGCACAACAACCAGCCAGTTGACACATCACAAGATAGAGTTCAAGTATCAGACCCATTTGGTGTACTAAGTTTTTTCTCAAATAGTCTCACACTCAGTAATATCAGTCAGCATGATAGTGGAGAGTATTGCTGCACTGCTAGTATTGCAGGGAATCAGACTAAACTAGAAGATTGTGTTGAGGTAAAGGCCACAACTAATAGTGAGTGTATTTCAGTATAATTATTAACTGAAAGATTTATTTGCCAAACTACCTACAGATGCAATTAGAATTTCTGGAAATTTAAAAAATATACAAATCGGCAGCTCCGTACAGCTATTGTGTAGAACACCAAATTTGACAAACAGTGCTATCAAGTGGTTATCTCATGATGGGTCAGTGTTGAACAGCTCAGGTGTTCTGATACTACAGTCAGTGAACTACACTATCAATGGAACAATGATCACATGCTCAGTGAACTCACCACAACTGATAAACACCATCAATGAGACCATCACACTTACTGTACAAGGTGAGAGACATTTGATATTACATGCAGCATTGGTCACTCATCTCTGCAGCAACATCAGTTACTCAAGCCACTATTATCAATCCACCATCATATGTTGTTGATGGTGACCAGGATGTTGAGCTGCAGTGTACTGTCACACTGAGTAGCACCATTGGACCAGACTACAGTGCTCTCAGTATTGACTGGAGAGACAGCACTGACACTATCATCAACAACTGCTCCAGCCCCCAGCCACATGGGAACACACAGATCAGTGTCACCTTCTCTTGTAACCTGACACTAGCCACTATCTCAGCTACTAGTGCAGGACTGTACAAATGTGATGGACTTCTTGCTGAAAGCAGCCAAGACACTTTTTATAATGTCACAGTGCAAGGTACCCAGTTACAAGTTACACATTATAAATAGTTTTTGACTTCATGCAGGTTTGCTCCAGAATGCTAGTCTCTCCACACCAGAGAATGCTGTTCTTGGACAGTCATTTGTGCTCACTTGTGAAGTTCACACTTCTCTACCAGTCACCACTAACCTGTTCTCAGTCCAGTGGATGCACAGAGGGAGTCTGGTCACTGGTAGTGATGGGTTTGTACTAAAGCAAGGACCAGGAGCAGGTGCTTCAGTGTATGTGACTGAGTTGACTCTGAATGAGACTACTGTTGAGAGCTCAGGACTGTACTCCTGTCATTTGTCACTTATTGATAGAGAAGAACAACAAGTAACAGCTGAAGTCAACCTCACTGTAGCATGTGAGTGGATTAAGCTAAACTGTCATCAATAATATTATTGATTGTCTTTTACAGTTTCTCATATTGATGTTCACACTGGACCATCCAATGGATTCCCCTCACAACCTCTACTGGGTACCAGTACTAGACTGAACTGCTCTGTCACACTCCATCCTGAGCTCAGCCAGCTCACCATCCTCACCATCAAGTACCAGTGGTCCTCTAATGGTGTGACAAGAGGCAGTGAACAGGAACTAGTGCTACCCAACTTGAGTCCAGCTGATGCTACAACCTACTCCTGCACAGTGACAGTCTCTTCAGCTAACCCAGGAGAACACTTGATCAGAAAAATTAATAATACATCCATGTATGATCTCAGAGCAAAAGGTGGTGTGAGCTGACTCAGTGATATTCCTACAATTGACAAGTTTTTTCTCTTCAGTTCCAGCTCCAGCTATTCATCTCTCACCTGGTGGTGGTAACAGATCAGCTTATTATTCTGGAGAAGATCTCAATGTAACATGTGTCAGTAGTGTAGTGGGTGCAGTGTTCACTTGGAGAGCAGTTAATATCACAACACAGCAACCATTGATCATACCAAATACTACTGTGAGCAGTGGTAGCAATACCAGTGTACTCATTCTCAGACCAATCAGAGTCAGTGATCCTGTTCTAGTGGACTTGAATTGTACAATAAATTTTCCAAATATCACGAGCATCAGTGATAGCTTAATATCAACACTCGTCAATATTGCAGGTAAAGGGCAGACCTGGGGTAAATTTAATTTTGCATAACACTTTTTATTTTCCAGTTCCATCATTGAGTGTGTCAGTGTCTTCCAATGCTAGTACAGTACTGGATATCAGTGGATACAACTCCTTCACTGTACAGTGTGGAGGAACATTTAGTCCTAGCTCTCATCAATCAGGAGAATCACTTTCATTCAATTTAACCAGAAACAGTGTATCAGTCACTGATGGGCTTTCAACTAGTCCAATGATGGCAACAGGAGATACAGTCTCTCAGAGCAGCTCAGTACAGCAGACTGCATCCTCAGGTCCACCCACACTAGTCTACAACTGCACTGTTGAGTTTAGCATCAGTGGATCACTCATTACTACTGCCAGTAACATAACACAGGTCATTGTGAAGGGTGAGCTAGCCTTGTATACCATTGGCCCACATGCATCTTTCCTCTCAACCTACCTGGAACAGGTCCCTCACTACCAGCAGCTCCAGTAGTAGTGGCATCAGGGACTACACCAACATCTGCTGTGATACAATGGAGTGTTCCTGTAGTGACCTACTCTCCTGAACAATACACTGTCTACTACACTACCAACAGCAGTGGCTGTCCTACCAACTCAGATGAGGGCTACAACAAGAGTGTGACTGTTTATGGTCTCAACCACACTGACTTCTTCACCATAAGAGACCAGCAGTACAATGTGACACTGAACAATCTTCATCCTGACACAGTGTACTGCTATAAAGTAGTGACTACTAACATTCAGGGAAGGAATGAGTCAATAATGAGAATGTTTGTGACTACTGAGAGTGGTATGTTGAATACTGCATGTAATTTTACATACTAATATTATTTGTACTTATGCAGCTCCTAGTGGACCTCCTCAGAACTTCACTATCTCAACCACTTCCAGTAACATCATTCTCTCCTGGTCTCCTCCTCTTCCCTCACAGCGTAATGGTGTCATCATCAACTATCTCGTCAACTGCACTATTGGTAGTGTGGAAAGTAGTAACAATGTTTCTGAAACAAGTCTAGTGAAACATATTGATCCATTTACTAACTACACATGTTCTGTGAGTGCAGCAACAATGGCAGGAATAGGCCCGCCAGCAACAGTTAGTGGAACCTCTGATGAAGATGGTGAGTACATCATGAAGATAGTGAATTCAATAACCAAGTCTATGTGTTAATGTTTTGTAGTTCCAATCGAAGGTCCAGCAATGGTAAATGCTGACAGAATATCTGGTGATAAGGTCAATGTTAGTTGGGAACCTCTCAGTCTTGAGAAGGCTCGTGGATTTGTTACTAGGTACACTGTTACTGTTGAACCTGAGTTCAAATTTCAACTGAATCAACGACAAGAGCCAGGGACCGTAGTTCCTGGCGATAGAAGCTGGGTGGTACTTGATAATATAGACCGAAATTTAGCCTACTCTATATTCATCGCCGCATATACTTCAGCTGGTAAGGGCCCGAGTGTGAAAATAACTCTTGCTCAGGATGGTGAGTTAAAAAGCACGCCGAGAATGCATTAAAATGATCTTTTCTCAGGAAACCTGTACTCCATATTACTGGTACTTGGATTACTTACTATAGCACTGCTTGTTCTTGGAATTTTCATAATAATTGTCATTCTATCAATGATCACTTATTGCAGGTAAATGACATTTGTCAACATGTTCACAATCATTGTATCGTTGTCTTTATAACAGAAGAAGACAGAGTTCTAAAGATGTTAGATTGTCGAAAGTTCATTTCAAAGTAGAACCAGGCAACTTCCAAGTGATAAATGATGACATAGAAAGGATTGAGATGAAAACTTTGAAAGATCCGGCGGAAGACAAGAGTATCAAGTTAACTGCAGAAAGTGAATTTTCAGGAGCTGTCTTTCAAGAAAAGTTTCCTGCATATGTCAAACTTATGCATCAGGACAGAGATAGTTTATTCGAAGAGCACTTTCAAGTGAGGACTACATTTTTGCATTGTTTTAACTCTCTGTGTAGTCCATCGCCAGGATACCAAAAGGATCATGTACCATTGCTAAGAAGCAGTCGAATACCCCAAAGAACAGATTTGAGAATATTTGCTCATGTATGCATCTGTATGCTCGCTATATAGTAACATTGTCTTATGTGTGTGTCTCATAGATGATCACTCGTGTGTTGAGCTATCTCTGATTGATGATAAAGAAGGTACTGACTACATCAATGCATCATGGATTGATGTGAGTATTATGAGTCACACTATAGCATTGATTCCTCATATCTGTATACTGCAGAATTTCAGAAAGACAAGAGCATATATTGCTTCACAAGGTAAGAAATGCATGTTTGCTTGAATCATAAAGTGTTGCTGTCTGTCACATTATTCAGGTCCACTTGATAGCACAATTGGTGATTTCTGGAGAATGGTATGGGAGTACAATATACCTGCTGTTGTGATGCTAACTAACCTGGTGGAGAGGACTGTGGTAAGGATACTAGTGCTTAATAATTATGAAGGAATTTGCAATAAATTTTAATAGAAAAAGTGTTCTTGTTACTGGCCAGAGGAGATTGATCAACCAATGGATGTTGGATATGGTATCAGTGTGACACTAGTAGAGGAACACATACTAGCTGAGTATAAGATCAAAGAGCTATTGATTACTAATGTAAGACACAATAATTACCGATTAACTCATAATGACTGCATTCCAGACCTCAGAGGAAGACTGCAAACCACGTCGTGTATTCCACTATCACTTCACTCAATGGCCAGATCATGGAGTGCCTGCTTCAAAGCTGTGTCTCATCTCCTTCATCAAGCGAGTCCGCAAGCGGCATCCTCCTGAGGGTCCACCATTAGTGGTGCACTGCAGTGCTGGTGTGGGCAGGACTGGAACATTCATCGTACTGGACACCATGCTACAGAGGATGGAAATCGAAGGAGATCTCAAGGTCTATGATTTTGTAACTCAACTGAGGAAGAGGAGGACTCTCATGGTTCAGAATATGGTGAGTATATAGCTACTAAAACAGTGTCTCACATACTGTTTGTGACTACTCTATAGGCTCAGTACATATACATTCATGATGCTCTATCAGATTACATTACATGTGGAGACACTTCATTTCCTCTCATGAATGCTCATGTTACACTGAGGGAACTCAGCAATGTTGACGAGAATGATAAAAGTGGCTTTCAGAGACAGTTTGAGTTACTTGAAGAGCTGAGTGAGCCTCCTGAAGGAGCTGATACTTCTGAAGCAACTGCTAATATGAGCAAGAATCGATACACTTATAATTTGCCATGTAAGTTGTGTAAACATTAAGTGTAACTATCTTAGTTACTTGAACTGTTTAGATAACAGCACTCGTGTGTGGCTAAACAGTGGTCAAACTGACTATATCAATGCCTCTCGTGTTCATGTGAGCTATCCATGCACTATAACCAGCTGCATCATGCATTATCACACATGCAGGGCTACAAACGACGAGGAGCATTCCTAGCCACACAAGCACCAATGAAAGAGACAGTGGAGGACTTCTGGCACATGATATGGGAGACACAGAGCAAGGCTATTGTGATGCTGTGTAACCTGGAGGAGGAGGGGAAGGTAGGATGTGTGTGTGTCCATGTTACTAGCTATCATCATGTGTGGTCTACTGTAGGAGACATGTTATCAGTATTGGCCAACTAAAGCTGAAGGAACAGCAGTGTATGGTAACATGACAGTTAAAATATTGCAGGAGGCAAGTGAGCTTGATGGACTCATAGTACGTAAGCTAGAGATCATTCAGGAAGGAGATTATATCAACGTTGCTGTGAGTGACACTATCTCTGTAGCTACAAGCTATGATTGATGATGTCATGTTCTAGAGTACTGCTGGTAGTTTTGAGGTGACACAATTTCACTACCAGCGCTGGCCAGAGAATATGAAACCATTTCCATCTGATGTGGTTGACTTGTTGAATTCACTCATCAAAGCTCAGGTGGCAGCTGGTAACAAACCAATTACTGTGATGTGCAAGTATGTGATACAAACACATTAAGCAGTGTGTTTAACCTAGTTATACTCACAATACCTCATTGCAGTGATGGTGTAGGCAGGACAGGTGCCTTCATCTGCATCTACTCACAGCTGGAGAAGGTCAAAATGGAGGGAATGGGTGACATATTTCAGTTCATCAAGGACTCTCGTCTCCAGCGCAAGGGACTGGTCAGGCACCAGGTAAGATACATTACTCAAAATTTGACACGTCATGTTTTTTTTCCTAAAGGATCACTACATTTTCTGCTATGAAGTGATTGCTGATTTCTCTGACACAATGGGTGTTTATGATAATTTCAGGAATGTCATGTGATCAAGTTGAAAAATAAACTGTTAAGATAACTATAATACTGAAGCTGTAGTGCAATGTACTGTGTCTATTAGACAGCATTGTAGGAGTACCAGTCACTCATTAGTCATTGTTATGTAGCCATTGTTATGGAATTATTTGTTCACGGATCAGCAGTCACAGAGTGTGTTTACCGCGTTGCTGGGAGATAGTAACTATGATGTTTGTATTTCCCGCTGAAACGAGTAATTATTCATGATTACGCTTCCGGCACGCCCACTTGTACAACGAAAATTGATTGAAGAGGAGATAACCGAGCTGTGTAGCCCTTTGAAGTTCAGCTGGGGTTGCGAGCCTCGCTGCCGTTTCTTCGTAGCCGTTAGACCTCGTCACGGTACTACCACAACTTGCTGCAAAACATCCGAGTCTCAGAGAACTCTTCTACTATAAAACTCACGGCTCACTCTGTCGTCGTCTTCTCCCCACAAGGAGGATGGGTGCGTGTCGCTCGCCAGCTCTACTGTGCGGGGTCGCCTTATTGCTTGGTCTGGCTGGAAGCGTTCTAGGCGGTGAGTGAAGCCAGCGGCTGCATAGCAAACATGTGGTGTCCTATGTACACGTGTTTAGTAAACCTCATTTTCTCCTTTCCCCATCTCTTTCTTCTTTCTCCTGTTATGTACTTTATAGAGGGTGGTAGGTTTTGAGTGTAAATGTATTAAAGCTTTATCTATTGTAATCACTAAAAATAACACACCCGCTTTACAATAACTTTACTACAATCTGTCCTTCATCGATCTTGTCGACCACTAATGTGTATTGATTCTCGCCAGTAAGAACACTCATGTTATATCATACACATAAGCTGTCTCTACTGTTGACTCTTTCACAGTATCTGCTAAGATTATCTAAGAGTTGTGAAGATGAACAGTTATCTGCATCTGTTTTTGTCCCCTTTCGACAGATGGCCCCAATTTGAAACCAGTACATGTATTTTTACATCAAAGCATGTACTCGTACAGAGCCTTCAATATAAGCATGGTCTTTCCTGTGAACTGTGTGTGAGAAGGGCTATGCACTTTATAGTTCATTGAATAACAAACAAGATGAGTTTATAAAGATTGTGAGCGAGTTTAGGTGCTACCAGATGTCCTCAGTAAACAAAATTGTGAATACAAGTGTGTGTTGACCTGTGAATACAATGGCTGTACATTTCCTATTATGACAACTGGTCTATTCAATTTGGGAAGGTGTATTGAGCAAATACAAACATTCAACTTCCTTACTTATTGAATGAGTGTGTAATAGTGTTACTTTGGGACTCATGGTGTACTAATGTGTTGCTTGTTTCACAAACATGATTTTAGCACGTCAGTTTCATAGACAATGAGTTAAGTGTTGTGATTC
Source organism: Haliclona indistincta (assembly GCA_964017065.1). Lineage (NCBI taxonomy): Eukaryota > Metazoa > Porifera > Demospongiae > Haplosclerida > Chalinidae > Haliclona > Haliclona indistincta. The sequence goes on from OZ024792.1 coordinate 6,504,637, forward strand.
GAAACAGCATCAACCCACAAATCCAGGTGGATTACGGTTATTCTAGTTTACAAGACAGCGCTTTGTTTCTTGTTGCTGAAATAAACCAACCTGATGTCTCATTTTCCCCTTGGACAGTTTTCTTTTCACCTTAGCTTGTTTGACACTCACTAATTGGCTTTGTTACATAATCACAAGCCGAGAAGAATGCTGTGGTAAGGTTTCACATAGTAGCTGATTTGTTAGGCAGAGTGTTACTGAACCAAGATTGTCTTAAAACAACTTGTCACTGTGTATGTGTCTCTCTGACTTTTGTGTACCTGTGGTTTTGTGTACAGCTGTTGTATTTACATTGATACTTGTGGTGTGTGTGTGTGTGTGCGCGCGCGTGGGTGTGTGTGTGCGTGCATGTGTGTGTGTGTGCATGTGTGTTTGTGTGTGTGCGTGTGTGTTGTAAGCATCATAGTGTTGGTGAATACCTTACCTGATGTGTACAATGCTTTTTGTGTGTTTACCAAATTCAATTTAGAGAAATACATCATCTCATTGCATTATGGTGCACTGCGTAGGAATACAAGCAGAGATGCAGTACACATACACACACTTCGATCCATTTTGAGAAATGGATATTGTTTTTTATATTGTGAATGGTATAGAGTGGGATGGTATTCCAAAGGTTTCCGTCTGTTTAGTGTTGATTGTGGAGCGTTGTGCTGTTAGCCGGCTGCTGGCATTGTTTTCATTCTAAGCTGTAATGTGATACTGCTGTGTGTGTGTGTGCCCCTCATTGGTGGATAATTTGTTTATTTCCTGTCTCAATGAGGGAATGTGTTGTCTCCTTCAGACAGTGTATTAGTCATGTGTGAATGTACTGGCTAGGCTCCATGTATGGCTGGCACTCTAGTCACCACACAGCTTGCAGACAACATTGATGATGCACATGACAAAATGACATAATGTTCTTATGTGTTTGAATCATGTGCAACAATGCTGCTACTGTGCTGGAAATTTCCATGTATTTGACATAAGTCTGACTCTTATATTGTGTTATGCTTTTTTCTTATAGGTTACACGATTTCTAATGTTTCTCTGACTGGCTTCACTGATCCACTGTTGCTTGGGTCTAATAATAGTAATTTTATGTGCAATGTGACTGTTACGTGTGGCGCAGGTGCCACGTGTTATGAAAGCACATTGAGTGTGTCCTGGTTCAGGGACGGTATCAATATAACATCTGATATGAACTACACAGTGACTGATAATAGTCTTGACGTCACTATTGATATGGATACGATGTCTACAAGCACTCTTGCTATCCAAGGATCTGTCAGTGCTATCCATCGTGGTCAGTATACATGCAGAGCTGATTTGAATGATACTGTTTCAACAAATTCCTCCTCAAATCTGATGGTGCGAAGTGAGTGAGAAGTCAGACTGTACCAAACAGCATGCTCTATCATAATGATTACTTGAACTCATGTTCTTTCTACTTCTCTAGTCCCACCACCAACGGCTACGCTCACTGGTGGTCGCACTGTCATGTTGGGTGACTCTACTATGCTAACGTGTACTGTAAATCTCGCACAATTCAGTACCTACATGTCCATACAGAACATGCTCACTATCAATGTGGAGCTACGAATGGGGGACGAAGTAATAGATACCCGTACTGTTTCACCAGCTAGTATGACGAATGTAACCGTGTTCACACTCAATAATGTTAATGCATCCAATGCTGGTCAGTATCAGTGCAATGCTACTGTCAGCTCCAGTGCTAGTAATGTGATTGTTCCTGATCCTGGTAATTCAGGAAATACTACTCTCATGATTCAACGTAAGTGATTTTAGCAGTTTATATATAATTATGTTGAACAATTATTTATGGTATTGGTGAGAGCTTAATGTGTACTGTTCAAGCTGGTGCACTAATAAAAATGCAGTACACCACTATGATAGGAGGGTTTTTGGTTGAAAGTTCTCTCTGACATTATTTGACTACTGATGTGTTCTCTTTTTAGTTCCACAGCCAACAGTGTCTCTTGATGATGTCAGTGCTGTTGTGGGCTCCAACACCAACCTAACTTGTACTGTGACTTTGGTACAGTTCAATTCCTACTCATCGATACAGAGTACACTCACTATCGATTTGATGCTAATGGGGAGTATGACAATGTCCAGCTCCTCTCTAACAGTGTCTGGTGCAGTTCGTACCTATGATTTCATGTTTAATAGTGTTGGTGTATCCAATGCTGGTCAGTATCAGTGCAATGCTACTGTGACTACCAATCAACCCAACGTGATAAATCCTGCTCCTGGTGTTTCATCAGACGCCACACTATATGTAGTTGGTGAGTAGTAAGAATATAGAGTAGAGCTTGTATTATCCATTTTCCAGACTCCACTGTCACAGCCAGTCCTACCACTGTTCTTGATGTCTCTCCTTACAACAACTTCACACTCACCTGCTCTGTCACAGTGACCCCTGCAGCGTCCCCTACCATCTCCTTAATGTTGGGAGGAAATAATTTTACAACAAACCCTGCTACCATTACTTTAACGAGTACCACTCCTGACTCATCTACTTACCAGTGCAATGCAACAGTAACTGTGCTCAGCCTGGGCCCAGTAACTGCTATGGATAGCACCACAGTGAATATTAGAGGTAATGTTGACAACATACAACATACGGAGTAGTTTTCATTTATGTATTTTTATTGTATTTATTTCCAGGTTCAACACTTCCCAATTCTCCTACCAACGTTTCAGTTGTTCCTTTACCTAACAGTGCTACTATCTCATTCACCATCACTAGTGTTGCTTACACACCAGAGACGTACTCGATCCAATATCGTCAACTGGGTAGTAATCTCAACTTGACCAGTAGTACAATGCCTAGTAGAGGTGTGAATGCTGTACACAGCTTTATCGGTCTGAATAACGAGATCTACAGTATTGTCTTGAATGACTTGAGCACAACTACAGTGTATTTCTTTCGTGTTGTGGCTATGAACATTGCTGGTAACACCTCTACTGATACGTTCAATTTCACAACAGCTGAAGCAGGTGAGTGAGACACATTCCTCATTTTTGTTAATTCACTTTGTTTCCATAGTTCCTGGTCCTCCAAGCAATCCTAACATCACTGCTATTAACTCAACTGCTCTCACCTTCTCCTGGGGTGTTCCAATGCGACCAAATGGTGTGATAATACGATACAACTACTCCTGTAATGGAGGTAACATGATGAGAAACGGCAGCACCAATCCTGATACTACTAGTGTGGATCTCACTGATCTCAGTGTATTCACCAACTACACTTGTAATGTATCGGCTAGCACTGCACCTGGAGAAGGACCGGTAGCTACTACTACAGGACTCACTGGTGAAGAAGGTAAGAATGTTGTTGCTCTTCATAGTAGCACATTAACCTACTCTTATACAGCTCCAGGCTCATCACCGACTGCTTTCATGATTACTCAATCTGGCTCAACTTCACTCGTGCTTGAATGGGGTCCTCCAATGACACCAAACGGCATAATCACACGATATCGCTATGTCTGTACTCAAGTCGGAATGAGAGGAGAAGGAGAGACTGGATCTTTCTCGAGTGAACCAAGAATAGAGATGAATACTACAATGATGACCACAGCGTCAGTGTCCAGACTCTTTCCGTTTACCAACTACAACTGTTCTGTGTATGCCTCTACCATGGCTGGGCAGGGACCAGGAACATCTGTCATAAGCACTACTAGTGATGACGGTAAGTGCGTGTGTAGGGAAACATCGATAATGTTCATTGCATTTTGTAGTTCCTGAAGGGGTACGGGGTTTAGATGTGAGAGGCGGCATGTCGGATGATACCTTCAGTGTGGATTGGATGTCACCAATGATTGACAATGGATTAATCACAGTCTACAGTATTCTTGTTGCTGACTACACAACTGGTGCTGTGATCAACAGAACGAATGTGACTGCAGTCTTGAATGATGATGAAAACTCATACTCACAGACAGTGACCTCACAACAGCTAGGTATGTGCAAGGTCTACAACACAAGCTGTATTGATCTGTATTGTAGAGCAAGGTGTACCATACAATGTATCGGTTGCTGCCTATACCAGTGCTGGGATGGGTCCTGCTGTATTGGAGACGGAGTTCACTGAAGAAGGAAGTTAGTGTGGATCTGACATGTGTAGCACTGGTGTTAATTGTGTCTTTGTTAGTTCCGGATGCAGTCACAGTGCTTGATGTTACACATATCAATGACACTGCTCTCAGAGTATTATGGAGGCCGCTAACCATTGTCCAAGCAAGGGGAAAACTGACCGGCTATATTATCACTGTTACACCTACTGACCCTTCATCTCGGAAGAGGCAGGCTGGTGTGAGGACAATTGTTGGACCATCGGCAAGCAGTGCTGTTGTTGGAGGACTTGTCGCAACCCAGAGTTATCTTGTGTCTGTTGCTGGTATGACCCGTGTTGGAGAGGGACGTACAAGCCCTGGTGTTGAGCAGACTCCTGCAGTAGTTACTCCTAGTATGACACACACACACACACACACACTCACACACACACACACACACACACACACACACACACACACACACACAACATTCATGGTTGTATCAATGTTCTCTTGTTCTCTCTACAGCAGGTGATAGCACTGTACTGATTGCTGCCGTAGTCGCTATTGGAGTAGTGGTTGTCCTCATTTTGACTGTGGTCTTAGTGATTCTGATAGTGTGCTTCTTGATGTGAGCAACAGACACACACACTCTCTCACTACACTTCACTTCTCACTTGCTCTCAGGACTAGACGAAGCACCAAGCTGCACACCCTCACAGTTAAGGAGAACGAAATAGCTTTGAACATTGTTGATACTGATAACGGCAGCAATGGAAAGGGCATTGAACTGAAAGCTATAGAGACAAGGACTGCACTGGACGAAGGTTTGTCCTTCCTAGTCATCTAAACTACTAGCTACTCTCTCTCTATCTATCTATCTATCTATCTATCTATCTATCTATCTATCTATCTATCTATCTATCTATCTATCTATCTATCTATCTATCTATCTATCTATCTATCTATCTATCTATCTCCCTCCCTCCCTCCCTCCCTCCCTCCCTCCCTCCCTCCCTCCCTCCCTCCCTCCCTCCCTCCCTCCCTCCCTCCCTCCCTCCCTCCCTCCCTCCCTCTCTCTCTCTCTCTCTCTCTCCCTCCCTCCCTCTCTCTCTCTCTCTCTCTCTCTCTAGATGCTATCAGACGCTGTGAGCCTGTACCAATGGAGGAGTTCCCTCAGCACTGCGGTAAGCTCCACTTCAACAGGGACCTTGGTTTCGAGGAGGAATATGAGGTGAGTGAGTGTGATGCATCATGATTACATCATAACGCACACGTTGCTCACAGACTTTCAAGAATGTACCGAAAGGTTCTTTCATGGTCTCTAAACTGCCGAGCAACACTCCGAAGAACCGATTCGAAAACGTCTATTCATGTTAGTTCGACTAGTGCCCGCAATGACACATGGTAATATGTTCTCTTATAGTTGACGATGCTCGTGTTATATTGCCTACTATTGAAGGAGTAGCTGGATCTGATTATATGAATGCCTCTTATATGAATGTGAGCCCTTCATTAACTACTGTAATCAGTGTGTTTCATGTGCTAATTAATGTCTAGGGTTACAGGAAAGATAATGCCTATATCGCGGCACAGGGTAAGCCGCCATGGTGTCTGGGGGTTAGTGAGTGTGTGTGTATGTGTAGGTCCTCTTCCACATACTGTGGGTGACTTCTGGAGAATGGTATGGGTGGGAACTAAAGCTGCCCACTATTGTCATGTTGACGGAATTGATTGAGAGAGGAATTGTAAGCAACGTGCATTGATATACAGTACACATCATTCATAATGTGTGTAGGAGAAGTGTCATTGTTACTGGCCCAAGAACATCAACCGCACACTGGATGTTGGGTTCGGACTAAAGGTCACACTGGTTGAACAGAAGGCGTTTGTGGAGTACAAATACAAAGAGATTGCTGTCACTAATGTGAGCTGAGTATACCAATGGTGCTCTATCCTTTATCCCTTTCTCTCCTCAGTCCAATGACCCCAGCTCCAAACCACTGAAGGTTACTCACTATCACTTCACCGCCTGGCCGGATCATGGCGTGCCTGCCGACAAGACCTGTATGTTGGCTTTCATTAAGCGAGTCCGCAAGACCCATCCTCCCGACGGTCCGCCATTGCTGGTGCACTGCAGTGCTGGTGTGGGAAGGACAGGAACATTCATTGTATTGGACTCCAACCTGCAGAGAATGAAGGCCGAGAGTACGCTCAATATCTACGAGCTGATCACCGACATGAGAACAAGAAGAGTACTGATGGTTCAAACTGAGGTATAAAACATGGTCCCTCTCTCTATACCTCCCTCTCTCTCTCTCTACCTCACTCTCCCACGCAGGCCCAGTATGTGTATATCCACGACGCTCTCCAAGAGTACATCGTATGTGGAGACACCTCTATCCCAGCTGAAAAGATCAGAGCAGTCACATTGACCCTACAGAAGGTCTCTGAACACAAGAGTGGTTACCAGAAACAGTTTGAGGTAAGACCAACATGGAATACCTCAGTGCTATGTTATCCTATGAACAGCTTCTTGATGAAGTCTCCTTTAAACCGTCTGAGAGCTACTGTATGGATGCTCTTGCTAAAGAGAACTCAGAGAAGAATCGCTTCCCTCAACAACTGGAGACATTACCTTGTGAGCTCCATAATACACTACCTCTTGTTACTCACTCACTCACTCACTCACTCACTCACTCACTCACTCACTATTGTGTCTTCTAGACAACAACACTCGTGTCAGATTCCGAACCATGACTGGTATCGGTGGAGGTGCTGGTGGTGAAGGTGGTGGTAGTAACTACATCAATGCCAGCTATGTGGATGTATGCTAGCTCACTCTCTCATACAGTTATGTTAGTGTGGTCTCTCTCTCCACTCAGGGCTACAAGCATCGTGGAGCCTTCCTAGCTACACAGACACCATTGAAAGAGACAGTGGAGGACTTCTGGCACATGATATGGGAGACACAGAGCAAGGCTATTGTGATGCTGTGTAACCTGGAGGAGGAGGGGAAGGTACTCACACATTGTCAGTTGTTTTTCGTGTTTTATTCGACTCTCTTTAGGACCCCTATCCTCAGTACTGGCCGGCTAAATCAGGCGAGTTGGAAAGATATGGTAAAATGAAGGTGAAGTTGATCTCAGAGAAAGCTGACACTGAGTTTGTGACTCGCAAACTGGAACTATCACTAGACACTGACTACATTAACCTTACTGTGAGCTAGCCTCTTCCTCCTCTTCATACATGCACTCCTTTTCTTCCCAGGGAGAAGGTGAAGACCAGTTTGTGGTGACACAGTTTCATTATACCAAATGGCCGGAGCAGGGGAAGCCATCCACTCCAGCTGGAATGCTGAAAATGATGGAACCTCTCCTCAAAACTCAGCAAGCTGCTGGCAACAAATCAATCACAGTGGTGTGCAGGTACTAGGTGTACTATGCTGTGTGATCCATCTCACCTCTCTACTATCCCCTCTTAGTGACGGTGTGGGCAGGACAGGCGCCTTTGCTTGCATCTACTCACAACTGGAGAGAGTGAAGACCGAAGCAATGGCTGACTTCTTCCAATACATCAAAGGATCGCGTTTCCAGAGACCTGGTCTCGTCCAAACCTTGGTAAGAACACCAATCTCTTAGTGTCTAATTTTAAATATTTCTTATTTCATACAGGACCATTATATTTACTGTCATGAAGTTGTTTGTGAGTTTTTGTCTTCGTTCGACAACTATCATAATTTCCAAGGAGGGGACCAGTGACCTGCATGATGCACAAACTCAAAAAATGATTTTACACTAGATAAAGCAAAGATTATCATCATTGTACAAAATTTTATTGTAGTGTTATAATTTTTGTGACGAGTAGATTATCAAAATAAAATGTGGGACAACCGTTGAAAATTTGACCTCCCAACGTTGCTACAACATGGCTGCAAGCAGCATGGAAATGAGTCAGGACTCAGCAAAGCGTCTCTTTGCCGAGGGAGGTTTTCTCGTGCTTCTTGACGTACCTAAAGGTACTGAGATTGGTATCGACTACCAGTGCTGGTCTGTAGGGCCTCGTTTCAAGGGCATCAAGATGATTCCTCCTGGATTACACTTCATCTACTACAGGTGAGCAGCCAGCAGCTGTCAAGGCGTCACTGATCTCCTTGAATGTATTTTTCTGCAGTGCTATTAGTAAGGAAGGGCAGGCAGCGCCAAGAACTGGATTTTTCCACTTTTTTCAAAGTCGTGAGGTAGAAAAACTTAGTCTCACATTAGAGAAATAGATTGCTAGTATCATGTCCTGTCCTGTTATATATTTAGTGATGTTTTCAGGTTTTAGTGAGAAAATGGGATTGTTATAATGAAGAGATTACGATGACTGACGAAGCAACTGTATCACAGATCAAATCCAGTAAGAAGCATGTGCTGTATGGTGTTTGTCTGCTCTATCACTAGTTCCAGACTTGTTAGAGTTGGATCAGTATCTCGGCTCGTATCCTTTCGATTTGTTGAAGCGATGGGCATCTCTGAGCAACCATATCACAGAGTCTCTAGTAGAGAGGCAAGTCACAGCTAACTACAGCTCAGCTTACACTGTTGATCATGCAGAGTACAACCATTGAATGGCGTAGTATCGTCAGTTGCTCAGGTCTATCCTGATCGTGAAGACGAGGAGGACAAGAAAGAGAGAGAACAGCCAATGGATGCAACAGGTATGTACTGTACGGTTAGTAAGGATTAGAGCTCTTTGTTACTCTGTCAGATGCTGCAAGTGATAGTCATGAATCCTCTACTGAGAGTGACAGAGGGCAGTTCTTTTTTGCTGGAGTGGGAGATTTCTCATCTGATGCTGGTAGAAGTGATGAAGCTACCGAAGCAAAGCCTACATCGCCTCCTAGACCACCCACCATGAGATACAACAAGGAAGCAGCCTTGAGGTCTTGCAATCATTTTGTTGGTTACACGATTTACCACTCTCTACAGATTTACCGAGATACCACAGCAGAAGCATCCAGTTGGAGCCACACCCACTCAAATCACGCAATACAACATGGATCTTAGTTTCACACTGGACAGTATGATTCACGGCTCTTTCGCTGACAGTGAGTACAGGCTGTGTTTTTACTGAATTCCTTTTTTTCGGTTTAGGAGAGAAGGATGTTCTTGGTGAAATACAGCTTGCTTTTGTATGCTTTATTGTTGGACAAGGTAGGCAGTTAGTGTGAGGAGTTATCGGTAATGTTACTTGTAGTATACGATGGATTTGAGCAGTGGAAACGGCTAGTGAGATTACTGTGCTGTTGTGAAGACGCTCTTACCTCACGGACTGATCTGTATCTCGGATTCATTTGTTAGTTTTCAGCAGTCACTTGCGTTCTTTTCAATTTTTTCTCGTACACAGCAATGCTTCACTTCCAGTTGAAAGAGGTACCTGAGGATTTCTTCGTCGATATTGTCTCAAGAAACAATTTTTTAACATCCACCTTACATGTGAGAGTCACTCCTGCTCATGAGACCTTTGTGATTGTCTATGTTTGCAGATCTTCTTTAGTGCGTTAGAAGAATCACAGACAGCCAATCCAAACTTAGTGAAACGAGCACTTCGATTTAGGGAAAATTTGACCAAAAAGTTCAAGTGGGATTTCACAGCCGAGATAGATGAGGACACACCCACCGTAGTTGAGGACACACCCATCATAGATGAGGACACACCTACCATAGTTGATGACATGCCCAGTGTATTACTGGACCAGTGACAGTCACACATTGTGCAGCTATTTTTAAAAACAACAACACTGACCTTGGTTGACTAAGTTAATGTGTTTATGTCCAACACTTGGTTCGGCAAATTAAGTTAATGGTTTGTCGAGTTTTGTTAGTTGTTTTAAGGTTTGGTTTGTAAAAATATATTGAAGACACTAGTTCAACACAGCTTTAACACCTCACTGGTAGCATTATTCCCTTACTTTTAGCATTATTCTCTTACTGCTAACATTATTTCCTTACTGTTAGCATTACTATTAACATTATTCCCTTACTGTTAACAGTCATTGTCAGTTTGGCGATACTAAATCAGAAAGCACATTAAAATTCTTTGGTTTAACTAATGAATGAGTTTGTTAAAAGAATACGCATCCTTCTCTTGCAAATTGAGCCCATGTCTTTCAGTGGTATGCTAGTTAAAGTGCTGAGACAGGCAGCTATAGCTTTTGAACGCACAGTGCATTCCTCAAATCCTCGTGCTTGTATTCATGTGGGTAGCTAGCTGGGTACAGGTAGGTAGCTGCTGCTCTGTACTGTATCTTGCTTAATCCTCTCAACGAACACATCTAGCAGGCTTCCTTCGTGGTAGGAACAAACATTAGTTCTGTCTTGTAGCTTTGAATCAAAATTTGTTGCCTTGTCCCACTCGTGACAGGTACACTGTGCATCAATTTGATCATGATTGCTAAGCATAAACACTGTTCACAAGCACATACATGAATTCTCTCTGAACAACATACCCAAAAAATATAGACCTACTCTGCCCACTTTTCCAGGTCTACATACGAAATAGTAGAACCTACCACATCAAAGGAATGACGCCACTATCGTACAATATAGAATTTTAATAGTCGATGTTGGTTTAGTTTATCTAGCAGTTGAACTTTGCATACAAATCTTTTGGGTTTTAAATTATGTTATGTACAATGTAGTAGTTTCAATAAAGCAAAATATTGTGTGGAAAAAATAATAATGACGGCATTATAATTAATGATCATGCACACCATTCTAATGGTATTTCTGTTGCAAAAACTACAGCACACACTAATCTACATTATAGTTTATTGGCAATCTTCTCCACTTCCATCCGATCAGCAAACCATGACAGTGATCCTTCCTGAGTGAAGGTAATGTTTTCATCGTCTTGCTCATAGTCGGGCATTGAGCGGAGTACGCTAGCAGCAGAGACACCAGACATGGCAGGAATGAAGAGCCCACAGCAGTAGAGCAAACCCCATTTCACTCGGATGGTGGAAGAGCGTGGAATGCTGTACTGCATTGTATAATCCATTCTGTACTTGACTCTGTATGAAGTCAAGACCACAGTTACTTTATATCCCGGAGGTATAGTCAGTGTCTCTTCATGACTTGAATCTTGCCGAAATCTGCTCTCCTGTTTAAACGATTGTGTTACTGTCATCAAATTCTTCTTTTTGAAGCTGGTTTCAGTGTTGGCAGTCAATCCTATGCCTACTTGGGGTAAACCAAATTGCGCACCAATGTTAGCTCCAGCGCCCCACTCAAATCCTTTAGTAGTTTGCTGTTCGTAGTTGTAGCCTTGGCTCGTCTCCGAGCTCTTTACGATTTTTACAATGCTTTCGTCATCTTCAGAGCCGGCTTCGTTTGTGTATATTTTTTCGTTGACGTCTACTTGCATCTTGCTGATTTCTTGCGGCTTTCCACTGTAAATGATCTTTGCGCTGCGGAAAACGACATCTTCGAAGATCTTCACTCCTTCTTCGCAGTTAGGTTGTTCAAATAAAGACAGAATCGAGTGCTCTGATTTTGCTGCGTTGACAACTAACTTCTTGATCGTTATTTCCTCGGGCAGATCTCTACGGTTACGGCGAGGCATTTTGCATGCGAGTGTGTTTTACCATAGATGGTTTTATGGCAGCTCAAGCGACTTATAAATCACCAGCCTCACCCACTCACAGCCTGAGTTTCCACGCCGGAAAATTAAAACCGATAATTTTGTAAAATGTTCTACCAAAGAGCCCATTGTTCACTTTTGCTTATTATTTTTACAGAAAGCGGTGTCAGTTAATTGGTTTTGTTTTCTTACAACTAGAACAACACTTTGTAAAGCCATGGCTAGTCAGAAAGATGGTGAAATTATAGCTAGTCAAATCAAAATGCTGTTAATTATTCAAGCTTTTCAATTTGTTTGTTGACTTCCATTCGATCTGCAATCCACTTCAGCGTACCCTCCTGAAAGGTGACGTAATCACCACCATCGTCAAAGTCAGGCATCGGATGGAATATATTGCCTGCAGAGAGCTCGCAAGTTGGTGCAAAGATCCCACAGCAAATTCTCAACCACTGAAAATTCATTGTAAATGCAAAAGCAGCAGCAACAACAGCGGCAGTAGCACGGACAACAAGGAACAAAAAAATAGTCGTCTTTTTGGGAACATGGTACCGCTTCATTGTGTAATCCAACTGATACTTCACCCTCAGTGTAAAATGTCATTGTCACTTGGATTCTATGCCATGGGACCCGAGGGTATTTTCACTGTCTCCTCGTGGTGCGATTCTTGTCGAACCAGCTAGCACTACCACCAAGGTTTACCCCGATGCCCACTTGCGGTAAACCGCCAAATTGCGCTCCAATATTAGCTCCGGCGCCCCACTCAAATCCTTTATTAACCCTCGGCGCATGCGCGAGGGTTACGGTACTTGGTTTGTCATTAACCCTCGGCGCATATGCGCGAGGGTTACGGTACTTGCTTTGTCATTCGTTCGTTCGTTCATTCATTCTGTCCAATGAGCTGCAGAGACCATCGCTCACTTCTGAAACTCGGTAAAGGTATGAACAGGCTTAGCACAACAATGGCTTGCAATGGGACTCGTGGATTTTGCTAAAGTGCTTTCGTTCTCGAGTTATGGCTGGCTCACCTTGACGGCCGTCTTTGACCTCTCTGACGGCAAAAGCGCCCATATTTGGCTACCTAGGTACTTGTAGATTCCATCTAAACCTTAGGACAGCTCTGGGGGTGCGTAGACATCTCAAGAAAAAGCCTATCAAAGCCAAGAGCAATGGCTACCAAGCTACTCGTGTTCACGGTCACGCCCACTTGACACACCTTGTCTCGATTGTGGTCAGCACTTTGCTGTCTTCTGGTTAGCAGTGCAGTTTCAATAGCAAGCAGGTTGGCTTTAGCTGCAAAGCTCCTTCTGCAAACCATAACTAAGGAGCTAACTCTACAATGTGCAACACGCCGAGGGTTTCGTGAAATCTGTTCATTCATTCATTCGTTCATTCATTCTGTCTGTCCATCGAGCTGCAGAGACTATCGCTCACTTCTGAAACTCGGTGAAGGTATGAACAGGCTTAGCACGACAATGGCTTGCAATTTGACTCGTGGATTTTGCTAAAGTGCTTTCGTTCTCGAGTTATGTATGGCTGGCTCACCTTGGCGGCCATCTTGGACCTCTCTGACTACAAAAGCGCCCATAGTTGACTATCCAGATACGTGTAGATTCCATCTAAACAGCAGGACAGCTCTGAGTGTGCGTAGATACATGTATAGCCTATAGCTAGCAATGGCTACCTTCATGCATGGTCACGCCCACATGCCACGCCTATATTAGAAAGTGGTCAGCATTTTGCTGTCTTCTGGTTAGCAGTGCAGTTTCAATTAAAATAATTAGCTACAGCCTATAAGCTAAGCAGGTTGGGACTAGCTGCAAACTCCTGCTGCAATCCCCAACTAGGGAGCTTAGTGCTAACGTTAACTCTACAATATTTGCAACGGTGCTCAAACGCCGAGGGTTCGTGAAATCCGTTCATTCGTAGTTGTAGCCTTGGCTCAAGTTGTCTCCGAGCTCTTCATCTTACCGTTTCCAAGATTTGTGTAAAACTTTTCGTTTACGTCCACTTGTATCTTGCTGATTTCTTGCGGCTTACCGTCACTGGCGAGCCCAGTTTGCACTGCGAACTAAGAAGTTCTGGAAGTCTTTCTTTTGTTCGGCATCGTGCGTAAACTACAAATCGGGTAAGAATTTGGCTCCACGATGCCTGGATTTTAGTGCCTTGCTCACCAATTTGTCGATTGTATATGTCTGTTTATCGCGAGTGGTCATTTCCATAATAGTTCGCTGCTAGGATCAGGAGCTCGTGTCTACCCTTCATACTTAGCGTATAAAGTCAGCCCCTCCCACTCCTACGTGGGTGGTAAAAAATAAATTTTAATTACATTTTGACAAGGTACTGTACTAAAAATAAAAAGTCAATCCTCTTCTTCAAGTGGTACTTGTTTGCTTGCCCGCTCATGATACTCCCTCACCCACATCAGTTTGCCTTTCTGTGTGAAATACACATTCACTTCGTCCTCTCTGAAGTTGGGCATTGATTTCAGCAGCTGGCTGGCAGTGAGACTAGTAGTGGTGGTACTCAGTCCCATGAGCCGTGGACTGTGACGGACTTGTATGCTCGCACTCTTTGGAACCCTAAACTGCATTGTGTATTCCATTTCATGACACTCTCTGCAAGTGACTGTATTCACAATGATCTTGTGACCGGGCGGAACAGTTAGGTTGCTTTCATTGCGCCCCTTCGACTCTATCCTGTCTTCGTCTTTGGGTTTTTCTTTGGTTGCATCGTATTCCACTCCGGGGAGTATTGGAGTGACCCAGGGGCGAAGAAATCGTGGTCCGAGGTTGATTCCCTCGTCCCAAACCAGGCCATCGGTCGTTTGCTGTTCGAAGTTGAAGCTGCCCGATGTGGTAACACTTTTGGCAAATTTATTTTCTTTTCCTGGGTTGGTGTGAACCTCTTCGTTCTCGTTTACCTTGATCTTACAAACTTCTTTCTCTGTGTCATCTGTCACGGACGCGCTTTTGAACAGCAGTTGCTCAAATTCTTTCTTCTGAGTTTCGTATTCCGTCGTTTGTTGTGGAGTGGCGTCTTTTTTCACCGAATCCAGTGCATTTAGCACCAATTTATCGATTGTCAGACACTCTGATCCAGCCATCTATGAAGACGAGACCCGCCCTATTAATATTATAGGTCGAAAGTCACGTGATTAGCTCCTGACGAAACTTATGAATATTCAACATGCACGTTGAAACCCCCGCCCCATCACGCCCATAATTACTCGACTTTACTCGCGTCGCTGCTGTGCAACGAAGCATAGACTGATAATATGAAAGAAGCGAAGGCGGTTTCTATATTTTCTCAGTTTTTCTCACAGACATCAGACTTCTCGATTCTGCGTTTAACTCAATTTTCGGCCGAAATACGTTTTAAGTCCTTGTTTGAACGGAGCTCCTCATTTTCACTACCAATCTGAGCTCCTCATTTTCAGTACTAATCCGATGCCCACTTGAGGTAGACCAAATTGCGCTACAGTACTGGAGAGCTTTGCACTGCGAATTAGGAAGTTCTGAAAGACTCACTGGAAGTCTCTCTTTTGTTCGTCCAATCGGGTAAGAATTTGGCTCCTCGATGCCTGGTCCCTGGATGTTAGTGCCTTCACCAACTTGTCGATTTTATTATGTCTGTTTATCGCGCCTGGTCACAGTGATAACTTCCATAGTACACTATGTAGTTCGCTGCTAGGAGCTCGTATCTACAAAGACTTTGCGCTAGATCAGCTCCTCCCACTCCTACGTGGGTGGTAAAAAATTAATAATACATCACTGATACATCATAAAGGTACTGTATTAAAAAGTCAATCCTCTTCTTCAAGTGGTACTTGTTCGACGGCCTGGTCGTGATACTCCTTCACCCACATCAGTTTGCCTTTCTGTGTGAAATAAACATTCACTTCATCCTCTCTGAAGTTGGGCATTGATTTCAGCAGCTGGCTGGCAGTGAGACTAGTAGTGGTGGTACTCAGTCCCATGAACCGTGGACTGTGACGGACTTGTATGCTCGCACTCTTTGGAACCTTAAACTGCATTGTGTATTCCATTTCATGACACTCTCTGTATGTAACTGTCTTGACAATGATCTTGTGACCGGGTGGAACCGTTGTGTTGCCTTCACAGCGCCCCTTCGACTCTATCCTGTCTTCGTCTTTGGGTTTTTCTTTGGTTGCATTGTATTCCACTCCGGGGAGTATTGGAGTGACCCAGGGGCGAAGAAATCGTGGTCCGAGGTTGATTCCCTCGTCCCAAACCTAGTCAGGCGTGGCCCGACCCATCGCGTCTACGTATGGGTCAGGAGACACTGGTATCATCGAGTTGTCGCTCTGGAATGTGCACTACGCAATAATTGAGTGATGAATAAAGTTAATCACGTGTCGTTTGTTAATAAACACGTTGTAATAACTGTTCTCCTTTCAGCCTGTCCGAGAGCCTGTCGTAGTCGTAGCCCAATCTCCTACATGCCTTGGTGGCTGCTCTTTCAATATCTTCGTCGCTCAATCGCGGTCTTGCTTGCATCTACATGTATAGAGGTGAATTCTCGCGCTGTGGTTAGTTAAGTTACCACCCACCCGGACGTGACGCGACCTTTGCTGCAATCTGATTGGATTGCACGATTTCATGCAAAGTGTACAAGTCGATGATACTAGTGTCTCCTGACCCATACGGCACGTGATGGGTCAGGCCACGCCTGACTATCCCAAACCAGGCCCTCGGTCGTTTGCTGTTCGAAGTTAAAGCTGCCCGATGTAGTGACACTTTTGGCAAATTTATTTTCTTTTCCTGAGTTGGTGTGAACCTCCTCGCTCTCGTTTACCTTGATCTTACGAACTTCTTTCTCTGTGTCATCTGTCAGGGACGCGCTTTTGAACAGCAGTTGTTCAAATTCTTTCTTCTGAGTTTCATATTCTGTCGTTTGTTGTGGAGCGGCGTCCTTTTTCACCGAATTCAGTGCATTTAGCACCAATTTATCGATTGTCAGACACTCTGATCCAGCCATTTTATGGAGACGAGACCCGCCCTATTATAGTGCATAAGGTCGAAAGTCACGTGAAAAATAGCACTTGTTCAAACTTATGAATTATTCAACATAACCAGCTGTTTGCTGTAATCTACTGCAAAAAAAACATGCATCAGACAGTTGCTAGAGAATACATTATTGAATGTTGAGCAAAGCAGCTAACTCTGGGAGTCTCTGTGTGCAATGTCTTCGATCACACGCAATACACTCAAATCTACAATGTTACGTTTCAGTGTCACATCAAATCAAGCACAACTCATTTTGTCTGTTTAAGCGGCAAGTTGTTCAATTTTATCCACCTCCATTCGATCTGCAAACCATGTCAGATGTCCTTGCTGGGTGAAACTGACGAACTGTCCCTCCTCTCTGTAGTCAGGCAACGAGTGGAGTAGGTGTGTTGCATCAAGATTACAAGAAATTGAGCATAACCCGCAAGACCAGCTTGTATAGTATCGAACGTACATGCTTGAACTTTTTAGAACAGTATACTTCATTGTGTATTCCAGCTGATACTTAATTCTGTAGGATGTCATGGTAACCGTCACTTTGTGCCCTGGGGGTATGATGACGCTCTCCTCGTGATGCGATTGTTGACCTATCTTGTTTTCTTTTGAGTGCGACTCTGTGGTTGTCGTTGAGGATGTCTTCGTAAAGTTTGTGCTAGCACCTCCGCTCATTCCAATGCCTACTTGAGGCAGACCAAATTGTGCACCAATGTTAGCTCCTGCGCCCCATTCTAAGCCACTGGAGGTTGCCTGCTGGTAGTTGAAACCTTCACTGACTTCTGAAGACTTCACGATTGTTACTTTACTATTGTCACCGTCAGTGGATTTGGATCGACCATCTCCATTGTTGGAGTAGATCTTTTCGTTGACGTCCACCTGTATTTTGCTGATTTCTTGCGGTTTTCTGCTGCTAGTGATCCATGAGTTGCGGAGTAGTACTTCCTCGAAACTTCTCTTTTGTTGTTCATAGAACGGCGAATTGACCTTCCGAGCTCCTGGGCCGAACCTCTCTCTTAGCGCAGAGTTCACTAGCCGGTCAATCGTGAACGTCTTCGGCTGAACTCGTTGACGAGCGTCTTCCATCTCCATCTTGGCAAGCAAACTTTAAGTATGATCTTCCGCTGTTGAATGCAGTTCAGTGCAAGAACGATTCGCTTTATACCGTTTCTCTAGCCCTCCCTAAAAATGAGGAATGGGCCTCGGTTCCCACACTATTTATTCTTTCTATCGCAGTGATGATAAATATTATGTACATCAATCATCACAAAACCAAATAGGTCTGGTCAGGAAAATTAAGTGTCCAGGACTAGTATTCATTGCTAAATTAAAATCACCATACAGCCGCATATAAATGGTTGAGCAACTGAATTAACTAGGCTGTGTATAGAGCTGCTTATCTCTTGTGACACAGCAACTGTGCATTGTGTGCAGTTGTTTGGTAAAACAGTTTGTTTACTGAAAAACTAAAGTACAATCTGGAAATCTCTGTTGTGGACATGTGATAATGATTGGTGTATTGGTTAGTTGTGTTCAATGATTACGGTTGTGGTTTGGTGTAATGCCGGGCTATTAGTCTCTCTTTCAGAATCAGGCTCTTCTATTGCATAAAATTCAGCCTGAGCTTGCTGTGCTGCTTCTTTGCCGTATATTGAGACATTCACCTTTGCCCAGGTGTCATACACTGTTATAGCATTCTCTTCGTCATGGAGGTGATGACGATAGAGTATTGCTATCTTGTAAAGTATTTTGAGCATGGTGGTGTTGCTAGCTCCATAATGTTTTAGACACAAGCTCTCTGCTTCTCTTAGTATCTCCATGGCTCTGCTAGGAGCTAAAGCAGAGTAAGTTGCGGCCCATTGAAGGTAGCTGTTAAGTGCACGCCCATAGTCTTTCGTCTCAAGATAACTATCTGAGGGCAATAGAAATAACAGTTAGGAAACATAATTTGTGTTTTCATTATGGAACAAGCACCTGTTGATTCCTGTGCTGCCTCTCGGGCCTGTTCTAGTGCATTAGCAGAACTGAGTTCTGGACTACCACCAAGAATAGAATAATGTTGAAGATGGTGACTGAGAATTAACAGCAGATGAGCAAGATTACGCTGTGACTCTGCCCCTTCCAAGCTGCGATGAAACTCCACTGACCTACCAGCAAACTGCAACAATCTATATGCATGACGACAAGGAGTCTAATCAACTTGTGTAGAACTATCAATACCGGTATTCGGGTTCTGTGATTTGGTGCATATGCTCAGCTTGCTGCTTGCTAACACTGCTTAAAAACTCTGTCATTGTGAGGGTCAGTGAAGCCATAATTTTTGGTCGACTCTTTAATCTGTCCTCCTCAATCTGAATGGCGTCCACCTGTAATGGCAGCGATGAGAGAGAGAGAATGATCCGAACTAAGCACAAACCAATATCTGATGAGCTGCCTCTGTTTCACCAGCTTGATGGAGGAAAACTGCTATCTTGTGCTTCAGTCTAACCATCTCTTGATTGCTAGCTCCTGATATTTCATGTGCCTCTAATGCATGCTGATACATGTTAGCGATGTTACTGTAGCCACCAGTACATTGCCAGTAGAACAATAAGTCCATTACCTGCAGGTTATGATTAGACAGTGGATACCATTAATTGCTACTTACATTATCATCTTTGCAGAGACGCTCAAACAATGGTAAATGGACAAGGCAGTGGGATAGTTGACCATAGCTCTGTGTCTTTGCCAAGTGATATGGTAGCTCCTCCGATCTTCTTTCCTCGGTTGAATATGAAGCAAAATAGCCAGCCAACCTCGCATGCCACCATTCATATCGCTTGCTCATCTCTATTGGTAGGGTGTCCCTGTCCATCTGTAGTGATAGTGTGTTAGCTGTACTGAGTTGGCTAGCTGGCGTGGATACTCTGGAATGATGAGTAGACTGCAGTCCATCCGATGACCCTCTCCTGCTGGTTCGAGAGACAAGACTCATAAAGGTATGATCTTTATCAGCACCAAAGAAAGTAGAAGTCGGGCTGAAGGAGAATGGAAAGGTGTCTGTTGGTGAGTACCTGAAGTATTGCTGCTTCACAGCTGAAACAGCTGCCTGGTTTGCCAGACAGTATCTGCTCTCACCTGGTCTACCAATACATCTCAACAGTGGTCTCAATTTTTGAAGAATTTGTGAGAATTGATAAAACGGGAGTAAAGGAAAACCATCACTCTGGTCAAGCATTGTGACTCTCTCTAGTCCAACTAGCGGTTTAGGTGAATTGGAAGTTGGTTTCTGATCTAGGTCAACTATTTCTTGCTCGAGTTGCACTGGAGTGGAAATACTGAGAAGACTGATAGAAGGGCTTGCCCGGCTAGGTGGCAGATTAAGATACTGTGGTGTCCTGGGAGTGGTTGGACTACCCTCGGGTGTTACAGGAGGAAGAGCCGCTTGAAGCTCATTGGCTGATGGATAACTGTGGCTGTGAGACATTCCTTTCTTTAGTTTAGGTGAGAGCTGATTTGGGTTGCTTTTCTCTACTTCATGCAAGAATAAACTATGCGTTGGACTAATGCGTCTTTGGAGCAGTGGCTGTAGAGTGAGTCCATCGGCAAGAGAAGTCCGGCTGTGAGGTTGCGAGTGAGGACTCACTTGACTGCTAATTCCAAGAAGATCAGATCTTTCCATACCTTGCCTCTGAGCTTTAACACTTCCAGAATAAGATACATTCCTGCTAGTGCTGCTGCTAGCTCTCTCAGACTCATCAATAATTCCTGTTGGACTCAAAGCTGACAACAGTTCAAACAATTCGCTCTCCTGAAGCCCATAGTGAGCGCAGTGCAGCAGACACATTGCAGCAATACAGTATCTCCCCATGCTTCCTGACTCGATCTCATAAACTATTCTGCTATACAACCTGAAAATTGATGAGCACAACCAGTGCAACAGAAACTGTGCTACTTGCATGGCTTACTTTGCCAAATCATCCGGAAGATATTCTGCATTGTTCATTAGATTCTCATCTGCTTTTCTTGTGCAATATTTGACCAGTTCACAAGCAAACAAAGGATTGCATATGCCTATCTTGTTCAAGAATGTGTCAACAATATCAGGGGACAGTGCTGGGGCCTGGTGTGACAGCTGCTGAGATATGAGCTGACGACACATGGAAAAATTTAGAGATCCAATAGAGACCTCTTGAGCTGGAGGATCACGGCTAGCTAGAACCTTAAAAATACCGTGAAAACGTTGTCTTTGCTTGGCTAGTAGGAACAGTACCTTTCTGATATCTGACTTAGGACCAAGGCTCAAAATAACCTTGACTGTAGGTGCGAGTTTAACTGGGAGCCATCTTAACACGTGCGATGATCTTTCATCTGATATCTATGATTTTAGAATGATTGGTGATGATAGAATTTATTATGTTGGTTTACCTGATCAATTCCATCAATGAAGATGAGTGTTCTCCTGTTGCTTTGCTTGCTAAGCAAATCTTTGATCTCTTTACCAAGTTTGTTCACATTAAGACTCATCGGTGAAGTTCTTGGTTGTGAGAAAGTATCAATTGTCCACAGCCGTTGGAGAATATGTCTTAGGTCAGCAGATCGTGGAAATGGGGTGACGAAATGATGAAACACGTTCCATGAGAAATCATCAGGTGAAGAGTCAGGATGTGCTGGATTAGTTTGCCTAGGTTGTGAAATCTTGGTTACTCTTGCCGATGCGATCCGCAGAGCTTGTTTAACTCTCTGTCTAGGTGACGCTTTCTTGCTCGTTGCTGGTCTCATTGTTTTATGTTCACTAACTTGTCTCTTTGCTCTTTCTCTCTCACGATAAAGCTGAATGCAGTGTGCCATAACTGTTGATTTTCCACTACCTCTCTCTCCAACTATAACTAATGGCGGATTCGAATCTTTGTTTCTAATGTAGGCATCAATCTACAAATAAAAGTAGTATAAACTATTCATAATAATAATTTATTATAATAGTCACCTTCTGCAGTAGAGTATTCTTCCCTAACATTTTAACGGAGGCATGTTTCTTTAGCTCTTTTTCTTGATAATCAAACTGAATTGATGCCGACGATAAAGACAATTTTTTCTGTTTCTGGAGCCTATTAAAAATTGTAACAATAATTTTTGCATGCGGATCGTTGTGTACTTGTTGAGAATAGTCTCCGAAACTGTGCTTGCAAAGTGACTGTCCAGACGCAAGACATATTTCCTACTTTCTTCATCATTTACTGCGCTGCTCAGTTCTGCATTACATGTAGCTCTGTATGAATACACCTTATCCTATTAAAAACATGACATTTGAATCTCAATCGGCAAATTTTTTATTCACATCAAAAAATCGTCGTATTTTCTGCTTCATTCTATTGAGGGCAGAGGAGGCAGCAAAGTCTTTGAAACTATAAAGAAGTTCTCGCGGCAGTCCAGTCAGAAAACACGGCTCTCTAAACATGAACAAAACTAGAAAACAAACAGGCTCACAACAAGTGTATTGTGATACTCAATACTTACTGTTAGTATTAGCAGCTAAGAACGTTCCTTGTGCTATGAGAATCTCGAACAAGGATGTGCCTTCTGGATACTTGGTAATGTCTACACCTGCTTCAGTCAGCTGTTCTCTGCTGGGTACCCAACCAAAAGTCTCCGAAACTAGGATCACGATGAATGTCTTGCTGGCAGCTTGCAAACATCTGTGTTGCAACAAAAATGCAAGAGTACACTCTAGCTTGGAATTTTAGGCTCTACTTGACAATCTTTGTATGTGTTAATCAGTGCTAACCGGCTCATCTCTAAAATTGATGTCTTGAGAAACTCAGCTGTCTTGACTTCATTTTCAAGCCCCTATAAACAGCATAAAGTAAACAACTACACTAGTACTGCTGTGGTAGTCTTACCCAGTAAAGATCTATTGGTATAAATTGCATTGAGCTGGAATTGCACCATTGCTTTATCTCTGGAAACACCTAATAAAAAGCATTATTCATCATCTGTTATTCTAGAAGTCACAGCTTACTTCTTGCGCCAAAATTTCTCTCTCCTACGAAAAAAGAACTGGGGTAATTTTGGGTGGAGCTGAGCGTGCAAACTTACCGAGTGAAAGTCTTCGAAAGTCGACACAACGTAGCAGTACACCGTAGATCCGCACCAACTGAGGCTTGAAGGTTGTTTTGGCGACTGCGGAATGCTTTTGTCAATATCGGACCACAGGTATTCTCCGGAAAATGAGTAAACAGCGTCTTCCTTTACTCGCTGCTGCTGCTCGGCATTGCTCGAGGACTGCCTAATGCTACGTAGCTCTTGCAAGGTTTCTTTTTCAGGCTGTATCCTATTCGTGCGATCGACACAGGGGCCCGCACGAGAGTAGACAGCTCGCACACAGCTACCAGCGCAGCCCATTGTGGTGGATTTCGTAAACTCCCTCCTGTGTGAACTAGCAGAAACGCAAACTGGTGGAATGCGCACCGGTCCGCGATCCGACCTTCACAAAAGGCGTGGTTTCTTCAATCATGTCTCTCTCGCGTGTATTCGCAGCTCAGGCAGCTGTGTTTCGTTACCGAGCAACTTCACGACTATTAAGCTCCTCAGCCGTTAGAAAAGAAGTGTTTGAAATAAAAGACCAGGCTGATTTTGAAAAGAGAGTCTTGAAAGCTGAAAAACCAGTAATTGTTGACTTCTATGCTGACTGGTGTGGTCCTTGCAAGAGTCTAGGGCCCTTGATCACTAAAGTGGTCGAGAGCAGGCAAGGCAAGGTGGACCTAGCTAAAGTAAACGTTGACGAGTTGCAGGATCTGAGTATAGATTACGGCGTGGCAGCTCTTCCCACAGTAATCCTGATAAAGAAAGGACAGAAAGCGGCTCAATTCCTTGGCTTGCAGTCAGAAGATTTTTTGGAGAATTTTGTACCAAAATGAAAAAATCATAATAAAACACTGTCTATTTATTGCATATTAATAATAGTCATTCTCTTTATGTGCTATCTCCACGTATACAGACCATCCGTGCACTTCAGTTCTCTGATAGTTACAGAGTCCCTTTCTCTACTATTGTTGAAAGCTACAGTAGACTCAGCAATGCTGAATTCGGCTGTAAGATGCTTTGATTGTGTTTTGCGAAGCAGCGAGCAGAGCTGTTGAACAGTGTGAGGTAATAGAGGTCCCGACACATCTAGAGTGTGGATTGGAGTGAGCTTGCCCTCGATGATCTG
The DNA here is from genome assembly GCA_964017065.1 of Haliclona indistincta. Taxonomy (NCBI): domain Eukaryota; kingdom Metazoa; phylum Porifera; class Demospongiae; order Haplosclerida; family Chalinidae; genus Haliclona; species Haliclona indistincta. The sequence continues at coordinate 6,528,576 of OZ024792.1, forward strand.
CTGGGCAGTGCCCTGCTTTGCCTGGAGAGAGAGAGAGAGCAAGAGGCGTGAAGCAGTGAGTAAGTAGCACTAGGCACCGACTTACTCTCACTGATCGTAGAGCGCCACCAAGAAATGGAACAGGTGAGATGAGTGTGGGAGGAATGCCGGCATGCACACCCGTGGTGGAGACTATGATCTTGCAATTGAGAAGAAAATTGAAGAGCGCATGGACGCTGGGTCCAACCACTTTAACAACTGACGCTGGCTTATTGTCAGAGATGGAGAACGACCGTGATCGCTGCCTGTTAGAAACAGTCAAGGAATCTGCAGTAGCTAGCTAACTTAAATAATGAAGTCTCTGTGATAGGATACAATGTTATTCCATTGTTTGAGTGTTCTGTACTGCTCAGCGGCAAACCCATGCTGTGCAGCCAGCTGTTGGCAGTGACGTCATCTTCTGACGTCATCTCAGAATCGCTGTCCACTGCATCCTTGTCCTTACCAGCAAGAGGTAGAGTGAACTCAACACCTGAATAACACATTGGTATACATAATTAGTATAATTATTTGTACACCTGAGGCTACCAACCCCCCAAATTTTGTCATTTATTGCACTCATCGATAATGCAAATTCACCCACACAATACTTGACATGAGATGCTGTTACCTTCGTTGGACATTGCTTGTCTGAGTCCACTGGTTGTGGGCGTCAGGAAAGCAGTGGTGCTGTGGGAGGAGGAAGCTGACTTGGACAGGAAGAGAACAGTGAACTGGTTAGCACAGAGATAGAAATGGTTGCAGTGATCGGCTTGTATGAGCTGGAACAACGACTGAAAACTGGTGACCCTAGAATAAGCATCAAACCATTAGAGTGCTAACATCTTAATTTGATAAACCAACACTATTATTAACACAGCTGGTCAGAGAGAAGATTAATAGTCAATCTTGTTACACACTATTTGATACCCCCGCACAGCCAACACTCATGTGAAGGCACAGCGGAGACCAGTGCATTCAGATGACACGCTTCTCATCATTCCATACCTCCATCTTACTCTCTTCTCTCTAACTCACTCACCAATCGTCTCTGAGCGAATCTATCATTTGTTCATTTAGTATTGAGAGTGCCGATTGAGTAGCAGCTGCTGAGGCGATTTGTTTAGTATCATGACGAGGGAACAAGTTTAAGAACGGTAGCGATGGATGCATCCAGACCATTTGACAGCTCAAGAGTCGTGATATCTGAGATGAACTGGTACTACTGACCTAGCAAATGACATGCATAAAACACTTGTCTGTCATTGAGCAACAACTCACCTCTTTCGAACTATCTGGTCTCCCTGTAAACAGAGCTAGCCCATCAGCCTCTTCTCTGCCCCTAGGAGCTGCTGCCCAGGTGAAGGGCAGAGATGACGTAAATCGAGCTCTTGTCTTGATGCTCCAGTCAGTAGGAATGGTGTCGGATGGAGCAGGAGTGTTAGACTGGCAGACATTGTCAGGTAGGAAGTAGTTGGTGGTTATTTCTGAGAGGTGTGGTCTCTGTTGACAAAGAGAACGTGTCACACACACGCACGTAAAGCTGTACACAGGTGCTGTACCTTGACAAGGGGCGAAGAGCCGACTCGTTTTGTTACTCGTCCTACAAACGCGCGAGAACTAACCTCACACACTTTCTTCTCTGTTTCTTCTTGGGTCCTACAGCTGTTCTCTTTAAGAGCTAAAAGGTCTTCGTCGCTCCTTCGTTTCTTCTTAACTTTGCGCATGTTCATAACTTGGCTCGGATTGATCCATTTCCGCTGTTGAGTAGAGCTAGAGCTGCTTGCCGCCATTGCCAGCTCCTCGTCCTCGCGAATCGTGCGCGCTCAAAACGTATAAAGGCGTGGCTTTTACGTCATGATGATGCATTTTATTACCGCACAGTGCAGTACTAATAAGGGATACATTGTCTATGGTACTATGAACTGAAAATAAAAACCACTAATGTCTGTGTGACTATTCAGCATCTGATGACCAGCAATCAGTCACTCATCATCATCAACAAATTCTTCTACTGGCTCTTCCAGACGACGAGGCTCAAACTCATCCGACGACCGTTTTCTACTGAGCGTATAGACCCAGTATCCCATAAAAATTAACTAACAGAAAGATAGAGAATATTAGCATTGATCACCTTCTGATAATCTTACATAACATATGATCATTCCTAGTGCTCCGATGGACTCCACTACAAAGATGGCAACAAGATCAGGGAGAGAAGTAGGACTTGATATGAAAATGTTCAACAACACCATCGAAGTGAATGTAGTCCCACCAGCCGTGAGAAGAAAGATAATGCTAAATACAGCACTCTAAATTGAGAGCTGGTTCAGGAAACCACATCTGACAGACAGCTGGTTATAGCTGACCATGCATGTACACATGTACATGTACAAACAATAATAATAATTGTTTTTGTGAATTGTGGTACACCTGGTAGACAAGCTACATGTTTAGGAAACAAGACTGTGGTATGGTAATACTCGGCTTGTCTGGCTCACCGGCTGCTAGTGGTGACAAAGTAATCATGATCTTTTTCACCACTTACCACATTCAAACGAAGTCGCAAAAAGTTTAATACCGGCTTTATTATTGTTAGCACAGTTATATGAGCCTCGATGTGATCATTGATAATAGGATAATAATTATGGCAGACCAACTTGTTTTACCAGTTGGGCATAACTTGAAGAAAAACAACCTAGCTAGCAGCCTAGCACATGCACGGCCACGTGGGTATCAACATTTGGATACTGGAATACTGCACATCATCCGTGCACTTGACATGGAGTCGCCGATACAGATGTCCAGGATCCCGATCAACGTTCCAAGAAAATAGCTGGCGACTGCCAAATACTGAGGCCCTGCCCATAGTATTGGCGAAACAGAGGGAAGTTCTTGTTGTGCACCGCTGCAAAATGAGCCGTAAACTCGTGGTGAATTAGAACAAATTGCCGTACTTGATTTTAGTAGTCCATACGATATTCGTTATCAAGAGCACTATCATTGGCACGATGCCGACTAGTAGGATCACTGCCACCACTATTTTACAGCGATCCATGACTGTGTTGTTTATACGGTAGCTATTGGGCGTGGTTCTCTGATTTTGCAGTACTGCCCCGCCCCTCACCATGGAGTTCTCTGTAAAAGAATTTCTTATTTCCTACCAAAGTCAGCTGCAGGATGTTCTGCACAAGGTCCGGCTTGTTCCGAGCTGTTGTAACGACAGCACCCAGCTGCAGATTCAAAAAGTGGAGGAAATCGGAGACGGTAATCTCAACTTTGTCTACAGAGTTCAGCTCGCACTTGGCGAGGATTCGGTGTCCGTAATTGTGAAGCATGCTCCAAACTACATAAAGGTAAGCAGTATACAGGCAAGCTCAAACTGTCCAAAATCTGTTGCTATGTGTGTCTATCTCAGTGTCTAGGTCCATCCTATCCCCTCACCCAGCAGCGACTTGAGGTGGAATATGCTGCAATGTGTCAGTTCCAACAGTTCCAAGCACAGAGTGTTCCTCTCCCAGTACTGTACAGTGCTGAAAGCAGTGCTAGTAAGAGAACGACCAAAATGGAAGAAACTTGTTTATTCGTCTTTTTTCCTCGCTTTTTTCTGTAGTTGTCATGGAGGATTTGAATGGATACCGTATTCTTAGAACTGACCTAATGGAAGGCCGTGTAGAACCTGCAGCTATTCAGGGAGTGATGACTGCAATTGGAGCTATCCATAAGCAATCGTTACGCAAGAACCTCTCTGCAGAGAAGTGGAAAGAGCTAGCAACAAAGTTCAGGTGTGTGAAATTTTGCTGCCGGAGCTTTACAGAGCAATTCTTTTTCTTTTTAGTAACAAGGATATGGTTGCCATAACTGCTGACTATGTCTTCACAAACCCTTTCCAGCAAGGCAACTCTCTCAACAAGCATCACGAGTTGCTCAACGAAGCTGTAGATCTGTTACGAAACGACACTGTAGTGCAGGAGAGAGCTGTGCAGCTGAAGACACTCTTTCTTCAAAATAAAGAGTGCCTATGTCACGGTGATTTGCACACTGGATCAGTAATGGTTAAAGGTCAAAGTTCAAAGGTCATACTATGCTCCACAAAGGTCATGTGTTGACTTGTTTTTGTTACTTTAGATGATTGATGAAGAGTTTGCATTCCTGGGTCCTTCTGGATTCGATCTCGGTGCATTTATTGCTAATCTTGTGTTTGCACTGATCCGGCATCACTGTTTGGGCAACAAAGAAACAAAGGAGTCGCTCCAGAAGTGCATCCCTCCAGCCATTGACTGCTACTGCTCACAGTGTGGTTCTGACATTAGTGACAGCAACGCATTTGTGAGCAATGCTTGTGGATTCACTGGAGTCGAACTCATCAGAAGGTTTGTTGTTAGCGGACGCTTTGCTCTCTGACCTTTCTCTCTTGTCCTGCAGAACGATAGGTACGTCTCATATTGAAGATTTGAGCAGTATACCAGAGGGTGAACTGATTGCTGTTCAGCTTGGTCACACCCTCATGACAGCAGACTGCTCTGCTGCCAGTCGAGGGAAAGCAGGTCTGATTGACATACTCTCAGTCTCACTGAAGAAAAACCAACTATAACTGCTATAAAATATTAATTATTGATGAGTTTATGAATATTTTTTATTTTTGTTTCAGAAAAAAACCATAGTGATAATAAACCAGTGTCTGTGAAGATAATTAATTTTTGTTTTATGACCATATACCGCAGTAGTTGCCGTGAAGACCAAGTGGGAGTGGTCCGCCAGCGAGCAACAGCTTTGATTTTGAGGGACTATAGCAATGAGTATAGATAGCATTGGGAGGGTCAGGCAAGCCGGAGAAAAAATCTCTGTAAGTTTCATCTCTTCTCTGTGGAAAAAGACAATGAAATTTTGATTCCGAGACTCGAGTATTCTTACCGTCCAGCCGGGAGACGTTCTGAGACAACAGAGGCGTTCTTTGTCATTGGAAGTGCTTGAGCTGCCGGGATTAATAGAAGAGAGATACTTGCCATTTCTCAGGTCGTAGAAAAACACATTTCCTCCTCCAGTACCGACAGTGAGAATATCAGAGTTGAACTGTAGCGATCGTACTCCTGATAAAAAGAAACTCAGAGCTATCTGAAGTCAATAATCACAGTTCTTACCACACTCCTTATCTTTTGATTTGATGGATCCAACCGTTTTGTTATTTAGACGACCGTCAACAAAAGACACGTGGGATCTGGAACCGATAGCGTACATGTTATTGGCGCAGTCAACCTCAATGCAGACATTTTCAGCACAATAGGGCATATCGATAGACGTCAACTGCATGAAATGCACCGTCATAACTAGTGAGGATCCCGTGGTTCAAACTAACCTGATGGAATGTGAAAGTGTCCCAGAAGTACACAGAGGCATGACAAGCACTTGTCTGTAGAGACGCCAGCACCTAACATAATAACAAACATCAACTGTACTGTATAGATACTGTGTGTATGTATTAGGGCAGTCTGCTATGCTCACACAAGTCGCTTTGTTGTATGTTACTCCTCGCACTTTATCACCATTGTATTGAGAGTGTAACGGGTCAGTGTGTGTGTTGGTGAATCTGTAGGCTAGTTGAACAGCCGGGACGCTGTCCGCTAGAGGACTGAGCGAACTCGCACTATCAGCAGGCGAGTTGATGAATGATTGAGATGGTGAGGATAGAGTCTGTCTGTCCAGTATCCATAGACCCATACTAGTGTCACGTGAAGCTGTAGATAGAAATTACAAAAATCAAATTAATATTAATTTTAGAGTAATTTGCTGCTCACGGTACCTGTGACAAGAACATCATCAGTAAGCCAAGTGACATCAAACAGCCAGTCATCATGTCCCTGCACCAGGATATGTAGTAACAGTTTGCACAATGACTTGCATGTACTTTCATTTAATTCAAGACACTAGTTAGGGCTGATTCACACCACACTGCAATGCAGTGTGAATCGGCTCTTAGCGACTTACCTGACCAACTAGACTAGGTGAGAAGTCCGGTAATCTATACAGAGCCAGTTCATTAGGGCAGGCTCCTCCTGTAGCTAAGAGTCTGTTGTCCGGAGAGGCAGCGATGCAGTGTATACCAGTGGATTGATTAGAGGCGACAGGAGTAGCACTACTTTGTAGTGTGGGGATATCGAATATTTGACCAGTCGGAACGTTTATAAGAAGGAGCTGTAATGATGTGGTATTAAAATACAAACCTGATTGCATCATTTTGCCTACCTGATTACTCTTTGATCCTAGCAATGCCATATCCTCTGACAACCATGTTGACGCGAATATTTTGTCTGTTTCACCGAGATTCAGTACGCGCTCAGAGAGAAGGTGGGGCAAATGTCGGGAGAGCTGCTCTGACAGGTCGCCGGTATTCACTCTCGACAAGTCGGGCAGCCGTGGAGTGAGTTCAGGAGTGTCTAGACGAAACTCTCTTCCTTGTAAATATCGAACTGTGTCCGGAGAATGCAAATTTGACGACATCGCCGTGTTCAATACAATTTGAAGGCGGCCTCCTCGCGACGATACTCTTCTCCTTCTCTGCTGCATTCGAATTTCGAAACCAAGAGTGGCTCTCAGAGACGCATAGTTACGGCGACTTCATTGGTCGGCAAGTACCAACTTTGAACACGCGCACATTCCCGCGATGGCGGGAAACGATACAGAGATATCCCGAGTGACTTCAATCAACGGAGATATCCGGAAAAAGTCGCGTGTTCAAGGAGAAGAAAATGGTGAGTTTGTGTTTTTCTATCCACAGCAATCGTCCTTGGAGAGAGGGCCACGCAAATGGCAGTACTTTGAGACATTGCTCTTGTGTTTTATGTGTAGGGTCGCGTAAGAACGAAGACGGTGAAGAAGGCAGCTCGTGTGATAATCGAGAAATACTACACACGATTGACTTTCGACTTTCACACGAACAAGCGAGTATGTGAGGAGATTGCGATCATCCCAACTAAGCCCCTGAGGAACAAGATAGCAGGGTAAGACAGCACTGTGGATAAGATGGTCATAATATCGAGAGGCTGTCTTCTTACCTCTGTTATACAGCTTTGTAACTCATCTGATGAAACGTATAAAGAAGGGGCCAGTGAGAGGCATCTCGATCAAGCTTCAGGAGGAAGAAAGGGAGAGAAGAGACAACTACGTTCCTGATGTAAGCAGTGTGATGAAAAAATCTTGTAGTGAATGTCATTACATCTTCTTTTCCCACATGCGTGATCATAGGTTTCAGCTCTTGAGCAAGATATAATCGAGGTTGATCCAGCAACTAAAGAGATGTTGAAACAATTGGTTCGTTTCGTTATTTCTTTACTTACTTGCTTATGATTATGATTATCTCTTTATTTTAGGACTTTGGCAACATCCCCAATCTCCAGGTCACTCAGCCAGCAGCTAGCAGCCGTCCGCCTTACAGGCACTAACAGACATTGTACATGAAGAATATTTGTGTTTGAAAAAAATAATGTTGATGACCATCAGACATTATAATAATTATTATTCATTAATAAGCTCCTCCTACTTCGTGATCAAAGGGTTAAACCTTGTAGTGAAGATGAGAGTGAGCCAGCTGGTTTTCATTGTTCTTCTGTCTACTTGCTTGTGCAAGAAAAGCCTCCATGAATACACAGACGCGGATATAGAGCGTCTGTCGAAGCAATGGGAGGTATAGTCAGCTTAGTACTCGTGTAGACTGATAAAATTATAAAACTGCATTATCTTCTATTTACAGGTGGGTGATGATGAAGACGACAGCACCGAGTTGAAAGGCGTTCCACAATCTTTCATTGATGGTATATCCAATCTCTTTAGATTTAAAAAATCTTATGTAAATCTCGTGCTTTAGGACTAGGAACAGAAGGATCTGTTGATATACAGAAATTACACAAGTTGTCCAAGAAGGGCAAGCCGGTCATGATGTTTGTTAAGATAAGAGGCTCACCGACCAGACTAGACACTGAACGTCTCAGTCAAAGATGGAGCCATAGTTTACAGAATGGGCACATTCTTGTGCAGACATACATTGTCAGTGATGATAGAGTAATGTTCTATGTGCAGGAAGGAAGCCAAGCCTGGGAAGTGAAGGACTTTCTAGTGGAACAAGAAGAATGCATCGAGGTCGAACTTGACCAAAAGCCTTTCCCCTGCAAGCAGCCAATAGCAAGTACTGATAAACGAGAACTTTAGATATTATAGTTCATCTCAATCATAGCAAAAACAGTCAATCATAATTATAATTATAGTACAATAATTTTTACATTTTCAAAACTTTCAGCATCTTATTACCAGTGGAAATTCCCGACATATAAGCACCAACTACAGTTCCAAAGTACTCTCTGCATGTACCCTCTCCACTAAAGTAGAGATTACCGATTGGTTTAGAAGCCACTTCGTACATCTCGTCTGTGACTCCTGGAGACACGTTGGTGAACATCCCACGAAAGAGAGGATCTTCGATCCAAGGAGAGACTAGAATATCCTCCGGTTCAGGTATGCTGTTGCCGTATATCTTTCTCAGAATTTCCATTATTTCCATCTGAGTGATGTTCTTTGGTTGTTTGCTAACTCTTAGAGCGTGGTCTTCAGTTAAAAAGAACAGCAGAATATTTGCATCGCTGGGTAGTACCTTAGAGATGGTTGAACCCAATGGCTGCATCACAGGATAATAGCCTCTGTCTTCGCTGACATGAAATATAAAGGAGACATCGTTGTTCCAGAAGGTTTCGTTAAATTTGACAAAGATTTTGAGATAATTAGTGTAGCTGAGCTTTCCGATAGCAGACACCTTCCATTGAGGAAGTGAAGGATGGAACATAGCTTGACCTTCCTTTGATTGCAACACCCCAACACTAAATGTCACTACTGCATATTTGGCACATAGCTTTCTCTTATTGGTCGGTTGACCGGTGGTGTGCACAGTAACACACACACCACTGTCGCTCCATGAGATAGCTGTCACGGTAGTGTTCAGCTGAAGACGAGAACTGTCACTCTTCAGGAAATCATCTGCCATGCATTTGACAAAGTGTGCGTAACCACGTTTGTCATCAATGAAGTAATCATCACGGCCGTGTAGCCGGTTAAGAGGTAGTGGAAGAGCTGCAAATGTTGATGTCTCCTCCGGTGTCTCTCCGTCCGCTAGATCTATTACACTCCAATCCAACATATGCTCCAGTGGTGTTTTAGGTTTCCAACCAAATTTTTCCAGTTGTTTAGCAATTGACCTATCCTTTCCTCCATTCTTTTGCAGCTTTAGACTATCTTTTATGCCCAAGTCCATCGCTTTCAGCAAACGGCTACGCAAATCGTTATCGTGCACAACTGTACCGTTCCTGTACGTTACGTGGTCGTCATTGTACTCATTGATGTACCGTCCTTTGAGCCCGCACTTCTTCACAGCAATGTTCCATAACGGATTGGTTTGATGATCCATTCCTAAAGATCTGTCTGTTCCTTCGATTTCATTTGCTCCTAACTCGATATCATATCCACCGAATCTTTGCTTACGGATTCTTCCACCTAGTTCGCTGTAAGCTTCCACCACAATGAAATCAGTAATGCCTGCATCAAATAGAGTTTTGCCTATACTGATCCCTGAAGCTCCCCCTCCTAGAATCAGCACTTCTGTATCAAGTTTGTCACTGCATGGTTCACCTTCACGCAGAGCTACAGCTGAAGTAGCGACGGCGCACAGCAGAGCTATAGCGCACGTAAAGATCATGATTGCAAACACAGTGAGCGAGAATTCATTCAGTAAGTACCGCCGTGACGATCGTAGGAACTTGGCAAGCTGCAGTTAAAATGTAGAAGGCGTTATTTAGAAAGTGCGGGAAACTCTCATTACATTCAAACATGCCTGTGGTGCAACTTCAAAGCATACTTTATTCCCTTTGTCCAAATATGGGCTGCCATTTTATTTGCTGCTGTCAAAGCTAAATGAATAGAAAAGTCCCTCAAACTGTGTGTTTGCACTTAGTGTTAATATTATTATTCACACGAGGAAACAGATTGATAGCATAGCTCTGCTGCCGTAACAAGAGGAAAACGGTAAAGCAATGTTGATAAACTGATAGGTTTAGTTGATACAAATACATATTACTATCCTTTACACGTTATTATAATATTCATTTAGCTAAACATAATCGCCTCTTCCAGTATTGATGATGCCCCAGGGAGTTTCGTCAATATCATCATCCCCTGATATTGACGACAAAGTTCTCACTCCGTTGCTGGTTGTGAAAGACGGTGTACTTCTTAATGTTGCACTCTTCTCTTGCGTTGCCAGGTACGCCGAGCTTGTTCGAAAGTCTCCATTATCCTCTTCATGTACAGATCTAAATATTGAACAAAAGGATTTCACTGGTAGCTTTGTACACTGACATCAAAGAAACTACTAGTTACGATCACATTAATTACAGTAACCAATATTTTGCAAAATATTGGATTAGCTATTAAAAACCAATTTGTAACTCACATTCCATATGTCCTTGCTGATTTTCTCTTTCGCAATAGTACAGCCGCCATGATCAGCACAATGGCAAATACGAGGACAAGGGCTACCAGCGCAGTCGCAACAGAAGTCACAGCTACAACTGCTTCAAAGTCTGTAGAGAGACATCATGTCACTATTTTCACCAAGTTATTACATTGCTACAGCTGTCTATTTGCATGTAGTAACAGATGTCACAGGATCACATTGCAGTGATCTAGTTACAAATATACTCACCAAGCGCAATTTGAGGTGACTGAGTTGGAGTGAGGGCGACACCCGTCCCACTCAGCAAGGTGTCGGTCACTTCCCTCACAGTAGCACTGGTTGTAACTGGAGCTATCAGTGAGGTAGTTGCCATAACTGCAGCAATTAGAGACCACAGGAGGTGTTAAGTTTACATAGGGACACAGCACTCCTACTGTAGGCATTATGTATAATAGTATTCATACCCCCTAGGGTGCTGCTCATTGGAGGCTCCAGTATGAGGAATGTGCAGTTTGGAGCAATCAGTGAGTTTGCTGGAGTGGAAAACAGCCGTTGTTTCATTGAAATTGTAGTAATTCAAGCACTAACCTTCAATGGGGTTAACGTTCAGTGTTATTACTCTTCTTAAACCAAATATTTCTGCTATTTCATCCCCTCCACACACAAAAGCTATGCAAATCTCCTGAAGTATCACCCATTCTGTATCTTCACCAAACTCACTCCGGATATCGGTCATATAGGTCGAAGATAAACTGATATCAATGTGATCTGCAGTTGTAGTATCAGTCAGATAAGCTGTTTGTCCAACTCTGGTATCCTTTCTGGTACCCAGTGAACTTAAAGTACGGATAATAAGTTGACCGTCACAAGAAGAAGTGTTCAAAGTAAGTATATCACCTAGTTGAAAGATATCTGCTTCTCTATTGGATACTGCAGAGGAAGACAATAATAACTTTAGCACTTTAGCAGTTGCAACATTGAGGTTACGATTTATTTAGCTACCTAAGCTTGGTCTTGTTACAATAACTCACCAGTATTTTTGAAATCAATGGCAATGAGGTTTGGTGGAGAGGCTGCATTAAGATTGAAACCACATAATCCATTCTCATCACATGATTGGACTTCGATGAGGAGAGTGCTGTTGGTTTTGAGTCCAATGATTTCTGTCTCGTTGCAAGAAGAGCTAATAGTGGCTGGCTCAGTGTAGTTCAGTGTCGAGCAGTTTCGAAAGCTGATCTGATACCGGTCGCTCACTCGAGGATGCAGCTTGTCCCAGGATAGAATAAGAGAGTCGGCAGTAGAATTGTAGCTAAATCCAGTAATGGTTGGACCAGTCAGATAGTTTGAAAGGTTTGTTGTGTTTTCTGTCAGGACCAAAATATAGTAACGGGAGAATGATTGATGCTAATGAGTGAATTATGGTATGTACTCACTCTGCATTCAAATACCATAGTAACTATTTTGACTCACAGCGGTTAACACATCACATGGCTGAGGTTTATAATGTACAATCCCTTTGAGATAAGGCTCATACTATGCTATCAGTATATAGTATGAATGCATTACAGCATTGTAGTGATAGTATAGTGAGTGTTTCCCTATATTGTAATCTCACCACTCGATTGGATGACTGTGAGATAAGCAAGTTGCATACTTGTTTGAAACACAATCACAACTCCATTGCTATGTTTCAGAAATATGTTGAACGAACACTCGTAAGAAGTTCTGTTGATCTCCTTGCTTGCTCTCACGATCAAACCAGAGCTGTTGATCCAATGGTTAGGTGGTAGTTCAGAAGGTAGATATTCAACTCCGTTTATTATCCACGAAGGTAGGAAGAATTCCAACGAGTATTGGCACTGAAAGAAAGCTAGTTCACCAACCTCAGCTGTCTGATCAGTTGGCTTTGGAATTATATCTCCAAGGCTATCCACAGCGTGATCTGCAAGAGTACAAGCAACACGTGAACTCACTCTCAAAAGTGCACAAATCTGGACACGGATCATTTAGCACGAACGCTTACGTACTTCCATTTGCTGGCAGCACGAGTAGTCCAATGAATAACGCTAGTGCTGCTAGTCTCCGATGCGTACAACAGCTTGTGCTCGCCATTTTTAGACAAAGTACTCTCCTTACGGCTAATAGATCCATACTGAAACGAGTGAGCGTGCAATCGCGTTTTTGTACGGCAATGCAAACGTCCTGACGTCACATTGCTGATTGATAGCATTGTTACAGTATAAATACAGTGCTCTTAAACAAACTGTTCCCTGTACAGTTATTTTTATGCGTCAGTCCAATATTTGTCGTTGAGATTTCTTGAGCTTGCAACTGTTGATGCTGTCGTGGAATTATTGGTGCTCCAGCTATCTCCTTCACAATCTGGATTCCTAACAACGACAGCACAATAAACCAGCATTGAGGACCACAGCAGAGAATTAACTCACCACTTTTGACTCTTCTTTCTTCTCCAATAGATTGAACCAATAACTCCAAATATGATATAAAGTATTGCTGTTCCCAGTAATACAAGTATTATTGCAACTATACCTGCAATAGCTGAAGAAGACGAGTGCAATGAATCATAGTTAACCAAAATATCTTGATTCTTACCTCCTGGTGAAGCCAATGAACCAGTTGTTACAGGTGTTGATGGTACCGGAGTGACAATAAGTATTTTTGAAGATGAAGACTGTTGTGATAAGCTAGTAGTCATCATTGTCGGTTCACTGGATGTGACAGCAAGTACAGTTGAGGAACTGTTTGGAATCGGAGTGGATGTTGCTGGTATCGGGGATGATGTTGCATCAGCCATTGTGTTCAAACTATAGCTACAACCGGCAGTCGATGAAACTGAAAGAAAGACTATTATTTACAGATAATTACAAACAATGAGCCATACCTTGAGGATTATTGATCTGGATTATGGCTCTTCTTCCGTAATAGCTGACGAATAAATTGTTTCTGGCTAGACAAGGTCTCAACAAGCAGCGTTCCTGGATATTCACCTGGCTTGCACTGCCAAACTGAGTGTCTATTGGATGCATTGGTCCTCCCATGCATAGTTGAAAGTTAGTGGTTCCTTCAAAGATTGTGATCCTAAAAGGAATCGCTGATGATGGGTTAATAAGTTGCATTGCACTGTAAGTGTGATGCACTCCAGTATTGCTGAACACATCAAAGTATATTGCAGTAATATCACAGATACTAGTCAGCTTGGATGTGAAAAAGCAATATGAATTTCCTGGTTGATGTGCCAAAATTATAGGAGTTTCAGTTGGAAGAGAATCTATACAAGCAGTTTATCATTAAGTATAGCATTCAAATTGCTTTAGACTTACCATTGTTTCCGTAATTGACTCCGACCACATTCTGTGGTTCTATAGTTCCTGGAGTAGCAATGGATGGCGGCTGAAAACCACAGACATTATCACTGGAGCACACTTGAACCTCCAGAAGCTGATTGCCAATAGATCCAAGGCCAGCTACTGTGGTATTCACACAGGATGGTGAAATAGTGATTTCAGGTAGAGACGTCTGTGAGTCACAAGCGAAATATCTCAGTTTGTATGATCCTTCGGTCATGGGCATGTTCTGCCAGCTAGCTGTCCAAATGCTGTCGGGAGCAATAATGGTATGCATTTCAAAGACATGTGGTCCTCTCTGCACATTGATTGGGGATGCATTGGTGCCTATAACAAAATTAATTGTGATTAAACTTTCATTATCCCAAGACTCACCTTCCGTCACTGTCAATAGAAATGGACCCTTCTGTTGAGCAATGTCTCCACCATTTATAAATTGTACCAGTAAGCAGCTGTAGGTCCAACCATTTTTACTGGGATCTGCAAGCACTATCAAGCCAGTTTGATTGAACCAATGGTCAACAGGTAGTTCATTGTGATGATAAGAAATGGTCATTGTGGTGTTATCTATCTTCCATCTGGGTATCCCATACACACCATCCAATGAGCAGGGAAAATAGGCTAATTCTCCACTGCTGACTGTCACATCTTCACCATTAATACCTAAGAAAAAGACAATCGTTAATATTTAAAATAATTTATTTGCAATGACACATGGTACTTGCATGGCAGCTCAAGTTACAGGCAACTCACTTTCTGATGAAAAGACAAGCAAAAAGCACAGCCACAACATAAAGGGACAGATCTTTCCTATTCTAGTCGACATACTGTCCGCCGGGCTATTTGCAAATTGCGCCGGGACGAGCTTAGTACACCGTCTGCTTGGCTGCTGGCTAGCTACTCGGTGTGGTCTAGTATCGAGACTGAGTTTAACAATAAACACGAGACAAATAAGTACGTTGCGAGGTGGAGGTCTACTAGTGAATGCGTTTAGTATGACTAAAATCATAACGGGAGTGTAGCTAGGTCAACGATGTAGGAGTAGTAAATCAACATGGCACTTGGTAATCTCCTGTTGTTAGAACGGCAGCTGCCTTTTACTATAGTCGAGCACAGACAGTGGAGAAATTTGAAAACTCTTATCTGAGCACCTAGCTAGCTAAGATTAATTTTAATGAGCCACGCCTATAGACACGTGTCGATAGCTATGAATAACATCGATACACGTCCCACGCCTGTACTACATGGACGCAAAATATTCCATTTTCGTCTAAGGCGCTATATGTATTCACGACTCTCTAGTACCTGTGCATGGCTGCAGAAAAGTTGGTTTGCGACCAAAACAATTCTCCTCTAGCAAACAATGAACTTCAGCTTGAATATCATACAGCAAATTTCATGATTGTGTTGACATGTATTTGAAATGTCATTTTAAAATGATAAGATACTGATTAAAGCTCTTGATGATCTGCTTCTTCCTCCTCTATCTCTTCTTCTCCCTCAGCCAGTGGTCCCTGTAACTCATCATCATTCTCTACATCCTCTCCTTCATCCTCTTCTTCTTCAACAGGCTCATTTGAAGTGCCAGTCAATTCAATGTCCTTCGCATCTGTTTCGCTAACAAGGAATGGAGCCGTCAGTGCTATAGTGCCTGAGTCTACAATAACCACTTCATTGCTGTCTAGAGGCCGGTCTCTACTATCAGTTGTCACTTTCTCTGCTTTTCTCACCACATCCTATGAAAAAAGATAAAAATTCATTGATACACTCATTATTCATGTGTTTTTCAAAGAACCATCTATGGTGAACCACAAGTGCTAATAAATTAATAATTATCTCTAAAGTGACAAATCAACAACACGCGCTTATTACCATTCCTTGTAACACCTTCCCAAAGCAGGTGTGCGTGTCATCAATCCACGGTGTCTTCACGAAGGTGATGTAGAACTGTGAGCCGTTGGTGTCAGGTCCAGCGTTAGCCATGCATACCCAACCCGCTCCATGGTGTTTGTGGATGAAATTCTCGTCCTTGTAATATGTGCCGTAGATACTGTAACCTCCAGTACCATCGTGTTTCGAAAAATCACCACCTATAATAAGTAACAATAAAAATCATCAAGAACAATAATGATCATCAAGAACAATTCGCAAATTTATCAACTCTATTCACTGCCTAGTTAATACAGTATTGGAAAAGTAGTGAGGTATTGTGCTCTTGCAATATGCAAGACATAACAACTTGGGTTATGGAGCAGAATGACCTGCATCAATAGCTACTTAGACATAATACTACAATACTGTATCACTCCTCAAGAACAGTAAGTAACCTTGCATCATAAATCCGTTGATTATACGATGAAAGGTGGAATCTCTGTATCCATAACCATACTACAGAAAAAGAATATAAACTTTCTTAAATTGAAAAGAATTTGAACGATTTACCTCGTGATTTGCTAAAGAGATGAAGTTCTGCACTGTCTTGGGTGTAGTAGCTCCAAAAAGTCCTATTGTAATTCTGCCGACCTCTTCTTTGCCGATGTCTATGTCCAAGAAGACGATATCTGTTACCAGAGCCGTCTCTGTTATTGCAGAACAAAACGCAACACGAAGCAGTACATTAAAAAGCAAAAATGTCGCCAGCCTTCGTCTATCCATTGTGTCGCTGTAGCAGCAAGCACAGCGATTATTGTTTCCACGAGGGCAAATGGGCTGACCTGTCAATTGTTAACGAGTAAAAAGAATGTAATACGGTAAGGAGGTGGACCTCGTTTTCTGCAGCAAGATGAATCGCGTGCTGGTGCTTGGATTGCTCAGTCTACTGCTAAGTAGCGCATCACTGGTCTTTGCAAACGGCGGTGGAGATGGTGAGTTATTCCTGCACGCAATAATCGGAATAACTTTACTGAAAATATTTTATCATTTGTAGCTGAAGCACTAGGTAAGCCCCTATCATAACTGCTGCTAATAAAAGGATAGCAACATTGTGCAGGTCTCACTCCACCTATGGGATGGAACACTTGGTGTACTCTTGGCAAGTGAGTGATGCAAATATCTACCTCATCTTTGTGAGTGGATTTGCTTAGGTGCGGGCGAGATTATTGTGACTCAAAGGAGATCAGAAGTATCGCTGATGCAATGGTAAAAAACGGCATGAAAGATTTGGGCTGGGAGTACATTAACTTGGATGGTTAGTGAAACTAATAACTCTTTATTATAATTTAATTTGATATTTGAAACAGACTGTTGGGCTGATCATCGTGACGAAAAAGGAGAAGTAGTTCCCGATCCATCGCGCTTTCCCGAGTAAGTCAGCTAAAAGTCATTGTTTTTATTATTATGGTGGATGCTCATTATGAAGAGGAATGAAGCCCATGATAGCAGAATTAAATGAAAAAGGATTTAAATTTGGATTGGTAAGAGCTGAAAATGAATCTCTTGCAAGTCCAGAGCCTCACTGTGTCTCTTTCAGTATACTGATGGAGGTCTATACACATGCAGCAGAGGAGGAAGATCTCATCTCATTCCAGGAAGCTATGGTTGTTACTGCATATCCATGCTGCTTTACCTCATCTTCGCTTTCTTAGGACACTACGAACAAGATGCTAAGACATATTCCTCTTGGGGAGTGGAATGTGAGCTTGATAAAGCTGTTTGTTGCATGCAGTAACCACCAATATGTCCCATGGTTATAGATGTGAAAATGGATTGGTGTAATTCAAAAGTCAATGGTACATCACTCGATCCTCATGTGGTTTATCACACAATGGTAACTGATATCACTGCATTAGTCATTCCTCCACTAATGTACTGTGTTGTGTAGTCTGATGCTCTCAAGAGTACAGGCACACCCATTTTCTTTGGTGCTTGTGAATGGGGCGTGGACAATCCTTGGGAGTGGATGTCTGGTGTCGCTAACTCATGGAGGACTGGTCCCGACCATCATGATGACTGGGCATCGACTGCTGGTATTATAGAACACAACGCCGAGTTAGGAAAATATGCAGGTAAGCTAGCTATTTGACCTTTGGTACAATATTTCATGTACCTCGTTGCAGGTCCAGGAGGTTGGAATGATCCTGACTTTCTGATGACAGGAGGGCAGGTTGGTATGTAGAGTATGCTAAGGGTATGTGTGGGTATTGTGTGTATGTGTAGGGGTGTAACCCACCAGTGGACATGGTCCACTGTCCTGGACAGACAGACACAGAGTACAGGACTGAGTTCAGCTTGTGGTGCATCATGGCTGCTCCTCTGCTGGTTGCTACTGATGTGCGAAATATGACTGATGTCATGAAGGAGGTGAGTACAGAGTAGCTAGCTAGGTGCAACCTGATGTCATGAAGGAGGCAGGTATAGAGTAGCTAGCTAGGTGGAACCTCATTTCCGCTGTTTCAGATCCTCTTGAATCAAGAGATGATAGCTGTTAGTCAGGATAAGCTAGGTAAAGCTGGTGGTAGATTGGGTTATGGAACGAAATGCTCTGAGGTACAGTAAATGCATTTCAAGCCAAGAATCCATTTTAACATGTGAACAATATCTCAACACAACAGAGTACTACTGCTTGTCAAATATGGGGAAGATTTCTACAAGATGGTTCAGTAGCCATTGCCTTGTACAATTCAGTGAGGACTGTATATACTTAAAGGACTGCATAAAGGTGTTCTCATCATATGCAGGGATCACAGGATAATGCAATCACTTTTGATTTTAGTATTATTGGTTCTGACTGGAACGGTTCTGTGAAAATGAGAGATCTGTGGGCCCATGAAGACATGGGAGTTCACCATGACTCGTAAGCAGTACTACGATTGTGTATTTTAGCTCATGAGTCACCACTTGCCTAAACTACAGGTTTAGCATCAGTGTTGCATCTCATGGCGTTGAGGTTTACAAGGTGTCAAAAACTAGCCGCCAGTGATTCTGTACAAGTGTCATTCTTGTTTTGAACAAATTTGTTACCATAATGACTAAATTGTTGTGAATTCTCCAGTAATTGCAAAATACAATTTTAACAGAAAAGGTCTATTCAGACTACGAGAGAAGAGCATCGATTGTTAATTTTCCACTGCAGTAGTTGTCACTCGTGATGATCGGAATCTGTGGTGGGTTATAGAGCAAACATTCCCGGTAATTGGTGACTTAGCAACTAACCTTGTAAGGGGCTTCATCGTGTCTCGGCAGGTGAACAATTTGACGACTGCTATAGCTGCCCCAAAAATATGCAAATGAATCTTATGCAGAGAAAAAAATGACAGAGTGTTCAGAATATTTATTGTATCGATCTAATACCTGTTTTATTGAGTTTTAGCATCAGATAGTGTAAGCCAGAAGACAACCTTGTCTCACTGTTGATCGGCTTAGGCACCTGGAATAAATGTTTCAGTCTTGGACTGTTGAGATTTTTGCGATTTGATTTCATATTCTGTAGACCATAGCCAGAGTAGAACACAGAACCCTTGTCTGTGAAATAAAGCTACTCAACGTCATTTTGCGTATTCTAGTGAGCTCACTTGTGAGGTATGCAGTGAATGTTCCTCCGGTTGTCATGGAAACCATAGAACCATCTAGATCAGAGATGTCTACTTCAGCCGGCACGTTAACCTGTTTGATAGAAACAGTCAAACATTGCTTGTACCGTAACAGAGTGTGACCTGGGTAGTTCTAACAGCATCACCAAGCTGCCCATACTCGTTGTTGCCCCAACCATACACTTTGCCTTGGTCTATGAACGTGTGGGAGAGGAAATTAATATCAATTGAGCAATTAGTAATTAGCGATAACACAGAGACATGATCGACTATGTCTATCGGCACAATTACCGAGAAGAACCAATGAGAGGGCGGAGTACAGATCAAAAGCATGTTGTCACACATAGTGATTGATGAGTACACAGTCTATTAGGTTAACTGCTGGTAATGAGATTAGCTGAGGCAATGGTACACACTAGATCAATGAACGAAACAAACATAAACCAGTCTCCATCGATCTTTATATTGCCGCTTGTTGGGATGGTGCGTCAGTCCATAGAGACATGGAATAGAAAATCACTCAGTCTCTCTCTCTATTGCCTCCCAGTTGGGATGGTAAGCATGCCTAGATTGACACGATGTACTAATATAAACCCAGTCATTATTGGTATGTAACTCTCTATTACCTCTCCTGCATTGAGGTGGTATTCTGGTCTATAGTGACAGGACATGGTACATACTAATGTCAACCCAGTCATCTAGTCTCCATTGATAATGAATAAAATTGAGTATGTTTTGAAAAATTACTTCATATGATTAGATTACAAGGGTGCTATTTTTGGGCATATTGTGTGTACGTACATGTACATGTACCTGTAGTAGCAAAGCAGGTATCCGCTCCGGAAAAGAGCTCTACAGTGTTAAAAGTTCTGAGAGCACCAACAACACGAGTGGGCATGCTCACACTGTCATAACAGCCAGTCCCTGCAAACAAGACAAACCCATTACTGCAGATAGTGTAATACAACCGAATAAAATTTGAATTCTTTTCGTTATGTAACATCGAATATTTTGCGATGTCTCAGTAGTAAATCATTTATTCCTAACATTCTATGGTCACCTGTTTGTCCATCAGCTGCCCAACCACAACCTGCCACATTGTGGTTTTCATCAAGAAACAGCGAATGATCGAGACCACAACAAACCTTAGGGTAAACCAACAGTATTTGAGATAAAGGAGAGTTGCATCAGCTTTAAAGCTGACTTGGGTAATGCTCTTCTCTAATCCTTCCACCTGAGTGAGTGAGGAGAGTTTAGATTGTTTTCGGTCTACTCCACACTGTCCAAAACAGTTGCTTCCGAACCCGTATACTATAATAATAACATTAACACCTGTCACGAAAAGGCATGCATGCACGGAATGTTAGCATGCCTGTGCCGTTAGTAGCAAGCACCATGAAGTGGTTACTCCCGCACGAAACCTGCTTCACCCCTTGTCCTTCTGCCGGCAGGGACAAAATTCTTATTTTTTCGTTCCCACCTCCTATTAAGGAGTCGTGACAGCTCAGTAGAAGTCTGGAGGACAGTGGGGAGTATAAAACCGTGTAACCACATCCTGACTTGATTTGAGGCACCACCTGCAAGCTCACAAATCAAATTACATCCATGGAAGTCTTTGTGTCAGCTGACAGCCCAGTTTTTGCCTGTTACCTCGTCCCTTGAGAAATGCAAGTTAGTGAATTTGCATTGGGTTGATCCATATCGCCAAATGTGGTATGCCTTTCTAATGGTTCGCATACCACACAGACATACAGAAACCTGGAGAAAGACTCAAAATTTACCCACGTGAGCTGAGATCAAACGTAATACCGTATATTGATTTTGACTGTAATAAAGCGTACCAAATCAAACATTTTTTGCTGTATTATGATCTATGAATATCGAATTATTATTATTATTATCGAAATTGGAGCGTACACATAATATTATATCTCTCTTTGCCTTTGCGAGTCTCCTAGATCTCTGTTCCCGTATCACTAATGACCCTGGATTCGGCAGAAGCGTCAAGATGACCGTGCTAAGACCGACAGCCAACTTTCTCCTGGTGTTCTGTGTACTACTCGCCTCGTTTAGACTCAGCCAATCACAGACACCCTCCGGTGAGTTGTGGTGGGAGAATGCCCGGGTTTTGTGTATGTAGTTGTTTTGTGACGCCAGTCTACTTGAATCTCTGTGTTGTTGTTTAACTTACCCCAACCACTGGTCGTTTTCACCACAACATGTAAAACAGGTCTGTGTGTTGGATTCTCTGTGAGTGGGCGCTGTCTGATTGATAGTTGTGTGCAAGTAGTTAGTGTGTATTTAGTGAATGTTGTTCAGTGATGAATTCACGCCCACATCACTGTGTGTATAAGGTACCATAGGGTACCTCTTAATAAACTGATGGCTCCGGGCGGTCTGTCTGGACCATCTGTCTTCTCGACTCTCCTTAGTAACCATACAGTGGTGACCAATGAGCCGAGAGAACGGTGTCTTTCATATTGTTAATTTCTCACTTTGTGAAATTGTGTTTTTAGCCGCCTAGCGACGTGCTAACAGGAAATAATACAAATTGGTCGCTATGTGTTTGTTGAAGCTGTGTAATCACCTGAAGTATGTCATTCTGACTGGTAAAATGGGAAATCAGCATGTTGTTCCCAGTTGCAGAGAGGTTTTGACACCTTGGACAAGGAAGATGGTCATCACCTGATACTGTAAATGGGCTAAGCAGTTGTGAGGGTGTCGAAGGTTCCCTGTAGCTCTCAAATGAGACAGGAGCTACTTGCTTGGTATAGATAGGGGCTGGTCTCTTACCACTGAAGGACTGACCCTGTGGTTGTTGTGAATATATATAGTATTGTCATGGGACCCCGCTGAGTATTGTGTAGAAGCAGATGAAGTGTAAGCTTCCTGGAAAAATAGAATGGATTGATTTCTGATTTCTTTTGCCAAAACGTTCATGCACTGTGCATGTTACGTGTTGCAGCTGGTGTGAATTCTGGGTAACATAAGGTGATAATTATGCTCACACTTTCTGGCTAGTGTGTTGTCAAACAGTGCATCACTTGCTAAAAAGTGGTCTTCAGTTCAAACTTCTACACGAGTCTAGTGACTCTCTAGTCCTATTTAAAGCTATGCAGCTGGTGTTGAGGTTGTGTATTGTAATCCAGCTGGTACATACTCTGTCTATACATAGTAAACCACATGAAGTCATCCAATTTCTTGTCTGTCAAAATGTTTACACACACAAAGCAACTAGTGCCAAGCAAGGCTCTACCTAGACTGACTACCACTGTGCTGGTCCAGTCTGTCTTTGTATACATTACAGAATGTTTTGCTTAGCCCATTACCAGCTGCTACTGCAGTCCAACTGTTACATTTGCCTTGTGTAAATGATAGTATAACTAATTCAAGTGAATTTGTCTTGCAGGGAAGACCGTTTATTTTGAGGAAATGTGGCATAATTATTTGCTTTTGGCTTGTGTCTCTTCGTCGACAGACAATTCCACTAGCTTCGACCCACACGATGTGGATTGTACATCGTTAATTGTTGTTGTGTCAATAATTAATGACTTAACAAGATTCCTCTTCCCCCACACCCTCCTCCTTCTTCCTCCTCACTGTGTTGCTCCTCACTGCTAAAACCAACCAGCCTTGTCATGTGGTTGTTGGTACATGTATTCTTAGTTTAGGCATCTCTTTGATGTCTTTATTGTGTCAGTTGTAGGAGGCCCTGTTCTCATAAAATTCCTGCTACATGTACATGTTAAACACAGGTGGGACTTGATTCAAATTATTGACAATTGTTTATGTGCATTTTTCAAAATTTGAATGTAATAGCGTGCTACATGGCTGAGCAATGCGTGATAGGGCAACATCTGGTCTTGCTTGTGATTGGAATGTGGGAGTATTACACGCTCATGAATGACTGTGTGGTCATTAAAACATAATTAGTTTACTGCCTTATTAGTCGATTATTATTTATCTCTCTCTCTCTCTCTCTCTCTCTCTCTCTCTCTCTCTTTGCAGCTGAACCACCTCACACAAGCTTCTCCATTGCCAGAGGCACTCGGACAGTTCTCTCTTCATCTCTTCTCCCCATTTCTTTCTCCTTCGTGGAAGCACAAGAGAGCTTATGGGAACTACCCACTGGTTTTGGACAATTTGAAATCACACAGTATCCGAATATACCTTATAAGCACTTTACATTGCAGCAGTTGATCAATGGCAGTGTATCATATCAGCATAACTACACAGCTGGTCTTACTTCTGTTCATATCAATGTAACCGTTACTACCAACACTGAAATGAGAGTCTACTACATTAGTGCTCGTCCATTTGAAGGCAACATCTCTCTGGCTACAAACTCTTGCCTGCCTCTTGTCGAAAACACAAACAAACTACTAAGCTCGGACAGCTTACTTGCTGCCACAAACTTTTCCAACCAGAATCCTGTTTTATCGTACACTATTTTGTCTCCGTTGGCACACGGCTACTTGGAGGTGTACGAACCGATGACCAATCCTGCCGACTGGCATTGGGTAAAGAGCAACCTGCGTAGTAGGAGACCAGCAAATACCTTCACTCAAAGTGAAATTAATAGTGGACATGTACGCTATGTTAGTATAGCTGCTGTTCCAGATGGTATGGGCATGCTGCTCGATAGCTTTCAGTTCAATGTCTTCAGCAATCAGCTGCCAGGTCCTGAAGGATCTTTCTGCATCCGTGTTCTCTCTCTTGTGAAGCCCTCCTTGGTTGCTGCTGCAGCCAATGTCTCTGTAGCTGAAGGAGGTGAGGTGACGGTGACTAGAAGCAGGTTCTCTGTGTCTTTGAGCTCACCTCTGCTTGAGGATCTCCAGCAATGGTGGAACGAACCCATTGATATAAACCAACTGGGGATTGAAGTTATTATCACCCTCCAACCACAACATGGAAAGCTGATCCTATTCGGAAACCCACTGCCTGGAGAGGTCACAGTGCCTCTAAGATTGTTCCAGAATAACTCGGTTCTATACGCTCATGATGGATCTGAAAATTTTCTCGACAGTATCGGCTTTCGTCTTCGAGCTACCTCGGTTGGTTCTTTGCCTCTAATTCTCCCTGACCAGACAGAAGTGACTACTCTGTGGATCAACATTCAACCAGTCAATGATAACTCTCCCATTCTCACTCAGTCTGGACCCATCACACTCACCGAGGGCTCCTACATAACTCTCAACTCATCCATGCTCCATGTTGAAGACCCTGACCGAAACACTAGCCCGGCTGATATCAGCATCGAGCTTCTTCCAAATCAGACAGACCCTAACAGTCGGTTTGCTACCATGCAAATGATTGACCAGGCAATCGAAAGGTTTCGATACAGCGACATCTTACAGAAGAGAATTGTCTTCTACAGTGCTATTAGCACAGAAGGACAGCTAGAGTTTACAAGAGGTGTTCGTGTCACTGATGGTGCCCACAGTCATGAAACGGTATGCAGCTGTTGTGTCTATGTTCATTCTATTACATAATACTACTAAGAATGGATATTATGTCTGCTGTGTGTGACTGTTTCTTTCCTCCTGCAGATTGTCAACATCTCGATCACTCCTATTGTTATTTCAGCTACAGCCATCCTTCAGGACTGTCACGCTGAACTCGACACTCTCTCCAACTCTCTCTCCGTGTCTCTGCCGGTCAGCGCCTTCAATCTCAGCATTAGTTCTAGAAGACTGATCCATCAAGTGCTTGTCTATATCACAACATCACCAGAGCATGGAGAAATTACAGATAGTTCCTCTAACAGCACTTCAGCTCTCAACAAATTCATGTATGTCGACATGGAGGAGCATCGAATACACTACACTCTATCAGATCGTCACACAAGAATGAACATGGACACATTTGACGTTATGTTCAAGCTCGGTCATGGGACCAGCAATCCGGTTCCATTTCGTGTGTGTATTCTTCCTCTGCCTCATCCTTATCTCGTCAACAATAGACTGATCAACATAAAGGAGGGGACAGAGATTGTTGTCACCAATGAAACACTAAGAGCAAACCAGACTCGGCCCACTCACGGAAGCCCAGCTGACATCCGCTATTATATCACTCAGAGCCCTGCCCACGGAACCTTGGTGAATAACACAAGAAATGAGCGACCACTGGTGACATCGTTCACACAAGCAGACATAGATGGTGAAATGATTAGTTTTGTCAGCCCCACGATAAAAAATCACATTAACAGTGATAATTTCAGTTTCACACTTGCGAACGAGTACTATAACGTCACTCAGTCAGTCTACTCAATAGAGGTTGCCTACGAGATCACCGACATTAAGACCATTCACGAGTTCACCGTCAAAGAAGGAGAACATCATATCATTACTACGGATGAGTTTTTCGTCGCAGTTCCTCCTGGCTACAATGAGTTCACTATCCACATTGTAGTGCAACCACGTTACGGCAACCTCATCTTGACTTACCCGAACTACACTGCAGAAAAAGATCCTGGGATTATAAACATGGAGGAGGTTAGGAATGGATACTTCTCTTACAATCTCGATCTCTCAGAGGAGACCAACTTTACCTTCTTCCACTTCATTGTTTTAGCACGCAGACCAGACCACCCACTTGAATCCCTCTCGTACACCTGCAATATCAATGTGATCCTAGTGAACGACAATGCTCCTGTAGAATTACTAAACGTCGCTCCTCATGTATTCAACCAGGGTGAAGTTGCCATCACTTCAGCTGAACATCTCAAACTAACTGATGCTGATATTGGATACAATTCCAACGATCTGAAGTACGTTCTACAAGATCCGTATCGTCGCGGTCCACTCCAAGGCTACCTGTACTTTGCTAACGATTCAACCACAAAGATCGACACCTGGTACCAAGGTGACATGAACGGTGCTTTGCACTATCGCCATGACGGTAAAATACCTAAAACCTCGTATGATCACATGAATATAAACGTCTCTGATGGAGTGCACGTTGTGTCTATTTTATTCCACATTTCAGTAAAGGACATCCAATTCACTCGCACACAGATTTCATCAGTTTTGCTCGATGAGGGAGCCAGAATAGTTGTCTCAAAAGACCATCTTGAGTATTCAGTCAACATAGTTGATACTCAACCAGCTGATTACAAGTACACTGTTGTCACTCCTCCCTCCCACGGAAAATTAGAGAAATTGATTTTTTTACCGCCTTTTGTACAAGAAGTCAGTTCTTTTACACAAAAAGATTTGAATGATTTTGATATCTTTTACGCCCATGATGGATCAGAAACTACCATGGATAAGTTCACTTTCTCATTGACTGTTAGAGGGTACACAAAGAATGATGACTATGTCTCTTTCAGAATAAATCCTGTAGATGACCAGCTTCCAAGATTGATAGCAAACGAGCCACTATTTGTATTGTCTGACTACCGATATGAAAGCTTCAATGTCAGTGTTTTGCAGATGGCAGATAATGACACCTCTGGAAAAGACCAACTTGAATATAACGTAACAAGTCCTCCGAGGTACGGCAAACTCCACAGGCGTCGGGGTCCATCTTCTGATCTTCCTCTTCTCTCTGAAGTGGACCAGTGGAACCAGACTAGCAGATTCTCTCAGCAAGACATAGAGAACACTCTGATCTGGTATAGACACACTAATCTCTCCACATGGATCGACTCTTTTGAATTTGAAATCACTGACGGCACAAACGAGGTCTCAGAAACTTTTGTCAAGAAAATAATAGTCCTACCCAATAAACTCAACTTAGCCATCAATCCTGCCAGAGTTGTTGAAGGTGGTCAGACAGTGCTTCCCCGCAATAGCTTTCGTGCTATTCATCCTTACTTTGCTGACAAACAGTTCACAGTTCACATTCTATCGTCTCCAAACGGGGATGTGCGATATGTCAGCAACAACAGCATTACGACCACGTTCACATCTGAAGACCTTGCAAACTCACAGATAAAGTACGTCCACAAAGGTGATGAAAACCCTGTTGCTAAATTTACCTTCTACCTGGATTTTGGTCTTCGGAGGAGTGCATCGATAAGTTATTCTATCAATGTTGAGTCAGTAAATGACAATCCTCCAGTTCTTCGCACAACCAAGACGTTAGTACTGTGGGCTAAGCAAGTTGTCACCATTAACCAGACATATCTTCTTACAACAGACAGAGATTCACCTCCCAGTGAACTTCACTATATCTTCAAGTTTGAACCTGGACAAGCTACTGACGGACATTTTGCTCTTCAGAGCTCTCAAGATGTTCCCAACACCAACTTCACACAGGAGCAAGTGGACTCCAATAGCATCGTGTTTGTGGATTTACACACATACGATGGTGTTAGAAATATCTCGTTCTCAGTCAGTGACGGTTTGTTCACTGTACATGGCTTCTTTGTCGTGGATGCAAAAGTGCTTAAGCTGCACAGACCCTACCCTGGTGTTCGAATGGTAGTGAGCATAGGAATGGCTGCTAATCTCACTGAAGCAGCTCTCTACTTTCAAACAAATGCAATCTCTCCAAGTACCTCACCGAGGCAAATAGTGTTCAATTTGAAGCCAGGATCTCCTAAGTACGGTTCAGTCTATCGTGTAGGAGATCGCTCTAAGTCAATCTCCAGTTTCACTCAAGAAGACATAGACCATGATCGAGTTGAGTATGTTCATGAAGCTGTTGATGTTTGGGAAGGTCAAGACCAGCTCAACCTTGTTGTCTCGACTCCTTTAGCTGACAGTGTTCACGACACAGAGAACATCACTATCCTGCTGCCTCCAATCCAAGCAGATCCTCTGGCTACTGTCGGTGCTCTCATTGTGTCAGAGAACAACGTCAGCTGCCTCAATCTGAGCATTCTTGATGCGAGAAATTTCCGCTACATGGTCTCCAAAAGTACTCAACTATCACTTGCTTCAGTAAGACTAGCTTATCGAGTCTACGCTCCTCCAAATTTGGGACACATTCTTGCTAGAAACGAAGAAGTCCAGGGCTTCAATCAAGGTGATGTGGAGGAGGGAGTGGTCTGCTACAAGCACAGAAATGGCACAGAGTCCGAGAAAGATGAGTTCACACTTGAAGTTATGGTGGTCTCAAATAACAGCGAAAGCGAGATAACTGTTTTAAACAGCACCATGGCAACCATCGCTGTAAACATAATATTGTACAATGATGAAGAGCCTTTTCTACTGACTTCTTGGGCTCCACAGAAGAACATTATTGTTAGCTTCCCTAGTCCAATAACAAAAGCTGACATAGAGGTGCAAGACAAAGACAACTCTCCCTCTGAAATTTGCTTCACTGTTTTGTCACTTGATGGAGACAATGGCTTAAGATTGCAAGGTGATCCTATCACCGAAATCACCAAATTTACTCAAAGCGACATCAACAACGGTCTTCTCTATTTCAATGCTTCTAACAGTATCACTTTACAGTTCAATTTTAGTTTTACTGACGGGATGTACGAGTCTAACATGCATACCTTCTCTCTGACTGCTGTCGACCATAACTGGACGGTAGAAGAAAATGACATCTTCATCCCTCAGACAAACCCATCTGTTATCCTCTCAGCAGACACAATTAAGGTGACTACCAACGGATTTGTTGAGGAGACTGTGTACACTATTATCCAAGCTCCTAGTCACGGTCAAGTGGATGTGTCTGGTCTAGCAGCTGGTAATTTCACACAGTCTGACTTGATATCTGATCTTGTCGTTTACAAGCTCACGGACTATTCTGTGTACAATGATTCGTTCACTATTCAAGTGACCAACCGTCAACTATCGAGGATTGTTAAGGTCCATGTGACTATCGAAGCTGATGATTCCGGCACGAAGCAGGATAAGCTGCTCGAAGCCGACATGTGTCAGGTTCTCCCTCCAGACATAATTGACCTGTCTTCACTCTCTTTGCGTCGAAATGGTGTCATCTTGTTGAAACTTGTCGAGGACCTCAAATACGGTGAATTGAGGGTGTTCTATGATCAGCCACATCGAACCAAACGTAACACTTATTATGACTACAAGCCAGGTCGTAGTAAACGTGGTGCTGGTAAGAGAGAGTTCCGATATGACGATTACAAGAGTGGGTTTGTCTACTATATGTGGAAGTTGATGCCAAACGTTACTGCAAACAGCACCTATATGGAGACTCTGAGTGTGAAGGTTGTTGTCAACGGTCTGCCTCCTGGATTCTTGTCAGTGAATTTCACAGTGGTAGCACCCCCAGGAGCTACTATGCTGCCGACCACATCTGTAACAGTGTCTTCCACACCGTCCAGTGAGTCTACAACTGCTCCTACTTCAGGAACAGATAACTCCGGTGCTAATAGTGTAGTAAATCTCCTGGTGCCAACAGTGGGTATTGTTGTACTAATCCTGATCGTAACGGTGGTGATATTTGTCTTCTGTTTGGCCCACTCTGGTAAAATTATGACCTCGCTGAAATCAAAGAAGGCTGGCTCTATTCTGTCTTTCCCAACACATCGTGGTTTATCACCATATCGAGCTCCTTCACATAGCACTCTTCGTTCGCCACATCTTCGTGGTAGAGTGGAAGAGGATGTAATGAGAGATGATGAAACAAACTCTGATATCTCGTCTGCTGCTTCAATTGTTGTGCTGCCTACATTTCAGAGTCACCATCAAGTTCCTCCTGCCTTCTTGCGACAAGGATCACAGGGCCACGTGTCAGGCTCGACCTATTCTCACACACTGAGCTATGGCGACAGCCCACTTTATGATGAAGACGATGAAACCAGCACAAGAACAACTCCATTTCCTTTACAGCGTATTTTAGAAAGTCCTGTTCCAAGAAGTGCTCTCCACTCACCAACTCGTCTTGACAACTCATCGTATGCCTTTGCAAGAGGCAGCCATGCACGAGCAACAAGCCCAGCACGTGGGAGAGGGTTTTCTGCAGGCAGAGCAACTGGTCGCCTGTCTCCATCAAAGAGCACGTCAATGAGAGAAGTCTCCTACAATCCTCAATTTCGATTGGTAAGAACGTTTTCTCGTGAAAGCAGCACCACCATGGATTACGAGAGTGAAAGCTCTTGTCCCAGAGACACTCCAAGATTACAACATACCACTAGTCCTGGCTTAGCCGTGACTACTAAATCTTCTTCCCCCACGAGTGCACCAGCAGCAAATGAAAACGAAAAACCCTATCGAACAACCAATCCTGTTCTAAAGGATACAGAATACTGGGTCTGAATACACAGCAACTCATCATCATCTTCATCACATTCTGTTCAACCGGACTTCTCCAGTATAAAAATTTCACCCATCAACGAGTGATTTTTCATAAGTATATAAATATTTCTGTCACCTTTATCTCTTGACTCAACGAAAAACAAAGCACAAATCTATATTACGTATGCATGTTCGTAGATATAATGTTATGTTTTTGTAACATAGAATGTTTTATTGTTTCTGTATATACTGTGAACGACTCAATCTACAGCCATTGTTCGAGTACTCATGACTATTGTTACAAGTTATAATAATTATTGTTCAATGCGACAAAGCTGAAAAAGTCCAGACGTAGACTGAGCAGCATCTGGTAGAGATGCATGTGTCTGTAGCATTGTTCAACAGCAGAGTACATCGTATAGTTTGTCTTCGTTACGTTATTGTTAACGGGGTGAAGATAAACCAAAAAATAATGGATAATAAATTTGATGTTACAAAGCTCTGAAAATTGGGATAAAAGTAGTAAGGAAAAAATGAACTGAAGTAATACTAAGCATTAGCACTATATAACTGTACGTTGAATAACCGAAAGGACTAAGCAGTAATGGTATGTGATAGTGCTCTGAGGGCTCTTCCAGTGTGAACACAATCTGTGATGACAGAGCATGAATTGAAGTGGTCAGGAGACTCTAAGATCACTTACATCAACATAAGGATAGAACTCTTTGACTCTCTGGGCGCATTTAAGTACGTATTTGTATCAAAGTGAACTCTGTATGTTCCGTATGTGTTCAGAGCTCAGGAGAGTTGGACAGCGTCCATCAAGATCAGTCACACTGTGTACAAACAGTAAAGATGAACAGTACTGGTGATGATATTACTACTCGATCACCCAGACCCTAGCTCTACCCACTGCCCATCAGCTGATAGCTGAGCTATGCTGACAGGAATCTGTCCAGCTGGTCTGCCTCGAGCAGTATCCAACACATGAGTGGTAACTGGAGACGACCATGTGCTGTTACTTTTCTCCGCTTGCTGGACCTCTGGGAGCTAGCTACCAAGTACCATTATCCATAACTATGCTATCACTCTTCTAATTGAGCGTAAGTTTAAGAAATATTAAAGTTGCTTACTGGGCCTGGGTGGCTGTAGCTGTATGTATTACTAGCTTGTACTGAGATCTCCCCAAACCCTCAGATCAGCCCTTAGTTGCACTGCCGCTTGCGCCGTGCCCCCTGCTACAGTGTCACTGTGGCAGGGGGCTGTGAAGAAAGGCGAGTAGTTCGAGTACGAACCGAGAAAGATGGTGACCAAGGAAAAGTCACTTTGGGTAAGCTAGTACATAAAATGGGAGGGGGCCTGCCCTTATGTATTTGTAATTTCGGACGATTCCTAATTCCGGACACTATTTAGCATGCATGATGATTTGTCAGACACGCATTGATGTGGTTAAAGTTCACACAGCTAGCCTGTACCACCATAGCCTGTGCAACATCTGAACTTGTGTCTTGTATTTTTATTTTATTGTCTCACTTGTGACTCGTTGACCTTTGTTATTTACTAAGTTGTGACTATTTACTTTTGTCTTATTTTCTTAATTATTATTATTTTCTTTTCTCTTACAATAGCTGTATAATTATTATGATTACATTCCTTGTGGGTACCACCATAGATAATACAGTACATGGTGGATACGCAACGAGCCCGTATACTGCAATCCGGGGTGGGACAATCACTGTCTCGGGTAACACAGACGTTTCCAAACATTTACAAGAAAGAATGGCAGCAGTAGTAGTGTGTGCTATAGACAAATTTTCAGCTCCTTGATTGTTTTGTGCGTACAAACGTATTTTGATGCAGTAGAGCAAGGGTGTTAGTATTCGCTGGCATTGCTTATGAATTCCTGGTATTATCAGTCTTTCCAATAATCTAACATAAAAAACCGTAACAACAAGCTTGTTTCCTGCTACTTGGGGCGTGTCTGCTGTTCGATCTCTACGAAGTGTAGTGCTCCAATAGTATTTGATGCACTGCTCTACACAATAAACTACCAAAAAACATACAGCAAACCAGCACTAAACATCAGAATTTGCAGCCTACCATTATAACAAGGCCATTTTATAGCAACAGTCTCTTCAACAGCAAATGAACACATGTGCTATTTGATTCAGCTTCTTGGAACCGTAGAAACAGCTTTTCAACTTCGTGCAACTCGACCAGGAGCGATGCAGTGAGTGTCCCAGCACATCTCTGTGGATCCACTCGTTTGTCACACCATTTTCATATCTACCGTGTACTGTATTATCTATTACACCACATGATAGCTACGATGTGTGCCTCAAACACTAACTATAGATGGTAACTTGCATGATCGGTTTCCAGTAGTGCTGCCACAATATAGAATTTGTAGGTCATATGTTATGAAGTGTTATGTTATATGTTATGAAGTAAAAATCTTTATGTTGATTCGATCAGGATACTTTCAGTTTAAAAGCTAATTCTCAACTACAGCGGTTTTATTACTCCTTACAAATAGACTTGAGTGTAAATTGTCACCTTGCAGTCACTAATGTGTCAAGTCACTGGTATTTATTAACACAGTGGAGCATGATCAAAGACTTAATGGCATTTTAACACATTAGTTCTACGCTCTACAGTTTACGCTTTATTCTTGCAAGAAGTAAAAAAAGCGTTATAACTGCATTGATCAATATTCAATACACGACTAAAATTATTACACTGAAGTACATATCGATGATTATAGCAAAATGTATAATAATTTATTGCACAGTCATTCTATTCACATAATTTATCAATTATGTTGTGGCAGCACTAGTTTCCAGTCCTACGGTTATGTATTTAGTCTAAATACTTATTGTACTCACACGTATGATGACTTGAAATTTTTCTCTTCTTCTATGTCTACTACATCAGGAGGTGAGTAAAACTGAATTATTGTGTGCATGTTACTGTGTTTGATTATTTCTTTCTCCATCTATTTCTTTTCTCTACTCTATCAACAACATCAGAGGGTGAGCAAAACTGAATTATTGTGTGCATGTTACGGTGTTTGATTATTTCTTTTCTCCTTCTCTGTCTACTCTATCATGAACATTAGATGGTGAGTAAAACTGAATTATTGTGTGCATGTTACGGTGTTTGATTATTTCTTTTCTCCTTCTCTATCAACAACTTCAGAAGGTGAGTAAAACTGAATTATTGTGTGCATGTTACGGTGTTTGATTATTTCTTTTCTCCTTCTCTGTCTACTCTATCATGAACATTAGATGGTGAGTAAAACTGAATTATTGTGTACATGTTATGGTGTTTGATTATTTCTTTTCTCCTCTGTCTACTCTACCATGAACATTAGATGGTGAGTAAAACTGAATTATTGTGTACATGTTACAGTGTTTGATTATTTCTTTTCTCCTTCTCTGTCTACTCTATCATCAACATCAGTTGGTGAGTAAAACTGAATTATTGTGTACATGTTACCGTATTTCTTCTAAAAATTCGGCGCAAAATAATTATTTCGGATTTGCTTGCCCAATGTTTGGAGGTAATTGTGGCAGAAGTTCCAGAAGCACCGAATAATTGGAGGTGTGGCGACGAGCGCGTGTTTGAACGAGAACGCGTCTACAGCTCTTTTCCATGAAGTACAGGACTTTTCACGTCGGGCTGTTGGCTTACTGTGACGAAGAACCAAAGCGCTTGCCAAAATTTAAAGGTTTTCTACGCATTTCAGCGACAACGTGCCGAAAAAAAGGGGTGCCGAATCTTTAGAAGAAATACGGTATGGTGTTTGATTATTTCTTTTCTCCTTCTCTGTCTACTCTATCAACACTTCAGAAGGTGAGAAAACTGAATTATTGTGTGCATGTTACAGTGTTTGACTATTTCTTTTCTACTTCGGTCTACTCTATCAACAACTTCAGAATGTGAGTAAAACTGAATTATTGTGTGCATGTTACAGTGTTTGACTATTTTTTTTCTCCTTCTCTGTCTACTCTATCATCAACATCAGGATGTGAGTAAAACTGAATTATTGTGTGCATGTTACAGTGTTTGATTATTTCTTTTCTCCTTCTCTTTCTACTCTATCATCAACATTAGCCGGTGAGTAAAACTGAATTATTGTGTACATGTTATGGTGTTTGATTATTTCCTTTCTCCTTCTCTGTCTACTCTATCATCAACATCAGGCGGTGAGTAAAACTGAATTATTGTGTGCATGTTACAGTGTTTGATTATTTCTTTTCTCCTTCTCTGTCTACTCTATCATCAACATCAGCCGGTGAGTCAAGTTGAATTATTGTGTACATGTTCCAGTGTTTGATTATTAATTTTCTTTTCTCCTTCTCTTTCTACTCTATCATCAACATTAGCCAGTGAGTAAAACTGAATTATTGTGTTCATGTTACGTTGTTTGATTATTTCTTTTCTCCTTCTCTGTCTACTCTATCATCAACATCAGGATGTGAGTAAAACTGAATTATTGTGTGCATGTTACTGTGTTTGATTATTTCTTTTCTCCTTCTCTTTCTACTCTATCATCAACATTAGCCGGTGAGTAAAACTGAATTATTGTGTGCATGTTACGGTGTTATTATTTCTTTTCTCCTTCTGTCTACTCTATCATCAACATCAGCCAGTGAGTAAAACTGAATTATTGTGTGCATGTTACAGTGTTTGATTATTTCTTTTCTCCTTCTCTGTCTACTCTATCATCAACATCAGGAGGTGAGTAAAACTGAATTATTGTGTGCATGTTACAGTGTTTGATTATTTCTTTTCTCCTTCTCTGTCTACTCTATCATCAACATCAGAGAGTGAGTAAAACTGAATTATTGTGTGCATGTTACAGTGTTTGATTATTTCTTTTCTCCTTCTCTGTCTACTCTATCATCAACATCAGGAGGTGAGTAAAACTGAATTATTGTGTGCATGTTACAGTGTTTGATTATTTCTTTTCTCCTTCTCTGTCTACTCTATCATCAACATCAGAGAGTGAGTAAAACTGAATTATTGTGTGCATGTTACAGTGTTTGATTATTTCTTTTCTCCTTCTCTGTCTACTCTATCATCAACATCAGGAGGTGAGTAAAACTGAATTATTGTGTGCATGTTACAGTGTTTGATTATTTCTTTTCTCCTTCTCTGTCTACTCTATCATCAACATCAGAGAGTGAGTAAAACTGAATTATTGTGTGCATGTTACAGTGTTTGATTATTTCTTTTCTCCTTCTCTGTCTACTCTATCATCTACATCAGAGAGTGAGTAAAACTGAATTATTGTGTTCATGTTACAGTGTTATTATTTCTTTTCTCCTTCTCTGTCTACTCTATCATCTACATCAGAGAGTGAGTAAAACTGAATTATTGTGTGCATGTTACAGTGTTTGATTATTTCTTTTCTCCTTCTCTGTCTACTCTATCATCAACATCAGAGAGTGAGTAAAACTGAATTATTGTGTTCATGTTACGGTGTTTGAATGTTTCTTTTCTCCTTCTCTTTCTACTCTAATATCAACATCAGTGGGTGAGTAAAACTGAATTATTGTGTGCATGTTACGGTGTTTGATTATTTCTTTTCTCCTTCTCTTTCTACTCTATCATCAACATCAGATAGTGAGTAAAACTGAATTATTGTGTTCATGTTACGGTGTTATTATTTCTTTTCTCCTTCTGTCTACTCTATCATCAACATCAGGAGGTGAGTAAAACTGAATTATTGTGTGCATGTTACAGTGTTTGATTATTTCTTTTCTCCTTCTCTGTCTACTCTATCATCAACATCAGAGAGTGAGTAAAACTGAATTATTGTGTTCATGTTACGGTGTTTGATTATTTCTTTTCTCCTTCTCTTTCTACTCTATCATCAACATCAGAATGTGAGTAAAGCTGAATTATTGTGTTCATGTTACGGTGTTTGATTATTTCTTTTCTCCTTCTCTGTCTACACTATTGTCAACATCAGGATGTGAGTAAAACTGCATTATTGTGTGCATGTTACTGTGTTTGATTATTTCTTTTCTCCTTCTCTTTCTACTCTATCATCAACATTAGCCGGTGAGTAAAACTGAATTATTGTGTGCATGTTACGGTGTTATTATTTCTTTTCTCCTTCTGTCTACTCTATCATCAACATCAGCCAGTGAGTAAAACTGAATTATTGTGTACATGATACGGTGTTTGATTATTTCTTTTCTCCTTCTCTGTCTACTCTATCATCAACATCAGGAGGTCAGTAAAACTGAATTATTGTGTGCATGTTACTGTGTTTGATTATTTCTTTTCTCCTTCTCTGTCTACTCTATCATCTGCATCAGAGAGTGAGTACAGCAAATTTCACCTATCTTGAAACACCTGTCTAATGTCTAATGTTCAATCCAGTATTTCATCAACTTAACACTTTAGTGCTAACTAGTAAGTGAGCCTGAGAAAGAGAGCTTTTGGCTTCAAGTTTGTGCACTGAGCTGCTCTATCAATTGCAGCTATTAAAAACACATGATAATTAAAATGCTAAATCCAGGTCATCAGCATGCAAACAGCCATAGTTACGAGATCAGGCTTTACAATCATTGTCACTGTCACTGATGGTGACAGTGTGAACGATGTCACCAGTGGTCACTCATTTCCTGTGTTATTCACCAAGGTGCCATGGACAGGGCTTATGTGGACAGGGCACTCACTGTGTTCGTGTCACTGATGGTGCCCACAGTCATGAAACGGTATGCAGCTGTTGTGTCTATGTTCATTCTATTACATAATACTACTAAGAATGGATATTATGTCTGCTGTGTGTGACTGTTTTTTTCCTCCTGCAGATTGTCAACATCTCGATCACTCCTATTGTTATTTCAGCTACAGCCAGCCTTCAGGACTGCCACGCTGAACTCGACACTCTCTCCAACTCTCTCTCCGTGTCTCTGCCGGTCAGCGCCTTCAATCTCAGCATTAGTTCTAGAAGACTGATCCATCAAGTGCTTGTCTATATCACAACATCACCAGAGCATGGAGAAATTACAGATAGTTCCTCTAACAGCACTTCAGCTCTCAACAAATTCATGTATGTCGACATGGAGGAGCATCGAATACACTACACTCTATCAGATCGTCACACAAGAATGAACATGGACACATTTGACGTTACGTTCAAGCTCGGTCATGGGACCAGCAATCCGGTTCCATTTCGTGTGTGTATTCTTCCTCTGCCTCATCCTTATCTCGTCAACAATAGACTGATCAACATAAAGGAGGGGACAGAGATTGTTGTCACCAATGAAACACTAAGAGCAAACCAGACTCGGCCCACTCACGGAAGCCCAGCTGACATCCGCTATTATATCACTCAGAGCCCTGTCCACGGCACCTTGGTGAATAACACAGGAAATGAGCGACCACTGGTGACATCGTTCACACAAGCAGACATAGATGGTGAAATGATTAGTTTTGTCAGCCCCACGATAAAAAATCACATTAACAGTGATAATTTCAGTTTCACACTTGCGAACGAGTACTATAACGTCACTCAGTCAGTCTACTCAATAGAGGTTGCCTACGAGATCACCGACATTAAGACCATTCACGAGTTCACTGTCAAAGAAGGAGAACATCATATCATTACTACAGATGAGTTTTTCGTTGCAGTTCCTCCTGGCTACAATGAGTTCACTATCCACATTGTAGTGCAACCACTTCACGGCAACCTCATCTTGACTTACCCGAACTACACTGCAGAAAAAGATCCTGGGATTATAAACATGGAGGAGGTTAGGAATGGATACTTCTCTTACAATCTCGATATCTCAGAGGAGACCAACTTTACCTTCTTCCACTTCATTGTTTTAGCACGCAGAGTCGCAGACCAGACCACCCACTTGAAACCCTCTCGTACACCTGCAATATCAATGTGATCCTAGTGAACGACAATGCTCCTGTAGAATTACTAAACGTCGCTCCTCATGTATTCAACCAGGGTGAAGTTGCCATCACTTCAGCTGAAAATCTCAAACTAACTGATGCTGATATTGGATACAATTCCAACGATCTGAAGTACGTTCTACAAGATCCATATCGTCGCGGTCCACTCCAAGGCTACCTGTACTTTGCTAATGATTCAACCACAAAGATCGACACCTGGTACCAAGGTGACATGAACGGTGCTTTGCACTATCGCCATGACGGTAAAATACCAAAAACCTCGTATGATCACATGAATATAAACGTCTCTGATGGAGTGCACGTTGTGTCTATTATATTCCACATTTCAGTAAAGGACATCCAATTCACTCGCACACGGATTTCATCAGTTTTGCTCAATGAGGGAGCCAGAATAGTTGTCTCAAATGATCATCTTGAGTATTCAGTCAACATAGTTGATACTCAACCAGCTGATTACAAGTACACTGTTGTCACTCCTCCCTCCCACGGAAAATTAGAGAAATTGATTTTTTTACCGCCTTTTGTACAAGAAGTCAGTTCTTTTACACAAAAAGATTTGAATGATTTTGATATCTTTTACGCCCATGATGGATCAGAAACTACCATGGATAAGTTCACTTTCTCATTGACTGTTAGAGGGTACACAAAGAATGATGACTATGTCTCTTTCAGAATAAATCCTGTAGATGACCAGCTTCCAAGATTGATAGCAAACGAGCCACTATTTGTATTGTCTGACTACCGATATGAAAGCTTCAATGTCAGTGTTTTGCAGATGGCAGATAATGACACCTCTGGAAAAGACCAACTTGAATATAACGTAACAAGTCCTCCGAGGTACGGCAAACTCCACAGGCGTCGGGGTCCATCTTCTGATCTTCCTCTTCTCTCTGAAGTGGACCAGTGGAACCAGACTAGCAGATTCTCTCAGCAAGACATAGAGAACACTCTGATCTGGTATAGACACACTAATCTCTTCACATGGATCGACTCTTTTGAATTTGAAATCACTGACGGCACAAACGAGGTCTCAGAAACTTTTGTCAAGAAAATAATAGTCCTACCCAATAAACTCAACTTAGCCATCAATCCTGCCAGAGTTGTTGAAGGTGGTCAGACAGTGCTTCCCCGCAATAGCTTTCGTGCTATTCATCCTTACTTTGCTGACAAACAGTTCACAGTTCACATTCTATTGTCTCCAAACGGGGATGTGCGATATGTCAGCAACAACAGCATTACGACCACGTTCACATCTGAAGACCTTGCAAACTCACAGATAAAGTACGTCCACAAAGGTGACGAAAACCCTGTTGCTAAATTTACCTTCTACCTGGATTTTGGTCTTCGGAGGAGTGCATCGATAAGTTATTCTATCAATGTTGAGTCAGTAAATGACAATCCTCCAGTTCTTCGCACAACCAAGACGTTAGTACTGTGGGCTAAGCAAGTTGTCACCATTAACCAGACATATCTTCTTACAACAGACAGAGATTCACCTCCCAGTGAACTTCGCTATATCTTCAAGTTTGAACCTGGACAAGCTAGCGACGGACATTTTGCTCTTCAAAGCTCTCAAGATGTTCCCAACACCAACTTCACACAGGAGCAAGTGGACTCCAACAGCATCGTGTTTGTGGATTTACACACATACGATGGTGTTAGAAATATCTCGTTCTCAGTCAGTGACGGTTTGTTCACTGTACATGGCTTCTTTGTCGTGGATGCAAAAGTGCTTAAGCTGCACAGACCCTACATTGGTGTTCGAATGGTGGTGAGCATAGGAATGGCTGCTAATCTCACTGAAGCAGCTCTCTACTTTCAAACAAATGCAATCTCTCCAAGTACCTCACCGAGGCAAATAGTGTTCAATTTGAAGCCAGGATCTCCTAAGTACGGTTCAGTCTATCGTGTTGGAGATCGCTCTAAGTCAATCTCCAGTTTCACTCAAGAAGACATAGACCATGATCGAGTTGAGTATGTTCATGAAGCTGTTGATGTTTGGGAAGGTCAAGACCAGCTCAACCTTGTTGTCTCGACTCCTTTAGCTGACAGTGTTCACGACACAGAGAACATCACTATCCTGCTGCCTCCAATCCAAGCAGATCCTCTGGCTACTGTCGGTGCTCTCATTGTGTCAGAGAACAACGTCAGCTGCCTCAATCTGAGCATTCTTGATGCGAGAAATTTCCGCTACATGGTCTCCAAAACTACTAAACTATCACTTGCTTCAGTAAGACTAGCTTATCGAGTCTACGCTCCTCCAAATTTGGGACACGTTCTTGCTAGAAACGAAGAAGTCCAGGGCTTCAATCAAGGTGACGTGGAGGAGGGAGTGGTCTGCTACAAGCACAGAAATGGCACAGAGTCCGAGAAAGATGAGTTCACACTTGAAGTTATGGTGGTCTCAAATAACAGCGAAAGCGAGATAAATGTTTTAAACAGCACCATGGCAACCATCGCTGTAAACATAATATTGTACAATGATGAAGAGCCTTTTCTACTGAGTTCTTGGGCTCCACAGAAGAACATTATTGTCAGCTTCCCTAGTCCAATAACAAAAGCTGACATAGAGGTGCAAGACAAAGACAACTCTCCCTCTGAAATTTGCTTCACTGTTTTGTCACTTGATGGAGACAATGGCTTAAGATTGCAAGGTGATCCTATCACTGAAATCACCAAATTTACTCCAAGCGACATCAACAACGGTCTTCTCTATTTCAATGCTTCTAACAGTATCACTTTACAGTTCAATTTTAGTTTTACTGACGGGATGTACGAGTCTAATGTGCATACCTTCTCTCTGACTGCTGTCGACCATAACTGGACGGTAGAAGAAAATGATATCTTCATCCCTCAGACAAACCCATCTGTCATCCTCTCAACAGACACAATTAAGGTGACTACCAACGGATTTGTTGAGGAGACCGTGTACACCATTATCCAAGCTCCTAGTCACGGTCAAGTGGATGTGTCTGGTCTAGCAGCTGGTAATTTCACTCAGTCTGACTTGATATCTGATCTTGTTGTTTACAAGCTCACGGACTATTCTGTGTACAATGATTCGTTCACTATTCAAGTGACCAACCGTCAACTATCGAGGATTGTTAAGGTCCATGTGACTATTGAAGCTGATGATTCCGGCACGAAGCAGGATAAGCTGCTCGAAGCCGACATGTGTCAGGTTCTTCCTCCAGACATAATTGACCTGTCTTCACTCTCCTTGCGTCGAAATGGTGTCATCTTGTTGAAACTTGTCGAGGACCTCAAATACGGTGAATTGAGGGTGTTCTATGATCAGCCACATCGAACCAAACGTAACACTTATTATGACTACAAGCCAGGTCGTAGTAAACGTGGTGCTGGTAAGAGAGAGTTCCGATATGACGATTACAAGAGCGGGTTTGTCTACTATATGTGGAAGTTGATGCCAAACGTTACTGCAAACAGCACCTATATGGAGACTCTGAGTGTGAAGGTTGTTGTCAACGGTCTGCCTCCTGGATTCTTGTCAGTAAATTTCACAGTGGTAGCACCCCCAGGAGCTACTATGCTGCCGACCACATCTGTAACAGTGTCTTCCACACCGTCCAGTGAGTCTACAACTGCTCCTACTTCAGGAACAGATAACTCCGGCGCTAACAGTGTAGTAAATCTGCTGGTGCCAACAGTGGGTATTGTTGTGCTAATCCTGATCGTAACGGTGGTGATATTTGTCTTCTGTTTGGCCCACTCTGGCAAAATTATGACCTCGCTGAAATCAAAGAAGGCTGGCTCTATTCTGTCTTTCCCAGCACATCGTGGTTTATCACCGTATCGAGCTCCTTCACACAGCACTCTTCGTTCGCCACATCTTCGTGGTAGAGTGGAAGAGGATGTAATGAGAGACGATGAAACAAACTCTGATATCTCGTCTGCTGCTTCAATTGTTGTGCTGCCCACATTTCAGAGTCACCATCAAGTTCCTCCTGCCTTCTTGCGGCAAGGATCACAGGGCTACGTCTCAGGCTCCACCTATTCTCACACACTGAGCTATGGCGACAGCCCACTTTATGATGAAGACGATGAAACCAGCACAAGAACAACTCCATTTCCTTTACAGCGTATTTTAGAAAGTCCTGTACCAAGAAGTGCTCTCCACTCGCCAACTCGTCTTGACAACTCGTCGTATGCCTTTGCAAGAGGCAGCCATGCACGAGCAACAAGCCCAGCACGAGGGAGAGGTTTTTCTGCAGGCAGAGCAACTGGTCGCCTGTCTCCATCAAAGAGCACGTCGATGAGAGAAGTCTCTTACAATCCTCAATTTCGATTGGTAAGAACGTTTTCTCGTGAAAGCAGCACCACCATGGATTACGAGAGTGAAAGCTCCTGTCCCAGAGACACTCCAAGATTACAACATACCACTAGTCCTGGCTTAGCCGTGACTACCAAATCTTCTTCCCCCACGAGTGCACCAGCAGCAAATGACAACGAAAAACTCTATCGAACAACCAATCCTGTTCTAAAGGATACCGAATACTGGGTCTGAATACACAGCAACTCATCATCATCTTCATCACATTCTGTTCAACCGGACTTCTCCAGTATAAAAATTTCACCCATCAAAGAGTGATTTTTCATAAGTATATAAATATTTCTGTCACCTTTATCTCTTGACTCACCGAAAAACAAAGCACAAATCTATATTACGTATGCATGTTCGTAGATACAATGTTATGTTTTTGTAACATAGAATGTTTTAAATTGTTTCTGTATATACTGTGAACGACTCAATCTACAGCCATTGTTCGAGTACTCATGACTATTGTTACAAGTTATAATAATTATTGTTCAATGCGACAAAGCTGAAAAAGTCACTACGTAGACTGAGCAGCGTCTGGTAGAGATGCATGCGTTTGTAGCATCGTTCAACGACAGAGTACATCGTACAGTTTGTTTTCGTTACGTTATTGTTAACGGGGTGAAGGTAAACCAAAAAATAATGATAATAAATTTGACGTTATTGTTACAAAGCTCTGAAAATTGGGATAAAAGAGTAGTAAGGAAAAAGTAATAGTAAGCATTAGCACTATATACATGTAACTGTACGTTGAATAGCTGAAAGGACTAAGCAGTAATGGTATGTGATAGTGCTCTGAGGGTTCTTCCAGTGTGAACACAATCTGTGATGACAGAACATGAATTGAAGTGGTCAGGAGACTCTAGGATCACTTACGTCAACATAACACATGCATAAGGATAGAACCCTTTGACTCTCTGTGCATTGAAGTACGTATTTGTATCAAAGTGAACTCTGTATGTTCCAACACGTAGTATATGTGTTCAGAGCTCAGGAGAGTTGAACAGCGTCCATCAAGATCAGTGTACAAACAGTAAAGATGAACAGTAAGACTTACTGGTGATGATATTACTACTCACCCAGACCCTAGCACTACTCACCCAGACCCTAGCTCTACCCACTGCCCATCAGCTAATAGCTGAGCTATGCTGACAGGAATCTGTCCAGCTGGTCTGCCTCGAGCAGTATCCAACACATGATCTGAGTGGTAACTGG
The DNA here is from genome assembly GCA_964017065.1 of Haliclona indistincta. Lineage (NCBI taxonomy): Eukaryota > Metazoa > Porifera > Demospongiae > Haplosclerida > Chalinidae > Haliclona > Haliclona indistincta. The sequence goes on from OZ024792.1 coordinate 6,572,639, forward strand.
GAGGTGATGAGCTCGAGCCTCGAGCATCCGATCACGCTTCTAATTGAGCGTTAAGTTTACGTTTAAGAAAAATACAAGTTAATATTAAGTAAGCTTACTGTACTGCACTGGGCGCGGTGACCGTACCGTACCGAGAGGCGAGATCTCCCCAAACCCTCAGATCTAGATCAGCCCTTAGTTGCACTGCCGCTTGCGCCGTGCCCCCTGCTACAGTGTCACTGTGGCAGGGGGCTGTGAAAAAAGCTGAGTAGTTCGAGTACGAACTGAGAAAGATGGCGACCAAGGTAAGGTCACTTTGGGTAAGTACATAAAGTGGGAGGGGCCCTAGCTGACATTTATTTGTAATTTCGGACGATTCCTAATTTGTCAGACACGCATTGATGTGGTTTAAGTTCACACAGCCTGCCCATAATCTGTACCACCATAGATAATACAGTACACGGTGGATATGCAGCAAGTTGAAGCAACGAGCCGGTATACTGCAATCCAGGGTGGGACGATCACTGCATTGGGTAACACGGACGTTTCCAAATAATTATTTACAAGAAATGAATGGCAGCAGTAGTAGTGTGTGCTCAAGACAAAATATTGAGCTCCTTGATCCTTTTCTGCGTACAAATGTGTTTTGATGCAGCAGGGCAAGGATGATAGTATTCGCTAGTATTTTCTTGGTATTATCAGTCTAGCCAATAATCTAATATAAAAACTGCAACAACAAGCTTTTTCCCTGCTACTTGGGGCATGTCTGCTGTTCTCTACGAAGCGTAGCGCTCCAATAGTATTTTGATGCACTGCACTACACAATAAGCTACCAAAGACATACAACAAACCAGCACTACATAAACCAGCACTGTAATATTCGAACATAAGTAGCCGTAACACAGGATTTCAGGAAAAACATCAGAATTTGCAGCCTAGCATTATAACTAGGCCATTTTTAGCAACTGTCTCTTCAACAGCAAATGAACATGTGTGCTATTTGATTCAACTTCCACCCGGTTCTCACAACCGTGGAAACATCTTTACAACTTCGTGCAACTCGATCAGGAGCGATGGAGAGTGTCCCAGCACATCTCCGTGGATCCCTTCGTTTATCACACCGTTTTAATATCTACCGTGTACTATATTATCTATTATACCACATGATAGCTATGATGTGTGCCTCAAACATGCTAACTATAGATGGTGATGGTATAAAGGTAACTTGCATGATCTGTTTCCAGTAGTGCTGCCACGATATAGAATTTGTAGGTCACATGTCATGAAGGATTATGAAGCAAAAATCTTTATGTTGATTTGATCAGGATACTTTCAGTTTAAAAGCTAATTCTCAACTACAGCGGTTTTATTACTTCTTGCAAGGAAGATTCGAGTGTAAAGTGTCACCTTGCAGTCACTAATGTGTCAAGTCACTGGTATTTATTCACAAAATGGAGCATGATCAAAGACTAAGGCAGCGTTCACACGGCTCCGCTTCAAAAGTAACCAGGTATCAGGTATTCGTTTTCATCCAAGAATGTACAGTGTTCACACGTATCCGTGTACATCGAAACTACTACTACTAGAGCCTGGGTACGAGGCTACAGCTATGCATGCATGCCTCCCAAGCGCATGCACGACACTCATGTGCTAGTGTCTCTAAGTATTCGGAATCCCTGTTCACACGGCGCCTGATATTGACTCCGATTTCAAGGTCTCCACTAAAGTCTCCGGATACAAACGCACCTGGATTCAGTGTCCGTTTTCATTGGATGCTTTATCCTTGCAAGAAGTAATAAACGCTGTAACTGCACTAATCAGCAAATAATGTTCAATATACGACAGAAGTACATATCGATGATTATAGCAAAATGTATAGTCATTCTATTGTCATATCAATTATGTTGTGGCAGCACTAGTTTCCAATCCTGCGGTTATGCTAAATACTTATTGTACTCACACGTACGATGCTTTGAAATTTTTCTCTTCTTTCTCTACTCTATCATCAACATCAGGAGGTGAGTAAAACTGAATCATTGTGTGCATGTTATGTTGTTTGATTATTTCTTTTCTCTTCTCTGTCTACTCTATCATCAACATCAGGAGGTGAGTAAAACTGAATCATTGTGTGCATGTTATGTTGTCTTTTCTCTTCTCTGTCTACTCTATCATCAACATCAGGACGTGAGTAAAACTGAATTATTGTGTGCATGTTACTGTGTTTGATTATTTCTTTTCTCCTTCTCTGTCTACTCTATCATCAACATCAGGAGGTGAGTAAAACTGAATTATTGTGTGCATGTTACAGTGTTTGATTATTTCTTTTCTCTTCTCTGTCTACTCTATCATCAACATCAGCCGGTGAGTAAAACTGAATTATTGTGTGCATGTTATGTTGTTTGATTATTTCTTTTCTCTTCTCTGTCTACTCTATCATCAACATCAGCTGGTGAGTAAAACTGAATTATTGTGTGCATGTTACTGTGTTTGATTATTTCTTTTCTCCTTCTCTGTCTACTCTATCATCAACATCAGGAGGTGAGTAAAACTGAATTATTGTGTGCATATTACCGTGTTTGATTATTTCTTTTCTCTTTCTCTGTCTACTCTATCATCAACATAAGGAGGTGAGAAAAACTGAATGCATATTACCGTGTTTGATTATTTCTTTTCTCCTTCTCTGTCATCTACTCTATCATCAACTTCAGGATGTGAGTAAAACTGAATTATTGTGTGCATGTTTTACTTTACATTACAATTTTTCTTTGTCCTTCTCTATCATCAACATCATGCAGTTGGTAAGTTCAACTGAAATAGTCTATAATTATTTGCATGGATTAATTTCTATCAACATCTGCTTGGAATAACATTTTGCTATTTCTTTGTTTGTCTGTTACTATAGCCTAAAGAGGTGAGTTGTGTCATCTATAGTGAATTATAAAACTGCTTGTGAATTAATTTATTTTCTGTTGTCTTAGCATGATATCAGACAGGTGAGTGTCATGTTGTGGTGTGCTCAAGGATCACTAAGTAACTAAATAACTATTTATTTATTAGAAAAGTAAGAATTGTGTGTAGGTAAATGATTGCTCATTTTGAAATGTTTTGAGTGTCTGAGGTGTATTCCCAAGCACTGAAGAGTGAAAGTGTGGTGGTATCATATGGTCGTATCATGTTGATCGGTTTGGGAGCAGCAGGAAAGACTAGTCTGATACATGGCTTGATGAATCAGCAGCTACCTGACAGAGCTAACTCAACTATTCTGGCTAGTACTCGATCTGTCAAGTACTACTGGATAAAAACAGAGAAGGGTCGATATAGTCACTGGACAGAACTCTCCAATGAAGATAAGACTCAAGAAGTTGCTCAAGCTGCAAAGAGTTCAAATGTTCACCACTTAGGAAGGTAATTTGACTGTTCAGCTATATAGCATGCATTTCATACTAGCAGTATAAATTGGTTCTTTTTTCTGTTGTACGTTTTATAGAGATCAGTCCATGTCATGTCAGGAAATTTTTGACAAAAGTGATCAATCATTGGCACAGTACAGAGAGAATGTTGTTGAAAAAATGGTAGAATCTAAATCTCATGCTTCCAAAAATGAGGTGTTGCTGCACATCTGGGATTGTGGTGGTCAACCTGTGTTTCTCAGCGTTCTTCCTGCTTTTCTTAGCTCCAGAACAGTATTTCTACTTGTCTTTGATGCTTCTCTTGAGCTTGATGATCTTTGTAAAGTTATTGTCAATATTGATGGACATAGTCATATGAAAGAGACACTGGATATCTCTGCTTTGAGTCTCCTTCAGATGTGGATGGCTTCAATTCATGCTCGGTTTGGTGAAGGTGGTGAAGCATCTTGTCCTAGGATAATCGTAGTTGGCACTCATGCTGACCAGCTTGGACCAGATCAGTCTAAAAGGAAGTGCCTAGATAAGATTTTGTCAGTTGTCATGGAAAAGGATTACTCCAACATTCTAATGGATGAGCTGGAAGGAATAATAGTTGACAATACTACTGCAGGAATGGGAGAGAGAGAAGATAAAGGAATCGGCCAGCTTCGAGAGACTATCCATGAATTTGTTCGAGACAATCTTTCTAAAGATACTCCAGTCAGTTGGGTTGAATTTCGCAATGTGTTGCAGCCCTATGTTAGAAAGCCAGTTGTGCAATTAGATGAAGTTTACATATGTGCTGGGAAATGTTCTATTCCTAGAGAGGAGGTTCCCAGTGCTCTCAATTTCTACCATGAGCTAGGTGTGCTGTTGTTCTACCCTAATGTGCATGGCCTTGAGTCTGTGGTGATCCTAGAGCCCCAGTGGCTGGTTGATGTGTTTGGAACACTCTTTTGCAAGTGGAAATATCAAGATAAGCACAGAAAGATGTGTGCATTGTTTAGTGACTATGGTGTTCTTACTAAGCCACTCTACAATGAAGTACTTAGACCGCTCTTAAAGGGCACTAATGTCACTCCTGATGCAGTCTTGAAATTGTTAGAAAAATTTCAATTGGCTGTTCAAATCGAAATAATTGACTTGTTTGAAACAGACAGCAAGCAATACTTTGTTCCTCTGATGTTGAAGCACAACAATGGTCTTGGTACAGTAGATGTGCAGTCTGCAGCTAATTCACCACAATCATTTGTCAAAAGAGCATCTCCTCTTCACATTGTATTTAGATCTGGCTGCGTTCCTCCTGGCTTCTTTGTACGACTAGCAGCCTGTCTATCTAGTGAAAAAGGTGTCATAGTTGTCTTTTGTGTTGGCATCTGGTGTAATAAAATCACCATGCGTGTTAATGGGAGGGTGGACAAGTTGATTATCACTGAATACACGGACACAGTGGAAATTCAATTTTTTTGTAAAGAAGAATCAGAAGAATCTTTTCGAATGTCGTGCAGAAATGTCTTCATGTTGTTGCAAAGGTCCTTTACTTCAATCTCCGAATGGTTGCCAAAAGCAAATCCTCAGCTTGCTTTCTGTTGCACTCAGTGCATTGATCCAGCTCAGATGGCTTCTTTTAGACACCATCAAGATATATATTGTAGATTTAGTCAGGAGCATACTGTGAGCGATTCTCTTCATTGTAAGCATAAAGATCACAGCTTCAAGCCTACTCATAGTCAACGATATTGGCTCTGCCCTGTTGACAAGGATAGTAAACAAGTCTCTAAGGTATAGCTATAATACGACAATTTCATTAGGGAACACTGTTGTTATTGTACTTCTCTAGGAGCTTCAAATTGCTGAGTCTCTCACTAGAGCCATGCATCTCACTGATATAGCAGCTCTTGCTAAAGAGCTGGAGATGATGCCAGCTACAGGCATTGTACCAGATGACCTCATTGAACAGTTTTATAACACCGGTGGAGGTATTGTTGAGCTGGCTCGGTCCCTCAGAGCAATCAAGCTGAACACACTAGCTGACAAGTGAGATAAATATGCTTGTTAATAAATTAATGTGTCATTGATCCCTGTGAATGAATGCTACATTATCTTGTTAATATCATGACAAGCAAATGTTTTGTACAGGTTAATTTCAGGGGATATAAATTTCACAGTACCTGATGAGTCACAGTCAAAGGGTATGATTATTATAGTGAACAGATTGTTGTTGATCTTTCTTTAGCCTCTAGTCCCTCAGTTAATGATTATGTTAGAGCAGTAAGCAATGTTACTGATTGGCATCAACTTGGCTTACATCTCGATCTGACTATGAGCCAATTACGCAAGATTGAATCCACTTTCCGTACTGATGGTGTAGATAGAATGAAGGCTGAGATGCTCCACGTGTGGCAGAAATGTTATCCTGATGCATCTTGGAAAGAACTTATCATAGCTTTGGAAGATATGAACGAGAACAGTGTAGCTAATAAAATAGAAGAGAAATACTGTCCAATCACAGGTGATCAAGTGATTTAGTAGCATTGATATCATAATCCATGCATTACCATTAGCAGCAGCTACTGTACCACCACCATCACATGCAGCTACCTCTACTGTACCACCACCATCACATGCAGGTACCTCTACTGTACCACCACCATCACATGCAGGTACCTCTACTGTACCACCACCATCACATGCAGCTACCTCTACTGTACCACCACCATCACATGCAGCTACCTATACTGTACCACCACCATCACATGCAGCTACCTATACTGTACCACCACCATCACATGCAGGTACCTCTACTGTACCACCACCATCACATGCAGGTACCTCTACTGTACCACCATCATCACATGCAGCTACCTCTACTGTACCACCACCATCACATGCAGCTACCTATACTGTACCACCACCATCACATGCAGGTACCTCTACTGTACCACCACCATCACATGCAGCTGCCTCTACTGTACCACCACCATCACATGCAGCTACCTCTACTGTACCACCACCATCACATGCAGCTACCTATACTGTACCACCATCATCACATGCAGGTACCTATACTGTACCACCACCATCACATGCAGCTACCTATACTGTACCACCATCATCACATGCAGGTACCTATACTGTACCACCACCATCACATACAGCTGCCTCTACTGTACCACCACCATCACATGCAGGTACCTATACTGTACCACCACCATCACATGCAGCTACCTATACTGTACCACCATCATCACATGCAGGTACCTATACTGTACCACCATCATCACATGCAGGTACCTATACTGTACCACCACCATCACATACAGCTGCCTCTACTGTACCACCACCATCACATGCAGGTACCTCTACTGTACCACCACCATCACATGCAGCTACCTCTACTGTACCACCACCATCACATGCAGCTACCTATACTGTACCACCACCATCACATGCAGCTACCTATACTGTACCACCACCATCACATGCAGGTACCTCTACTGTACCACCACCATCACATGCAGGTACCTCTACTGTACCACCATCATCACATGCAGCTACCTCTATACTGTACCACCACCATCACATGCAGCTACCTATACTGTACCACCACCATCACATGCAGGTACCTCTACTGTACCACCACCATCACATGCAGCTGCCTCTACTGTACCACCACCATCACATGCAGCTACCTCTACTGTACCACCACCATCACATGCAGCTACCTATACTGTACCACCATCATCACATGCAGGTACCTATACTGTACCACCACCATCACATGCAGCTACCTATACTGTACCACCATCATCACATGCAGGTACCTATACTGTACCACCACCATCACATACAGCTGCCTCTACTGTACCACCACCATCACATGCAGGTACCTATACTGTACCACCACCATCACATGCAGCTACCTATACTGTACCACCATCATCACATGCAGGTACCTATACTGTACCACCATCATCACATGTAGGTACCTATACTGTACCACCACCATCACATGCAGGTACCTATACTGTACCACCACCATCACATGCAGCTACCTATACTGTACCACCATCATCACATGCAGGTACCTATACTGTACCACCACCATCACATACAGCTGCCTCTACTGTACCACCACCATCACATGCAGGTACCTCTACTGTACCACCACCATCACATGCAGCTACCTCTACTGTACCACCACCATCACATGCAGGTACCTCTACTGTACCACCACCATCAGATGCTGTTGAATTGACAGCTCGTGTTAGTTCAGGTAATATTTTTATTTACCCATGACAAGAAAATAAAGTTTTGATTAATTCTTGTATCCCTCCACATTTATGTAGTGGAAGAACGGTGTCAGATGCCTCAATTGGAGCCCCAGAGCTACTTAAGTTTGATGAGAAAGCATTTGGACACTACTAGTATATTTCCAGGCAGAAATCCTCTGGTGAGTTAACACTCGTGTTGGTAAGACTCATGATCATATGTATTATGTCTATAGGTAAAAGCAGGACTAGACTCAGAAACTGTCATCAAACATTCACCATCAGTTCTAAAAGGTTAGCTTTGTAATTCACTTTGTGACTTAATATTGAATTTCCATGCTCATTTCAGTTCCTACAGATCTTAGTGCTTCACCCTCTGTACCTCCCGCATCACCAGTATCCACTGTTGATCTATCTACCATACCTGATGATGGTACACTAAGTGAGTATTGTATGTTGTAGTGAGTGTATCAATGTGACTATGCTTGTATAATTGCTACATGCAGATATCTCAAATCTTAAAGATTTGTTGACAGCTCTGAAGTGTAAAAGCAGTGACTGGTTTGATCTTGGGCTACAGCTCGAAGTGAATTATTGTGCTTTAAAAGAAATTGAAGCTGGTTACAGCAAAGCCAAACAGTGCATGCGAGAGATGCTTGCTGCATGGCTGAAGGGTCAGGGAGGAGAGTGTACTAAACAAGCTCTTGAAACAGCACTGTCAGAAATTGACTAGCTTCTGAATACTGGATCACCATAGTGAGTTTGGAATGCAATCCTTTAGTGCCTAGGTTCTGTCTACACTTACTATCTTGCATATTATGTATGACTATGAGCTACATTTCTTGACATTTCTTTTCAAGACATCCTCTTAGCTACAGCTTAAGTTCTCTCTGTATATAAGTGTATTGTTTTGGTGATCAGAACCCTTTGTTAATGTTATATTTTCTCTTGACTGGCTGCCATGACAAGTAGCTACTAAAGTGAACACCTAGTCTGTCTTAGCTATCTCTACTGCCCTTCCTCACGCGGGTGACTGGTTGAACTCTATTCCATCAATCTCCACCTGCATGACAGTGAATTCCGTGTTTGCCTTTGCTACTGACTTGGCCTCAGAATTCAGGGAGATAACTTGCTCTGTCCAGTTTGCAACCTTCCTTCAGATGACTTCGGAGACCACGGGATAGGATGTGTTGGCAACAGAGACAGGATCCAGAGGCATGATGCTGTGCAGGATGTCCTGTTTGCTGCAGCTCAGCTTTTCTGCTTTGGCTCCGCGTAAGGAGGTCCCTTCTCCGTCCCTTCTCCTAAACTAGCTGCTCATCTGGTGGCTGAGTCTATGGGTGGCTGGAGTGATGATGCAATTTCTATTATTCAAAGTGTTGGTCACATGCTGGGTCAGAGACTTGGTGTCTCTCCGCACATTACTAATCGACAACTTTTTCAAAAACTTTCGGTGACTCTCTGTCGGGGAAATGCTATACTCTTCTGCTGAGGAGACGGCATCCAGGTCCCCTTGCTCTTGACTTTCATTCCTAGCTATTTTATTTTTGTCTGTGTCTTCTTTGTTGTTTTTTGTTTGATTTTTTCTTATGTTTTGTCTGATTTTTTTATGTTTGACATCTTAGTGTAGCATTCACTCCTTCATAATTATTGTACACAGAATTAATTAACAATGGTATAATCATACGTAACAATAGTTTTTCAACATTAATAATATCTTATTACTTGCAGGTATGAAATTATGGCGTGCCTTTTTATGATGATTTTTACTTCCAATGCTCAATGGTCTTTCCTCTCTGGACCTTACCACCACCTACACAATTACAAGCCCCTGTTATTTCCTTTAGAAGTTCACCTTAGTACTTAAGCTAGTAAACTTAACTACCTGCAACTTGTAACTTTAATTGTTGAAATATTATAATTATCTTTAATGTACGCTATGTTAGTACAGCTGCTGTACCAGATGGTATGGGCATGCTGCTTGATAGCTTTCAGTTCAATGTCTTCAGCAATCAGCTGCCAGGTCCTGAAGGATCTTTCTACATCCGTGTTCTCTCTCTTGTGAAGCCCTCCTTGGTTGCTGCTGCTGCAGCCAATGTCTCTGTAGCTGAAGGAGGTGAGGTGACGGTGACTAGAAGCGGGTTCTCTGTGTCTTTGAGCTCACCTCTGCTTGAGGATCTCCAGCAATGGTGGAACGAACCCATTGATATAAACCAACTGGGGATTGAAGTTATTATCACCCGCCAACCACAACATGGAAAGCTGATCCTATTTGGAAACCCACTGTCTGGAGAGGTCACAGTGCCTCTAAGATTGTTCCAGAATAACTCGGTTCTATACGCTCATGATGGATCTGAAAATTTTCTCGACAGTATCGGCTTTCGTCTTCGAGCTACCTCGGTTGGTTCTTTGCCTCTAATTCTCCCTGACCAGACAGAAGTGACTACTCTGTGGATCAACATTCAACCAGTCAATGATAACTCTCCCATTCTCACTCAGTCTGGACCCATCACACTCACCGAGGGCTCCTACATAACTCTCAACTCATCCATGCTCCATGTTGAAGACCCTGACCGAAACACTAGCCCGGCTGATATCAGCATCGAGCTTCTTCCAAATCAGACAGACCCTAACAGTCGGTTTGCTACCATGCAAATGATTGACCAGGCAATCGAAAGGTTTCGATACAGCGACATCTTACAGAAGAGAATTGTCTTCTACAGTGCTATTAGCACGGAAGGACAGCTAGAGTTTACAAGAGGTGTTCGTGTCACTGATGGTGCCCACAGTCATGAAACGGTATGCAGCTGTTGTGTCTATGTTCATTCTATTACATAATACTACTAAGAATGGATATTATGTCTGCTGTGTGTGACTGTTTTTTTTCCTCCTGCAGATTGTCAACATCTCGATCACTCCTATTGTTATTTCAGCTACAGCCATCCTTCAGGACTGTCACGCTGAACTCGACACTCTCTCCAACTCTCTCTCCGTGTCTCTGCCGGTCAGCGCCTTCAATCTCAGCATTAGTTCTAGAAGACTGATCCATCAAGTGCTTGTCTATATCACAACATCACCAGAGCATGGAGAAATTACAGATAGTTCCTCTAACAGCACTTCAGCTCTCAACAAATTCATGTATGTCGACATGGAGGAGCATCGAATACACTACACTCTGTCAGATCGTCACACAAGAATGAACATGGACACATTTGACGTTACGTTCAAGCTCGGTCATGGGACCAGCAATCCGGTTCCATTTCGTGTGTGTATTCTTCCTCTGCCTCATCCTTATCTCGTCAACAATAGACTGATCAACATAAAGGAGGGGACAGAGATTGTTGTCACCAATCAAACACTAAGAGCAAACCAGACTCGGCCCACTCACGGAAGCCTAGCTGACATCCGCTATTATATCACTCAGAGCCCTGCCCACGGAACCTTGGTGAATAACACAAGAAATGAGCGACCACTGGTGACATCGTTCACACAAGCAGACATAGATGGTGAAATGATTAGTTTTGTCAGCCCCACGATAAAAAATCACATTAACAGTGATAATTTCAGTTTCACACTTGCGAACGAGTACTATAACGTCACTCAGTCAGTCTACTCAATAGAGGTTGCCTACGAGATCACCGACATTAAGACCATTCACGAGTTCACCGTCAAAGAAGGAGAACATCATATCATTACTACGGATGAGTTTTTCGTTGCAGTTCCTCCTGGCTACAATGAGTTCACTATCCACATTGTAGTGCAACCACGTTACGGCAACCTCATCTTGACTTACCCGAACTACACTGCAGAAAAAGATCCTGGGATTATAAACATGGAGGAGGTTAGGAATGGATACTTCTCTTACAATCTCGATCTCTCAGAGGAGACCAACTTTACCTTCTTCCACTTCATTGTTTTAGCACGCAGACCAGACCACCCACTTGAATCCCTCTCGTACACCTGCAATATCAATGTGATCCTAGTGAACGACAATGCTCCTGTAGAATTACTAAACGTCGCTCCTCATGTATTCAACCAGGGTGAAGTTGCCATCACTTCAGCTGAACATCTCAAACTAACTGATGCTGATATTGGATATAATTCCAATGATCTGAAGTACGTTCTACAAGATCCGTATCGTCGCGGTCCACTCCAAGGCTACCTGTACTTTGCTAATGATTCAACCACAAAGATCGACACCTGGTACCAAGGTGACATGAACGGTGCTTTGCACTATCGCCATGACGGTAAAATACCAAAAACCTCGTATGATCACATGAATATAAACGTCTCTGATGGAGTACACGTTGTGTCTATTTTATTCCACATTTCAGTAAAGGACATCCAATTCACTCGCACACAGATTTCATCAGTTTTGCTCGATGAGGGAGCCAGAATAGTTGTCTCAAAAGACCATCTTGTGTATTCAGTCAACATAGTTGATACTCAACCAGCTGATTACAAGTACACTGTTGTCACTCCTCCCTCCCACGGAAAATTAGAGAAATTAATTTTTTTACCGCCTTTTGTACAAGAAGTCAGTTCTTTTACACAAAAAGAGTTGAATGATTTTGATATCTTTTACGCCCATGATGGATCAGAAACTACCATGGATAGGTTCACTTTCTCATTGACTGTTAGAGGATACACAAAGAATGATGACTATGTCTCTTTCAGAATAAATCCTGTAGATGACCAGCTTCCAAGATTGATAGCAAACGAGCCACTATTTGTATTGTCTGACTACCGATATGAAAGCTTCAATGTCAGTGTTTTGCAGATGGCAGATAATGACACCTCTGGAAAAGACCAACTTGAATACAACGTAACAAGTCCTCCGAGGTACGGCAAACTCCACAGGCGTCGGGGTCCATCTTCTGATCTTCCTCTTCTCTCTGAAGTGGACCAGTGGAACCAGACTAGCAGATTCTCTCAGCAAGACATAGAGAACACTCTGATCTGGTATAGACACACTAATCTCTCCACATGGATCGACTCTTTTGAATTTGAAATCACTGACGGCACAAACGAGGTCTCAGAAACTTTTGTCAAGAAAATAATAGTCCTACCCAATAAACTCAACTTAGCCATCAATCCTGCCAGAGTTGTTGAAGGTGGTCAGACAGTGCTTCCCCGCAATAGCTTTCGTGCTATTCATCCTTACTTTGCTGACAAACAGTTCACAGTTCACATTCTATCGTCTCCAAACGGGGATGTGCGATATGTCAGCAACAACAGCATTACGACCACGTTCACATCTGAAGACCTTGCAAACTCACAGATAAAGTACGTCCACAAAGGTGATGAAAACCCTGTTGCTACATTTACCTTCTACCTGGATTTTGGTCTTCGGAGGAGTGCATCGATAAGTTATTCTATCAATGTTGTGTCAGTAAATGACAATCCTCCAGTTCTTCGCACAACCAAGACGTTAGTACTGTGGGCTAAGCAAGTTGTCACCATTAACCAGACATATCTTCTTACAACAGACAGAGATTCACCTCCCAGTGAACTTCGCTATATCTTCAAGTTTGAACCTGGACAAGCTAGCGACGGACATTTTGCTCTTCAAAGCTCTCAAGATGTTCCCAACACCAACTTCACACAGGAGCAAGTGGACTCCAACAGCATTGTGTTTGTGGATTTACACACATACGATGGTGTTAGAAATATCTCGTTCTCAGTCAGTGACGGTTTGTTCACTGTTCGTGGCTTCTTTGTCGTGGATGCAAAAGTGCTTAAGCTGCACAGACCCTACCTTGGTGTTCGAATGGTGGTGAGCATAGGAATGGCTGCTAATCTCACTGAAGCAGCTCTCTACTTTCAAACAAATGCAATCTCTCCAAGTACCTCACCGAGGCAAATAGTGTTCAATTTGAAGCCAGGATCTCCTAAGTACGGTTCAGTCTATCGTGTAGGAGATCGCTCTAAGTCAATCTCCAGTTTCACTCAAGAAGACATAGACCATGATCGAGTTGAGTATGTTCATGAAGCTGTTGATGTTTGGGAAGGTCAAGACCAGCTCAACCTTGTTGTCTCGACTCCTTTAGCTGACAGTGTTCACGACACAGAGAACATCACTATCCTGCTGCCTCCAATCCAAGCAGATCCTCTGGCTACTGTCGGTGCTCTCATTGTGTCAGAGAACAACGTCAGCTGCCTCAATCTGAGCATTCTTGATGCGAGAAATTTCCGCTACATGGTCTCCAAAACTACTCAACTGTCACTTGCTTCAGTAAGACTAGCTTATCGAGTCTACGCTCCTCCAAATTTGGGACACGTTCTTGCTAGAAACGAAGAAGTCCAGGGCTTCAATCAAGGTGACGTGGAGGAGGGAGTGGTCTGCTACAAGCACAGAAATGGCACAGAGTCCGAGAAAGATGAGTTCACACTTGAAGTTATGGTGGTCTCAAATAACAGCGAAAGCGAGATAACTGTTTTAAACAGCACCATGGCAACCATCACTGTAAACATAATATTGTACAATGACGAAGAGCCTTTTCTACTGACTTCTTGGGCTCCACAGAAGAACATTATTGTCAGCTTCCCTAGTCCAATAACAAAAGCTGACATAGAGGTGCAAGACAAAGACAACTCTCCCTCTGAAATTTGGTTCGCTGTTTTGTCACTTGATGGAGACAATGGCTTAAGACTGCAAGGTGATCCTATCACTGAAATCACCAAATTTACTCAAAGCGACATCAACAACGGTCTTCTGTATTTCAATGCTTCTAACAGTATCACTTTACAGTTCAATTTTAGTTTTACTGACGGGATGTACGAGTCTAACGTGCATACCTTCTCTCTGACTGCTGTAGACCATAACTGGACGGTAGAAGAAAATGATATTTTCATCCCTCAGACAAACCCATCTGTCATCCTCTCAACAGACACAATTAAGGTGACTACCAACGGATTTGTTGAGGAGACTGTGTACACCATTATCCAAGCTCCTAGTCACGGTCAAGTGGGTGTGTCTGGTCTAGCAGCTGGTAATTTCACTCAGTCTGACTTGATATCTGATCTTGTCGTTTACAAGCTCACGGACTATTCTGTGTACAATGATTCATTCACTATTCAAGTGACCAACCGTCAACTATCGAGGATTTTTAAGGTCCATGTGACTATCGAAGCTGATGATTCCGGCACGAAGCAGGATAAGCTGCTCGAAGCCGACATGTGTCAGGTTCTTCCTCCAGACATAATTGACCTGTCTTCACTCTCCTTGCGTCGAAATGGTGTCATCTTGTTGAAACTTGTCGAGGACCTCAAATACGGTGAATTGAGGGTGTTCTATGATCAGCCACATCGAACCAAACGTAACACTTATTATGACTACAAGCCAGGTCGTAGTAAACGTGGTACTGGTAGGAGAGAGTTCCGATATGACGATTACAAGAGTGGGTTTGTCTACTATATGTGGAAGTTGATGCCAAACATCACTGCAAACAGCACCTATATGGAGACTCTGAGTGTGAAGGTTGTTGTCAACGGTCTGCCTCCTGGATTCTTGTCAGTGAATTTCACAGTTGTAGCACCCCCAGGAGCTACTATGCTGCCAACCACATCTGTAACAGTGTCTTCCACACCGACCAGTGAGCCTACAACTCCTCCTACTTCAGGAACAGATAACTCTGGTGCTAACAGTGTAGTAAATCTGCTGGTGCCAACAGTGGGTATTGTTGTGCTAATCCTGATCGTAACGGTGGTGATATTTGTCTTCTGTTTGGCCCACTCTGGCAAAATTATGACCTCGCTGAAATCAAAGAAGGCTGGCTCTATTCTTTCTTTCCCAGCACATCGTGGTTTATCGCCATATCGAGCTCCTTCACATAGCACTCTTCGTTCGCCACATCTTCGTGGTAGAGTGGAAGAGGATGTAATGAGAGATGATGAAACAAACTCTGATATCTCGTCTGCTGCTTCAATTGTTGTGCTGCCCACATTTCAGAGTCACCATCAAGTTCCTCCTGCCTTCTTGCGACAAGGATCACAGGGCTACGTTTCAGGCTCGACCTATTCTCACACACTGAGCTATGGCGACAGCCCACTTTATGATGAAGACGATGAAACCAGCACAAGAACAACTCCATTTCCTTTACAGCGTATTTTAGAAAGTCCTGTACCAAGGAGTGCTCTCCACTCACCAACTCGTCTTGACAACTCGTCGTATGCCTTTGCAAGAGGCAGCCATGCACGAGCAACAAGCCCAGCACGTGGGAGAGGGTTTTCTGCAGGCAGAGCAACTGGTCGCCTGTCTCCATCAAAGAGCACGTCAATGAGAGAAGTCTCTTACAATCCTCAATTTCGATTGGTGAGAACGTTTTCTCGTGAAAGCAGCACCACCATGGATTACGAGAGTGAAAGCTCCTGTCCCAGAGACACTCCAAGATTACAACATACCACTAGTCCTGGCTTAGCCGTGACTACCAAATCTTCTTCTCCCACGAGTGCACCAGCAGCAAATGACAACGAAAAACTCTATCGAACAACCAATCCTGTTCTAAAGGATACAGAATACTGGGTCTGAATACACAGCAACTCATCATCATCTTCATCACATTCTGTTCAACCGGACTTCTCCAGTATAAAAATTTCACCCATCAAAGAGTGATTTTTCATAAGTATATAATATTTCTGTCACCTTTATCTCTTGACTCACCGAAAAACAAAGCACAAATCTATATTACGTATGCATGTCCGTAGATATTATGTTATGTTTTTGTAACATAGAACGTTTTATTGTTTCTGTATATACTGTGAACGACTCAATCTACAGCCATTGTTCGAGACTCATGACTATTGTTACAAGTTATAATAATTATTGTTCAATGCGACAAAGCTGAAAAAAGTCACAACGTAAACTGAGCAGCATTTGGTAGAGATGCATGCGTTTGTAGCATCGTTCAACGACAGAGTACATCGTACAGTTTGTCTTCGTTACATTATTGTTAACGGGGTGAAGGTAAACCAAAAAATAATGGATAATAAATTTGATGTTACAAAGCTCTGAAAATTGGGATAAAAGTAGTAAGGAAAAAATGAACTAAAGTAATACTAAGCATTAGCACTATATAACTGTACGTTGAATAGCCGAAAGGACTAAGCAGTAAAGGTATTTGATAGGGCTCTTCCAGTGTGAACACAATCTGTGATGACAGAGCATGAATTGAAGTGGTCAGGAAACTCTAAGATCACTTACATCAACATAAGGATAGAACCTTTGACTCTCTGTGCATTGAAGCACGTATTTGTATCAAAGTGAACTCTGTATGTTCCAACATGTAGTACGTGTTCAGAGCTCAGGAGAGTTGAACAGCGTCCATCAAGATCAGTCACACTGTGTACAAACAGTATGAGATGAACAGTACTGGTGATGATATTACTACTCACCCAGTCCATAGCTCTACCCACTGCCCATCAGCTGATAGCTGAGCTATGCTGAAAGGAATCTGTCCAGCTGGTCTGCCTCGAGCAGTATCCAACACATGATCTGAGTGGTACTAACTGGAGATGAGCTCGAACCTCGGCTCGAACAGCCCATGCCATATCCGATCACGCTCTAATTGAGCGTTACGTTTAAGAAAAAATTAATAATTATTATAATAATTTATTATAATAATTTTATTAAAGTAAGCTCGCGGTGACCGAGAGGCGAGATCTCCCCAAACCCTCAGATCAGCCGTTAGTTGCACTGCCGCTTGCGCCGTGCCCCCTGCTACAGTGTCACTGTGGCAGGGGGCTGTGAAAAAAGCTGAGTAGTTCGAGTACGAACTGAGAAAGATGGCGACAAAGGAAAAGTCACTTTGGGTAAGTACATAAAGTGGGAGGGGCCCTAGCTGACCTACATTTATTTGTAATTTCGGACGATTCCTAATTTGTCAGACACGCATTGATGTGGTTTAAGTTCACACAACCTGCCCATAATCTGTACCACCATAGATAATACAGTACACGGTGGATATGCAGCAACGAGCCCGTATACTGCAATCCAGGGTGGGACGATCACTGCATTGGGTAACACGGACGTTTCCAAATAATTATTTACAAGAAATGAATGGCAGCAGTAGTAGTGTGTGCTCAAGACAAAATATTGAGCTCCTTGATCCTTTTGTGCATACAAATGTGTTTTGATGGAGCAGGGCAAGGATGATAGTATTCGCTAGTATTTTCTTGGTATTATCAGTCTTGCCAATAATCTAACATAAAAACTGCAACAACAAGCTTTTTCCCTGCTACTTGGGGCATGTCTGCTGTTCTCTACGAAGCGTAGCGCTCCAATAGTATTTTGATGCACTGCACTACACAATAAGCTACCAAAGACATACAACAAACCAGCACTATATAAACCAGCACTATATAAACCAGCACTATATAAACCAGCACTACATAAACCAGCACAGTAATAATTATTCGAACATAAGTAGCCGTAACACAGGATTTCAGGAAAAACATCAGAATTTGCAGCCTAGCATTATATCAAGGCCATTTTTAGCAACATGTCTCTTCAACAGCAAATGAACACGTGTGCTATTTGATTCAACTTCTACCCGGTTCTCACAACCGTGGAAACATCTTTACAACTTTGTGCAACTCGACCAGGAGCGATGGAGAGTGTCCCAGCACATCTCCGTGGATCCCTTCATTTATCACACCGTTTTCATATCTACCGTGTACTGTATTATCTATTATACCACATGATAGCTATGATGTGTGCCTCAAAACATGCTAACTATAGATGGTAACTTGCATGATCTGTTTCCAGTAGTGCTGCCACGATATAGAATTTGTAGGTCACATGTCATGAAGGATTATTTCACTGTTATCTATTTGAACTTGACAAACATGAAGTAAAAATCTTTATGTTGATTCGATCAGGATACTTTCAGTTTAAAAGCTAATTCTCAACTACAGCGGTTTTATTACTTCTTGCAAGGAAGATTTGAGTGTAAAGTGTCACCTTGCAGTCACTAATGTGTCAAGTCAGTGGTATTTATTCACAAAATGGAGCATGATCAAAGACTAAGGCAGCGTTCACACGGCTCCGCTTCAAAAGTAACCAGGTATCAAGTATTCGTTTTCATCCAAGAATGTACAGTGTTCACACATATCCGTGTACACCGAAACTACTACTACTAGAGCCTGGGTACGAGGCTACAGCCATGCAAGCATGCCTCCCAAGCGCATGCACGACACTCATGTGCTAGTGACTCTAAGTATTCGGAATCCCTGTTCACACGGCGCCTGATATTGACTCCGATTTCAAGATCTCCACTAAAGTCTCCAGATACAAACGTACCTGGATTCAGTATCCGTTTTCATTGGATGCTTTATCCTTGCAAGAAGTAATAAACGCTGTAACTGCACTAATCAGCAAATAATGTTCAATACACGACTGAAGTACATATCGATGATTATAGCAAAATGTATAGTCATTCTATTGTCATATCAATTATGTTGTGGCAGCACTAGTTTTCAATCCTGCGGTTATGCTAAATACTTATTGTACTCACACGTACGATGCTTTGAAATTTTTCTCTTCTTTCTCTACTCTATCATCAACATTAGGATGTGAGTAAAACTGAAATATTGTGTGCATGTTACAGTGTTTGATTATTTATTTTCTCCTTCTCTGTCTACTCTATCATCAACATCAGGAGGTGAGTAAAACTGAATTATTGTGTGCATGTTACTGTGTTTGATTATTTCTTTTCTCCTTCTCTGTCTACTCTATCATCAACATCAGACTGTGAGTAAAACTGAATTATTGTGTGCATGTTACTGTGTTTGATTATTTCTTTTCTCCTTCTCTGTCTACTCTATCATCAACATCAGGAGGTGAGTAAAACTGAATTATTGTGTGCATGTTACAGTGTTTGATTATTTCTTTTCTCCATCTCTGTCTACTCTATCAACAACACAGTTCGTGAGTAAAACTGAATTATTGTGTGCATGTTACAGTGTTTGATTATTTCTTTTCTCCATCTCTGTCTACTCTATCAACAACATCAGGGGGTGAGTAAAACTGAATTATTGTGCATGTTACAGTGTTTGATTATTTCTTTTCTCCTTCTCTGTCTACTCTATCATCAACATCAGGATGTGAGTAAAACTGAATTATTGTGTGCATGTTACTGTGTTTGATTATTTCTTTTCTCCTTCTCTGTCTACTCTATCATCAACATCAGTCGGTGAGTAAAATTGAATTGTACCATAGGAAGCCTTATTTTCAAAGGCACCGCCAGTGATATGTAATAGTTAATGTATGGCTCCGCGTGTAACATTGGATTTGTACGCACGAGCTTGCGGTCGAGATGTAAAAATAGACCACGAGGGCGGAGCCCGAGTGGTCTATTTTTACATCGAGACCGGAAGCGTGTGCGGACAAATCCAATGTTACACGAGGAGACATACATTAATTGTTTTGTTATGTACTCGTTCAAATTCCCACTAGTGTGAGCGTGCTCGTTGTGTATATAAGGTGCGCACAACAGAGCTCTTCACCTTCCGGTAGGGCTGCTGTCATGTAAATTGTTGGCAATGCGGGCACCACTGTCCTGCTATGCGCCATGAGATTTATTCATGGTTGCCGCCAGACCCGCCCATGAGTGGTACAATACAGTTGTACCACTCTGAGCTCCCAGTGCATACATTTGCATTGGGAATTTGCCGTGTAACAATTCGTTTGTTACACTCTTCGGCACTGGTTTTAATGGAACATCCGATTTGTTCCACTGGCGGTGTCTTTGAAGAAAGGGTGGAGTATATAACAAATTTCAGATATACCATGGAAAGTCACATGATTTCCTGTGGAATAACTAGATATTCCATGGTTTATCATGTGATTTCCTGTGGTATATCTGGATATTCCATGGGTAGTCACATGACTCCCACTGGGCAAAAAAGATCATAGAAATGATCTACCTTCCAGAGAAAAAATAGGAAGGGGTGAGAGTTGCGAGTCAACCTCACCAGTAAACTAAAGAAAATTAAAAAGATTTCTATCGAAATCAGAAGGATGTAGGGTTGTGAAATCTACCACTGGTCAACAATGTAAACTAACAAGGAACAAGCATGGAATGGTAACACGATTGACTTGCTAACAGACCATAGATCCCTACATCAGTGGCTGCTGTAGTTGACTATAGCTAGTTCAACTTGTTGCTGTTGACTGACACCTGACTTGCATTCAGCTTGTGACAGCTTATGTACAGCCACTGATGTAGGGATCTATGGTCTGTTAGCAAGTCAATCGTGTTACCATTCCATGCTTGTTCCTTGTTAGTTTACATTGTTGACCAGTGGTAGATTTCACAACCCTACATCCTTCTGATTTCGATAGAAATCTTTTTAATTTTCTTGTTTGTGTCCTTTTTTCTTTTTCAGTGAAGTGCAGTTCAATATCATGCAATTACTGTGCCATCTTTGTTTCCACCATTGGTTTGGTTTTCCTGTTGTTGATGGCTTTTCTTTATTATTAACAATTTTAAACTTGTAGCTAAATAATTCTTATGCTGTAGATATCAGCTCGCCTACGCATGCATGAATACTGTGCATACGAGCCCCACCCACACTTGTTTACAGCGGTTATAATTGTCTGGCAAGGCAGAATGGTGATTCTGCGCTTGCTAGCTTACCGTTCTTCGAAGACTCCAGACAAATATGTGTTCTCCGTGCTTGGTCACGTGCGCTAACCACAGCTTGGTCACGTGCGTATTGCGCAATCACATTAATGGCGTCTAACACTTAGCTGACAATGGATCACGATCGAGAAATCGCGGAATTTATATCGCCGTTTCGCTAAAAACTAAGTTCAAAAGGCACATGCCAGGAGAATTTCACGACTGTTCGTGGGTGTTTTGGTCCCGGCACTGCTCACGTAAAGGTGCTAGGCGAGTGGAAGAAAGAATAAGAAGAAAACGAAGATGACGAAACTCGATTTTCACCGTTTCCCCAGGTTCGTCACTTTAGTAACAATCTTGAGCTATCTCCTTGCTACTGTAAGATGGGGCAACGCCAGATAGCAGATTTAAGTGTCTTTGGACGTATAAAATTCATCACCAGGCGAAATATCAGCGTTTGAACGCTAATACATGTATGTAGCCGCCATCTTGTTTTCTCGTTCAACCCTACATAGGGAGACACTACCGTGTCTCCCTAATAAACAGTGCGCAAGCCACCCTTATTTATCCTAAAGAAACCTACAGGCATCAGTGGGCATTGTGGTTGCCATGATATAAGTCAGTTATACCATGCAACCATTAATCCCTCGGGATTAAGGGGGCGGTGCATGTTTTTATGGGGGACTTTGATGTGCTGCATCTTGTTTTCTGCTTAGCATATATGCACAAAAGTGCTTTTATTGATTAGACCAAGTCTAACACTACCTGCCGTGCAACTATGGCGAGCTGGTGACGCTCTCGGGTACGCACAAAAGACCTCGCTTCTGCTACATGGTTTGTACACGTTTTCTCGACTTCTGAGCTAGAGATCGACGCGCTGTAAACGCAGTACTATTCAGTACCATCTTGCGCAGAAACGTATAGAGCGATTTGTCGATATTCGTTCGCGAAGGTAGCAAAGCAGCGTTCGTGCACTAGAAAAAACTACGCTGTAAAAAAAGTAAGCGCTATTACGAAAATTCGCTCTATACGTTTGTGCGCAAGATGCTACTGAATAGCACTGCGTTTACAGCGCGTCGATCTCTTGCTCAGAAGTCGAGAAAACGTGTACAAACCTTCCGTGTATTATTTCTGCCATACTCTTATGGGAGATCGGTTTGTTTATAAATAGTTATTCAACCACAACAACATAACCATGTAACTATGAATAATTTGAATATTAAGTCCTTGCACCGCCACCTTAATAGTTATTGCTTCGTGTATTCGTGATACACCACGGGTAGGCATGGTATAACGTATACTTATTGTGTGCATGTTATGTTGTTTGATTATTTCTTTTCTCCTTCTCTGTCTACTCTATCATCAACATCAGCCGGTGAGTAAAACTGAATTATTGTGTGCATGTTGCTGTGTTTGATTATTTCTTTTCTCCTTCTCTGTCTACTCTATCATCAACATCAGGATGTGAGTAAAACTGAATTATTGTGTGCATGTTACTGTGTTTGATTATTTCTTTTCTCCTTCTCTGTCTACTCTATCATCGACATCAGAGGGTGAGTAAAACTGAATTATTGTGTGCATGTTACTGTGTTTTGATTATTTCTTTTCTCCTTCTCTGTCTACTCTATCATCAACATCAGGAGGTGAGTAAAACTGAATTATTGTGTGCATGTTACTGTGTTTTGATTATTTCTTTTCTCTTCTCTGTCTACTCTGTCATCAACATCAGCCGGTGAGTAAAACTGAATTATTGTGTGCATGTTACTGTGTTTGATTATTTCTTTTCTCCTTCTCTGTCTACTCTATCATCAACATCAGGAGGTGAGTAAAACTGAATTATTGTGTGCATGTTACAGTGTTTGATTATTTCTTTTCTGCTTTTCTGTTTTCTCTATCATCAACATCAGCTGGTGAGTAAAACTGAATTATTGTGTGCATGTTACAATGTTTGATTATTTCTTTTCTCCATCTCTGTCTACTCTATCAACAACATCAGTTGGTGAGTAAAACTGAATTATTGTGTGCATGTTACAGTGTTTGATTATTTCTTTTCTCCTTCAGGAGGTGGGTAAAACTGAATTATTGTGTGCATGTTACTGTGTTTGATTATTTCTTTTCTCCATCTCTGTCTACTCTATCAACAACATCAGGGGGTGAGTAAAACTGAATTATTGTGTGCATGTTATGTTGTTTGATTATTTCTTTTCTCCTTCTCTGTCTACTCTATCATCAACATCAGCCGGTGAGTAAAACTGAATTATTGTGTGCATGTTACTGTGTTTGATTATTTCTTTTCTCCTTCTCTGTCTACTCTATCATCAACATCAGCCGGTGAGTAAAACTGAATTATTGTGTCCATGTTACTACCGTATAGCTGGTTATTTTCGACGGCCAAATATTTCGTTAGTAAAATTTTAGATTGGATCTAATTTTCGATACTCACTTGCCGTTCGAAAATAAAATCCAGGCTAAAATTTATTGCCCTTCATCTCGAACTCAATGGCGTTGTAATGTTGGAGAACTGTATAGTCGTTAAACCACGCCAGCCACGTTTTATGTTTGTTCAATGGAACCATAGAGTCGAAGATAAGTTGCTGTACCGCGGTGTCCGCCTTTTCGCTCATTGTGCTAGTAAGACTTAGTCTGTCGCGTGCAGCAGTGCGCATGGCAGCCATTTCTCTAACAGAGGCGTTTGGCGTTCAGTTTTACTGCTATCGCGGCACCAGGCTACCCGCTGCTACAGTCAGATTCTGGTAAGAAGCGTTGGAAGTGGGCTCTAGCCTCGATCTGTTCGCATGTGTTTGCATGAGAAAATTTTGGGTGTTCAAAATTTTGGTATGGTTCAAATTTTCGTGGATTTAATTTTCGATCAGCAGTCGTTGATCGAAAATTAAATCCAGTCGAAAATAACCGGCTATACGGTATGTTTGATTATTTCTTTTCTCTTCTCTGTCTACTCTATCATCAACATCAGGAGGTGAGTAAAACTGAATTATTGTGTGCATGTTACGGTGTTTGATTATTTCTTTTCTCCTTCTCTGATGGCGAGAAAGAAGGAAAAGTCATTTTGGGTAAGTACATAAAATGGGAGGGGCCCTGCCCTTGTGTATTTGTAATTTCGGACGATTCCTAATTCCGGACACTATATAGCATGCATGATGATTTGTCAGACACGCATTGATGTGGTTTAAGTTCACACAGCTAGTCTGTACCACCACAGATAATACAGTACACGGTGGATATGCAACGAGCCCGTATACTGCAATCCGGGGTGGACAATCACTACATCGGGTAACACGGACGTTTCCAAATATTTACAAGAAATGAATGGCTGCAGCAGTAGTAGTGTGTGCTCAAGACAAATATTGAGCTCCTTGATCCTTTTGTGTGTACAAACGTATTTTGATGTAGTAGAGCAAGGATGTTAGTATTCGCTGGTATTGCTTATGAATTCCTGGTATTATCAGTCTTTCCAATAATCTAACATAAAAAACCGTAACAACAAGCTTGTTCCCTGCTACTTGGGGCGTGTCTGCTGTTCGATCTCTACGAAGCGTAGTGCTCCAATAGTATTTGATGCACTGCTCTACACAATAAGCTACAAAAAAAACATACAGCAAACCAGCACTAAACGTCAGAATTTGCAGCCTAGCATTATAACAAGGCCATTCATTTTATAGCAACAGTCACATCAACAGCAAATGAACACATGTGCTATTTGATTCAGCTTCTTGGAACCGTAGAAACAGCTTTACAACTTCGTGCAACTCGACCAGGAGCGATGCAGTGAGTGTCCCAGCACATCTCCGTGGATCCCTTCGTTTATCACACCGTTTTCATATCTACCGTGTACTGTATTATCTATTATACCACATGATAGCTATGATGTGTGTCTCAAACATGCTAACTATAGATGGTATAAAGGTAACTTGCATGATCTGTTTTCAGTAGTGCTGCCACGATATAGAATTTGTAGGTCACATGTCATGAAGGATTATTTCACTGTTATGAAGTAAAAATCTTTATGTGGATTCGATCAGGATACTTTCAGTTTAAAAGCTAATTCTCAACTATAGCGGTTTTATTACTCCTTACAAATAGACTTGAGTGTAAAGTGTCACCTTGCAGTCACTAATGTGTCAAGTCACTGGTTAACACAATCAATTTATTAACACAGTGGAGCATGATCAAAGACTTAATGGAATTTTTAACGCATTAGTTCTACGCTCTACAGTTAACGCTTTATCCTTGCAAGAAGTAAAAATCGCTTTAACTGCACTAATCAATATTCAATACACGACTATAATTATTACACTGTACTACATTATCGATGATTATGGCAAAATATGTAATATTGCACAGTCATTCTATTGAAATATTAACTATGTTGTGGCAGCACTAGTTTCCAGTCCTGCGGTTATTTTTAGTCTAAATACTGATTTTGCTCATACGTACAATGCTTTAAAATTCTTTTTTTTTTCTCTGTCTACTCTATCATCAACATCAGGAGGTGAGTAAAACTGAAATATTGTGTGCTTGTTACGGTGTTTGATTGTTTCTTTTCTCCTTCTCTGTCTACTCTATCATCAACATCAGAGGGTGAGTAAAACTGAATTATTGTGTGCATGTTACTGTGTTTGATTATTTCTTTTCTCTGTCTACTCTATCATCAACATCAGATGGTGAGTAAAACTGAATTATTGTGTGCATGTTATGGTGTTTGATTATTTCTTTTCTCTGTCTACTCTATCGACAACTTCAGAAGGTAAGACTGAATTTTTGTGTGCATGTTACGATGTTTGATTATTTCTTTTCTACTTCGCTTTCTACTCTATCATCAACATCAGGAAGTGAGTAAGACAAAATTATTGTGTACATGCAAGAGTACATTACCTAAGAGTATGCAACCGTCAATATACCCCCTAGGACGGCGTTGGACATTTTCTACGTCACAAGTTTATACAGCAGAAAGCATTAGGGCTGCTATGCTAATGATATTCACAACACCTGTAATAATAATCATCACTCTGTGGTAATGCTATCATCACCGAGGTTGGCTTGGTTGTGTAAACTTGTGACGTAGAAAATGTCCAACTCCGTCCTAGGGGGTATATTGACGGTTGCATACTCTTAGGTAATGTACTCTTGGTACATGTTATGGTGGTATGTGATTATTTCTTTCCTTCTTCTCTGTCTACTCTATCAACAACTTCAGAAGGTGAGTAAAACTGAATTATTGTGTACATGTTACGGTGTTTGACTATTTCTTTTCTCCTTCTCTGTCTACTCTATCATCAACATCAGTGGGTGAGTAAAACTGACTTATTGTGTGCATGTTACAGTGTCTGATTATTTCTTTTGTCCTTCTCTGTCTACTCTATCATCAACTTCAGAACGTGAGTAAAACTGAATTATTGTGTGCATGTTACGGTGTTTGATTATTTCTTTTCTTTCTCCATCATTAACATCAGCGGGTGAGTAAAACTGAATTATTGTGTGCATGTTACGGTGTTTGATTATTTCTTTTCTCCTTCTCTGTTTACTCTATCATCAACATCAGCCGGTGAGTAAAACTGAATTATTGTGTGCATGTTACGGTGTTTGATTATTTCTTTTCTCCTTCTCCATCATTAACATCAGCGGGTGAGTAAAACTGAATTATTGTGTGCATGTTACGGTGTTTGATTATTTCTTTTCTCCTTCTCTGTCTACTCTATCATCAACATCAGGAGGTGAATAAAACTGAGTTATTGTGTGCATGTTACAGTGTTTGATTATTTCTTTTCTCCTTCTCTGTCTACTCTATTATCAACATCAGAATGTGAGTAAAACTGAATTATTGTGTGCATGTTACTGTGTTTAATTATTTCTTTTCTCCTTCTCTCTCAACTCCATCATCAACATCAGCCGGTGAGTAAAAATGAATTATTGTGTGCATGCTACTGTGTTTGATTATTTCTTTTCTCCTTCTCTCTCAACTCTATCATCAACATCAGCCGGTGAGTAAAAATGAATTATTGTGTGCATGTTACAGAGTTTGATTATTTCTTTTCTCCTTCTCTCTCAACTCTATCATCAACATCAGATGGTAAGTAAAACTGAATTATTGTGTGCATGTTACAGTGTTTGATTATTTATTTTCTCCTTCTCTGTTTTATCTATAATCAACATCAGTCGGTGAGTAAAATTGAATTATTGTGTGCATGTTACGATGTTTGATTATTTCTTTTCTCCTTCTCTGTCTACTCTATCATCAACATCAGCCGGTGAGTAAAATTGAATTATTGTGTGCATGTTACGGTGTTTGATTATTTCTTTTCTCCTTCTCTGTTTACTCTATCATCAACATCAGCTGGTGAGTAAAACTGAATTATTGTGTGCATATTACAGTGTTTGATTATTTATTTTCTCCTTCTCTGTCTACTCTATCATCAACATTAGGTGGTCAGTAAAAATGAATTTTGTGTGCATGTTACAGTGTTTGATTATTTCTTTTCTCCTTCTCTGTCAACGCTATCATCAACAGCAGGATGTGAGTAAAACTGAATTATTGTGTGCATATTACGGTGTTTGATTATTTCTTTTCTCCTTCTCCATCATTAACATCAGTGGGTAAGTAAAACTGAATTATTGTGTGCATGTTACGGTGTTTGATTATTTCTTTTCTCCTTCCCTCTCAACTCTATCATCAACATCAGCTGGTGAGTAAAAATGAATTTTTGTGTGCATGTTACGATGTTTGATTGTTTCTTTTCTCCTTCTCTCTCAACTCTATCATCAACATCAGAGAGTAAGTAAAACTGAATTATTGTGTGCATGTTACGGTGTTTGATTATTTCTTTTCTCCTTCTCTTTCTACTCTATCATCAACATCAGACGGTCAGTAAAACTGAATTATTGTGTGCATGTTACGGTGTTTAATTATTTCTTTTCTCCTTCTCTTTCTACTCTATCAACAACATCAGCCGGTGAGTAAAACTGAATTATTGAGTGCATGTTACGGTGTTTGATTATTTCTTTTCTCCTTCTCTCTCAACTCTATAATCAACATCAGGAGGTGAGTAAAACCGAATTATTGTGTACATGTTACAGTGTTTGAATATTTCTTTTCTCCTTCTCTGTCTACTCTATCATCAACATCAGGTGGTGAGTAAAACTGAATTATTGTGTGCTCGTTACAGTGTTTGATTATTTCTTTTCTCCTTCTCTGTCTATCTACCATCAACATCAGTATGTGAGTAAAACTGAATTATTGTGTGCATGTTTGACTTCACATTACAATTTTCCTTTCTCCTTCTCTACCATCAACATCATGCAGTGGGTAAGTTGAACTGAAATAGTCTGTAATTGTGTGCATGTAGTAATTTTTGTGAACACCTGCTTGAAATAACACTTTCTTCTTTCCTTGTTTATCTGTTACTATAGCCTAAAAAAGTGAGTTGTGTCATCTATAGTGAACTGTATTAATTAATTTATTTCCTGTTGTCTTAGCATGATATCAGACAGGTGAGTTTCATGTTGTGCTGTGCTCAGGGATCAAGTAACTAAACAACTATTTATTTCATTAGGAAAGTAAGAATTGTGTGTAGGTAAGTGATTGCTCATTTTGAAATGTTTTCAGTGTCTGAGGTGTATTCCCAAGCACTGAAGAGTGGAAGTGTGGAAGTATCATATGGTCGTATCATGTTGATCGGTTTGGGAGCAGCAGGAAAGACTAGTCTGATACATGGCTTGATGAATCAGCAGCTACCTGACAGAGCTAACTCAACTATTCTGGCTAATACTCGATCTGTCAAGTACTACTGGATAAAAACAGAGAAAGGTCGATATAGTCAGTGGACAGAACTTTCCACTGAAGATAAGACTCAAGAAGTTGCTCAAGCTGCAAAGAGTTCAAATGTTCACTACTTAGGAAGGTAATTTGACTGTTCAGCTATAGCATGCATTTCTTACTAGCTTTATAAGTTGGTTCTTTTGTTCTGTTGCGTTTTATAGAGATCAGTCCATGTCATGTCAGGAAATTGTTGACAAAAGTGATCAATCATTGGCACAGTACAGAGAGAATGTTGTTGAAAAAATGGTAGAATCTGAGTCTCATGCTACCAAAAATGAAGTGTTGCTGCACATCTGGGACTGTGGTGGTCAACCTGTGTTTCTCAGCGTTCTTCCTGCTTTTCTTAGCTCCAGAACAGTATTTCTACTTGTCTTTGATGCTTCTCTTGAGCTTGATGATCCTTGTAAAGTTATTGTCAATATTGATGGACATAGTCACACGAAAGAGACACTGGATATCTCTGCTTTGAGCCTCCTTCAGATGTGGATGGCTTCAATTCATGCTCGGTTTGGTGAAGGCGGTGAAGCATCTTGTCCTAGGATAATCTTAGTTGGAACTCATGCTGACCAGCTTAGACCAGATCAGTCTAAAAGGAAGTGCCTAGATAAGATTTTGTCAGTTGTCATGGAAAAGGATTACTCCAACATTCTTATGGGTGAGCTGGAAGGAATAATAGTTGACAATACTACTGCAGGAATGGGAGAGAGAGAAGATAAAGGAATCGGCCAGCTTCGAGAGACTATCCATGAATTTGTTCGAGACAATCTTTCTAAAGATACTCCAGTCAGTTGGGTTGAATTCCGCAATGTGTTGCAGCTCTATGTTGGAAAGCCAGTCGTGCAATTAGATGAGGTTTACAGATGTGCTGGGAAATGTTCTATTCCTAGAGAGGAGGTTCCCAGTGCTCTCAATTTCTATCATGAGCTTGGTGTGCTGTTGTTCTACCCTAATGTGCATGGCCTTGAGTCTGTGGTGATCCTAGAGCCCCAGTGGCTGGTTGATGTGTTTGGAACACTCTTTTGCAAGTGGAAGTATCAAGATAAGCACAGGAAGATGTGTGCATTGTTTAGTGACTATGGTGTTCTTACTAAGCCACTCTACAATGAAGTGCTTAGACCGCTCTTAAAGGGCACTAATGTCACTCCTGATGCAGTCTTGCAATTGTTAGAAAAATTTCAATTGGCTGTTCAAATCGAAATAATTGACTTGTTTGAAACAGACAACAAGCAATACTTTGTTCCTCTGATGTTGAAGCACAACAATGGTCTTGGTACAGTAGATGTGCAGTCTGCAGCTAATTCACCACGATCATTTGTCAAAAGCGCATCTCCTCTTCACATTGTATTTAGATCTGGCTATGTTCCTCCTGGCTTCTTTGTACGACTAGCAGCCTGTCTATCTAGTGAAAAAGGTGTCATAGTTGTCTTTCGTGCTGGCATCTGGTGTAATAAAATCACCATGCGTGTTAATGGGAGGGTGGACAAGTTGATTATCACCGAGTACACGGACACAGTGGAAATTCAATTTTTTCGTAAAGAAGAATCAGAAGAATCTTTTCGAATGTCGTGCAGAAATGTCTTCATGTTGTTGCAAAGGTCCTTTACTTCAATCTCCGAATGGTTGCCAGAAGCAAATCCTCAGCTTGCTTTCTGTTGCACTCAGTGCATTGATCCAGCTCAGATGGCTTCTTTCAGACGCCATCAAAATATATATTGTAAATTTAGTCAAGAGCAAACTGTGAGCGATTCTCTTCATTGTAAGCATAAAGATCACAGCTTCAAGCCTAGTCATAGTCAACGATATTGGCTCTGCCCTGTTGACAAGGATAGTAAACAAGTCTCTAAGGTATAGCTATAATACGACAATTTAATTAAGGAACACTGTTATTATTGTACTTCTCTAGGAGCTTCAAATTGCAGAGTCTCTCACTAGAGCCATGCATCTCACTAATAAAATAGCTCTTGCTAAAGAGCTGGAGATGATGCCAGCTACAGGTGTTGTACCAGATGACCTCATTGAACAGTTTTATAACAACGGTGGAGATACTGTTGAGCTGTCTCAGTCCCTCAGAGCAATTAAGCTGAAGACACTAGCTGACAAGTGAGATAAATCTGCTTGTTAATAAATTAATGTGTCGTTGATCCTGTGAATGAATGCTACATTATCTTGTGAATATCATGATTGTATAGGTTAATTTCAGGGGATATAAATCTCACAGTACCTGATGAGTCACAGTCAAAGGGTATGATTATTATAGTGAACAGATTGTTGTTGATCTTTCTTTAGTCTCTAGTCCCTCAGTTAATGATTATGTTAGAGCAGTAAGCAATGTTACTGATTGGCATCTACTTGGCTTACATCTGGATCTGACTATGAGCCAATTACGCAATATTGAATCCACTCACCGTACTGATGGTGTTGATAGAATGAAGGCTGAGATGCTCCACGTGTGGCAGAAATGTTATCCTGATGCATCTTGGAAAGAACTTATCATAGCTTTGAAGGATATGAACGAGAACAGCGTAGCTAATGAAATAGAAGAGAAATACTGTCCAGTCACAGGTGATCAAGCGATTTAGTAGCATTGAAATCATAATCCATGCATTACCATTAGCAGCAGCTACCTCTACTGTACCACCACCATCACATGCAGCTGCCTCTACTGTACCACCATCATCACATGCAGCTACCTCTACTGTACCACCACCATCACATGCAGCTACCTCTACTGTACCACCACCATCACATGCAGCTACCTCTACTGTACCACCACCATCACATGCAGCTACCTCTACTGTACCACCACCATCACATGCAGCTACCTCTACTGTACCACCACCATCACATGCAGCTGATGAATTGAGAGCTCGTGTTAGTTCAGGTAATATTTTTATTCATTAATATTAATTTTAACTGTGCTATAATGATAATAGAAGCAGTTACCAGTGCCAGTAGTGACAAGAGACAGTCAGTGAACAATGTAACAGAGAACACCAGTAGGTCCCATAATTGTGTTCCTTTTTATCAATAATTATGGGTGATTTTTCAGAACATGTGTAGAGAGATGAGTTTTCTACTAGCACCTGGATTCTAACAATAATAGTGCTGTTTGTTATCGTGTGTTGTATCGCTGAAATAGTATACTTTGCTATACATTAATAATAGTGCTGTTTGTTATCGTGTGTTGTATCGCTGAAATAGTATACTTGCACTGTACATTAATAATAGTGCCGTTTGCTTTCATGTATTGTATCACTGAATAATTATTAGTATACTTTGCTGTACTTTAATAATAGTGCCGATTGTTATCATTGTTGTATCACTGAAATAGTTTACTTTGCAGTACATTGTGGTGTCATTCTGTCACAACGATTTTCTCGTCGCTCGGTGAAAACTAAGCGCTGAAACAAGGAACACAGATAGAAATCGATACTTGCTCTGATTTGTATTTGAAGAATTTCAGTTATAGAGCTTATTGCATAAGTTACAGCGTAGACACACAAGCTGCATTCATTACGTTAGTGTTACAAATCTCTGAAATTGAGATTGCTAAGAAAAGTTTAAACAATAGGTTGTTAAGCTAGTTAGCTTCCTCTGTACGTTGAATAGCCGAAAGGACTAAGCAGTAATGGTATGTGATAGTGCTCTGAGGGCTCTTCCAGTGTGAACACAATCTGTGATGACAGAACATGAATTGAAGTGGTCAGGAGACTCTAAGATCACTTACGTCAACATAAGGATAGAACCCTTTGACTCTCTGTGCATTGAAGTACGTATTTGTATCAAACTGAACTCTGTATGTTCCAACACGTAGTATGTGTTCAGAGCTCAGGAGAGTTGAACAGCGTCCATCAAGATCAGTCACACTGTGTACAAACAGTAAAGATGAACAGTACTGGTGATCACCCAGACTCTAGCTCTACCCACTGCCCATTAGCTGATAGCTGAGCTATGCTGACAGGAATCTGTCCAGCTGGTCTGCCTCGAGCAGTATCCAACACATGAGTGGTAACTGGAGACGACCATGTGCTGTTACTGTTAGTTTTCTCCGCTTAAACTATTTCAGTTGCTGGAGCTACATGTAGCCAATTGAGCGTACGTTTAAGAAAATTAATATTAAAAGTAAGCTTAGGGCCACGTGCCATCGGCGCCCGGTGACTGAGATCTCCCCAAACCCTCAGACTCGCCCTCAGATCAGCCCTTAGTTGCACTGCCGCTTGTGCCGTGCCCCCTGCTACAGTGTCACTGTGGCAGGGGGCTGTGAAGAAAGGTGAGTAGTTCGAGTACGAACCGAGAAAGATGGCGACCAAGGAAAAGTCACTTTGGGTAAGTACATAAAATGGGAGGGGGCCTGCCCTACATGCATGTAATTGTATTTTCGGACGATTCCTAATTCTGGACACTATTTAGCATGCATGATGATTTGTCAGACATGCATTGATGTGGTTTCAGTGCTAATTATAATTTTTGTGCATTGCCTGACAATTGTCAGGCCAAGGCAAAGTTTGTCCGGACATCAACAAAAAGTGACCAGATAAGACATACAGCATGCACTTCAATAATGTACTGAGGTAGCCTCTAAGTCTTGGTGTTTACAAAGCTGTTACAAGCCAAACCACAGCAAGTAGCTGTCACTCTGAGTGAAAACTTTCCCCTTTTACCACTATCAAAGCTGACTATTGTGTTTGGTATGACCTGACAATTATGTCAGAACAAAGACTTATTTGACCTGTCATTGAAGCAATTTGACCAGACAAATGTCCGATGTCTGGACACAGGAGCACATGAACAGAAGGAGCGTGCAACTGTAAACCGCGCGTTAGTGCCAACAGTGTATAATTAGATTCACAGATGTGTGCTCAGAACTTCCATATTTGGAAGTTTTTGTGCTTCATTAAATATGCGTGACGTACGTTCTGTGCACGTGATACATAATAGATCTAAGTGCGGCAAGAGAGGATGGCGCGAACCCATCGACGTCTTAGTCAGGCCAGCTCCAAGAGAAAGCTGATCATGCTGTCTCCCCGGCGGATCCGTTTACAACAAGTGAAGAACTCGCCCGTGAGGAGCGCAATGAAAGCTGGGATGACCGTATTCAAGCTGAGCAACACCAGGCGCGCTCGCTGTCGTAAACTTACCAAGTAATGCGCGTTAAATAGATATGACGTACGTTCATACCTAGGTAAAGCGGAAGTACGTCATTAATTATTAAAGTGTTGGCACTGTACGTTGCACGCTCCTTCTGTTCATGTGCTCCTGCTGGACATTATAATTACCACTGCGGTTTAAGTTCTCTGTACCACCATAGATAATACAGTACACGGTGGATATGCAACGAGCCAGTATACTGCAATCTGGGGTGGGACAATCACTGCATTGGGTAACACGGACATTTACAAATATTTACAAGAAATGAATGGCAGCAGTAGTAGTGTGTGCTCAAGACAAAATATTCAGCTCCTTGATCCTTTTGTGCATACAAACGTATTTTGATGTAGCAGGGCATGGATTTTAGTATTCGCTGGTATATTCTTGGTATTATCAGTGTAGCCAATAATCTAACATAAAACCGTAACAACAAGCTTGTTCCCTGCTACTTGGGGCGTGTCTGCTGTTCTCTACGAAGCGTTGTGCTCCTATAGTATTTTGATGCACTACACAATAAGCTACCAAAAACATACAACAAACCAGCACTAAACGTCAGAATTTGCAGCCTGGCATTATAACAAGGCCATTTTATAGCAACAGTCTCTTCAACAGCAAATGAACACGTGTGCTATTTGATTTAGCTTCTACCCGCTTCTTGGAACCGTAGAAACAGCTTTACAACTTCGTGGAACTTGACCAGGAGCGATGGAGGGTGTCCCAGCACATCTCCGTGGATCCCTTTGTTTATCACACCGTTTTCATATCTACTGTGTACTGTATTATCTATTATACCACATGATAGCTATGATGTGTGCCTCAAACACTAACTATAGATGGTATAAGATGATCTGTTTCCAGTAGTGCTGCCACGATATAGAATTTGTAGGTCACATGTCATGAAGGATTATTTCACTATTATCTATTTGAACTTGACAAAAATGAAGTAAAAATCTTTATGTTGATTCGATCAGGATACTTTCAGTTTAAAAGCAGGTTAAAAGCTAATTCTCAACTACAGCGGTTTTATTACTTCTTGCAAGGAAGATTTGAGTGTGAAGTGTCACCTGGCAGTCACTAATGTGTCAAGTCACTGGTATTTATTCACAAAATGGAGCATGATCAAGGACTAAGGCAGCGTTCACACGGCTCGGCTTCAAAAGTAATCAGGTATTCGTTTTCATCCAAGGATGTACAGTGTTCACACGTATCAGTGTACACCGAAACTACTACTAGAGCCTGGGTACGAGGCTACAGCCATGCATGCATGCCTCCCAAGCGCATGCACGACACCAAGAGTTCATTACCAAGAGTTCATTAGGTAACGAACTCTTGACGACACTCATGTGCTAGTGACTCTAAGTATTCGGAATCCCTGTTCACACGGCGCCTGATATTGACTCCGATTTCAAGGTCTCCACTAAAGTCTCCGGATACAAACGTACCTGGATTCAGTATCCGTTTTCATTGGATGCTTTATCCTTGCAAGAAGTAATAAACGATGTAACTGCACTAATCAGCAAATAATGTTCAATAAACGACTGAAGTACATATCGATGATTATAGCATAATGTATAGTCATTCTATTGTCATATCAATTATGTTGTGGCAGCACTAGTTTTCAATCCTGCGGTTATGTATTTAGTCTAAATACTTATTGTACTCACACGTACGATGCTTTGACACTTTTCTCTTCTTTCTCTACTCTATCATCAACATCAGGATGTGAGTAAAACTGAAATATTTTATGCATGTTACCGTGTTTGATTATTTCTTTTCTCTGTCTACTCTATCATCAACATCAGATGGTGAGTAAAACTGAATTATTGTGTGCACGTTATGGTGTTTGATTATTTATTTTCTCCTTCTCTGTCTACTCTATCAACAACTTCAGAAGGTGAGTAAAACTGAAATATTGTGTGCATGTTACGGGGTTTGATTATTCTTTTCTATTTCGCTTTCTACTCTATCATCAACATCAGGAAGTGAGTAAGACAAAATTATTGTGTACATGTTACGGTGTTTAATTATTTCTTTTCTCCTTCTCTGTCTACTCTATCATCAACATCAGGAAGTGAGTAAGACAAAATTATTGTGTACATGTTACGGTGTTTAATTATTTCTTTTCTCCTTCTCTGTCTACTCTATCATCAACATCAGGGGGCGAGTAAAATTATTGTGTGCATGTTACAGTGTTTGATTATTTCTTTTCTCCTTCTCTGTCTACTCTATCATCAACATCAGGAAGTGAGTAAGACAAAATTATTGTGTACATGTTACGGTGTTTAATTATTTCTTTTCTCCTTCTCTGTCTACTCTATCATCAACATCAGGGGGCGAGTAAAATTATTGTGTGCATGTTACAGTGTTTGATTATTTCTTTTCTCCTTCTCTGTCTACTCTATCATCAACATCAGAAAGTGAGTAATGCTGAATTATTGTGTGCATGTTATGGTGTTTGATTATTTCTTTTCTCCTTCTCTGTCTACTCTATCATCACCATCAGAGAGTGAGTAATGCTGAATTATTGTGTGCATGTTACAGTGTTTTATTATTTCTTTTCTCCTTCTTTGTCTACTCTATCATCAACATCAGGAGGTGAGTAAATAGTAGTTATATACCGATCAGGAGGTGTTTAAGCGATTTAAAGCCCGCGGGCGTAGCCCAAGAGCTTTAAATGCTTAAACACCGACTGTGAGGTATATAACTACTTTAAACCATAGTGCGCTGCTTGCCTAACGTCTAGCTGGCTACCTCGCGTCGCAGGAAGACCGCAGGGCAGCCCGAGCGCCATTTGTTTGTGGATTCTCGAATGCGGCGGCCATCTTGAAACGCTTGCGGGCTGTACACGATTTATAGCCCTCATTAACGGTCGTTACATCAAAGAGAATTATTCATACTATGGTTTAAAACTGAATTATTGTGTGCATGTTACAGTGTTTGATTATTTCTTTTCTCCTTCTCTGTCTACTCTATCATCAACATCAGGTGGTGAGTAAAACTGAATCATTGTGTGCGTGTTACAGTGTTTGATTATTTCTTTTCTCTTTCTACTCTATCATCAACATCAGCCGGTGAGTAAAACTGAATTATTGAGAGCATGTTACGGTGTTTGATTATTTCTTTTCTCCTTCTCTGTCTACTCTATCATCAACATCAGCCGGTGAGTAAAACTGATTATACTGAGAGAATGTTACTGTGTTTGATTACTTCTTTTCTCCTTCTCTGTCTACTCTATCATCAACATCAGCCGGTGAGTAAATCTGGATTATTGTGTGCATGTTACGGTGTTTGATTATTTCTTTTCTCCTTCTCTGTCTACTCTATCATCAACATCAGACGGTGAGTAAAACTGAATTGTTGTGTGCATGTTATGGTATTTAATTATTTCTTTTCTCCTCTTTCTACTCTATCATCAACATCAGCGGGTGAGTAAAACTGATTATT
The DNA here is from genome assembly GCA_964017065.1 of Haliclona indistincta. Classification (NCBI taxonomy): domain Eukaryota; kingdom Metazoa; phylum Porifera; class Demospongiae; order Haplosclerida; family Chalinidae; genus Haliclona; species Haliclona indistincta. The sequence continues at coordinate 6,610,326 of OZ024792.1, forward strand.
GTGTGAATGTTACGGTGTTTGATTATTTCTTTTCTCCTTCTTTGTCTACTCTATCATCAACATCAGGGGGTGAGTAAAACTGAATTATTGTGTGCATGTTACAGTGTTTGATTATTTCTTTTCTCTTTCTACTCTATCATCAACATCAGCCGGTGAGTAAAAATGATTATTGAGAGCATGTTACGGTGTTTGATTATATCTTTTCTCCTTCTCTGTCTACTCTATCATCAACATCAGTATGTGAGTAAAACTGAATTATTGTGTGCATGTAATGGTATTTAGTTATTTCTTTTCTCCTTCTCTGTCTACTCTATCATCAACATCAGTTGGTGAGTAAAACTGAATTATTGTGTGCATGTTATGGTATTTAGTTATTTCTTTTCTCCTTCTCTGTCTACTCTATCATCAACATCAGGTGGTGAGTAAAACTGAATTATTGTGTGCATGTTACAATGTTTGATTATTTCTTTTCTCCTTCTCTGTCTACTCTTGCTATCATCAACATCAGAAAGTGAGTAATGCTGAATTATTCAGTCGAATCGCAACCGTACTTTCTATTTGCAAGCGGAAGAGGCGTGGTCGACTTTTTGGCAAGCTTTTTTCCTCGTCGAGTAGCCTGGTTGTTGGTAGATATTCTGAGACCAGGGAGTCCTATTTGCCGTTAAAACATCGATAACCCCCCTTGTGATTAATATGCGAATCTTTTTATCGAGTTTTGGATGCGCGTTTGCTACTGCTCAGAGAGCTGTGGAAGGATAAGTCCGAGGAAGCCATCGTCGCCATCTTGGCTGTGTCACACAAAAGTGTTTCCAACGTTGCTACGGTAAGCAGAACAGTAGTTTTCAAGTATTCTGTGTGTCAAGCTATGTTTTTAACACATGTTTGACTAGACTATACTGTGATTGCAGTTTTAATACGGAAGTGTACCTACGAGAAAGGAGACTAACTGGAATTATCAAGTGAGTCAAGTGTACATTATACTATTGAAATTGTTGCTCTAGCGTGTATATTTCCCAAAACTTGTAATGCAATGTTGTAGCTAAGGGCTTATTTGTAAAATAATGGGCTCTTCTGTGCCTTGGCTTAGTAAAGTAGATATATACTAGAGATGGGTTAGGTGAAAGTGCACTCCTGTTTTAGGTTTTACACCACAAGAGGCACATGGAGTCGGTTGTTTAGTTTGTTATAAATCTCATAGTAGTACTTTTGACCAAGAAGATGAGGCTTTTCTGGCAGTTGTTCTACATGCAAGTATTCTCTAAGTACTTGTTCATTAAATGATGCTCGTGTTAGTGTACCCGAAGCTCTGCAAAGTTTGTGCATGCAGTGGTATTGCATGTCTTGCGATAGCATGTGTGTGTCCTGTGATAGCATGTCTGTGTCCTGTGATTGTGTGTCTTGCGATAGCATGTGTGAATACGCATCTTGAGATAGCATGCCTGTGTCTAGTAATCGTGTGTCTTGTAATAGCGTGTCTTACGATAGAGTGTGTGGCTCTGTTTCTTGTGATAGCATGCCGTGTACACAGTGACTTATCTTTTCCCATTTTGGCTTGTGTGAATGATTGTGACAGTACCTTTTGCCTTCCAGTTTATCCTTCTTACATGTTACAGCGGTTTCACTACTTCTTGCAATCTAAACGCGTCAACCGTAGAGCGTAAACCGTGGTCAGTCTGAATCACGCAATGTAATAAACCTTCCAAATAAGGCAAGGATCACGCTTTGCGCTTTTGTGGCTGTTGCAAGGAGTAATAAAACCGCTGTACACTATTGTGTGGTGGTAGTGTGTCCAGGTGTGCAAGTGCATAATCTTTTTCTTTCTCACTCCAGCGCTCAAAGCGGATCATATATCCTCCAGCTCTTCCACAGAGGAAGCATTCCTTTTTTGCTGATGGCTCCATTGCTATGATAACATCAATTATACGCATCAATTTTGTATTACATTTGTGAAGTAATTTTAGAATTGTTAGAATCTCAGAACAGTAACTTTTAAAACATCACTTTGTAGCTACAAGTGTACTCTATCACCTAGTGCTTGTAGATAGTGTGTACCTGCTTTAATACAGAAGTGTACCTAAGCTAAGTAGGTGCAATCAAAATACTGACCTTCTTTGTATTCCTAAGTGAACTGCGTCTTCCAGCTGTTTTTGCTTTACGTTATTTGCATGCGAAGTACTTACACCTTTGTTCTACATGCTTGTAAAGTTAGGTTGGTCTAGCATCAATCATGTAAGTGTGGCGAGCGTTTTAGTCGAGCGTCCTGTTTGCGCAAAAACGCCATTACTCGCGTGCGTGGGCGTACCCGTTGCAAATAAAATCCCAATGCCATAATACAATAATTGTACGGTTGCGATTCGACTGTATTATGTGAATGTTACAATGTTTGATTGTTTCGTTTCTCCTTCTCTGTCTACTCTATCATCAACATCAGAGAGTGAGTAATGCTGAATTATTGTGTGCATGTTACAGTGTTTGATTATTTCTTTTCTCCTTCTTTGTCTACTCTATCATCAACATCAGAGGGTGAGTAAAACTGAATTATTGTGTGCATGTTACAGCGTTTGATTATTTCTTTTCTCCTTCTCTGTCTACTCTATCATCAACATCAGAAAGTGAGTAATGCTGAATTATTATGTGAATGTTACAATGTTTGATTATTTCGTTTCTCCTTCTCTGTCTACTCTATCATCAACATCAGACGGTGAGTAAAACTGAATTATTGTGTACATGTTACGGTGTTTGATTATTTCTTTTCTCCTTCTCTGATTGCGAGAAAGAAGGAAAAGTCATTTTGGGTAAGTACATAAAATGGGAGGGGCCCTGCCCTTATGTATTTGTAATTTCGGACGATTCCTAATTCCGGACACTATTAATGCGTGATGATTTGTCAGACACGCATTGATGTGATTAAATTTCACACAGCTAGTCTATAGCCAGTACCACCTAGATAATACAGTACACGGTGGATACGCAACAAGCCCGTATACTGCAATCCGTGGTGGGACAATCACTGCATCGGGTAACACGGGCGTTTCCAAACATTTACAAGAAAGAATGGCAGCAGTAGTAGTGTGTGCTATAGACAAATTTTCAGATCCTTGGTCGTTTTGTGCGTACAAACTTATTTTGATGCAGTAGAGCAAGGATGTTAGTATTCGCTTGTATTGCTTATGAATTCCTGGTATTATCAGTCTTTCCAATAATATAACATAAAAAAACGTAACAACAAGCTTGTTCCCTGCTACTTGGCTGTTCTATCTCTACGAAACGTAGTGCTCCAATAGTATTTGATGCACTGCTCTACACAATAAGCTACCGAAAAACGTTTTTATACAGCAAACCAGCACTAAACGTCAGAATTTGTAGCCTAGCATTATAACAAGGCCATTTTATAGCAACAGTCTCTTCAACAGCAAATGAACACATGTGCTATTTGATTCAGCTTCTTGGAACCGTAGAAACAGCTTTACAACTTCATGCAGCTCGACCAGGAGCTATGCAGTGAGTGTCCCAGCACATCTCTGTGGATCCACTCGTTTATCACACCGTTTTCATATCTACTGTGTACTGTATTATCTATTATACCACATGATAGCTATGATGTGTGCCTCAAACATGCTAACTATAGATGGTATAAGATGATCTGTTTCCAGTAGTGCTGCCACGATATAGAATTTGTAGATCACATGTCATGAAGGATTATTTCACTGTTATGAAGTAAATATCTTTATGTTGATTCGATCAGGATACTTTCAGTTTAAAAGCTAATTCTCAACTATAGCGGTTTTATTACTCCTTACAAATAGACTTGAGTGTAAAGTGTCACCTTGCAGTCACTAATCACTTTATCCTTGCAAGAAGTAAAAAACTGCTGTAACTGCATTAATCAATATTCAATACACGACTATAATTATTACACTGAAGTACATATTGATGATTATAGCAAAATGTATAATAATTTATTGCACAGTCATTCTATTGACATGGCAGCACTAGTTTCCAGTCCTGCGGTTATTTTTAGTCTAAATACTGATTGTACCCACACGTACGATGCTTTGAAAATTTTCTCTTTTTCTCTGTCCACTCTATCATCAACATCAGGAGGTGAATAAAACTGAAATAGTGTGTGCATGTTACAGTGTTTGATTGTTTCTTTTCTCCTTCTCTGTCTACTCTATCAACAACATCAGAGGGTGAGTAAAACTGAATTGTTGTATGCATGTTACGGTGTTTGATTATTTCTTTTCTCCTTCTCTGTCTACTCTGTCATCAACATCAGATGGTGAGTAAGACTGAATTATTGTGTGCATGTTATGGTGTTTGATTATTTCTTTTCTCCTTCTCTGTCTACTCTGTCAACAACTTCAGAAGGTGAGTAAAACTGAATTATTGTGTGCATGTTACGATGTTTGATTATTTCTTTTCTACTTCGCTTTCTACTCTATCATCAACATCAGGAAGTGAGTAAGACAAAATTATTGTTTACATGTTATGGTGGTATGTGATTTCTTTCCTCCTTCTCTGTCAACTCCATCAACAACTTCAGAAGGTGAGTAAAACTGAATTATTGTGTACATGTTACGGTGTTTGATTATTTCTTTTCTCCTTCTCTCTCTACTCTATCATCAACATCAGTGGGTGAGTAAAACTGACTTATTGTGTGCATGTTACAGTGTCTGATTATTTCTTTTGTCCTTCTCTGTCTACTCTATCATCAACTTCAGAATGTGAGTAAAACTGAATTATTGTGTGCATTTTACGGTGTTTGATTATTTCTTTTCTCCTTCTCCATCATTAACATCAGGGGGTGAGTAAAACTGAATTATTGTGTGCATGTTACGGTGTTTGATTATTTCTTTTCTCCTTCTCTGTCTACTCTATCATCAACTTCAGAATGTGAGTAAAACTGAATTTTTGTGTGCATGTTACGGTGTTTGATTATTTCTTTTCCCCTTCTCCATCATTAACATCAGCGGGTGAGTAAAACTGAATTATTGTGTGCATGTTACGGTGTTTGATTATTTCTTTTCTCCTTCTCTGTTTACTCTATCATCAACATCAGCCGGTGAGAAAACTGAATTATTGTGTGCATGTTACGGTGTTTGATTATTTCTTTTCTCCTTCTTTGTTTACTCTATCATCAACATCAGGAGGTGAATAAAACTGAATTATTGTGTGCATGTTACGGTGTTTGATTATTTCTTTTCTCCTTCTCTGTTTACTCTATCATCAACATCAGCCGGTGAGAAAACTGAATTATTGTGTGCATGTTACTGTGTTTGATTATTTCTTTTCTCCTCTGTCTACTCTATCATCAACATCAGCCGGTGAGTAAAACTGAATTATTGTGTGCATGTTACGGTGTTTGATTATTTATTTTCTCCTTCTCTGTTTACTCTATCATCAACATCAGCCGGTGAGTAAAACTGAATTATTGTGTGCATGTTACGGTGTTTATTTCTTTTCTCCTTCTCTGTCTACTCTATCATCAACTTCAGAATGTGAGTAAAACTGAATTTTTGTGTGCATGTTACGGTGTTTGATTATTTCTTTTCCCCTTCTCCATCATTAACATTAGCGGGTGAGTAAAACTGAATTATTGTGTGCATGTTACGGTGTTTGATTATTTCTTTTCTCCTTCTCTGTTTACTCTATCATCAACATCAGCCGGTGAGAAAACTGAATTATTGTGTGCATGTTACGGTGTTTGATTATTTCTTTTCGCCTTCTTTGTTTACTCTATCATCAACATCAGGAGGTGAGTAAAACTGAATTATTGTGTGCATGTTTTACTTTACATTACAATTTTTTTGTTCTCCTTCTCTATCATCAACATCATGCAGTTGGTAAGTTCAACTGTATTAGTCTATAATTATTTGCATGGATTAAGTCTATCAACATCTGCTTGGAATAACATTTTCCTATTTCTTTGTTTATCTGTTACTATAGTCCAAAGAGGTGAGTTGTGTCATCTATAGTGAACTATAAAACTGCTTGTGAATTGATTTATTTTTCTTTTGTCTTAGCATGATATCAGACAGGTGAGTTTCATGTTGTGCTGTGCTCAAGGATCAAGTAACTGAATAACTATTTATTTTATTAGGAAAGTAAGAATTGTGTGTAGGTAAATGATTGCTCATTTTGAAATGTTTTGAGTGTCTGAGGTGTATTCCCAAGCACTGAAGAGAGGAAGTGTGAAGGTATCATATGGTCGTATCATGTTGATCGGTTTGGGAGCAGCAGGAAAGACTAGTCTGATACATGGCTTGATGAATCAGCAGCTACCTGACAGAGCTAACTCAACTATTCTGGCTAGTACTCGATCTGTCAAGTACTACTGGATAAAAACAGAGAAGGGTCGATATAGTCACTGGACAGAACTTTCCAATGATGATAAGACTCAAGAAGTTGCTCAAGCTGCAAAGAGTTCAAATGTTCACCACTTAGGAAGGTAATTTGACTGTTCAGCTATAGCATGCATTTCTTACTAGCAGTATAAGTTGGTTCTTTGTTCTGTTGTACGTTTCATAGAGGTCAGTCCATGTCATGTCGGGAAAGTGTTGACAAAAGTGATCAATCATTGGCACAGTACAGAGAGAATGTTGTTGAAAAAATGGTAGAATCTAAGCCTCATGCTTCCAAAAGTGAGGTGTTGCTGCACATCTGGGATTGTGGTGGTCAACCTGTGTTTCTCAGCGTTCTTCCTGCTTTTCTTAGCTCTAGAACAGTATTTCTACTTGTCTTTGATGCTTCTCTTGAGCTTGATGATCCTTGTAAAGTTATTGTCAATATTGATGGACATAGTCACATGAAAGAGACACTGGATATCTCTGCTTTGAGCCTCCTTCAGATGTGGATGGCTTCAATTCATGCTCGGTTTGGTGAAGGTGGTGAAGCATCTTGTCCTAGGATAATCTTAGTTGGCACTCATGCTGACCAGCTTAGACCAGATCAGTCTAAAAGGAAGTGCCTAGATAAGATTTTGTCAGTTATCAAGGAAAAGGATTACTCCAACATTCTAATGGATGAGCTGGAAGGAATAATAGTTGACAATACTACTGCAGGAATGGGAGAGAGAGAAGATAAAGGAATCGGCCAGCTTCGAGAGACTATCCACGAATTTGTTCGAGACAATCTTTCTAAAGATACTCCAGTCAGTTGGGTTGAATTCCGCAATGTGTTGCAGCTCTATGTTAGAAAGCCAGTCGTGCAATTGGATGAAGTTTACAGATGTGCTGGGAAATGTTCTATTCCTAGAGAGGAGGTTCCAAGTGCTCTTAATTTCTATCATGAGCTTGGTGTGCTGTTGTTCTATCCTAATGTGCATGGCCTTGAGTCTGTGGTGATCCTAGAGCCCCAGTGGCTGGTTGATGTGTTTGGAACACTCTTTTGCAAGTGGAAATATCAAGATAAGCACAGGAAGATGTGTGCATTGTTTAGTGACTATGGTGTTCTTACTGAGCCACTCTACAATGAAGTGCTTAGACCGCTCTTAAAGGGCACTAATGTCACTCCTGATGCTGTCTTGAAATTGTTAGAAAATTTTCAATTGGCTGTTCAAATCGAAATAATTGACTTGTTTGAAACTGTCAGCAAGCAGTACTTTGTTCCTCTGATGTTGAAGCACAACAATGGTCTTGGTACAGCAGATGTGCAGTCCGTAGCTAATTCACCACAATCATTTGTCAAAAGAGCATCTCCTCTTCACATTGTATTTAGATCTGGCTACGTTCCTCCTGGCTTCTTTGTACGACTAGCAACCTGTCTATCTAGTGAAAAAGGTGTCATAGTTGTCTTTCGTGTCGGCATCTGGTGTAATAAAATCACCATGCGTGTTAATGGGAGGGTGGACAGGTTGATTATCACTGAGTACACGGACACAGTGGAAATCCAATTTTTTCGTAAAGAAGAATCAGAAGAATCTTTTCGAATGTCGTGCAGAAATGTCTTCATGTTGTTGCAAAGGTCCTTTACTTCAATCTCCGAATGGTTGCCAGAAGCAAATCCTCAGCTTGCTTTCTGTTGCACTCAGTGCATTGATCCAGCTCAGATGGCTTCTTTCAGACACCATCAAGATATATATTGTAAATTTAGTCAAGAGCAAACTGTGAGCGATTCTCTTCATTGCAAGCATAATGATCACAGCTTCAAGCCTACTCATAGTCAACGATATTGGCTCTGCCCTGTTGACAAGGATAGTAAACAAGTCTCTAAGGTATAGCTATAATACGACAATTTAATTAAGGAACACTGTTATTATTGTACTTCTCTAGGACGAAAATCAGCTTCAAATTGCAGAGTCTCTCACTAGAGCCATGCATCTCACTAATAAAATAGCACTTGCTAAAGAGCTGGAGATGATGCCAGCTACAGGTGTTGTACCAGATGACCTCATTGAACAGTTTTATAACAACGGTGGAGATACTGTTGAGCTGGCTCAGTCCCTCAGAGCAATCAAGCTGAAGACACTAGCTGACAAGTGAGATAAATCTGCTTGTTAATGTGTCATTATTAGTCCTGTGAATGAATGCTACATTATCTTGTTAATATCATGACAAGCAAATGTTTTGTACAGGTTAATTTCAGGAGATATAAATTTCACAGTACCTGATGAGTCACAGTCAAAGGGTATGATTATTATAGTGAACAGATTGTTGTTGATCTTTCTTTAGCCTCTAGTCCCTCATTTAATGATTATGTTAGAGCAGTAAGCAATGTTACTGATTGGCATCTACTTGGCTTACATCTGGATCTGACTATGAGCCAATTACGCAAGATTGAATCCACTCACCGTACTGATGGTGTTGATAGAATGAAGGCTGAGATGCTCCACGTGTGGCAGAAATGTTATCCTGATGCATCTTGGAAAGAGCTTATCATAGCTTTGAAGGATATGAACGAGAACAGCGTAGCTAATAAAATAGAAGAGAAATACTGTCCAGTCACAGGTGATCAAGTGATTTAGTAGCATTGATATCATAATCCATGCATTACCATTAGCAGCAGCTGCCTATACTGTATCACCACCATCACATGCAGCTACCTCTACTGTACCACCACCATCACATGCAGGTACCTCTACTGTACCACCACCATCACATGCAGCTACCTCTACTGTACCACCACCATCACATGCAGGTACCTCTACTGTACCACCACCATCACATGCAGGTACCTCTACTGTACCACCACCATCACATGCAGCTACCTCTACTGTACCACCACCATCACATGCAGCTACCTCTACTGTACCACCACCATCACATGCAGCTACCTATACTGTACCACCACCATCACATGCAGCTACCTCTACTGTACCACCACCATCACATGCAGCTGCCTCTACTGTACCACCACCACCACATGCAGCTACCTATACTGTACCACCACCACCACATGCAGCTACCTCTACTGTACCACCACCATCACATGCAGCTACCTCTACTGTACCACCACCATCACATGCAGGTACCTCTACTGTACCACCACCATCACATGCAGCTACCTCTACTGTACCACCACCATCACATGCAGCTACCTCTACTGTACCACCACCATCACATGCAGGTACCTCTACTGTACCACCACCATCACATGCAGCTACCTCTACTGTACCACCACCATCACATGCAGCTACCTCTACTGTACCACCACCATCACATGCAGGTACCTCTACTGTACCACCACCATCACATGCAGCTACCTCTACTGTACCACCACCATCACATGCAGGTACCTCTACTGTACCACCACCATCACATGCAGCTACCTCTACTGTACCACCACCATCACATGCAGCTACCTCTACTGTACCACCACCATCACATGCAGCTACCTCTACTGTACCACATGCAGCTGATGAATTGAGAGCTCGTCATGTTAGTTCAGGTAATATTAATTTTATATTCATTAATATTAATTTAACTGTGCTATAATGATAACAGAAGCAGTTACCAGTGCCAGCAGTGACAAGAGACAGTCAGTGAACAATGTAACAGAGAACACCAGTAAGTCCCATAATTGTGTTCCTTTTTATCAATAATTTTGGCTGATTTTTCAGAACATGTGCAGAGAGATGAGTTTTCTACTAGCACCTGGGTTCTAGCAATAATAGTACTGTTTGTTATCATGTGTTGTATCACTGAAATAGTATACTTTGCTGTACATTAATAATAGTGCTGTTTGTTATCATGTGTTGTATCACTGTAATAGTATACTCTGCTGTACATTAATAATAGTGCTGTTTGTTATCATGTGTTGTATCACTGTAATAGTATACTTTGCTGTACATTAATAATAGTGCTGTTTGTTATCATGTGTTGTATCACTGTAATAGTATACTTTGCGCTGTACATTGTGGTGTCATTCTGTCACAACGATTTCTCGTCACTCGGTGAAATCTAAGCGCTGAAACAAGGAACACAGATAGAAATCGATACTTGCTCTGATTTGTATTTGAAGAATTTCGGTTATAGAGCTTATTGTATAAGTTACAGCGTAGACACACAGCTGCGTTCATTACATTAGTGTTACAAATCTTTGAAAATTGGGATTGCTAAGAAAAGTTTAAACAATAGGTTGTTAAACTAGTTAGCTTTCTCTGTACGTTGAATAGCCGAAAGGACTAAGCAGTAATGGTATGTGATAGTGCTCTGAGGGCTCTTCCAGTGTGAACACAATCTGTGATGACGGAGCATGAATTGAAGTGGTCAGGAGACTCTAGGATCACTTACGTCAACGTAAGGATAGAACCCTTTGACTCTCTGTTCATTGAAGTACGTATTTGTATCAAAGTGAACTCTGTATGTTCCAACACGTAGTATATGTTCAGAGCTCAGGAGAGTTGAACAGTGTCCATCAAGATCAGTCACACTGTGTACAAACAGTAAAGATGAACAGTACTGATGATGATATTACTACTCACCCAGACCCTAGCTCTACCCACTGCCCATCAGCTGATAGCTGAGCTATGCTGACAGGAATCTGTCCAGCTGGTCTGCCTCGAGCAGTATCTAACACATGAGTGGTAAATGGAGACCTCTTCACACGTGGAGTACCACACGATGGAGTAGCTGTTGGAAAGAACGAGAGAGAAAAGAGTGATATTGTCATAGCAGCTAGCTAGAGCATTGAAAATCAAAATGTGAATCAAATAGGCATCTAAAATTGCTCAAACACACTTTCAGACGGTAGTAGATGGTTTTAACACATGCAGCTGTAGAATGCAGTGTTTCCTGCCAGTACAGTTGTGTCTTACAGCAGTACCTGATGGAGTGAGTGATGATGGTGTATTTGTTGATGATGGTGTAACTGACGGTACTGTATTAGCTACTATGGGTATAGCCCCAGCATGAAAAACTCAGCATCACACCACAGCAGGAAACAGTGACAAATTCTAACTAGGTCTCAGACTCTCAGTTACAAAAATAGAGCTCTAATGAACACATACTCGTGACGGACACAAATGCATGACCCTTGTGCATACTGCGCACGGGTACCCAGTCAATGTTTTCAGCTATATTCTACTAACCTCTGAGAGACAGCTCAACTGGATAGTGGTCACTGACTGCTTGTGTCTAGAGGGAGAGGATTACTATATCTGTGGTGATGATGCTGTACTGACCTGTTCTAGTGTCAGGTTGAGCTCAGTATCGTACCTGACCACTCTGGCACTACCTGGCACCACGTACTGATTGAACCCAACATGAGTTATGATTCTGAAGAGAGAGAGAGAGAGAGAAGAGAGAGAGAGAGAGAGAGAGAGAGAGAGAGAGAGAGAGAGAGAGCAACTATCATAGCACAGATTGAGGACTAAAAGTTTGAATTATAAACCAAATCAATTTGTTCAAGTAAAAGGTGACATAAACCCTAAACCCAAAACTAAGGGACAAAAAATTGGTAAAAACAGGCTTGTACTAGATATTTTAATTTGTAAAATTTATCAAGAAATACAACTGCAAAAACCAGAACTATTAATTTAGCAGTTACTGGCTATGTGTCTCTTACCTGTCATAAGCACAGTGTGTATTAGTGTTGGTAGTAGTATCAATATCACTGCTAATCCACCATGTGAAGTTAGTGTTATTGAACAATGTTAGTGTGTTGAATACACTCTTAGACACATAGGTACAGTCAGCATTAAGATCACCCATGATAATACCATCCAACGTGTTGAAGTGATCAGATACTGAATCAAATACAGTCACTAGGTCATTGATCTCACTGACAGCATCAGAGGGACGAGTGTGAGAGGCAATGATGAAGAATTGAGGAAGATCTGTAAGTGAGTGTGAGAGAGAGTTGTTTGTGGAACTAAGGCATCATGACTGTTGCAATATTTTCAAAATTCAAAATCAAACCACAAAAAAATTTGTTGTTGCAACATGTCAATAAGTTTCCTTAATATTGTTTTACACAATCTATAGGTAGATTGCAAACTCTGATGGTGATAAATTTGATTCCTGATTAGGCTAAAAAAATAATCATGTTTATTTTGATGATCTATGACTATGAATGCTGTATTAGATGGTCCAGCATTGGAAGCAAGTATTGTCTGACAGCTAGCTACGTTAAGTTATAGATAAACTACACCTACCGCGGTTTACAGGATGGATATACACGAGGCAGTTAATTGACTAGGCATCTAATCAATTAACCGTGCCTCATGTATATCTGATAACCCAATGTACAGGTACAGGTCTATACTACAATGCATTTGAGTCTACGCATGCACATTTTGTGCCTCGTGCACAGCAAACTCAATGGATAGCTAGCTAGGGTCATGTGAAGAGAACGGACCACATTCCCTTCTTAAGAACGTGGTCGTCTTGATCCTTGATCGTCATCTAATAACTTTCCAAGGTTGTGTGTATGGGATTCAGATGACTGGCGGTTCTTTTGATCACACCCACGCATTGTAGTATAAAGAGTGTAGTAGCACAGTATCTGATAACACACACACCCACCTTCACATTCCTGTAGTAGACACCTCATCAGTACAGCATATGGTGGACGCTCATGCTGATCTCTAGTATCAGGATAAAGGAATGTGTTGATCACCTCGATAGAGCTGTACCTAAAACACAAGAGAGAGTGAGTGAGTGAGTTAGTGAGTGAGTGAGTGAGTGAGTGAGTGAGTGAGTGAGTGAGTGAGTGAGTGAGTGAGTGAGTGAGTGAGTGAGTGAGTGAGTGAGTGAGTGAGTGAGTGAGTGAGTGAGTGAGTGAGTGAGTGAGTGAGTGAGTGAGTGAGTGAGTGAGTGAGTGAGTGAGTGAGTGAGTGAGTGAGTGAGTGAGTGAGTGAGTGAGTGAGTGAGTGAGTGAGTGAGTGAGTGAGTGAGTGAGTGAGTGAGTGAGTGAGTGAGTGAGTGAGTGAGTGAGTGAGTGAGTGAGTGAGTGAGTGAGTGAGTGAGTGAGTGAGTGAGTGAGTGAGTGAGTGAGTGAGTGAGTGAGTGAGTGAGTGAGTGATACATATCATACATGTTGATCACAACAAACCTGTATATGAAGGCATACTGCTCCTTCTGGTTGGAGCGTCCAACACGATCACTCACATTATACTGATATACTATCCCATCAACTGCTGTAGCACTAATAGAACAATAGACTCACTCACACACAATGTATTTAGACAAGTAATAAAAACATTTTAACCAAAATGCAAGAGATTTAGGGTTGGTACATTTTTCGAAAAAGTAAGGAAACAAGATTTTGAGGATTGTAACAATAGCAGTATAATGTTACCTCCCTATTAAATTAACCACAACTATCGAAAGCAGTTAATTTAGGGAGGTAGCATTATGCTGCTATTGTTACAATCCTCAAAATCTTGTTTCCTTACTTTTTCGAAAAATGTACCAACCCTAAATCTCTTGCATTTTGGTTAAAATGTTTTTATTACTTGTTTGTTTTCTTTTTATTTATTAATGACTTAGTTGGCACTTATTATGCCTCGGTGGGCGGAGCCACGGGGCATACAGTAGTCGTGTTGTGTGTCTGTCTGTCACTCCGTCTGTTACTTCAGTATCTTAGCGTACGCTGAAAGTTAAGCTTTGGAACTGGCAATGCAAGTAGAACATGATATTATCTCGCTTTTGAACATGTGAAAGTTGTATACGAAGCTTCGTTCTTGAGTTATGGCGTGATTTGCTTACTTTGTTTGCCGTTGCTGGCGATCTGGACTTCTCGAAAGGCAAAGCTGTCCACAGTTGACTGCCTAGAAGCTGATAGGTTAGAATTTTACTACAGGATAGCAGCGCAGATCCAGAGAAGTCGTGTAAGCAAGCTATGGAAGCTATCTAGCTCGTGGTATGCGTGCGCTGTGCATGCTAAACACTGTAGACACGCCCAGTTGAATTGTGGTTAGCACTGATTGGCTTCTGACTAAAGCATTGTGACTGCTGTACAGAAATCCTGTATACATGCATCTGTAGTTGCTGTGTTTGTGGAATGGTGGATAGTTGCGTTTGTTGATATTTGTAGCAGTATTCTCACAAGAATGAGTGCAGTAGTCTTGTTGCAGTATACTTTAACTTGTTTCTACTGCAGCTTACACTTTCATGATACTGTTTTGATCCTTCTGTGAATCTAATGCATGCATATATACGTGCTGTCATAATTATGCATCTGCTAATTGAATGCCATACATGCTACATGTACTGCACCGAGGCATCTGCACCTTTGGTGCTTCATGTTAATACAGTGTTACTGTAAAGAGAACAGTACTACACTTGCATTCGGCTCTGCACTACATGCAACACAGACCATACAACATTAGCTTAGCTTAAGCTAGCTTTCTCACCAAGCCTGACAGGCAAATCAGTGAAGATTTGCTCGTTGTCTGCAGTGAACACTGCTAGTAAAAGCAGCACTCGCGTTCCAAGCCATTTGTATTAAGGTGCGCTTGTATTAGAATTATTACATACACGGGCGTGCGCGAGTAGGCGTAACCTAGTAACGGAGTTCAAGCAGAAGCATGGAATGGAGTCTGTTATGGACCAAAAATCGCTGTTTTTCTGGAATTACTCGCTTCTCCCAATGTTTTAGGCCTAAATAGATGTCAGGTGCACTAATGGTCATAGGTAGCGTTGCTTCTGTGTACGTTTAGTTGCGTTTGGTTCGCTCACTACTGTGCTAGACTCGCTGAAAAAGAAGAAAAAAGAAAGAAGGAAAGAAGAAGATGAACAAACGGGTGACCACGTGAACTCTGGTTTACCACCTTAAACCTGGTTTCTTTTGCTTCTGAAGGTCTCTTTGTAATCGCACAAATCGTGCAAGGAGCTTAAGAACGTTAGATTATCTTGAAACGCCCGTACGGCGAAGATATGGCAGTGCCGTACTTAGTGCCTCCAGGCGAGACGCCATCTTGTCATGCCCATAGCAACTGCCCTTGTAGTACTTATTAGTAGACTCATTGTAAGCGCTTACCTCTTAGGATAGCCCCTAGGTAGTTAAAACACCCCTGATGTCGTCAACAGCCAAGATATACGTGAATTATTGCGTTTAGCCTAAGTGTAGCCGCCATCTTATTTTCCGCACAACCCTAAATATGCCACGTCTACCGCGTGGCATAATATAGTAGTAATCACTCCATGCTAGCTCACCTGTAGCTAGACCATGCGGAGTAGGTGACTTACTTGTTGATTCTGTTGACAAACTGTGGTAACACTGTCATTGCTGCATTCTGTAGCTCAATCAGTATTCCTAGGTCATATTGGCGAAATATCTGCACAAACAGCAGTAGATCTCGCTTCACACTACCTCATCAATGAACTTGTTTACCTGAATTAGGTCGTTGACAACTTCAACCATCATCTATGCTTCAACGTTGGAGAATTTCGACTGTCCAAACTGCCGTACGTTAAAGGACATTACACGCAGTCCCTGCACACTATAGCTGCAACCAGACATTAGTAACAGTGCTGTGAGCACTGATACCAGGCTAGTAGACATAATCTCTACCATTGTTGATAATACAGTACACGCAACGAGCCCGTATACATTGTTTAGTACCAGAAATCCCTGCGTATAGTCCTCGTTAATTAATTAGTTGCTGAATCCAGCTACTAAAAAGCTGATTGGTCACTTTGGCTATGAATATTAACAATCCGGTCACTGCATCGAAACATTTAATGGCTGCAGGCAGTAGCAGTGTGTGCTCAAGACAAACGTAATATTGAGCTCCTTGATCGTTTTGTGCGTACAAATGTATTTTGATGATGCAGTAAGGCAAGGATGTTAGTATTATCAGTCAGCCACACCCTGTGCTATTAGTCTCGTGCCAGAGCATGAAGTTCACAACGTAGACTGAGCAGCGTCTGGTAGAAATGCATACGTTTGTAGCATCGTTCAACGACAGAGTACATAATACAGTCTGCATTCATTATGCCTCGGTGGGCGGAGCCACGAGGCATACGGTAATCGTGTAGTCTCGTCCCCAGACCACACCTCTTCCGCCTACTTCAGAGAGGGTCTGGTTGCTTTGGTCGATTTTCTTGGCATTTTGCTAGACAAGTGTTACGTAATTTTTTTTTTTTTTTTTTTTTTTTGAAGGAGTGTCCACGTGGGACAAAGATTATTTTTTCACACTGAGGTGTAGAAAGAAAATATAAGTTGAAAATAAAAATAGTGATAGTCTATTCAGAATTCAGATCATGGGTACACGGCTCTCGCTGATTGCAACATCCATGTGAACATCAGAAGTTGGATGATGGTAGGAGGAGCGTGAACCCCGCAGACACATGACGGCAGATCTTACAAGAGAGAATCCAATAGAGCAACGGAGCCAAGAAATAGTTTTGCTGTAGGCTTGGTGACGCTTTTCTGCCAGTAGGGAGGCAAGTCTCTTGTACATGATGGTGGCGGCAGGAGCCATGCCACCTGTTGCGGAGAAAACAAGTGGTGTAAAAGAGCCCATTTCAATCTCGCGAACTCGTTGTTCGTATGCACGTCGTTTGAGGCCTTCATGCTGTCTGTATGTTGAAGTGAGGGATGACCTGCAATTGCTTGGTGCGAGGGGGTTAAAAACCCTTACATCAAAAAATGCACTCTGATGCCTGTCACCCCAGAATCCTTGTGCACGAACATCCAACCGAGCACCATCCTCTGTGTTTGAAGTCAAATGAGCGAGTCTTTCACCTGTAAGCGGTTGTAAGGTGGGCTCTACAGCTACATTGGAGCAAACCTCAGTTAGAAGTTTTGCAGTCAGGTCTCTTATGTCATCATGACGAATTGATGGAAACCCCCCATGAGGGCAACTAAGAGCATGTTCTGAGGAAAAGCTGGTTCCACATATACATTGAGAGGGTAGGTTAGATGGTTTCCATCCATATCGAAGACAGAGAGCATCACGAAAAGAGCCTTTTGGCAGAGCAAACCCATGCTCACTTATGGGTAATGTCATTAACCAACTGGAGGCACCTTTCTCACTGCCCAAGTCCATGGCTCTCTTTAGTCCTGATGATAGGTGATCGCGCAGTCTCTCAGCTTCCTCTGTCTGGGCTTTTCGTTTATCTATCTTCACCCATCTCTTGATGACAGTTTGGACCATACTCACATTATCTTGGCATGTTTTCTCTTGTTTGAGTATTGAGGTGGTGAGGGGTTTAGTTATTCGAATAGAGCTGTCATACTGGGTCGCAGCATTCTTCACTGGATTGAGTATACCCAGTCCACCTAATCGAGTTGGCAGCTCAAGCAGATTTCGTTCTTGGTCAGTGAGTCCTGTTCTTCCTGTCAACGCAGGAAGAAGTTTGTGTCGAATGGCATCCTCAAGTGGTTGAAACAATTCACTCACATCAGGAACAGTCCTCATCAAGTACGTCCATTTGCTACACATGCCATGAGTCAAGGCGGCAAATGCAGCATGAGGTTGACTCAAGGCAACAGAAGACAAGCAGGCGGTCTGATCTACCCACTCTTGGACCTTGGCCTTAACAAAACCATTAATAAAAGACTCTGTTCCCAAGGCAGCTCCCAGGTGTCTTCTTCCTTCAGTTGTAATTTGAACTCCAGAATCAGCAAAAATTTCTTTAGCAAGATCATATAACTCTTCTCTGACGATCAACCATGTCTTGGCCGAGTTTGCATGGTAGCCATAATCAGGCCCACAAGATAACAATTGAGACCACCATTCATGTAACTGATTCAACTTCCCACCTGCTGTGGCATCATCCGCATACCATGTCTGTTTCACTTGCTGATCGAGCTTGTGAATCAGTGGGAGAGTTCCTAAAGCGTACATTGCCATCGCAAGGGGGTCTCCTTGAGTTGTTCCTTCTTGCGAAAGCAGAGTTTCACCACCGACAAAGAGCTGAGGATCGTTTCTGTATGTGTTGATCAGAACTCTGGCAAGAGGAGGACACATTTGCTGAATGTTAAGAAGAGCCACTTTCCGGTTCAGCGTGTTAAATGCGTTAGTGGCATCCACGAGAAGAATTGCCTCAGTGCTGGGATCCTCAGAAATCGTCTTCATGGCATGAACAGCAGCTTCACAGCCTCCTTGTTGTCCGCCACAGACTTGCAAAGCACCAGCCACCTCTTCAATTTCACTACCAATGGTGGAGAGGATAGCTTTTCCCAGGATGCGACGCACCACTTCACCAATTCCTATGGGTCGAACTCCTGGACATTTATTGAGAGCAATAAGTCTACAGGCAACAAAGGCAGTCAGACAGTCAGGATCCACATAGGAGGTACATATCTTTTTACAAAAATTAGCCAGAGAATCACACAACTCATCTGAGGCTCGCTGGAAAGATGAACAAATACGCCGCCACCCTTGAGCATCAATTCCTGAAGGACCAGCAGCACCCTCAGTCTTCAGTGCACTTGTACGGATCAGAGAGCCAGTAATGTGATCAAAAATGACAGGATGTGGTTCAGCTGGAGGAGGGACAGAGGGGTCAAAAGCAGAAGGTGTTACCGGTTTAGCCTCTGGATGTTTTAGCTTGAGAATGTCACGTACAGTAGTAGCTGTTCCATTTGTGACAATTTTTTCGTCAAGAGAAAGAGGAGGTCCATTGTCTTGTTTAGACAGTAGGCGCAATGCTGGCTTGACCTTTCCTTCCATCATCAACTTTGCAAAGGAGCGTGCTAGTTTCTCTTGAGATTTTGGGTCCCGGGATGTCTTGGGTAACCGCTGTTGAATTGTGCGGCCCTCATGAAGTAAACTCGCAATATCTCCCTCCTTCCAAAGCTTCATGCGGCGTTCAAGACATTGCACATGATCTTTCACTTTCGACAAATGGTGAGGTTTTTGTAGGAGAAGAGATGGTAGGGTCATTGCAGCGGTGATGGCTACCGACTCAAGTGTGGAAGCCTCAACATAAGCATTGAAAAGATGAGCTAGTTCAAACACAAATGCTTTTCCCACTTTTCCAGAAGGGACTTTGAAGACATTACGCTTCCAGTGAACCACTTCATTGTATGCACTGACAATCACTTCCTTGAAAATAGCACCATCAACATTTCCCCATTTAAAAAAGGGGCTATTTGCCTGAACAAACGGAGGAAGGTGCTCATCTTGAGTGGAAGTACAGGCGGATGAATGAGAGATTGAGTTAGAGGTACCATTTATAGAATCAACTGCTGTGACAGTATCTGTCTCAGCCAGGTCTATAGCTGCCATGCTTGTAGACCCACTTGGAAGGTTCTGACAATGCCCCTTCGCACCTGGTACAAGTGTTACGTAATACTCGTGCAATAAAACGTAATGAATATTAAAACAAAACATGGCGGCTCAGAGCAATACACAGCATCAATGTTTGGTCTGCAGATGTGACGTCGATCGAGGAGAGAAATATCGACGACGACGAAGGATAGATAAGTGCTCACATGACTTCAAAGTTTACGCTATGATGTTGGGGTTGAAAACCGTGAACTTTGACGATCCTACCTTTGCTTGTAGAGCTTGCTTCGCAGATCTCGAGAAGGGAGTAAAGACTGTTACATCACTAAAGTCCATAGCCACGCAAACACGAATTTCTGCTGGGATTGACTTCCCTGACGCCATCATTCTATCGATGTGGTTTGTATTACGTAAGAGTTGGCCTTCTGACCAATCAGATTCTATCCCACAAATTCCAGGATAAATCTACTTCCGGAGCCAAGAAAATCGACCAAAGCAACCAGTAGGCGGAAGAGGTGTGGTCTGGGGACGAGACTAGTAATCGTGCTGCGCTGTCTGTCACTCTGTCTGTAACGCCATTTCTGCGGCGCACGCAAAAAGGTAAGCTCTGAAACTTGCAATGTAGGTAGAACTCGATATTATCTCGGTTTTGATCGTGTGAAAGCTTTACACGAAGCTTCGTTCTTGAGTTAGCTTTGTTTGCCGTTGCTGGCGATCTGGACTTCTCCAAAGGCAAAGCTGTCCACAGTTGACTGCCTAGAAGCTGATAGGTTAGAATTTTACTACAGGATAGCAGCGCAGGTCCGTAGAAACTGCCAGAACTACTGACATTGTAGGCACGCCCAGTGGTCAGCACTGTTTGGCTTCTCATTGCATAACTATTTTTTTATTTTATTTATTTTGGCGGTCAACAATCACTGGACTGGACCAGTGGACTGGACTACAAAACAGGAAACCGCGCCCATAATTACTATACTACTAAACCCAAGACCATAAAAACCTTCGCCTAACGGTGCCCAGTATTCGCTAACGGGCGATTTAACACTAAGGATCGTCGTTCCCGGCGTTTTAACACTAAGGATCATCGTTCCCGGTGTTTTAACACTAAGGATCGTCGTTCCCGGCATTCTAACACTAAGGATCGTGAGGTGGCGAATATTTAGGTTGATCCCCATACTGGGCACTGTTATGGGTCCATACTGGGCGCTGTTAGGCGAATACTAGGCGCTGTTAGGTCCATACTGGGCGCTGTTAGGCGAAGGTTTTTATGGTCTTGGGTTTAGTAGTATAGTAATTATGGGCGCGGTTTCCTGTTTTGTAGTCCAGTCCACCAGTCCAGTCCACTAGTCCAGTCCAGTGATTGTTGACCGCCATTTATTTTTAACCCTCGGCGCATGCGCGAGGGTTACGGTACTTGCTCTGTCATTAACCCTCGGCGCATGCGCGAGGGTTACGGTACTTGCTTTGTCGTTCGGTCGGTCTGTCTGTCTGTCTGTCTCTCTTCTGCTACAGAGATCAGCGATCGCTTCTACGCGTCAACTAAGGTATGAACAGGCTAAGCATGACCATGGCTTGCAATGTGACTCGTGGATTTTGCTAAAGTGCTTTTGTTCTCGAGTTATGGCTGGCTCACCTTGCATGACGGCCGTCTTTGACCTCTCTGACGACAAAAGCGCCCATAGTTGACTACCTAGGTACTTGTAGATTCCATCTAAACTGCAAGACAGCTCTGGGGGTGCGTAGACATCTCAAGAAAAAGCCTATCAAGGCCAAGAGCAATGGCTACCTACTCAGTGTTCACGGTAACGCCCACTTGACACACCTTGTCCTTGCGGTCAGCAAGAGGTCAGCACTTTGCTGTCTTCAGGTTAGCAGTGCAATTTCAATAGCAAGCAGGTTTGGTTTTAGCTCTGCTGCAAAGCTCCTTCTGTAAACCATAACTAATTAAAGAGCTAACTCTACAATGTGCAACACGCCGAGGGTTTCGTGAAGTCTGTTCATTCGTTCGTTCATTAACCCTCGGCGCATGCGCGAGGGTTACGGTACTTAGTTTGTCGTTCATTAACCCTCGGCGCATGCGCGAGGGTTACGGTACTTCGTTTGTCATTAACCCTCGGCGCATGCGCGAGGGTTACGGTACTCAGTTTGTCGTTCGTTCTGTCCATCGAGCTGCAGAGACCATCGCTCACTTCTGAAACTCGGTAAAGGTATGAACAGGCTTAGCTCGACAATGGCTTGCAATGTGACTCGTGGATTTTGCTAAAGTGCTTTCGTTCTCGAGTTATGTATGGCTGGCTCACCTTGACGGCCATCTTGGACCTCTCTGACGACAAAAGCGCCCATAGTTGACTACCTAGGTACTTGTATATTCCATCTAAACTTCAGGACAGCTCTGGGGGTGCGTAGACATCTCAAGAAAAGCCAAGAGCAATGGCTACCTACTCAGTGATCACGGTCACGCCCACTTGTCACACCTTGTCCTTGTGGTCAGCACTTTGCTGTCTTCTGGTTAGCAGTGCAGTTCAATAGCAAGCAGGTTGGCTTTAGCTGCAAAGCTCCTTTTGCAAATCATAACTAAGGAGCTAACTCCACAATGTGCAACACGCCGAGGGTTTTGTGAAATCTGTTCATTCGTTCGTTCATTCTGTCCAATGAGCTGCAGAGACCATCGCTCACTTCTGAAACTCGATCAAGGTATGAACAGGCTTAGCATGGCAATGGCTTGCAATGTGACTCGTGGATTTTGCTAAAGTGCTTTCGTTCTCGAGTTATAGCTGGCTCACCTTGTCGGCCGTCTTTGACCTCTCTGACGACAAAAGCGCCCATAGTTGACTACCTAGGTACTTGTAGATTCCATCTAAACTGCAGGACAGCTCTGGGGGTGCGTAGACATCTCCAGAAAAAGCCAAGAGCAATGGCTAGTCAGTGTTCACGGTCACGCCCACTTGACACACCTCAGTTGTCCTTATGGTCAGCACTTTGCTGTCTTCCGTTTAGCAGTGCAGTTTCAATAGCAAACAGGTTGGCTTTAGCTGCAAAGCTCCTTCTGCAAACCAAAACTAAGGAGCTAACTCTACAATGTGCAACACGCCGAGGGTTTCGTGAAGTCTGTTCATTCATTCGTTCATTCGTTCTGTCCATCGAGCTGCAGAGACCATCGCTCACTTCTGAAACTCGGTAAAGGTATGAACAGGCTTAGCATGACAATGGCTTGCAATGTGACTCGTGGATTTTGCTAAAGTGCTTTTGTTCTCGAGTTATGGCTGGCTCACCTTGCATGACGGCCATCTTAGACTTGTCTGACGACAAAAACGCCCATAGTTGACTACCTAGGTGCTTGTAGATTCCATCTAAACTGCAAGACAGCTCTGGGGGTGCGTAGACATCTCAAGAAAGAGCCTATCAAGGCCAAGAGCAATGGCTACCTACTCAGTGTTCACGGTCACGCCCACTTGACACACCTTGTCCTTGTGGTCAGCACTTTGCTGTCTTCTGGTTAGCAGTGCATTTCAATAGCAAGCAGGTTTGCTTTTAGCTGCAAAGCTCCTTCTGCAAACCATAACTAAGGAGCTAACTCTACAATGTGCAACACGCCGAGGGTTTCGTGAAGTCTGTTCATTAACCCTCGGCGCATGCGCGAGGGTTACGGTACTTAGTTTGTCGTTCATTCGTTCATTCGTTCTGTCCATCGAGCTGCAGAGACCATCGCTCACTTCTGAAACTCGGTAAAGGTATAAACAGGCTTAGCATGACTATGGCTTGCAATGTGACTCGTGGATTTTGCTAAAGTGCTTTGGTTCTCGAGTTATGTATGGCTGGCTCACCTTTACGGCCATCTTGGACCTCTCTGACTACAAACGCGCCCATAGATGACTATCTAGGTACTTGTAGATTCCATCTAAACAGCAGGACAGCTCTGGGGGTGCGTAGACATCTCAAGAAAAAGCCTATCAAAGCCAAGAGCAATGGCTATCTACTCAGTGTTCACGGTCACGCCCACTTGACACACCTTGTCTCGGTTGTGGTCAGCACTTCGCTGTCTTCTGGTTAGCAGTGCAGTTTCAATAGCAAGCAGGTTGGCTTTAGCTGCAAAGCTAACTAAAGAGCTAAATCTGCAATGTGCAACACGCCGAGGGTTTCGTGAAGGCTGTTCATTCGTTCGTTCATTCTGTCTGTCCAATGAGCTGCAGAGACCATCGCTTACTTCTGAAACTCGGTAAAGGTATGAACGGGCTCAGTATGACAATGGCTTGCAATCTGACTCGTGGATTTTGCTAAAGTGCTTTCGTTCTCGAGTTATGTATGGCTGGCTCACCTTGACGGCCGTCTTTGACCTCTCTGACGACAAAAGCGCCCATAGTTGACTACCTAGGTACTTGTAGACTCCATCTAAACTGTAGGACAGCTCTGGGGGTGCGTAGACATCTCAAGAAAAAGCCTATCAAAGCCAAGAGCAATGGCTACCTACTCAGTGTTCACGGTCACGCCCACTTGACACACCTTGTCTCGGTTGTGGTCAGCACTTTGCTGTCTTCTGGTTAGCAGTGCAGTTTCAATAGCAAACAGGTTTGCTTTAGCTGCAAAGCTCTTTCTGCAAACCATAACTAAGGAGCTAACTCTACAATGTTTGCAACGGTGCTCATTTTGTTATGAATCAATGTATTATTGAGATTTGAACGTGCAATGATGTTTTTATTCTGTCCATCGAGCTGCAGAGATCAGCGATCACTGTACACTAATGATATAGCTACAACCTATAAGCTAAGCAAGTTGGTACTAGTTGTAAACTCCTGCTGCAATCCCCAACTATGGAGCGTAGACGCCGAGGGTTTCGTTCTTCGTTCGTTCGTTCTGTCCATCGAGCTGCAGAGATCAGCGATCATTTCTACGCGCTGGTAAGGTTATGAGCATGACAAGCTCGACAATGGCTTGCAATGTGACTCGTGGATTTTGCTAAAGTGCTTTTGTTCTCGAGTTATGGCTGGCTCACCTTGACGGTTGGCCGTCTTTGACCTCTCTGACGACAAAAGCGCCCATAGTTGACTACCTAGGTACTTGTAGATTCCATCTAAACTGCAAGACAGCTCTGGGGGTGCGTAGACATCTCAAGAAAAAGCCTATCAAGGCCAAGAGCAATGGCTACCTACTCAGTGTTCACGGTCACGCCCACTTGACACACCTTGTCCTTGTGGTCAGCACTTTGCTGTCTTCTGGTTAGCAGTGCAATTTCAATAGCAAGCAGGTTTGCTTTTAGCTGCAAAGCTGCTTCTGCAAACTATAACTAAGGAGCTAACTCTACAATGTGCAACACGCCGAGGGTTTCGTGAAGTCTGTTCATTACCCGTGCAGTTTCAATAGCAAGCAGGTTGGCTTTAGCTGCAAAGCTCCTTCTGCAAACCATAACTAAGGAGCTTTCTCTACAATGTGCAACACGCCGAGGGTTTCGTGAAATCTGTTCATTATTCATTTCAAAAGAAATGTGAAATAGCAATAATGCTAATGAATGAAGGTGTTAGTGATCTAAAAGATAGTAAATAACCTGGACTTAAATAGAGAAAAAGAATCAGTAGATTTGATACAAGAGGGAAGAGAGTTCCAGAGCTTGATAGAGGTGGGATAAAAAGAATTCATATAAGTAGCTGATTTGCAGAAGATGGGGGCAAAATCATGTCTATTATAATTGCGGGAGAAATGCAGAGGCGGGGAAGGTGATATGAGAGGACAATTGATTGAATGAGAAAAACCAAATTTGAGTTTGAACAGAGAGGAAGCTTTGCAAATTTTTCTTCTCTGTTCAAGAGGCTTTATAGCAAATTGGGAAGGAAGAGATGGATAGCTGGAAGCCCACGATTTAGATGCCATTTTTAAAGCAAAATGTTGAATAGATGAGATTGCAGATAGTGAAGGTGGATCCCAGATAGCTGTATTGCTTCTGCTTTTACTATTTGAATACTGGCAGGTGAATATGAATCCTACTGACTTTGTTATAGCATTATAGCTGCTGTTATTCTGTGTTGTTGAAGCAAGTCTAGTATTGCTGTTCAGTATGCATGCACTTTCACCGAGGCATCAGCACCTATGGTGCTATTTTTCCGTCTGTTACTTCAGTTTTGCGGCGCACGCTGAAAGGTAAGCTCTGAAACTAGCAATGCAAGTAGAACTCGATATTTTCTCGCTTTTGATCATGTGAAAGCTTTACACGAAGCTTCGTTCTTGAGTTATGGCGTGATTTGCCGTTGCTGGCGATCTGGACTTCTCCAAAGGAAAAACTGTCCACAGTTGACTGCCTAGAAGCTGATAGGTTAGAATTTTACTACAGGATTATAGCAGCGCATGTCCAGAGAAATCGTGTAGGCAAACTATAGAAGCTATCTCGCTCGTGGTATGCGTCCTCGTATGAGTCTGCTCTGTTGACACGCCCAGTTGAATTGTGATGGCTTCTGTTGCATAACTAAAGCACTATACATGCATCTGCAGTTGCTGTGTTTGTGGAATGGTGGATAGTTGTGTTTGTGGATAATTGCTTATGGTTTTCTACTGCAGCTTACATTGCATGCTTTCATGATACTGTTTTGATCCTTCCGTGGATCTACTGCATGCATATATACGTGCTGTCATAATTATGCATCTGCTAATTGAATGCCATGCATGCTACATGTACTGCACCGAGGCATCTGCACTCATTACGTTAGTGTTACAAATCTCTAAAAATTGGGATTATTTTGCTAAGAAATTTTAAACAATAGATTGTTAAGCTAGTTAGCTTCCTCTGTACGTTGAATAGCCGAAAGGACTAAGCAGTAATGGTATGTGATAGTGCTCTGAGGGCTCTTCCAGTGTGAACACAATCTGTGATGACAGAGCATGAATTGAAATGGTCAAGAGACTCTAGGATCACTTACATCAACATAAGGATAGAACCCTTTGACTCTCTGTGCATTGAAGTACGTATTTGTATCAAAGCGAACTCTGTATGTTCCAACACGTAGTATGTGTTCAGAGCTCAGGAGAGTTGAACAATGAACAGCGTCCATCAAGATCAGTCACACTGTGTACAACAGTAAAGATGAACAGTACTGGTGATGATATTACTACTCACCCAAACCCTAGCTCTACCCACTGCCCATCAGCTGATAGCTGAGCTATGCTGACAGGAATCTGTCCAGCTGGTCTGCCTCGAGCAGTATCCAACACATGATCTGAGTGGTAACTGGAGATGAGCTCGAGCAGTGACCGAGAGGTCAAGACAGAAATAAAGGAATGGTCAAGCGGTCAAGGTTCGCTGGACCCGCTCTCAACGGTCAAGACACGGCCAAGCTAGCTAATTACCAGGGGCTTACTCGTTAGTCTACCACTGGTCAACGCGGTAAAATCGGTGTAGTCAACGGTCAAGGCCCGATTTCCTGTGACACCTGTCAAAATTCTTGACCGCGGTCGCAGATGTGAGTACAGGACCAATTGGAGTGACCACCCCTTGCCTTGCGAGATCTCCCCAAACCCTCAGATCAGCCCTTAGTTGCACTGCCGCTTGCTCCGTGCCCCCTGCTACAGTGTCACTGTGGTAGGGGGCTGTGAAGAAAGCTGAGTAGTTCGAGTACGAACCGAGAAAGATGGCGACCAAGGAAAAGTCACTTTGGGTAAGTACATAAAGTGGGAGGGGCCCTATAGCTGCCCTACATTTATTTGTAATTTCGGACGATTCCTATTTCCGGACACTATTTAGCATGCATGATGATTTGTCAGACACCCATTGATGTGGTTTAAGTTCACACAGCCTGCTGTCCCACCATAGATAATACAGTACACGGTGGATATGGAGCAACGAGCCCGTATACTGTAATCACTGCATTGGGTAACACGGACGTTTTCAAATAATTATTTACAAGAAATGAATGGCAGCAGTAGTAGTGTGTGCTCAAGACAAAATATTGAGCTCCTTGATCCTTTTATGCATGCAAACGTATTTTGATGCAGCAGGGCAAGGATGTTAGTATTCACTGGTATGTTCTTGGTATTATCAGTCTAGCCAATAATCTAACATAAAAACCGCAACAACAAGCTTTTTCCTGCTACTTGGGGCGTGTCTGCTGTTCTTTACGAAGCGTAGGACTCCAATAGTATTTTGATGCAATGCACTGCACAATAAGCTACCAAAAAACATACAACAAACCAGCACTGTAATATTCGAACATAAGTAGCCGTAACACAGGATTTCAGGAAAAACATCAGAATTTGCAGCCTAGCATTATAACAAGGCCATTTTATAGCAACAGTCTCTTCAACAGCAAATGACACGTGTGCTATTTCATTCAGCTTCTACCCGGTTCTCACAACCGTGGAAACAGCTTTACAACTTCGTGCAACTCGACCAGGAGCGATAGAGAGTGTCCCAGCACATCTCCGTGCATCCACTCGTTTATCACACCGTTTTCATATCTCCGTGTACTGTATTATCTATTATACCACATGATAGCAGCTATGATGTGTGCCTCAAACATGCTAACTATAGATGGTATAAGATGATCTGTTTCCAGTAGTGCTGCCACGATATAGAATTTGTAGGTCACATGTCACTGTTATCTATTTGAACTTGAAAAAAATGGAAGTAAAAATCTTTACGTTGATTTGATCTGAATACTTTCAGTTTAAGAGCTAATTCTCAACTACAGTGGTTTTAGGCCATTGGTAAAACCCGGAATCCGGAATTCCGCCCGGAATTCCGGATGCCAAAATTTATATGATAACGGCGAAAAATTGAGAGAGAAACCCGGTACTGCATGCTACTAAACCCAAGACCCTAAAAACCTTCGCCTAACAGCGCCCAGTATTCGCCTAACAGCGCCCAGTATTCGCCTAACAGCGCCCAGTATTCGCCTAACAGCGCCCAGTATTCGCCTAACAGCGCCCAGTATGGACCTAACGGCGCCCAGTATTCGCCTAACAGCGCCCAGTATTCGCCTAACAGCGCCCAGTATGGACCTAACGGCGTTGTTAAGCGCTGTTAGGGCGAATACTGGGCGCCGTTAGGTCCATACTGGGCGCTGTTAGGCGAATACTGGGCGCCGTTAGGTCCATACTGGGCGCTGTTAGGCGTATACTGGGCGCTGTTAGGCGAAGGTTTTTAGGGTCTTGGGTTTAGTAGCAGTACCTGGGTTTTCTCTCTCAATTTTTCACCGTTATCATACAAATTTTGACATCCGGAATTCCGGGCGGAATTCCGGATTCCGGGTTTTACCAATGGTCGTGGTTTTATTACTCCTTGCAAGGAAGATTTGAGTGTAAAGTGTCACCTTGCAGTCACTAATATGTGTCAAGTCACTGGTATTTATTCACACAATGGAGCATGATCAAAGACTTAATGGAATTTTAACACATTAGTTCTACGCTCTACAGTTTACGCTGTATACTTGCACGAAGTAAAAAAGCGCTGTAACTGCAATTTATTGCACAGTCATTCTATTCACTAAATTTATCAATTATGTTGTGGCAGCACTAGTTTTCAATCCTACGGTTATGTATTTAGTCTAAATACTTATTGTACTCACACGTACAATGCCTTGAAATTTTTCTCTTCTTCTATGTCTACTCTATCATCAACATCAGGAGGTGAGTAAAACGGAATTATTGTGTGCATGTTACTGTGTTTGATTATTTCTTTTCTCCTTCTCTGTCTACTCTATCATCAACATCAGAGGGTGAGTAAAACTGAATTTTTGTGTACATGTACATGTTACAGTGTTTGATTATTTATTTCTCCTTCTCTGTCTACTCTATCAACAACATCAGATGGTGAGTAAAACTGAATTATTGTGTGCATGTTACGGTGTTTGATTATTTCTTTCTCCTTCTCTGTCTACTCTATCATCAACATCAGGAGGTGAGTAAAACGGAATTATTGTGTGCATGTTACTGTGTTTGATTATTTCTTTTCTCCTTCTCTGTCTACTCTATCATCAACATCAGGATGTGAGTAAAACTGAATTATTGTGTGCATGTTACTGTGTTTGATTATTTCTTTTCTCCTTCTCTGTCTACTCTATCATCAACATCAGATTGTGAGTAAAATTATTGTGTGCATGTTACGGTGTTTGATTATTTCTTTTCTCCTTCTCTGTCTACTCTATCATCAACATCAGGATGTGAGTAAAACTGAATTATTGTGTGCATGTTACTGTGTTTGATTATTTCTTTTCTCCTTCTCTGTCTACTCTATCATCAACATCAGGAGGTGAGTAAAACTGAATTATTGTGTGCATGTTACGGTGCTTGATTGTTTCTTTTCTCCTTCTCTTTCTGCTCTATCATCAACATCAGTTGGTGAGTAAAACTGAATTATTGTGTACATGTTACGGTGTTTGCTTTTCTCCTTCTCTGTCTACTCTACCATCAACATCAGCCGGTGAATAAAACTGAATTATTGTGTGCATGTTACGGTGTTTGATTATTTCTTTTCTCCTTCTCTGTCTACTCTATCATCAACATCAGAGGGTGAGTAAAACTGAATTATTGTGTGCATGTTACGGTGCTTGATTGTTTCTTTTCTCCTTCTCTTTCTGCTCTATCATCAACATCAGTTGGTGAGTAAAACTGAATTATTGTGTACATGTTACGGTGTTTGCTTTTCTCCTTCTCTGTCTACTCTACCATCAACATCAGCCGGTGAGTAAAACTGAATTATTGTGTGCATGTTACGGTGTTTGATTATTTCTTTCTCCTTCTCTGTCTACTCTATCATCAACATCAGGAGGTGAGTAAAACTGAATTATTGTGTGCATGTTACGGTGTTTGATTGTTTCTTTTCTCCTTCTTTCTGCTCTATCATCAACATCAGCCGGTGAGTAAAACTGAATTATTGTGTGCATGTTACTGTGTTTGATTATTTCTTTTCTCCTTCTCTGTTTACTCTATCATCAACATCAGCTGGTGAGTAAAACTGAATTATTGTGCATGTTACAGTGTTTGATTTTCTTTTCTCCTTCTCTGTCTACTCTATCATCAACATCAGGAGGTGAGTAAAACTGAATTATTGTGTTCATGTTACGTTGTTTGATTATTTCTTTTTTCTTTCTCTGTCTACTCTATCATCAACATCAGGAGGTGAGTAAAACTGAATTATTGTGTGCATGTTACTGTGTTTGATTATTTCTTTTCTCCTTCTCTGTCTACTCTATCATCAACATCAGGAGGTGAGTAAAACTGAATTATTGTGTGCATGTTACTGTGTTTGATTATTTCTTTTCTCCTTCTCTGTCTACTCTATCATCAACATCAGGAGGTGAGTAAAACTGAATTATTGTGTGCATGTTACTGTGTTTGATTATTTCTTTTCTCCTTCTCTGTCTACTCTATCATCAACATCAGGATGTGAGTGAAACTGAATTATTGTGTGCATGTTACTGTGTTTGATTATTTCTTTTCTCCTTCTCTGTCTACTCTATCATCAACATCAGATTGTGAGTAAAACTGAATTATTGTGTGCATGTTACGATGTTTGATTATTTCTTTTCTCCTTCTCTGTCTACTCTATCATCAACATCAGGAGGTGAGTAAAACTGAATTATTGTGTGCATGTTACTGTGTTTGATTATTTCTTTTCTCCTTCTCTGTCTACTCTATCATCAACATCAGGAGGTGAGTAAAACTGAATTATTGTGTTCATGTTACGTTGTTTGATTATTTCTTTTTTCTTTCTCTGTCTACTCTATCATCAACATCAGGAGGTGAGTAAAACTGAATTATTGTGTGCATGTTACTGTGTTTGATTATTTCTTTTCTCCTTCTCTGTCTACTCTATCATCAACATCAGATTGTGAGTAAAACTGAATTATTGTGTGCATGTTACGGTGTTTGATTATTTCTTTTCTCCTTCTCTGTCTACTCTATCATCAACATCAGGAGGTGAGTAAAACTGAATTATTGTGTGCATGTTACTGTGTTTGATTATTTCTTTTCTCCTTCTCTGTCTACTCTATCATCAACATCAGAGAGTGAGTAAAACTGAATTATTGTGTGCATGTTACAGTGTTTGATTATTTCTTTTCTCCTTCTCTGTCTACTCTATCATCAACATCAGCTGGTGAGTAGAACTGAATTATTGTGTGCATGTTACTGTGTTTGATTATTTCTTTTCTCCATCTCTGTCTACTCTATCATCAACATCAGAGAGTGAGTAAAACTGAATTATTGTGTGCATGTTACAGTGTTTGATTATTTCTTTTCTCCTTCTCTGTCTACTCTATCATCAGCATCAGATGGTGAGTAAAACTGAATTATTGTGTGCATGTTTTACTTTACATTACTTTCTCCTTCTCTATCATCAACATCATGCAGTTGGTAAGTTCAACTGAAATAGTCTAATTAGGGATTAATTTCTATCAACATCTGCTTGGAATAACATTTTCCTATTTCTTTATTTATCTGTTTCTATAGCATGAAGAGGTGAATTGTGTCATCTATAGCGAATTATAAAAGTGCTTGTGAATTGATTTATTTTTCTTTTGTCTTAGCATGATATCAGACAGGTGAGTTTCGTTTTGTGCTGTGCTCAAGGATCAAGTAACTAAAATTAATAACTATTTCTTTCATTAGGAAAGTAAGAATTGTGTTTAGGTAAATGATTGCTCATTTTGAAATGTTTTGAGTGTCTGAGGTGTATTCCCAAGCACTGAAGAGTGGAAGTGTGGAGGTATCATATGGTCGCATCATGTTGATCGGTTTGGGAGCAGCAGGAAAGACTAGTCTGATACATGGCTTGATGAATCAGCAGCTACCTGACAGAGCTAACTCAACTATTCTGGCTAGTACTCGATCTGTCAAGTACTACTGGATAAAAACAGAGGAGGGTCAATATAGTCAGTGGACAGAACTTTCCAATGAAGATAAGACTCAAGAAGTAGCTCAAGCTGCAAAGAGTTCAAATGTTCACCAATTAGGAAGGTAATTTGACTGTTCAGCTATAGCATGCATTTCTTACTAGCTTTATAAGTTAGTTCTTTTGTTCTGTTGCACATTTATAGAGGTCAGTCCATGTCATGTCGGGAAATTGTTGACAAAAGTGATCAATCATTGGCACAGTACAGAGAGAATGTTGTTGAAAAAATGGTAGAATCTAAGTCTCGTGCTTCCAAAAATGAGGTGTTGCTGCACATCTGGGATTGTGGTGGTCAACCAGTGTTTCTCAGCGTTCTTCCTGCTTTTCTTAGCTCCAGAACAGTATTTCTACTTGTCTTTGATGCTTGTCTTGAGCTTGATGATCCTTGTAAAGTTATTGTCAATATTGATGGACATAGTCACATGAAAGAGACACTGGATATCTCTGCTTTGAGCCTCCTTCAGATGTGGATGGCTTCAATTCATGCTCGGTTTGGTGAAGGTGGTGAAGCATCTTGTCCTAGGATAATCTTAGTTGGCACTCATGCTGACCAGCTTAGACCAGATCAGTCTAAAAGGAAGTGCCTAGATAAGATTTTGTCAGTAGTCATGGAAAAGGATTACTCCAACATTCTTTTGGATGAGCTGGAAGGAATAATAGTTGACAATACTACTGCTGGAATGGGAGAGAGAGAAGATAAAGGAATCGGCCAGCTTCGAGAGACTATCCATGAATTTATTCGAGACAATCTTTCCATAGATACTCCAGTCAGTTGGGTTGAATTCCGCAATGTGTTGCAGCTCTATGTTGGAAAGCCAGTCGTTCAATTAGATGAAGTTTACAGATGTGCTGAGAAATGTTCTATTTCTAGAGAGGAAGTTCCCAGTGCTCTCAATTTCTATCATGAGTTTGGTGTGCTGCTGTTCTACCCTAATGTGCATGGCCTTGAGTCTGTGGTGATCCTAGAGCCCCAGTGGCTGGTTGATGTGTTTGGAACACTCTTTTGCAAGTGGAAATATCAAGATAAGCACAGGAAGATGTGTGCATTGTTTAGTGACTATGGTGTTCTTACTGAGCCACTCTACAATGAAGTGCTTAGACCGCTCTTAAAGGGCACTAATGTCATTCCTGATGCAGTCTTGAAATTGTTAGAAAAATTTCAATTGGCTGTTCAAATCGAAATAAATGACTTTTTTGAAACAGACAACAAGCAATACTTTGTTCCTCTGATGTTGAAGCACAATAATGGTCTTGGTACAGCAGATGTGCAGTCCGCAGCTAGTTCACCACAATCATTTGTCAAAAGAGCATCTCCTCTTCACATTGTATTTAGATCTGGCTACGTTCCTCCTGGCTTCTTTGTACGACTAGCAGCCTGTCTATCTTGTGAAAAAGGTGTCATAGTTGTCTTTCGTGTTGGCATCTGGTGTAATAAAATCACCATGCGTGTTAATGGGAGGGTGGACAAGTTGATTATCACTGAGTACACGGACACAGTGGAAATTCAATTTTTCCGTAAAGAAGAATCAGAAGAATCTTTTCGAATGTCATGCAGAAATGTCTTCATGATGTTGCAGAGGTCCTTTACTTCAATCTCCGAATGGTTGCCAAAAGCAAATCCTCAGCTTGCTTTCTGTTGCACTCAGTGCATTGATCCAGCTCAGATGGCTTCTTTCAGACACCATCAAGATATATATTGTAAATTTAGTCAAGAGCAAACTGTGAGCGATTCTCTTCACTGTAAGCATAAAGATCACAGCTTCAAGCCTACTCATTGTCAACGATATTGGCTCTGCCCTGTTGACAAGGATAGTAAACAAGTCTCTAAGGTATAGTTATAATACGATAATTTAATTAAGGAACACTGTTATTATTGTACTTCTCTAGGATGAAAATCAGCTTCAAATTGCAGAGTCTCTCACTAGAGCCATGCATCTCACTAATAAAATAGCTCTTGCTAAAGAGCTGGAGATGATGCCAGCTACAGGTGTTGTACCGGATGACCTCATTGAACAGTTTTATAACAACGGTGGAGATACTGTTGAGCTGGCTCAGTCGCTCAGAGCAATCAAGCTGAAGACACTAGCTGACAAGTGAGATAAATCTGTTAATGTGTCATTGATCCTGTGAATGAATGCTACATTATCTTGTGAATTTCATGACAAGCAAATGTTTTGTACAGGTTAATTTCAGGGGATATAAATCTCACAGTACCTGATGAGTCACAGTCAAAGGGTATGATTATTATAGTGAACAGATTGTTGTTGATCTTTCTTTAGCCTCTACTCCCTCTGTTAACGATTATGTTAGAGCAGTAAGCAATGTTACTGATTGGCATCTACTTGGCTTACATCTGGACCTGACTATGAGCCAATTACGCAAGATTGAATCCACTCACCGTACTGATGGTGTTGATAGAATGAAGGCTGAGATGCTCCACGTGTGGCAGAAATGTTATCCTGGTGCATCTTGGAAAGAACTTATCATAGCTTTGAAGGATATGAACGAGAACAGTGTAGCTAATAAAATAGAAGAGAAATACTGTCCAGTCACAGGTGATCAAGTAATTTAGTAGCATTGATATCATAATCCATGCATCACCATTAGCAGCAGCTACTGTACCACCACCATCACATGCAGCTACCTCTACTGTACCACCACCATCACATGCAGCTGATGAATTGAGAGCTCGTGTTAGTTCAGGTAACATTTATATTCGTTAATATTAATTTTAACTGTGCTATAATGACAATAGAAGCAGTTACCAGCACCAGTAATGACAAGAGACAGTCAGTGAGCAATGTAACAGAGAACACCAGTAGGTCCCATAATTGTGTTCCTTTTTTATCAATAATTATGGCTGATTTTTCAGAACATGTGCAGAGAGATGAGTTTTCTACTAGCACCTGGATTCTAGCAATAATAGTGCTGTTTGTTATCATGTGTTGTATCACTGAAATAGTATACTTTGCTGTACATTAATAATACTACTGTTTGTTATCATGTGTTGTATCACTGAATAATTATTAGTATACTTTGCTGTACTTTAATAATAGTGCTGTTTGTTATCATGTGTTGTATCACTGTAATAGTTTACTTTGCTGTACATTGTGGTGTCATTCTGTCACAACGATTTCTCGTCGCTCGGTGAAAACTAAGCGCTGAAACAAGGAACACAGATAGAAATTGATACTTGCTCTGATTTGTATTGAAGGATTTCGGTTATAGAGCTTATTGCATAAGTTACAGCGTAGACACACCACTGCATTCATTATGTTGGTGTTACAAATCTCTGAAAATTGGGATTGCTAAGAAAAGTTTAAACAATAGGTTGTTAAGGTAGTTAGCTTCCTCTGTACGTTGAATAGCCGAAAGGACTAAGCAGTAATGGTATGTGATAGTGCTCTGAGGGCTCTTCCAGTGTGAACACAATCTGTGATGACAGAACATGAATTGAAGTGGTCAGGAGACTCTAGGATCACTTACATCAACATAAGGATAGAACCCTCTGACTCTCTGTGCATTGAAGTACGTATTTGTATCAAAGTGAACTCTGTATGTTCCAACACGTAGTACGTGTTCAGAGCTTAGGAGAGTTGAACAGCGTCCATCAAGATCAGTCACACTGTGTACAAACAGTAAAGATGAACAGTATACTGGTGATGATATCACTACTCACCCAGACCCTAGCTCTACCCACTGCCCATCAGCTGATAGCTGAGCTATGCTGACAGGAATCTGTCCAGCTGGTCTGCCTCGAGCAGTATCCAACACATGAGTGGTAACTGGAGACCTCTTCACACGTGGAGTACCACATGATGGAGTAGCTGTTGGAAAGAACGAGAGAGAAAAGAGTGATATTGTCACAGCAGCTATAGCTAGTAGAGCATTGAAAATCAAAATGTGAATCAAACTAGGTATCTAAAATTTGCTAAAACACACTTTCAGACGGTAGTAGATGGCACATGCAGCTGTAGAATGCAGTGTTTCCCGCCAGTACACTGAGTTGTGCGTCTTACAGCAGTACCTATGATGGAGTGAGTGATGATGGTGTGTTTGTTGATGATAGTGCAACTGTTGGTACTGTATTAGCTACTATGGGTTGCCCCAGCATGAAAAAATCAGCATCACACCACAGCAGGAAACAGTGACAAAATCAAACTAGGTCTCTGACTCTCAGTTACAAAATAGAGCTCTAATGAACACATACCCGTGACGGACACAAATGCATGACTCTTGCGCATACTGTGCACAGGTAACCAGTCAATGTTTTCAGCTATATTCTACTAACCTCTGAGAGACAGCTCAACTGGATAGTGGTCACTGACTGCTTGTGTCTAGAGAGAGAGAGGATTACTATACCTGTGGTTATGGTGCTGTACTGACCTGTTCTAGTGTCAGGTTGAGCTCAGTATCGTACCTGACCACTCTGGCACTACCTGGTACCACATACTGATTGAACCCAACATGAGTTATGATTCTGAAGAGAGAGAGAGAGAGAGAGAGAGAGAGAGAGAGAGAGAGAGAGAGAGAGAGAGAGAGAGAGAGAGAGACCAACTATCATAGCACAGATTGAGGACTAAAAGTGTGAATTATAAACCAAATCAATTTGTTCAAGTAAAAGGTGACATAAATCCTAAACCCAAAAACTAAGGGACAAAAAATTGGTAAAAACAGGCTTGTACTAGATATTTTAATTTGTAAAATTTATCAAGAAATACAACTGCAAAAACCAGAACTATTTATCAGTTACTGGCTATGTGTCTCTTACCTGTCATAAGCACAGTGCGTATTAGTGTTGGTAGTAGTATCATTATCACTGCTAATCCACCATGTGAAGTTAGTGTTATTGAACAATGCTAGTGTGTTGAATACACTCTTAGACACATAGGTACAGTCAGCATTGAGATCACCCATGATAATACCATCCAATGTGTTGAAGTGATCAGATACTGAATCAAATACAGTCACTAGGTCATTGATCTCACTGACAGCATCAGAGGGACGAGTGTGAGAGGCAATGATGAAGAACTGAGGAAGATCTGTGTGTTTGTGTGAGTGTGAGAGAGAGAGTTGTTTGTGGAACCAAGGTATCATGACTGTTGCAATATTTTAAAAATTCAAAATCAAACCACAAAAAAATTTAGTTGTTGCAACATGTCAACAACTTTTCTTAAATTTTTTTACACAATCTATAGATAGATTGTAAACTCTGATGGTGATAAATTTGATTCCTGATTAGGCTAAAATAATAATGATGTTTATTTTGACGATCTATGTAAGATAGTCCAGCATTGGGAGCAGGTATTGTCTGACAGCTAGCTACGTTATGTTATAGATAAACTACACCTACCGCGCGGGTTGCAGGATCAATATACATGAGGCATTTAATTGATTAGGCGTCTAATCAATTAACCGTGCCTCGTGTATATCCATCCTGTTATATCCATCCTGTTACATCACGATTCAGGTGTATATCCATCCTGTTACATCACGATACAGATGTATATCCATCCTTTATCGTGTATGTCGTGTATGTTATATAGATAAACTACGCCTACCGCGGGTTACAGGATGGATATACATGAGGCAGTTAATTGATTAGGCGTCTAATCAATTAACCGTGCCTCGTGTATATCTGGTAACCCAAGGTACAGGTACAGGTCTATACTACAATGTACGCATACGCATTTTGTGCCTCGTGCGCAGCAAACTCAATGGATAGCTAGCTAGGGTCATATGAAGAGAACGGACCACGTTCCGTTCTTAAGAGTCTTCTAACTTTCCAAGGTGGTGTGTATGGGATTCAGATGACTGGCGGTTCTTTTGATCACACCCACACATTGTAGTATAAAGTGTGTAGGAGCACAGTATCTGATAGCACACATACACCCACCTTCACATTCCTGTAGTAGACACCTCATCAGTACAGCATATGGTGGACGCTCATGCTGATCACTAGTATCAGGATAAAGGAATGTGTTGATCACCTCGATAGAGCTGTCCCTAAAACACAAGAGAGAGAGAGAGAGAGAGTGAGTGAGTGAGTGAGTGAGTGAGTGAGTGAGTGAGTGAGTGAGTGAGTGAGTGAGTGAGTGAGTGAGTGAGTGAGTGATACATATCGTACATGTTGATCACAACAAACCTGTATATGAAGGCATACTGCTCCTTCTGGTTGGAGCGTCCAACACGATCACTCACATTATACTGATATACTATCCCATCAGCTGCTGTAGCACTAATAGAACAATAGACTCACTCACACACAATGTATTTAGATATAGTAGTAATCACTCCATGCTAGCTCACCTGTAGCTAGACCATGTGGAGTAGGTGACTTACTTGTTGATTCTGTTGACAAACTGTGGTAACACTGTCATTGCTGCATTCTGTAGCTCAATCAGTATTCCTAGGTCATATTGGCGAAATATCTGCACAAACAGCAGTAGATCTCGCTTCACACTACCTCATCAATGAACTTGTTTACCTGAATTAGGTCGTTGACAACTTCAACGTTGGAGAATTTCGACTGTCCAAACTGCCGTACGTTAAAGGACATTACACGCAGTCCCTGCACACTATAGCTGCAACCAGACATTAGTAACAGTGCTGTGAGCACTGATACCAGGCTAGTAGACATAATCTCTACCACTGTTGATAATACAGTACACGCAACGAGCCCGTATACATTGTTTAGTACTGTAAGATATCAGAAATCCCTGCGTATAGTCCTCGTTAATTAATTAGTTGCTGAATCTAGCTACAGTCCAACCTCGATTATCCGGACAGCTTTGGCCACCGAAAATTTCTAGACGTCCGGATAGCCGAAAAAGTCCGGATAACGAAAATCAAAATGGCGGCCGTTCACAAGCATCCGAACGATGGCAGTAGAGGCTTAGATCGTTGAGATCGCACTCTCTTGTTTATGCAAACATTGTTTCCTACCGTGGGGAGGTGAAATAAACCAGACCGCTTGGCTACAGAACTGTAGAAAACAACGAGTAAACTGCAGCGTGGCCGTTAATTATATTCATAACGTGTAACAATGTAAGCGCTAATTATATTCATAGCATTTTGTACATACCAAATATCTAATTATCCGAAAACAAGCTCCTCCAGCTAGTCCGGATAATCGAGGGTACGGATAATCGAGGTCCGGATAATCGAGGTTGCACTGTACTAAAAAGCTGATTGGTCACTTTGGCTATGAATATTAACAATCCGGTCACTGCATCGAAACATTTAATGGCTGCAGGCAGTAGCAGTGTGTGCTCAAGACAAACGTAATATTGAGCTCCTTGATCGTTTTGTGTGTACAAATGTATTTTGATGATGCAGTAAGGCAAGGATTTTAGTATTATCAGTCAGCCACACCCTGTGCTATTAGTCTCGTGCCAGAGCATGAAGTTCACAACGTAGACTGAGCAGCGTCTGGTAGAGATGCATACGTTTGTAGCATCGTTCAACAACAGAGTACATAATACAGTCTGCATTCATTATGTTAGTGTTACAAATCTCTAAAAATTGGGATTGCTAAGAAATTTTAAACAATAGGTTGTTAAGCTAGTTAGCTTCCTCTGTACGTTGAATAGCCGAAAGGACTAAGCAGTAATGGTATGTGATAGTGCTCTGAGGGCTCTTCCAGTGTGAACACAATCTGTGATGACAGAGCATGAATTGAAGTGGTCAGGAGACTCTAGGATCACTTACGTCAACATAAGGATAGAACCCTTTGACTCTCTGTGCATTGAAGTACGTATTTGTATCAAAGTGAACTCTGTATGTTCCAACATGTAGTATGTGTTCAGAGCTCAGGAGAGTTGAACAGCGTCCATCAAGATCAGTCACACTGTGTACAAACAGTAAAGATGAACAGTACTGGTGATGACTCACCCAGACCCTAGCTCTACCCACTGCCCATCAGCTGATAGCTGAGCTATGCTGACAGGAATCTGTCCAGCTGGTCTGCCTCGAGCAGTATCCAACACATGAGTGGTAACAGGAGACCTCTTCACATGTAAGACAAGTTATAACACACATATATACACAGCTGCTACTCACCTTGCTCATCTTCAAATGTGATTTATAAACTTCCAACCTATGTGCCATCCAAGAGAAATGCTGTACACATAAGGTTAAAAACGTAACTGAACGTGACGTGAACAATGATACGTCGCGTTACGTTTAATTATCGAAGGTTTGGTTTCTTCTCTTCCTTCGTCGAGCAGCATGGCAGGTCTCCACTCAACTGGCTACGGCAAAGAGAGGGTACGTTTAATGCGCGTAAGGCGAGATGGATCGCGGTACAGTATCTGTGAGCTAATGGTCGGTGTGGAATTGCAACTGGCTACGACCAAAGACTACAAGCACGGCGACAACAGTGATGTAGTAGCTACCGACTCGATGAAGAACACTGTCCATGCTATGGCTAAGAAAAACGAAGTAATAGTTCTAAAACACATTGCGAATCATTTTAGTTCATTTGTATCACAGATAAACTCTCCAGAAGAATTCTGTATTTCACTATGCAAGCACTTCCTTGGCAAGTACAGCCAGGTATAGTACAGTTTGCATGTGATTGTGTGATGTTTGCTTCAGGTTGTTAGGTGTCGTATTTCTGCTGAGCAAGCACCATGGGAGAGGGTTAATCAGGAAGGAATACCTCACTCACACGCCTTCATACTTCAGCCCTCCGTCAAGAGATTCTGCAACGTCACTCAGAAAAGAGGAGGTGAAGAATTGTCCCTTTCTCTCCACTCAACATTTCTCCCTCTCCCTACTCTACCACACACTCTCTCTTCTATTAGGCAAGCTGATTGTGAGTGGAGGATTGTGTGACATGAAGGTACTAAAGACTACTAAATCAGGATTTGTCGGTAAGTATTCCTTGAGGTGTTGATTCATTTTGTTGCTGCTGCATTCCAGGATTTGTTCGTGACGAGTTCACAACTCTGCCTGAAGTTACTGACAGAACGTTCTGCACTCGCGTGTATTGCAACTACCAGTATCAGACTATTGATGGTGTGGATTTCAACAGTGCATGGTTGGTAGACAAGAGCTAGCTTTGCTCTCTGACATCTATGCTGTATGTAGGTCTCGTATCAAGGGTACCATATTAGACACATTTGCTGGGCCTCCAAGCACTGGTGCTTACTCCCCCTCTGTACAGGTAAGTACTGGTTTGTGATCGTGTGGACTATGTTCGTCTCTTTGTAGAACACCATTTACGAAGCAGCTGTTAAGATTTTGGGTCAGCTTCCCTCAATTCAATCTGTTGAGCTGCATATGCCCAACATCCACTACTTTACTGCTGACCTCAGCAAGCTCGGCATACCTAACCAAGGAGAGGTTAGTCTGAATGCATTGTCCTTTATCTGTTAGTGATTGGCTGTTATGCAGCTTCTACTACCCAGCGATGAGCCTCAGGGAATGATAAAGGCAACCGTTTCTAGAACTGCTTCAAAACTATAGACATGTACAGATGACTGACTCTTTGTCAGTGTCAGATGAATTATTTGTTAGTTGACAAAAATAATACTAATCTTTCTTATCTGTATCATTACTGTCAGTAATAGGAAAGGTTTTATTTATCCATTCGTTTTTCTTGACTCTTGCAATTGTTTTAGCTCTCCTAGTCGCTATTAATTTTTTTCTCATATCCTTTCGCATGGCAAGTTTTCTCAATTCCTTGGCTCTCAGTAAATCATGTCCTGACACTTCAGGCAGTTCTTTGAACTTATCGTTGAACAAAAACTGCAGCAACATAGTGGCACACTCGCGGTTGAAACCAATCAGCTTAACACCAGGCTCGATATCTTCGTATAACTTCATCTTGGGCCCTACCCATATAATATTCACTCTTTCATCGGTTGGAGCTTCAAAGTCAACTTCACCGTTCTTTGGTGAAAGGTCAAGAGTGTTTAGTTGATAGCAATAAAAGCTTAGCCAGTTTCCCTGCGCTACAACTGCCTGAGTTGACAAGGGATAGCGAAGGTCTTCTCGAAATGAGAACCCCTCTTGCACAGTGTAACCAGCAGACTGGCCAAAGAGATTCAACAAAGCAACAGTGTCAGGCTGGGCACCAAAGCTGGTGCTCGCTGAATGAAGAAACAGAGTGTGAGCAAATGGGTAAGGACCGTACCTTCGACAGCCGCCAGATAAATGAATCTGATCAAATGCTCGATCAAAGATGCTATTGTGCGCTGGTTGGAAAGATATTGATGGAACTGGATTTTCACCAGTAAAATCAGCGCCACTAAATAGTTCTAGAGGATGGGTCGTGTGTAAGGAGAAGAGTGGGTGTGGTTGGCAGACATAATTCACTCCATCGCGTTTCCAGTAACTCATTATCTTGGGATCAAACATGAGATGCGACTGTAGCAAATGAGGATACTCCTCTCCGCGAATCCATGCCGAGGCAAGAAGACTCTGGAAGAAAGCCTGATATGGTTCTCGGCTCTCCGGGGGAGGTCTCTGGAACACGAGTGCTTCTGTTGCACGACACTCGATGTCGTCCAGCAATGCTTCGTCTATCGGCTTGTAAGAAAAGTTGCTAGGTAGATCGTTTACAAGAGCAGTTTTTGTCACCCATCTAAACTTGATGAAAGAGTCCTGTATGCTGTTGATCGGATACACCACGAAACACTTCCTCCACGCACCACCAGGACCGAGAATGTGAGGGCGCTTCTTTTTTGGTACGTGGACGTATCCATAGGATCTATTAAGAGAGAGGACTGCTCTTGAGAAGAATGATTCTCGTCTCACTGCTTTGCACACAGACGCCATGATGTGATGTTTACAAGCACGTGGTGTGAATTTACGGGACTTCGTGCACGGATATGTACAGAAACAGCTTGCCGCGCCCGCGCGAGTGTGCATGTGTTTGAAGAGGATCGTCCTCGATCACTGTGGGTCCGCTGATGTTCTGGTAGCTGTCCAAGGACAGTGATGCACTGGTGTAGCGAGAGATGGAACCTGCAGACAAGGAAGATCGAAAGAAATCTGGTGAACTGTTCAAGCAGCTGGTTGAGAAGGAGGGAAAACCTGCCAGAAATGTAACGAACTGGACACAGCCTGCAACTGAGAAAAGGCGAGAGAAAGGGAAAAGCAACAAGAATGGTGGCAGGCGAGAGAGAAGGCAGTCTAGAAGAAGACCAGGTAGTGCTGATCAGACTAGGAACTCGAGTCGTAAAAATCACTCTTGGTCAAAATCAAAGGCTGAGGAGGTTAGAGGAGAGGACACTAAAGAGAATTGGTCAGGAACAGAGGAGGGAGCTGAGCTAGCACTCAATGAAGTGGTGTGTGTTGCAGCAGCTGGTGAGTATGCTGACAGTCAGCGACGTGCTGGCTTACCGAGCAAGAAAGGTGACCAGCAGGCTCGCTACTGGTCATACCTGTTTGATAACCTACATCGAGCCGTGGACGAGATCTACTGCACCTGTGAAGCAGACGAGAGCATCATTGAGTGCCAGGCAAGCAGCGTTTACTACGAGAGAGGTGATTCGATGTTCTCTCTCTGCAGGAAGTTTTAATGATGTTGGATGTGTGCAGAAGTGATTTTGAGGCTCTCATAGCACGAATTGAGCTGCAGAGTGATTTTGAGAACACCAGCAGAGAAAATCGGTAAAACACAACTGTTGCTATATTTAGGCTTCATGTCTGGTTCATGTTATCCTTTTACAGACCGTCAAGTCTTGCTTGGGAAGTCCGCAAGTCAATATCGCCGCACAAGTTATACTCTGCGCAGTCTCGTTTTCTTGGTCCTTCTCACCCATCTCCTTCCACTAGTGCTCTTCGCTCGAGAAGTAAAGAGCCTGATGTCCAATCTGAATGCTCCTCTGTACGTTCACTTGATTTTAGCTCAACGGAGCACAAAGCACGAGAGTCCAGTAAGATAGAGTCAAGCGGCAAGGAGCCTAGCGGAGGATCTTGGGCTGATCGTGTTAAGGGAGTACCAGTGTCTC
This sequence comes from Haliclona indistincta, assembly GCA_964017065.1. NCBI lineage: Eukaryota > Metazoa > Porifera > Demospongiae > Haplosclerida > Chalinidae > Haliclona > Haliclona indistincta. The sequence continues at coordinate 6,654,784 of OZ024792.1, forward strand.
CATCGATAGCGCCTTCTGCCTCCATTGCTCCTCAGTTATCAACCAAACAAGAGAACACTGTCTCGGTTACGATACTGCCCGTTGCTCCTCTTGATAATAACGAGAGAGAAGAAGCTCCAGAGACTCTTGTTTCTAGCGATGATTGGGAGAAAGTGACAATTAGGCATCGTTCGCGTCAGGGTAACCACGTAGAGCGAGGTGATGGTATTCAGCTGTCACCTGTATTTGTCAGAAAAGACAACCAAATGGATTTATCGTCGTGTGAGGAGGATAAAAATGACCAGACACCACTGTCAGGTAACAACCAGCAAGCCAGAGGCGCTGAGAAAAAGTTTTATCAGGTATTTGTATGTGTGTGTGTGTGTGTATATTTATGTTCCCATTCTCTTGCAGGAAGACGGTTGGAAAGCTGTTGTAAAGGAGCAAGATGGAGTGAAACAACTCGAATTGGTTTCTTGGGCTGATCGATCTGACTCGCCTCCCTCCCTCCCTGAAGGTCGCTCGCCGGGCAGAGTAGTCCAGATTCACCAGAAACTCTCCTCTCCAATGAGGAAGAGGGCTGCAGAGGACTTCATCAAAGAGCTGGAAGAGAAACAGGCTAAAGCTCAAGAGATGCGTGATCGCTTGCAAGAGGAAAAGGCACAGCGATCACGAACTGTATTTGAAAAGGTATAACTATACTATACTTGATCGTGTCAAAATCTCTCTTTTTAGGTAAAGGTTGTTCACAAGAATCGCGATGCTCGGACATTGCGTCGCAAAGAAGTGATGGAAGGCAGATTAGAGAGAGCCCAGCAGCTGAGGGTGTCTTTCTTGCAGGAGGTGGTCAGAAAGGCTCAAGAAGAGGATACAAAGGTAAGCGAGACCAGGAGCACCTACTCAATCCTTACCATGCTACAGGTGAATGAAATTGCCTTCATCAACTGCTTGGAAGCTCAGAACAAGAAAATGGAAGTCCTTGAGCGGCATATGGTTAGCTATTACTGAATGAATACGTTTTATCCTGTTTTATTCAGGGAGTTGAAGCAAGACTACAGGATATTCAGGTACGCAGCTTGTTGCATTCAAAAAGAAATATTCAGTCACTGTTCTGCTTAGGAGGAGCGACAGAGGAGGAGAGAGGAGAATCAAGCAAAGGAAGAAGCTGCTTCAGTAAGCCTCTCGCTCTCTCTCTTTCTCTCTCTCTCTCTCTCTCTCTCTCTGTCTGTTTTAGTTTGGATGTCTTGCTGTAGGAGAGAAGGCGTTCCAAGGAGGCTGAACGTGTTGCTAAACTTCAAGAAAAGAGAAGAGAGCAAGTGAGTAAGCTGTATCATGTCTTTGATTGTTTTGCTCAAAATTCTCACAGGAGGCGAAGCATGAGCACTTGATATCGGAGAGAGAGAAAGCTCGCGAGGAGGCTGCTCGAGAGAGGGCAAGGTGTGTGTTTACTAGACAATCCATTGATCTCTTGCATCGATAGAGAGCGCGAGAGGAAGCTAGAAGCACACAATGCTGCCTTCGTTTCATCGATGGAAGAGCTTGAGAAGAAGATCCAATTCAAGGTCCGTGCAGTATACTAGCTAGCTGCTGTAGTTTCTCTTTCTGTTTCAGCGTGACGAGTCTTCTCGCCGCTATGGACAGCATCTAGAGTTCAAGAAAGAGAAGGCAGCTGTGATATCGCGCCATTCCTCTACGGATTATGCACCAGCTGTGGAGGCCTATAAGAGAAAGAAATGGTGCTCCATGTGTCATGTCAAGGTGGAGACAAAATAACTTGTGATTAGTCAGTTGATTGCTGTACTATCTCACTAGATTGTGTCAGAGGTATATTTGATGAGTCACTTGAGAGGAAGGAAGCATTGTGAAGCCCTGCAAGCAGCAGGGCTAACCGAACAGGTATGCATTCTGTGATTGTTTGAGTGGTGAATAGTTATTGGGTGTTTAGTCTGATCCACTAGCTGTGATCGTCCAAGCTCCTGAAGAAGCAGAGGAGCCTAGCCCGGTCATGGCTGAGGTACAAGCAAGACTGAAGAGCGGCAAGAAGAGAGCTAGGAAGATCAAGCAACGAATGGTCACCAGGTGAGTCATGGGATCCCCATGTTTTGATAGTGACACCTCTCTCTCTCTCTCTCTGATTCAAGAGTTGCTGAATTCGAGTCAATGTATCGTGCAACTAAGCCTACTGCTAGTTCACGACAGCAACATCGGTCAGCCTGATCAAGTAGCAAAGCAACCACTAGTCACCATTTCCTGCTTCTCTAGGCTAGTTCGTCTTATGAAGGAGTTGAGCAAGCAGGTTGATACGCTGAAACCTGTCTGGGATCAAGCTGCGCTCAGTCATCTTGAGAGGACACTTGGGGAGCTCAGTAGACTGCTATCACTCAAGGTTACTCATGACGTGTGTCTTTATGTATTCTCATCCTCCTGTAGTGTGCCGAGGATCAAACCTCGTTCTGTCAGTTGGGCGGTCTGGCTTGTTTATCTCAGTTGCTGTCACTTTATTTAGAGCCCACCTCTACCAGCAAGTCTCTTCCTGATCGGTACTAATGCTAGTGTACACTGTTCTTTCACTCACACACTGCAGACCGTTCATGCTAGCTGTCAGCGTATTGGAGGCTGCCAGCCGAGGACATGCTACTAACTGTCGCTATCTCCTCCTAACTAACAAGATGTCTACCCTAGTCGATCTTGCTGTTCGCAACATGGCGTCTCACCAGCCACCGTCAGCCAGTAAGGGAGCTATGGACCGCTCTCCAAAGACAAAGGAACACCACATACCTCAAGCTAATGTGTGTGGTCCTCTCTTCACCCTCATGGCTGTGGTCCTAGGAGTTGTCACTCAGACAGACATAGACGCTGTCACTGACCAAGCCATCAAAGACTTTATCAGGTGCCCCTATTATATTCTTCTCTCTTTATCTCTTTTTGTTCTCTCTCTCTCTCTCTCTCTCTCTCTCTCTCTCTCTCTCTCTCTCTCTCTCTCTCTCTCTCTCTCTCTCTCTCTTCCCTCTAGTTATCTTGTCTGTACTGGTCTACTTGACAAGGTTAGTGAGTGTTTCAAGTCCATTACGGGACCGTTCGACGACATGGCTACCTCTCACCTCATCATCGGTTGCCTGAATGTGTTAGTGGTGTCTTCAGCAGCACTCCATTCTGGGTGAGAGAGAGAGAGAGAGTCCTAGTTATAATAGTTATCAAATGCTTTATTGTTCTGTTTTCAGTATAGTTGATGTGTTTTCCGAGAACCCTCCTGACCCCACCCAACTCATATGTGTGCTCCTGCAGACTGAGCTAGCTGGTAGCTATGAGCTATACCAAGTGTACACAGTCATCTCTTACTCCATAGGTATCCTGCCGTTGCTGTATGCCCTTCTCCTTCACGATGGTCCTCCGCGTCACTCCACTCTCCCTCCTGCCCTTCCCTCTCACCTTCTCTCCATCGCTACAGCTGGTATTAAAGCCATCAACAACATGGCTATACTTGCCCTTAGAGTTGTGCAAGTCAGTCCTAGAGACAATGCTTGCATGAGCATGCCTTTCCTCACTATAGACATGTCTGGGAGCAGAGGGAATTTCACTAGAATTCCGTCATGTTGTTAGTTACCTACTCTGGTGAGGGACAAAACTATTTCACTTAATTTTAGGCAGAGATGACTAAATTTGACAGTGATTCAGTGTGTTGTTGTCACCTGTCCAGAGGAAGTGGTGCACACTTGGTGGGCTGCTTGAGCTAGCCATGGTGTCTCCACACAGAGCATCCTCAAAGTGTAACTAGCTGTGCTTGGTTGTAATCAAGCTGCCCATCTCTGTGGTGAAGGCTAACAGCTGGTGGGCTTTCATTGTTGAGGTCTCCTATACCTCATGAGGGTGTGGTTTACATCAGCATATAGCAACTGTAGCTATTGCTTTACTAACATTTGGTCACTTGTGGTAATATAACATTGTTTGAGAGAATCAGCTCCAATGCTCTGTGTGTTCCCTTGTGCATTTCAAAAATTTGTCTTATAAAAATCCTTTACCTCCCCTTTCCTTTTCCTCTTTCATTCTCTCTCTCTCTCTCTCCCTCCCTCCCTCAGGTATTGTTCTCATCATGAGGCTGAACAGCTGAGGAATGAGCTGATTCTTGCTGTGGGTTATTTCAGTGTCCTCAATCCCGACAACCAGGTGTCTGTCTGTCTGTCTGTCTGTCTTGCCTGCTAGCTCTATTCTTGTCTGGTAGTTACAGCTGACATTATCTGTGCACATTTTTGCATTGTTTTGCATGTGGTTGCTATAGCAACCAATATAGCTCTCAGTCAGTTTAGTCTGAGTGAGTTCAAGCCTCAAGGCATACCATGAGTTAGAATAGCCTCTTTTGTCCTTATATAGAAATAAAGGTTTTAGGCAAGAGTCATTCCTAGAATTTGAATTTTGAAATCTTCCATCTTTTCATCGTTTCCCCCACTATGCTATGAAGTGTTCTCCTAATTCCTTTATTTCTGTGTGACGCTTGTTCAAGTCGAAAACACTGTTGTTATCACACAAGTTGTGAATAGCATCATGAGGTGCGAACTATCAGTGGTGCTTTGCACTGAGGGTCAACTACAACCCAGCCAGCCAGTCGGCCGATGTTGTGTATCGGTACTCCTACTAATATGATAATTTTCAATAAGTATATTGTTTATAGGTCACATGACCTTGTTAATGTGTGTGTGAATTCATTTAATTACACGTGATGTGTTGCGGCAACATTAATCATGCTCTACTTGTTCTTTATCTCTCTATTTTCCATCTTTCTCATCTCTTAGCTATTTTTGCTGTCTGGTCGTAATAGAACTCTCTTGCAGACATTGTGTCAGCTGCCGTTTAACTACTTCACTGACCCACAGTAAGACTGATGCATAACATTAGTCAACTCTGATCATATCCTTAGCTCTTTTTGTGAATATAGTATGTTATACTTGTTTTGTGTTGACTGTCGTGTTTAGTTCTACTGTGCTCTGAAAACAATAGTCTTTGTGAAGGCTATTTAAGGTTTCATCAGCTGAGCCAAATTCCCAAGCACCTATAGCTTGAGACCAGTGTGATGTGATGGCTAGGACCCTGAGAACCCTGTACTATGCCTTTTCATATCTCGTACTTGCACACGATGTTGTTATCTAATTATTTTGTTCGTCACCTTATGAATTATTTGTCGAATTGCATGTCGTGTGATTTGCAAAATCTGGCATCTGGTAAGTGATAGATGCTCACACACACTTGAGAAGGTAACTGATTGTCGTGCATTCCTGGCAGCTTACCTGTGCACTTGGGACTATGATTGTGTACCTACCAGCGTTGGCAATAAAGCACTGTTCTATGAAGTTTAAATTCATATCCTCACACACATGTGCAGTTATAAAGCTTCTTCGTTTTTTTTTCAGGTTGTCAAAGTTGCTCTATCCAACACTAATGGCTGCCTGCTATGGCGTGGTTGAGAGCAAAGAGGTCCTTGAACAGGAAGTCAGCTGCTCGCTTCTCTGCTGCTACCTCGAGGTACCGTAGCCCATTGTTGCAGACTTGTTGTATAACGCTTGTTTCTGTAGGAACAAATCCACTTGGATGACAAGGGAAGTCTAGAGGATAAAACAACTAAAAAAAGTGAGTGTTTGACTAATCTTTGTAAATGATATTACTCTTTCTTCCTCAGGAACACCAGACTGGATCGCTCAACAGTATCGGTTTCCTAAGTCCCACTGGAAAAGAGCTCTCGAGTTCTTTACGAGTAAAACGAGCATTTCTGAGCATTGATCACTTTCATCACTATATCATTGTCATATTTACACAGGTATTTGTAATCCTGCTTTATCATAATATTTTGTACTGAACAACAACATACGAAAAAAGCGGGAAACCACTTTCAAATTAATTTTGTTAATGATCTAAACGTCTTTCCGGTTGGTAATGCAGTACATAATTATTGGTCCTTGGTCGTGTTTGTTATCGTTATTATTTTGGCGGCTAGAGTCTGCTGTTGCTGCTGCACGAAAGGACTGTTGAGTGGATCTTTACGGCTATGGACCTGGTGAACAGCAATTCTAATAATGCCGGTAAGTTGCAGTATGGTCGGGAGTGGATTCATGAGCCACCTAGTTGCGAAGGGATGCCGTTGTAGATTCAATGCATGGTGTTGCCACAAAGGTTTCCTATGCTTCAGCTGAAGCGGATTGAAGTTGTATAAAATAATTGTAGTAGGTTTGCATTGTGGCTGCATGGATCATACCGCTGCTGCATCGCCTGGGTTCTACAGTATGCTGTACCCACCTAGCTAGCTAGATTGCTTGTTTATTATTAGCTATTCATTTGTTACTGCACAGCTGAGACTGGCTCTGACCAGGAGAACAGATTGTGCCATGGTTGCAAGCAACCCATCGAGGACAAGTTTGCATTCCACGTGTCTCCTAACCTAGAGTGGCACACGGAGTGCTTTTGCTGCTGCGAGTGCAATGTCTTCCTGGACGAGAACTGCAAGACGTGTTTCGTCAAGGACGGCAGGCTGTATTGCAGGAGCGACTACTTTAAGTAAGTCATGTTGCAGCGATTGCGCATCCTAGCTGCTTTAGTACTGCTGCATTATCTCATGTTGTGATGTTGTACTACTGAGCTGCTTATTGATCTAGTACTGATCAACCAGGGCACTGGGTTGAGTCAAGTCTGGTCAGATTGTATAGCGCTGACCTTCCCGGCTAGTGAACAATCCAGTCCTCGGCTTGGCTCTTGTGTGCCAAGCCTGATCTACTGATTAAGATCTTCCAGCTATGCACAGTTGTTGTACAGGCGGTGTGGCTCTTGTGGTGATCTGGGAAGCCTAGTATTAGGTTAAGTGGTTTGGTTAGTCAGCCACTTGGCAGTCCCTGCCCTCTGTAATGGATTGTGCCCTTCTACCTGGCTGTGGTTACTCTAATATTGGACCGAGTTGTGATTGCCTTGCTGCTTCAAAAATAAAATATTTTCTGGTTGTAAATATTTTTTGTTTTTTTTTGTTGCAGTCTGTTCGGTGTAAAGTGTGCGAGATGCTGTAACACCATTACTGCTAATACACTAGTCATGAGAGCTGAGGGTCAGGTTAGCTAATGTTTGTTTGTTAGTTTTTGAGTGTTATCAATTTCACTAGTTTATACAATATCACTCACTTACTTACTCAGTAAACGTGACTTTTTCTTCTATTTCAAGCAATAGTTATAATGTCCTATAAACACTCAGTTCATTCAATGCCTCTTCTATGCTGTCATCAATGGTCTGTGTTGTGTACTGTTGACAGAACAAGTGAAACTCATGTCGTGTTGTTCGCTGTTTGTGTGTAGATTGATCCAAGCATTGAGCGTGGGTACTGGCGCGTGTGTGACAATGTCCTCACTATTGCTCAGCGCTGTTCGTTTGTGGTTGCCTCGGTCACTTCAATCCCAGAAGGCGGCCTGTGTTAATGGTGTAACGCTGTTGACGTATAGACGAGCACAACGATGTATTGTATTCAGCTAATTCAACCGGTTTGCATAACCTGTTTGTGCTTGTACAACTGGTTTCGTCTGGCTGCTGTTAACCTGCAAATACGTCCGTTATGTGTCCCGCGCACCTCCGGTGCTTGTAGCTGTTGTGCCTGGAAAGATTACTAGCAAGCTTCAAAACCTGAGAGCGAGCAAGTGGTCAATGTTCTTGCAAACCACACAGGAAATAAGACAAGATGAACTGACATTCAAAAAATCACTCAGACAGACAGACCAACAGACAGACGCACCACTTGTACAAACACAGAGACTCTATATTGTGAAAATAACCAATGACTGCTTCCACCCACAGATCTATCACACTGAATGTTTCAGGTGTTTTTCCTGCGATAAAAAGTTATCCTCCGGGGAGCAGTACGGAGTAGCCAGTGGAAAAGTTTACTGCAAGACTGATTATGATTCTCTCCCACAAGAGCTCATCAATTCACCATCAGGTATACCCAGGAGGGGTCTTAAAAACGTTCATTTTCACCAACCACAAAAATTCCACATTTAGTTTTCACATCATTTTTGTCTGTGTGTTAGAGAGGTGATGTGCTGCTTCAAGAAATAGTGATATGAGTACATATAACCTCCTTTGTTTGCTGTTATAAAGTGCAAGTGTTCCCAAAAACACGACTGCATATTTCGCAAATATTCCTATGTTCTGTGGGCGGTGGTTGAGTGGGAATTGTTGACTTTTCACCTCACAGTTGCAGAACTGACTGACACATTTTGATTAGTTACTGCTTGTTTTTGTTTATTCTGCCTTTCCCCTCTCTCTTGCCTGCACTGCAGCTGGCTGTAATAGTGGTCAGTTCTTCTGTGGTGGGGTGTGTAGCCTTATAACTTGAGCTGAGGTTTAGCTAATGAGCAGTGTGTTGTAACCAGATGCTATAGTGCATTTGTCAGCGCAGGAAATATACACTCAGTCGGCGGTCTTCTGTGTGCATCGTTCCACATGTGTGTGTGTGCATGTGGGAGTATAGTATATGATATCATCGTGATACTATAGGTTATACTGCAGCATTCATTCTCTATTATAAACCACTGTTTCTATTGAACCTCATTCACTACTGTATGCTCTTACAACACCAGCTTGTTGCTTGGTCTTGAGCCTTTCAGGGAACACCATTGTTATGGCTATAAAATCAGTGCATATATGTGTGTATGTGTGTGTGTGTGTGTGTGTGTGCTGTATAATATGTGTGCTGTGGTGTATTGGTGTGTAGTATAGTGGATCCCAATGTGCTGGGGCAGTTTTTCTATCAACAGAAATTCATTATCGAATTATGGGTCTAAATTATCCTCTTTGAGGGGGATTATAATGTGCTCCATGTAAACTACAGTCACACTGGAGGTGTGTGCTGTCCAGATAGCTAGACCACCATCACAATGCAAGTGGTGAGATCCTGAAATGACATCAGTGCTGTTTGCTGCGGAAAAGAAACACTTTTGAATTTCACAAGATTTGAATCTGTCAAATAGCTTTGAAATAGCTTTTGGGATGAGAGATTACCTAAAACATGAACACCTCTTCATTTTGGTTTAGTTCAAAGTGTATCTTAACAAGGTCCTCTGCATTGTCATAGCCAGTACTGTTGTGTGCCTATAATTTAATAGTGTCTTAGTCCAGCCCAAAATAATTGAATACACTGTCTACAGCCACAGTCAATATATTGCATATCATCCATCAGTGTGTGTGTGTATTGTGTTAGTGGTGTGTTTCTGCATTGTGCTCTTAGAGCTAGGAATTGTTTGTGTAATGTAATGTAGTGTGTGTATATGAGAGAGAAGGAGTTGTCCTCTGCAGGCACTCTGTCAGACACTGCAACATGGGTTACCTGTCCATTTCACACCACATCACAGATCTGTAGTTTCCATCTGTGGATTTGTTGCCTGAGGTCATATAGCATACAGATTGGTGGCACTGGTGAACTCATATGTGTTGTGGTTACGGTCCCCACAGCAAGGGTGGGGTAGTATTTGAAGATGTAGCAGTACAACCCTGTAGCCATACTTGGTTTGGTGGTTTGTGTATAATCAAGACTTTATTCTACCTCAGAACATGGCAGTGATGGTGGTAGCCTCCCCAACGGACCTCGTAAGCCTCCCATTGACAAACAACCAAGGATACGAACTGTTCTAACTGAGCAACAGCTTCAGACTCTTCGCAGTGTCTACTCGAACAACCCTCGACCGGATGCATTACTGAAGGAGCAGCTCTGTGAGCTAACTGGTCTGTCACCACGAGTGATCAGAGTCTGGTTCCAGAACAGACGCTGCAAGGACAAGAAGAAGGCGATACAAGCTGAAGCAGTTCGCATGCAGTCAATGCAACAGGGGAACAAGGTCAGTTGCATATTTGTGGTAGATTCATAGTCTTCAAGTGGTTATGAAATGCCTAGAGTGTTTGAATAGGGTGTTACTTGCTTTGATCCACCTGTCTATGGTCAGTGCTGGGATAGCGTAAATTTATACTTGCTGTTGCTGTGTTTATTAGCTCAGTTTAGCTTGGTTTGGTCAAGGTGACCTCGACTTATGAAAAGTAGTCTCTTGACCTTCTGGTGAGACTACAACAACACTTTCATTTGATAACATCTATTAGTTTATATGCTGTAGTAGCTGTAAGGCTTTAGTGCAGTTCAGTAGAAACCAACAGTTGAATATACATTGTTGAGAGGATGAGGACTAGCTGAGGAAATACCTTGTTTGTGTGTGTACAAAGCATTCTTATTGAACTGCTCTGTATGGGGGCAAGGCATTTGTTGAAAATGTACTCTACAACAAAAAAAGTTGTTCTTTTGTACATAACTCGCTCAGTGGGGTTAGTTGTTTGTGTCTCACTCACTCACTCTCACTCTCTCTCTCTCTCTCTCTCTCACTCTCCCCTCTCTCTCTCTCCCCCCTCTCTCTCTCCCTCTCTCTCTCTCTCTCTCTCTCTCTCTCTCTTTCTCTCTCTCTCTCTCTCTCTCTCTCTCTCTCTCTCTCAGGTTATCCCAGGCACTCCTCAACCGCCCATGACGCCCGATGGAATAAGTCAGATGTCACCTCACGGTCCTATTCCTGTCTTTACCTACCCTTCTCACCCAGTCCCTAGCTATGAGCACATCTCTCCCCAGCTCTCCACAGCCATAACCTCCTCAACTATCTCTCCCGTCGTCACTATGCAGCACACCCCTGCTTGGGGCAGCCCGTCTGACACCATTTCACCATTCGTAGACACAACAGTGGATTTCTCATCGCCCATCGTAAGTAATCCACTGTTTTCCTCCTGTTGTAGTGACTCTCTGTTTCACCACAGACTACCGACCACCATCAGCAGAATTTCGTGTTCTCGAGCTCACAGTCACACATACCACAAGCTACAACTATCACTCACTTCCCATTCTGAACCTCTTCTATGTCCTGGAAAATCAACCCATCTTCAAACCTGCAGATTACCCCGATATATTATTATTAAAATCATCAAAACGCATTGTACCATATAACCACCAGTTATTAATAACTGATATTTAAGTGTGCTCTATTAATTCAGATTCTCAACTTCTTTTTTCTTTGCTCAGTCACATTTTCACCGAAATTATTGTTAATCTCTCAATAATCAATCATTATAGTTTGCACAGAAAAACACTGTATTAATTTTTGTTCACTATTATTTTGTGCCTGTCAGAGTGTTGCATTGCATATACTGCAAATTTAAAAACAGGTCTGTATAAAAGCTGTATATTTTGTACGAAGCGATGCGAGCATTCAAACTTGCCCTCGCAATTTTTTGGGGGGGAGATATGAAATTCTCCATTACTGGCCTAGTCTATGACAGCAGGAGACCATAATCGACTGCGCCTCATCCTGATGACAGTCAGTTGATCTTCAGTGCAGAACATAGCACTCAAGTACTGGTAGTACAGTGCTGTGTCCACTTGTGTGCTGGTGTTTTCTCTTTTGTCCATTACCAGACTAACTGGAAACAATCACAGCAGTGGTTTGCTGAGTGCAACGCCCACTCAAGGCCCCATTAACTGCAAGATAACAATAACAGTCGCACTAAGTAGCCAGACATCTTTTTCCACAAAACAGATGCAAACTTGTTTCATTTTGGTAGAGTCGTGATAACACTGAAAATGTACCACTGTGTTTTTCCAGTGGTACACATGCACACACATCATAGATAGTTCTCAACGAACTATCTGTCACTCTAACTCTTGTACACACACAGGCAACAATAGAGAATATAACCAACGTAGACATAACAGTTATTCAGGATAATTACTCAATGTTTGCACAGCACATTGCATTAATCGCATTTACTGTAGGAAGCGAGCGAGCGAGCTAAATCCACATCTTTATTAGGTTCGTTTAGTGCATTGTGCAACTTTGGAAGTCTAATTTAATTTGAATCAACCGCCAAAATTGCGATCACGTGACCCACGTGTTTCTCTGAAAATGGCTACTCGTGTGAGGTTATCTAGCTGCTTCTGGTCGAGGAGACTAGCGTGGGGAACGGTGATACGACGTGGATACGCGTCTGAGAGAGCTTTCTACCGCAAGCTGTCCAAAGATAACCAAGAATGGTAAGTGAGTTGTGAGTGATCAGTAATTGTCACGAGTAGGTCAGCTAGTGTAGACAGATCTGCAAGCTATTCCACCCCCGTCTGTCTGTCTGTGCAGCGAAGAACATCTGATTCGTAACGTGGGCGTGATGGCGCACATAGATGCCGGAAAAACGACCACAACAGAACGGATGCTGTACTATTCCGGCTTCACCAGACACCTTGGAGGTAACAACACAATTGAGCTCACGAGAACTCTGTGATTGTCTGGCAGCCGTGTCTGATGTGTGGGGATTCAGACACTGTGGTAGCCTTTGATGATATTTGAATAGATAAATACATTTCAAATTCTGAGACTACTGTGTGTGCAATGTGTCTACAGATGTAGATGATGGTGACACAGTAATGGATTATATGAAACAGGTTAGAGAATTGAGGTTGCTCATGCACTCCCTCCCTCTCTCTCTCTCTCTCTCTCTCTCTCTCTCTCTCTCTCTCTTCTCTCTCTCTCTCTCTCTCTCTCTCTCTCTCTCTCTCTCTCTCTCTCTCTCTCTCTCTCTCTCTCTCTCTCTCGCAGGAGAGGGAGCGAGGCATCACCATTAACTCTGCTTCCATCAGTTTTCCCTGGGGTGAGTACAGGGTTAACCTCATTGATACTCCTGGTGAGCAGGTGTATAATACCCATCTCTGTATCTCACACTGTCTCTATCAAGGTCACATTGACTTTACCTTTGAGGTTGAGCGATCTCTATCAGTGCTGGATGGAGCTGTAGCGCTGTTTGATGGTTCCGCTGGAGTTGAGGTAAAGAGCAAGAAATAATCTTTACTTTAACTTTGATTTTTCCTAGGCTCAAACAGTATCGGTTTGGAGACAAGCCAATAGGTATCAGGTGCCTCGTATTGCCTTTGTTAATAAAATGGACAAACCCAGAGCGAGGTAAGTTTTGGTTGACAAGCGTCTTTCAATTTTTACCATCTTTTGCAGTCTTCAGTTTACTGTCGATTCTATGAAATCAAAGTTATCGGCTATGCCTCTCGTTACGCAGGTACACGCATACATTGATCACATGACCTGCAGTAGCCCCACCCACCTCAGTAGCTGCCTGTCGGTGAGGGAAGTGAGTTTAGGGGTGTGGTCGATCTAGTCACCATGGAGATGCTGCTATGGGAACAGCGTTCTGATGGCACGAAATACGAGCGATTGCCTCTAGTGTGCTCCAATGAGAAAGACGAGTTTGTGAACAAGAACTCTGCATTACCTGTTGGGAATGATTTTCTAGTGAACATACACTGTTCAAGAATCGCTCTGGTTGAGCAGGTGCGGTCAGATGGGCTATTTGCTTGTCGCAATTCACTCCGTTTTTGTCTTGCAGATAGCGATGTCTGATAATGACCTGCTTGACGATATTCTTGCAGGCTCCTCCCATCATCTGACAGTTGATAGTAGCATTCTCAAGTCCAGTATCCGCAGACTCACGCTGGAGAACAGGACTGTGCCTGTACTGTGCGGCAGTGCACTGAAGAACAAGGGCATTCAGTCGCTGCTGGACGCCATCACTGACTACCTTCCTCGTCCTGGGGAGAAAGCTATTGCTGTGTGAGTTATGATAAGCTGTGTTGGTTTTGAGGCTTCTGTCCACTCTAGACCAGACTCTTTGAAGGAGCTATTTGCGTTTGCTTTCAAGGTAAGATGATACCTTCAGTAATGGGTATCAGACAAAACTATGTCTCAGGTTACCCATGATACTAGGAGAGGTCCTCTTGTCTATCTTAGAGTGTATTCTGGTTCTGTGAAAGCTCATTCAAGCGTCTATAACATCACCAGGAAACAAGAGTGAGTTACTGGTTAGCGGGCAAGGTGCTCCAGTCATCATCTCTCCTTGCTGTCAGCGAGAGGGTTTCCAGAGTGCTGCTGATGCTCGCCAATGAACAGAGGGAAGTCACTGCAATGTCCGAGGGCAACATTGCTGTACTAGTCGGACTGAAGCATGTTAGTTTGTGCACACTGCATGGGAGTGTTATTGATCATTTTCCTTATCTTTAGACAGTCACTGGGGACACGTTAGTGAAGTCTGCTTCTGCTGCGAAACAAGCATCAAGGCAGGCGATGGATGGAGGACAGCTAGTACTGCCTGGTCCATCAGTTCCTGAGCCCATGTTCTTTTGTACGATTGAACCAGAAAGCGCAGCTTACCAGAAAGGTACCGATACAGTCACATACAAGCTGACATTATGATGTTGTAGAGCTGGATCATGCTCTTGAGTGTTTGTCTCGTGAAGATCCCAGTCTGAGAGTGTCTACTGATGAAGATACAGGTCAGGTGAGTAGATGAATGATACCAGCGAGTTCACAGTACTGCTTCTTCTTCAGACCATACTATCAGGAATGGGCGAGCTACACCTTGAGGTTGTGCTGGATCGCATCAGAAGAGATTACAAGGTGGACGCTAACATTGGCAAGCTACAGGTGTCTTACAGAGAGGCTCCCAGCACAACAACTACACAATCAGGTAGACAAACTCCAGGCTAGCAGAATTGAAGTTTTCCTCACTTTTGTCCCAGAGTGCCTTGAGCGTACAATGGGTACCCAGTCACATTCTGTGTCTGTCACACTCACTCTGGCTCCCTCACCATCCACCGGCAGAGAGCCTGAGATCCTTGTCTCTTCAGATTCCTCTCTCTCATTCTCTCCCTCTATGACCAAGGAGGAGGTCATGTCAGCTGTCCGTAATGGAGTCAACATGGCGTGTGCTAATGGTACGTCAACCAACCACGTACAATAACCCGCCCTTCCTTCTCTCTCCATCACAGGACCCATTCTTGGTTTTCCTGTGTGTCAGGCGGCAGTGAGTTTGTCTTCTCTCTCTGTTGCAATGGGTACCTCTCCTGCCATAGTGTCTAGCTGTCTTACTCAGTGTGTCACGCAGGTATACAAGCTGCTATGACACGACCATGCTTTGTTTGTTTTGTAGGCTATGTTGAGCGCTGATGTGAAATTATTAGAACCAGTTACTCAACTTGTGGTAAGCAAAATAACAGATCTGACAGCAAATTTCGAATTTATGGCTCAATCCATATACACTTTAAAAATAGTATAATACTAACTAAAGTGAAGTAATTAGCCTGGTTGACTGTATATGCAAGTGACTGTGCTGTTATTCTTACGAGACGTCTTGTCGCACTGTTTACCGCAACACACTTTTTAGTAATTAATTTTGTTTCTGTTGTTATTCTCAGGTTACTGTACCAGAGGAGCATCTCAATGCCGTCATTAGTGACCTCACGTCGTCGCGACGAGCAATCATCTCTGAGGTCACTAATCACGGAGATGCACAGATCATCACAGCTCTCACTCCAGTTGCCTCTCTGACTGTGAGCATAGCTTGCTCTCATACACATGCGCACACTCTCCTCCCTCTCAGGGATACTCCTCAACCATTCGCACCCTCTCTTCTGGCACGGCTTCCTTCACATCTCAGTTCTCTCACTACGAAACTCTCACCAACTCACAAGAGACAGAAGTCGTGTCAACTATGAGAGGATACGATGTTTAAATTGCAAAATAATTCTATTTGGTTGAAATTTTGCAGGCGAGATCTTTATTCTAGAAGAAATTTTGGCACTATTATGATGCCATGACCTGTATTTAAAATACACTTGATCACAAAATTGATGATTATGATTTTTCATTGCAAAAGGATCACTGAGTGTCCATGTGGTCAGAGTAAGAGGAGGGAGGGAAATGAGATGATGTGTGACCAGATGCACTAGTTCTTCCACTATGACTTGACCAGACACTGGCAGAACTTGACGTGGAAGCGAGGGAGAGGTCCGATGGAAACCTCTTCATTATTCTGATCTGCTCTATTGCTTTAGTGACCCACGATGAGATGACCTCGTCGCAGTTCACATCATGGAGACGAAGAAATTGATGTTTCTGCAAGACAAAAAAAGCGTTAGCTAAAACAGATTTTTGTGCAGAAAAAGAGTCATCTGCTGACTCACCAACAATAATTCTACTCCTGGGCGTGCCTTGGGAATTTTTTGCATACTACCGAAAATTAGAACCGTCACAGGATACAAAATAACTAAATAAACCACTAACCATAGTGAAGTAAAGTCGATTAAATGAGGTGAAAATCTGTCGGGGGGCAACGAGGGAGGTTTCTAGGAAAAAACAATACTCAATTGTTAAAGTTAAATTATAGTTCATACCTCATTAACAATGCATTGTAGTAAATCGAACGGCTACAACAATATAATCAAAATGCAAATCACTATCAAATTCCATACCATTAGATTAGTTGACCTAGCGCCCTCCTATGTAAAAATAACAATAGCATACATAATCTGACAATGATCAAGCATGTTTGCTTACCGCTAAATATGGAAATCTACCGAGTGACATCTGAAACAGTGTCGGGAAAATGTTACGTTATAATCAGCTAGTGATGATTTTACCTCTAATAGTGATACCCCTAAGCTCCAGACCTCAGAATGAATACCGTATTCACCACCGAGTACTCTCTCCGGCTGTACGTGAGAAAGAAGTTGGTGAGTGAAGAGAAAGGAAAGAGGGAATACTTACTGCCATGTATGCGTTTGTGCCTATAAATGTTTTTGTCAGCGAGGTCATAAGCTGATAAAAGCGAACAGGTCAAATAATATCTCAGCTGACTGTAACCACACTTACCTGAACGCTGACACCAAAATCACACAGTTTAATGTGTCCTTGCGTATTCACTAACATATTAGATGGTTTGATATCTGCGGGGACAAATACACATCTTGAACACACCAACAAACTTGCGAAATTTCTGTCATGTCAACACCAACCGTTTTGTTTACTTACCTCTGTGAAGGACTTTTAGTTTCCACAAGTAACAGAGCCCCTTTACTACCTGAAGAGATGAGGAAGGATGGTGCAGGACCTACAGTTAGTGAGCACTCACTCCAACAGCTATTCTTCCTAAAACTGGTTCTTGTATGGCGCCATAAGCATCTAGTGAACCTCCTAAAAAACAAAGGAGAGAAAGAGAGAGGAGGGGAGAGAGAGGGAGACAGAGAGGGATGGAGGGAGAGATGAGAGAGCTAACTAATGCAGATCCATTATCACTTACCATCCATGTACTCGGTGCATATAGAAATTCTGCACGAAATGAAAGTATAAAAAGCAAGTTACATAAAATGCATTATCAATACAGACCTATTCTCTTGAAAGAACGCTCCATAAAATCCGATAACATACCTTGAGTCACACTGCAAGACAAAAAATGTCTACCTAAAGTCACTCGAGACAGCAACCCACCTTGTGAAGTATCTCCAACTCAGACATGATTTGTCTCTGTTCATCAGCTGTAGCATCTAACGGCAGAACCTGTAAAGAGACGACAACAGGTCAGATCCGTCTCACTTCTCGCTTTATCTTACCTTGACAGCCATAATCACTCTTGATGGAGTATGGAAAGATCTGTGGAAGAGGAAAGTGAGCATCGCTCTGACACAGCTTCCATCTCACCTGTAGACCGTGCCGCCACTCCCATGACCAAGGATCTCCAAGTACTGCAGATCTTGAGCTGTAATCTGAAAGAAATCTTGTAATGATACACACGTACGCTCTCCCTGTCTCTCTCACTTGTCCTCCAGAGAGCAGGCTGATGAGTGTGTGCTCGTCAGGCTTCTTGTGAGCACTGCCTCTGCTGTCTCCACTCCCAGCGCTGGACATCGCTGAGCTTGAGGGAGCAGCCCTTGTATTGACCTTCAAGAAAGAGCGATACTATCTATAACCAAGCTACCCTGTATCTTTACCTCTAATTTTAATGTGTTCCGCCGTTTGCTTGCTACAACAGGAAAGGTGTACATATCGAAAAATTTGTTTCGGTAAAAACTGACCTTTTGGATAAATACAAATAGGAGCAACCAGCTGAGGTTGCTGAGACGCTCTCCACTGGCACTGAGAGAGAGAAGGAAGGATCAGTGAATAGAGAGAAGGAGTGCTCACAAAGCCGATGAGGGCTCCTAGTTCTTCATCTGTACATACTGTGATGGTATCACCATCTTCATCCTCATCTGAATAGGACCCATGAGTTGAAGACACACACTCTCATACTCAACAACTCACATTCAAATGAAGTTGGTAAAGGATTAACGTTGGGCAGCACCTGTGCTATTATATCCTGAGGAAGAAAGAATACATGAAAGACATGAAGACAGCAGGTAGTGTGTTGTAATCGGGGCACGTCAGCTTGCTTACCAACACCATTCTAAAGTTCACGTCAACAGGTACAGACCAATCCAGCCCTTCCACTTGACGATTCTCTCTAATACGAAGCACCACTGAAGGATAAGCGCTAGCCATCGCTCTGCGACCAGTTCACCTCGCTTCACTATTTTGGGGAGGAGTTTCGAGTACTTAGCCCCGCCCAGATATATGGCGCGAATTTCAAACTTGCACAACGCTCCTCCTTGACAAGGCGGGGTTTTACACATGCAGGCTCCAACCCGACAGTCTGCTCGTTTGAAGCAAAAGGATGAGAGGAGCAAGGAAAGACTAGCCTCGTTCAGAAAGCTAAGATCAGGAAGCAGCTCTGGTGACGAAGATGCAGGTAGTTCGGAAGACAGTGAGCCAAGTGCTGCTTATTTCCCAACTCCTACAAAACTCGACAAGCCAGCAAATAATTTCACTAAAGTGTAAGAGCTGAAGCATTCTGTACATTTCACAGTGACCATCTCTCTTTAGCTATAATTCATACTGTCGAGATGCCGATAACAGACCAGGACTGGAGTACTACGAAGATGATTTCATCGATGACTCAGAGTTTCGTCCGAGGTCGACTGGCAAGAGAAAGGACAGTGCAAGAAGACCCAGCAAGGTCTTATCTAGAACTAAGAGAAGGATTTTAGCAGAGTCATCGGAGAGTGACGAAGAGAGACAAGGAGGTGTGGCAGTGGGTGTGTTCGAATCACCCAGGAGGAACACTAGAAGAAAATGCAAGAGAACTGCTGATCTGAATACAGACTCAGAAGATGATGATGAAAATAGTATAACAAAATGCTCAACTCGTAGTAGGAACAAACCCAGTCATAGACGAGTGAACAGCAGTGATTCAGATGATGATGTACCTAAGAAATCTCGTGTTGCCAGTGGGGCTGCTCACACACCATCAAGCAATGAGGGGGACTCGGATAATGCTGTATTCAATCCAACCGATAGTAAAAAGAGTGAAACTCCAACAAGGTTAGGGCGGTGGTCAAACAAATCGTGTGTATGGAAATTAGTATTTCCTTATATGCCGACAATGAAATGCGTAGAGTCTGCTCTGGCACTAGACAAAGTGTGTTGTGCCTA
Source organism: Haliclona indistincta (assembly GCA_964017065.1). Taxonomy (NCBI): domain Eukaryota; kingdom Metazoa; phylum Porifera; class Demospongiae; order Haplosclerida; family Chalinidae; genus Haliclona; species Haliclona indistincta. The sequence goes on from OZ024792.1 coordinate 6,674,166, forward strand.
GAATCCACCAATAATATATTTAGTGATGCTTTGTGCTATTGTTACATGTATATTGGTAGTCAAAGCTAGCTCTTTATCCTTACACTTCTTCAGAGCTGCCTCCAGCAGAGCTAAATTGTTAGAAGAACGGAGAAACAGTGATCGTAAAATGCGACTGAAGCAACTCCAGCTACATCGAGCCAGACAGCAAGGTGATGGTTTGAAACATTCACTTGCCGATGTTGTTGAAATGTCGGATGATGTTTGGAGCAATTTTTTAATGCAGGGAAAAGTGTATCGGATGAAGAGGAGAATGAAGACAATGATAGCGTTTGTAAGGAGCAAGAATTAGGGTCTGGAGAAGATACAGACGATTTTATTGTTGAAGATGATACAATACTAAGAGATACTAGTAGTGATGACGATGATGATAATTGATTAATGATGAATAGGTCAACCTTGTGAATGTTCCTGTTTTGCTAAGTTTTCAAACTGAGGAAGTCTGTTATCCGTCCGGGGGAAGTGATGTCAATCACAACTTGAACCGTGACTTGCTATGGCAGTTTTATCAGAGTTCTCTCTCAAGCTTGTCATTTGAAGGAGCATACAACAGAAAATAAACGCCACTCACCAAGCAGTGGGTTATTGCACTATTCTTGTACTTTCATTGGCTCTGTCAGCAGGTGTTAGCAGGATACTGACCTGCTAATGCTTTATCTGTGACAGCACAGATGTTTTTAGCTGTGTCAATTAACTTCTCAGGAACTTGTTGCTGACTGCCTGATCATGGGTGGTGTAGGTGTCATGCACCACACCTATAACCCACTGCCAGCCATATCCAGCGTATGTGGTCAGAACCAACACTATAATCTCAAGTCAGTCTTGGACAACACTAAAGTGACGTAGAACATCAGTACCTGAGTGTGGTTTTATCACTATTATGGTACATGTCATGCGATATCTAGTGACAGATCAAGTATTGAGGTGACAAGATCGGCTATTGTTCAAATCCTAGCAACAACACTGGTAGTGATGCTGTTAATTGTGTTAACAAGTTGCTACCATAAAGGGAAGCAGCCTCAGCTGTACGTGATCGCACTTCCTGCACTTCTGTATCAATGCTGCATATAAAAGCGACAGTGAACCATTCACTGGTGCATTCAGAACTCTCATCATGGCTTGTATCAATGTACTGGTATTCGGAGCTGCTTTCTTGCTCGCAAGTGCTGTTGCCTTGCAGCCTGCAGAGCTGCAGACGTGTCAAGCGCTGATAAGGCAGCACGGTCTAGCAAGCGAAAACCCAGCTAATGATCGAGTGATATTTATTTCAGAAAGACCAGGCAATGCCGACATATGTACAGACGAGTGTATTGGCAGTGTGCCAGACGATGATGATGAAGGCGACGAGGACAGGTAGAGATTTTGCTACACTTCTAAAATTGCAGCTGTGATGATGTTTTTCTCTTGTGCAGTGCTTTGCCTCCTTCGACAATCACACGATGCTGTGAGAGAACAACAACTGTGAGAACATTCCAAGGATTCTTACTCGTTTTCTGTCCGCCACCAGCGACTCCAACCACTGCCCAGCCTGCAACCACTAGCCCTCCAACCACTGCCCAGCCTGCAACCACTAGCCCGCCAAATCTCCCACGTTGCAGCAGAATAAGTGGATTATCCAGGAACAAAGACAGATTCACAAGGGGCAGGTGTGTAGTGACAATCAGTCAGAAGCAATTTGAGCTAAACCTTCCTTTTCTTTTTCAGCTGTGTCAGTGAGGTTAGATGTCTACGTGGACGCTCCTTAGGAGGGTAAGCAGCTTGTAATCATGACTTGTATTCATCCATTTACGTTCCTCTCCATTACGTAGAAATGGTTTTGACTTTCGACCTGTTACTCGATATCGTTGCTGTGATGGGCATGAACAAAGAAGAGTGTTAGGCAGCACATATCGTCTCAGATGTCAAAAACCATCACCATCCACTCAGCCACCACCACCAACAACCACAGAACCCACAACCACTGCTCCAACTCAAGCTACCTCACCACCCTCTGGTCTCCCTAGATGCCCGAGTGGTTCTAGCAGTCGACTTAGCACATTCTGTCGCTCTGGAATGGATTGCGAGTGAGTACATTGGAGCATCTATTGAGTCGTAATGTCATATTAATTTTTAAAATGCAGAAACGTCTGTAAAATCCGATGCATTGCAGGAAGCTCACTTTCAGGGTAAGATTTATTTGCCTTCATCTAATATGCATCATTGATGGTATTTTTTCAATATCTACAGCATTTCCTTTGGGCGTAAAGAAGTTGATCGATATCACTGCTGTAATGGAACCAGATCTGTTGAAGTATTCCGCGGAGGACTGCTTGTCAAAGAGTGCAGATAGCCTGTTAGAACAACATGCTTGTAGAAAAAAATTAATAATTAATAATAATAATCCTCAATAATAAATTTTACACGATGATTTATGATAATTACATAGCATTGGGTTAAAGTATAAAATATAACTCCGGCCGTGAAGCTCGGTCTGCTGTGATCGAGCATAGCAACTCACTGTACGGATAAGAAGACCCAGTCGCTGTATACAACCACCTCGCAGTGTAGCTATGTGGTCTTCTGCGTTCTTGGCGCTAGTCACGGTGAGCCAAGGGGTGGTGCAGATCTATGCATGCGTTCCTTACTCACACGTGCAGGTCTTCACTGTCGTGCAAGGCGCTGCAGTAAAGGGACGAGATAATGATGCTGTCTCTGTGGTAAGTAACGTTACACTATGCATGTATGATCCACCATAATATCGTGTTCTCTTGTAGGAGAAAAGACAAGCTGCTCAAATGTTTACTTACCGACTAGGTCAATGGTCTCCAGTGAGTTCATACACTGATATAAACCATATATGAGTACTCATTATACACTACATGCAGTGTACCAGGACATGTGGTGGTGGACTACGAACACGCTCAGTGTTGTGTACTGACCAAGATGGGATCCTGGGCTCTGCAACTGATACATGTGGCAATCAAACTGGTACTGTCAGACCACAATGCATGGAGTTATGCAACCAGATTAACTGCCAAACTAGTGAGCAACCATCATAGTGATGTCAATATTATACACTCATCATACTATACACAGATGCTGCAGACACTACCCTCTTACCACCAGCTGGTACATATGATTTCACTAACCCTGATAATACTGGTCCTTCTACCAGTAGAGTGGTATTTGTTGTTAATACTCGAAGCTGGATTGCTAACAAGTCAAATACTGATGAGATTGGTGGTGTTACTCTGACAACAGACTTGACTATAATACCTTCACAACAAGGCTTATTTGTGATAAGATTTCAAAGGTATTTTTGTTCACCAGTGACTTTTAGTGGAAATATCATGGCAGACGGAATGTTACTGCTCTCAGGAATGGGAGGAGTGAGAGAGACATCTCCCACGAGTGATCTAGCCTATGCAGTGAACACATTATCAGTAGGAGCTGACACTTTCATGATCGATAACTATGCCATTGTTACATCTACTCAGCAGTTGTATCGATTTTCGGGAACAAAGATGATCAGAGATGCTTCTGGTGGAACTCTCTTTATCAATGAAGGCGCTCGAACTGCAGTGTATTCTATGAGTGCGGCCATTTCTCAATTCATCAGGAATGCTGCTCCCACACCAGCTCCTTCCATACCACCTCTTAGCTACAATCTTGAGGTTGTTGGCTCCAATGTGATGATCAATTTTGGAGATGGATCTTTTCGTATTACAGGATCAATGTTGGCTTTTGATAACAGTGCCGGACATTTCTTATTTACTGGATTTACCATTGGAGGACCTCAACTAACAACTATACCCAACATAAATCAACTTGTTGAGGTCCAGGAAAGTACAGCAACAAACCATGTCAGTAGGGCTGTTATTCTGGCTACCCAGTATACTGATACCTTTACTAATACTGCCACTCAGCAAGCACTGTCTGTCAACAACCCTCGTGTACTGAGCATTATCAGAACAATAATGAGCTTCTCAGGTACTGTTGGACAGTTCACTGTAACGAGTACTGGTGTCACTTTCAATGGTGTATCAGTGATGCAGCTCATGAGAGGAAGCTGCGCTCAATCTTTCGCACTCGCTGCAGGAGATCAGCTGTCTTACACGAATGGTGCTCTGACAGTCACTTCGGGAGGGAATCAAGTATTCAGTCGTAGCAGTGTTCAACGAGTCACTGTTCAACAAGCTTCCGGAGCTGCTATTAACGATGGCTCTGCAGCTGCAATTTCCGGTCCTGGAACTTTGTTTTTCGAGGGAAACATGGCTTTCTTCACCAATGATGCCAGCGTTGTGATGATGGTTACTAATCAGATTGTGACAGCAGGAACTATGCCGCCAACAACTCCAACCACAACTCCAGCTGCGCCAAATGTTACAGTAAGAACAGAGAATGGAATGGTGATAGTGAGCATTGATGGTATGGATACAGTTATAGCGGATTCCTCACGACGTAACCAGATAGCATCCCGCCAGAGTATTCGATACCAGAATCAAAATCTCGTTGTGTTTCCTTCAGGAGGAGGTAATCCTGTGCTTACACTAATGAACATTGGACGGTATGTATTCTACAATACTGGTGATCAAGCAGTAACTACATTTACTGGTACTGTGCCTGGAATTATGGCTACAACAGGAACACTGTACTATGATGGCTCTCGTGCATTCTTCACTAATCGTGCAGAAATAAATACTGCTATAGACAATGCCCTCAATCCTACAATGCCACCATCTACTCAGCCACCTGTTACTACTCAACCACCAGCTAATACATCAGGTATGAGAATAGCTTCTTTTCAAATAGGCCAGTGGTCTCAGTTTATTCTCAGGTATAGTTTTTAATAAAAACTTACAGTGCACCAGAACATGTGGTGGTGGACTGTGAACATGCTCAGTGCTGTGTACTGACCAAGATGGGATCTTAGATTCTACTGGCAATGAATGTAGCAATCTAACCGGCAATAACAGACCACAATGCATGGAGTTATGTAACCTAGCTAATTAAATGCCAAGCTAGTGAGCAACCACCATAGCCATATCAATAATATACACTCCTACCACCATATAACCAGGAGCGCATAAAAGCAAGGAGCGTTTAGCCGCGATTTATCCAAATTTAAAATGTGGCACCGTGCGATCCAAAAAACAGGAATTTTTTGGCAACCGGCCGTTCACTGGTCAGTGGCTTTGATGTGTGTGGTGTCTAGATCGCTAGCAAATCTGTCTGCCTTACCTTTTCTGCCTACAAGACGGCCCATAGCTCACAGCAAACAGCTTGAAAATCACGGAAGACAGTAAGCCTCACGTGCGTCGGAGTTTACGTTTGGATATTTCCATTGCATGCATTGGAGTTGAACGCTCCTTCCTTTTATGCGCTCCTGTTATTTATTTTGTTAAATTGACCCGGTGACGATAATTAAGTTTTCAATTAACATAATACAAGCGAATAAGGTCTGCCGAAGGTGTTTAACAAGGGGATCCCTTGGGTCCTTTGCTCTTCTGCCTCACTATATTCTCCCTTGGTCATCAGCTTACTTCAGACCTATCCATTCTATACCTTGATGATATCTCATTGGGAGGTCCATGCGCCAACATCGTCGAGGATCTTGAAGTTGCTAAATCCTATCACTCAACACTCTTAAGTCTGAGATCATTTCTCAGAACCCGTTTTCTTGGAACTACCTTCTCACGATTTTACCTGGGGCCCAACTGGTGGATCTATCTCAAGCTACCCTGCTTGGCTCTCTTATCGGTTACTCTCACTGTGTTGCATCTGCTATCCAAGATAAGGTCGCCACATTTCGGTGACCTTATCTAGATAAGGTCAATAGATATGGTGGTCTTGGTATTCGCAGTGCTTTGGATGTTGCTCTCTCTGCTTTTCTGGCTTCGTCGAATGCTACTGCCTCCCTGGTCCATTCCATTCTCAGTCCTCTTTACTTTCTCCATCTGTGTCTGGTGCTCTCTCTGTGTGGTCTTCTTGTGGACCTGACATCCTTCCGCCATTTGGAGATGCTGCTGCTCGCCAGAAACCCTTGGACTATCCTAGAGTTGAGTCAGCTTCAAGGTTGTTAGAGAGGGCTCAGAACTGTGAGGACAGGGCTCGCTTGCTGGCAGCTTCACGTAGAGAGTCAGGAGCCTGGTTGAACGCCCTGTCGCTCTCTTCTGTTGGTCTCTGCCTGGATAATGATAATTGCTGTTGGGCTTCGTCTCGGTGCTCCCCTGCTGCATTGATGGGGGTCAAACATGTGTAACCCCCATCAATGTTGCAACTGTGGGCAAGAGGTTGATTCCATCGGTAGACACGGTCTGAGCTGTAAGTACAGCAGAGGCAGATTGTCCAGGCATGCAGCCCTGATTGACATCATCCAGCGAGCTCTTTCTTCTACTAAGACCCCCTCTCGGCTCGAACCTTCAAGTCTTTCTAGAGCTGGTATCTTGCAAAGTGGATGTTTGGTATTTTCCTTGTAGCTAACTGACAAAATAATTTGGTCTGTTTTGACTGGTCAGTTACTATGATAACATGTGTACATATCCACAAACATTGTATTGTTTCTCTCAAAATTACTTCCAAACTCTCCTCCCTCAGCTTGCCCTGCTGGTCAATATCAATCAGGTAGCTCTTGCCTGAGCTGCCCAGCAAACACTGTGGGTACCAGTGTGGGAGTGGCAGTGTGTCCCTGTCAGGCTAACTATTACAGAGCACCTTCAGACAGTCCATCTATGTCTTGCACTGGTACAGCATCATAATGTGTATTGATAGCATGTACTGTTGTCCACTGCAGTACCTCCATCAAGTGTTCAGAACCTGCAAGCACCTGATAATGGTCGTACTAACACCAGTATCACAATCCAGTGGACTGCACCAGCCACTACTGGTGGTCGCAGTGATCTAGTCTATCAGATTAGCTATCGTAGAATAGGAACTGAACAATCCATCATGAAGACCACCACTCAGACTTCAGACCAGCTGACTGGACTGCAGCCATCATCACAGTACACCATCATGGTGGTGTCAGCTAATGGAATCACATTAGGTCTACCTGATGTTGCTGCTATCACTCTACAGAGCAGGACAGCCACACTATCAGCCAATACAACAGAGGGAGGTTGGTGCTATAATTCTCTAACACTGTAAGTGCTATGGTTTATTCTCTTCACAGTACCTGGTCCTCCAGCAAGTGTAGCAGTGGTTGATCGTGTTCTTATCTGGCTGCCTCCACAGTCTCCTAATGGCAACCTGACTGGCTACAACATCAGAGTGTACTCTGATGGTAACGTAGGACTAGGACAGACTAACAATGTTGATGCAAATACTTTTTACTACAAACTAACTACCAGCAATCTACCAACTGGTAACAGCCTGAAAGTTCAGGTGAGTTAGAGGGAAACTTGATATTACAGTTTTATTGCTTTAATAGATTCGTGGTAGGACTCTGATTGGACCAGGTGAATGGAGTATACCACAGCCACTATCAAGTTAGTAACATAATACTTATCATCGTTAGTTTCTTCCTACATGTCCAGGAGCTGCATTCATAAATTGTTCTATGCCATCAATTACCATCAAATCTCAACCCAAGTGTCCATTCCTTGATTCAAGACCTGTTCGCTTAATATGTGAAGAGATTACCACTTCATTCGGGAGCATTAAAACACCATCTCACCCATCACAACCTTACCCTAACAATGCTGACTATTTTTGGACCATTAAAGTTCCTGATTTCAATAAAGCAGTCGAGCTCACGTTCCATGGAGCATTTGATATTGAACAGACCAGTGATTGCACTGGATCATACCTTGAAGTGAGAGATGGAGATGGACCAGACTCGGTGCTAGTCGGAAGGTTTTGTGGCTCAGTACAACCATCACCTATCAGCTCATCAACAAACTCACTTTACATTCTCTTCCACTCATCAAATAACCAAACGATGAATACTGGATTCAATGCTACATTCAGATCAGTAGATACAACACAAGGTAAGATAGGTTTATATGCAAGCCTCGTATCTCTTGTTATTTTTTGTGTAACTGTATTCAGGCAGGCAATGTGATAAACCAATCACTGTTATTCCATATAAGTTCGCCTCAGTGGGATTTCCAGCAGCCTTTAGTGGAAGTACTCCACTTAGATGCAGATATCTGATTTGGAACATAAACACTTCAGCTCCTATTGATTTAAGATTTCTCTACACTGACTTGAAAAACTGCAGCCAAGGAACGATTGAAATATACAAATATATTAACAAGGTGGCTACCATCTGCAGTGCTGAGGATGCACAGCAGGTTTTTAGAATAAGTGATTTCGTGATGAGTTTGGTGTACACAATCAAGGTACCAGGATTGAGAGGATTTACTGCAGTAATGAACAATCAATGCTCACTTGGAAAAGAGCTCTCCAGAAATGGAACATGCATATAAATTAATTTTATACTAATAGACTGAGTTTGTTTTATACTAATAGACTGAGTTTGTAGTCGTCCCTGTTTGTCAGTGTAAAAATTCTAGTTCAGTATTATACGGAGTAGTCTACGGCGAGGGGTCCGACACGGGCAGAATCTCGTACACTAATTCAAGGAATCAAAGAATCACGTGCAGAATCAGGAATCACGTGCAGAATCAAGGAATCACGTACAGAATCAAGGAATCACGTACAGAATCAAGAATCAGGACGTGGAATCAAGAATCATAACGGAATCCATGTGATTCCAGAATCATTACCGTAATCTAGGAATATTTGTTTGTATATTTTTGTAAATTTCAGTATATTCTTGTGGGTTTCTTTTGGCGCGCCACGTGGCAGCTGCAAAATTCGAACGAGTCCCATTATGGAAGACATCCGGTCGGGGTCAAAGGTCGAAATTTAACCCGTTTTGCACGGATTTTAACTTATCTTTTTTGCTAGAGTAGGTGCTCAACGTTGCCCGAGTTGTTGCCGTTTCTCACTATGCAGACAGCAGCTGGAGTGGTTGTCACTAGTGTGCACAAGCAAGCTGAGTTCATTTGGCTTGGGAGAGGACCTTGGAAGGCGGAAGAACACGAAGAATCAGACTGGTTGTGCTTTGAGTATAGTACGTATAACTGCATGGACTAGAGTAGCAGTGCCTCAGAATCTGTGTTGGTAAGTAATATAGAATTCTTGGCTGTAATATAATACTGGCATCCAGCTGTAGGATAAGGTGTGGGCTTGATCACTGAATGAGTAACGGCTGCAGTGACTTGTTAAAGAGTGGAATTGACAGTAGCAACTGTATATATACACCACTGAAACATAATATTTTGCATACATTGGAAGGCTTGCTCCACCCGCTAATACATGTAGTCGCATTTGAATAATGTAACACTGAAAGCTTCCATTCTTGCAATCTTAGCCGCCAGATTGGTACTACTACAATGCACACAAACTGATTATTATAATAGTATTATGATAAACTTCTCATGCAAATTAGATGCAAGCACCTCTGTGAAGAAAGACATCAAGCAAATAATTATTGTATCATCGACAGTGTAATGGAGTGCTGAGTCATATTGTAGCGTGTTAATAGCATGCAGTGAATCTTCTTGACCTCTTCAGCTAGTGTGATGTGTTACCAATTACTGAGAATTACAAAGAAATTCTTATACATGCAAGTGATGGAGGTACCAGTGACTCAGTAAATTTCTCAGGTAAGCAAAACCAGAAATTAAGCAACAGATACTGATCAGATGATAATGAGGATGAATGCACATGAATACTAATAGTTGGAGTTATGAACACGAAAGTTTTATATGAAAATACAGTCATAGAATAGTTTTTTTGCTGAGAGAATAGACTGGACTACAAGCACATGGTTTGAGCATCCTCGATGTAAATTAATAGGAATCCTGTGTTCTGGTGGTATCATTCTATGATAGAACAGAGACATGTACATGTGGACTGGTAAATTGCAAACAGGAATTTCTGTGTGAGAGACTGTGGCACCATTGGACTTGATCAGTGTCATTATGAATAAATCATTGTAGTTTGCCCTCTAGTGAACACTTTCACCCAAAACCAGCTTCACTAGGCTGAGTTCCACAAGCTAGGCATTGCATTGCAAAAGTGCACTCAGATTATCTGGTGAGAGAAAAGCAACAGCACAAACAGTAAAGAAATTATGATAATTATTCTTCAGGAAATCTGAGGCATTGCATGGTGTCCCTTCATTTCTTCAGTCCCTTCATTTTTCTGGCTTGTCTCTAGACTTTGGACAAAGAGATAATATAGAAGTAAGGATAATTTCATAAATATGCACTAATAGTATAGTATCATTTTAGCATTAGCCTCATAACAGCTATTACATGCACATTGCATGTTGCTACATTTGAAGTAATTTACAACATCTTTGATTTGCACAGCATGGAATCAAATGACGTTGAGTATAGAACACAGAGAGAGGAGACTGTGTCAAAAATGAGGGCTCAATTACCGGAGTATATAGTGAACTGCTTGGTTGCTTCTGGGTTTGACAGCAGCATTGCATTGGGGACGCTATAACTACATGCTTAGCCCTTGGTATGGACCCCTTGGCGGTCGTGTTCAGGCAGCAAGACTTAAGAGATCACTTTCTTAATTAAAGTACTCAGAACAGGTCAAATAGAGCCATTTCCAGTGCTGAAGAAACGAAGGTTGTCGGACAGGATTCTCAAAACAAAAGAGTTCGACGTATTTTGTAGCTGCAGAACACCTCATGATGGCAGGTACATGGCCGAGTGTTGCAAATGCCGTGAATGGTTTCACAACGGTTGTGAAGAGGAGCTACCAGATGAGGAAGAACTGAAGAGAGATTGGTTTTGTCTTCAATGTCGAGTATAATGAACATTTATTATAACATTCTATTATTAAGAGCTACATGGATATTTCACACTACAATTATTATCGTCATTGTACATGTAACCAGAACATAAAAAATTGTGATCATACAGAATTAGCAGGTACTCAACAGCCTAGTCAGTGTCTGCACGAGTGCTATTTAAAGTAATGAATGAGCTATTTTGATTAGCAAGACTATAAATAACTGGCTTACCAAATAATATTGCTACATGGGCAGGGACTCGGTGTACACAGAAAAATTCGAGGCTGGGACTGTCTTGCCTATAGCTAGAACCTCTTAGCATGGTAGAGAGCAGTGAGTCAGCAGTCTACAGCATAGAATCACTCAGACAACGTGCAGATTCAGAGAGAATCACGTGCAGAATCTGAGAATCGCGTACGGAATCAGGAATCACGTGCGGAATCAAGATTCAAGTGCAGAATCAAAGAATCACGTGCGGAATCATAGAATCACGCGAGGATCTAGGAATCATGGAATCACGTGATTCCAGAATCTCGTACACAAATCCAGCCCGTGTCGGACCCCTCGGTCTACGGAAAATTTGCGCGCGTAAATTAAAAATATGTCTGACTCCTTCCAGTCAGTTGAGACTCTCCTTTCAGCTCTGGGCTCGTTTAGCAACAGTAGACACGTACAAACAACTCCCTCGGCTAGTCAGACACATAGTCTATTGACTGACGTACCTCAGCAGCTGAACATCGTGGAAGAGTTGGAGCCAGCCACTAGTGGACAGGCTGGAGAAAATGGTCCAGCTATCAGCTACAATAACACGGACCCTGACTGGAGCATACCCAGTGAGTATGTTCAGGATGCTGGACAGTCGCTCCCTGCTCTGACAGAAGAGCTGGCAGACGCGCAAAAAACGCAAAACAAAGAGCTACTCAGGAGGGAAGAGCAGCTGGAAAAATTGCAGGTGACAAGCACATGATTCATAGGTTCAAATGTTGCTTTCTCTCATTACTACAGAATGAATTGAGAGTGGGTAAGAGCACTGTAATGAGTATTACACTCACATCATAATCTCATACACAGAGGATGAGAAGGTGTATAACCTTCAGAGAGATATTGATGCTGCCAGCAAGTCTATCAGTGTCTGCCAAGAAGAAACAACCAAGCTGACAGTTGTCTGCTCACAGCTTGAAAAAGACATGTCCTCTCTTGTCACAGACAATGCAAAGCTTAGTCTCCAGCTGAAACTAGCTGAGGAAGAAACAGCTAAAGACGCAGTGGTGTTTGAACAGCAGAGGACTAAGATGGCTGCTCACAAGGAAGCAACCAAGCTGGTGGAGAGAAGCCTGCCAATACAACGAAAGTTGGAAAGCACTCAAGCTAGCATTGATTCTTTAAAGGGAAAACGTGAGCAACAGAACTGAAAATCGGAAAGCTATTTTATTTTTTTAGGAGCTAGTTACATTAATACTGAGAGTCTGAAGGTGCTCAGTGGAGAGAGGAGACAAGAGCTACAAGAGAAGCTGAGGGAGACCAATGAGACCAGATCACGAGTGATCGAGGAGAACTCAAAGTTGAGAGCAGAGGTGTGAAAAAATGTGAATGTAGCTGAGAATTTTTTCTTTCTAGATTCAGCAATTGCAGCAGAAGCGCTCACAGCTACAGTGCGGTGTTGATGTGGGACGCAAGCGGAAACAAGCTCAGCTCACTCGGCTCCATCACCAGCTCCAGGAGGCACAGGGGTGCAGGAAACAGTGGACAGAGGAGGCAAAGAGAATGAAGAGAGCCATTAAATCACTCAGACAAACCACAGAGGAGTAGAGAACGCAATGCAAATTTGAGATAATTGTTCTAACACACTTCAAAGATAAAAAATACATAACTTTGTAATGATTCCAGCATATTGAAGTGTTCACACATCGTGGGCCTATTGCTACCATATGCAATGCTGAGGATGCCCAGAAAGTTATTCACATAAAAGATTTTCTGTTTGACATTAGATACACTGTCAATGTACCAGGATTGAGAGGATTTGCTGTAGTCATTAATGATAAATGTGGCATTAGAAAAGAGCTCTCTAGGAATGGAACATGCATATAAGTTTGTGTCCATAGTACTCATGCGCAGTAATGTCATTGTCAGTTAGTGAACATTATGATTAGTTCACTGAATTTGTCATGATTTTGCTAAAATTCATTATACAGAATTTTACTAGGAAATGTGCGCGTAGATCAAAATGTTCTATGCTAATCAGATGGTCAAATGACTAGAAGTCCAATCAAGCCCATACAATATAAAATTTAATTTTAGACCAAAATTTTTTGGATTATCGCAAGCTATGGGTGGGACCTTCTATCGATGTGAACAAAACCGTAATGATAAGACGTGCACCATGTACAAAGAGCGTCTAAAATAGTAACAGTTGATCCCAATGCTTTGGAGCTAGAAATCCGGAAGGAAATAATTATAAAAGAGTGGTAAGCTTTGTACAATTTCCAGACAGGCAGATGTTTATTCACTAAAAATTTTTCCATGGGAGTACTTGAGTACAGCAATCACAAACAGGTGTCGTACATCAGAGGAGATAACTGCTCACAAGAAGCTGGTTGAAAGGAGGATAGGTAGTTGTAGTCAAGATATCTGAATAAAGAGAAGTAGGCAGAGCAATGATAATAAGCAAGCATAACCTGTATCAAATAATTATTATTGTACATACAAAATCTCTCTGTACATTCACTTTATATCAAACAATGAATGTGAGATTCAACGCCACATACAAATCATAGATAGTACACATAATAGTGTGATGATGAATCTCAAAAATTTTTGCAGGGAAAGAAATTTGATCACTAACCCCAAATTTTCCTCTGAAGATTTTTTTAGAAAATTCTTGATTGCAAACTTTAGAAGTTTCGCCTTCACTAATGTGCGATTGTTTTCACTAACTCAGGGAAATGATTTAATATTGTTTTATTAGTACCATTGATTTTGTAATGCTGAGGATGCCCAGAAAAAAAGATTTCACATTAAATTTTGCATACTATACTACAATGGGTTTGGTTAGAACAACTCTTATACATAGTTTCAAAAGTAATAGGCTGTGTCTATTGACACCAATTCGTTGGTGTCAATAATGGCCACCGAAACGCTATTGACACCAACCTAAATCCTAAACCCTAAAAAAAACCTTCTCCTAACTGCGCAAAGTTGGGAGGGTCGTCCTAACTAACTAAGGATCGTCTGGAGGGTCTTCCTAACTAACTAAGGATCGTCGCGAGGGTCTTCCTAACTAAGGATCGTCGCGAGGGTCTTCCTAACTAAGGATCGTCGCGAGGGCCTTCCTAACTAACTAAGGATCGTCGCGAGGGTCTTCCTAACTAAGGATCGTCGGGAGGGTCTGGGCGTATTTTACTTTAGCCCCCCCCCTCGAAACTGCGTGGGTGAATTAATTAACACCTCGAGGTGTTAAATATTAGTCACGCGCGTGCTGCAGCAACTAAACAAAACTAAATACTAAACCCAAGACCTTAAAAAACTTCGCCTAACTGCGCAAAGTCGAGAGGGTCTTCCTAACTAACTAAGGATCGTCGGGAGGGTCTTCCTAACTAAGGATCGTCGAGAGGGTCTTCCTAACTTAAACTAAGGATCGTCGGGAGGGTCTTCCTCTCGACGATCTTTAGTTAGGAAGACCCTCCCGACGATCCTTAGTTAGGAAGACCCTCTCGACTTTGCGCAGTTAGACGAAGTTTTTTAAGGTCTTGGGTTTAGTATTTAGTTGCTGCAGCACGCGCGTGACAAAATTTTAACACCTCGAGGTGTCAATTAATTCACCCACGCAGTTTCGAGGGGGGGGGGCTAAAGTAAAATACGCCCGAGGGTCTTCCTAACTAACTAAGGATCGTCGCGAGGGTCTTCCTAACTAAGGATCGTCGAGCTAAAAACATTGTAGCTAAAACTGAAGTTTTCTGGGAAAAAAAAACAAAAAAAAAAACGCTTGGAGCGAGAATCGATCCTGAACGATCGCATTACTAGCCACCGTGCTAAACCGCTGAGCCATCGGAACCTGCTGACCAATCAACGCTACAAACATGCCTTTATAGTGGTTTAGGTTGGTGTCAATAGCATTTCGGTGGCCGTTATTGACACCAACGAATTGGTGTCAATAGACACAATCAAAGTAATAATTGCGCGCGCGTCGCGCCTGGCCACGTCACCAGCCACGCCTCCCTTGGTGGGCAGAAGAGTGAAAAATGTATGGGAAATCGATTTTGAGCGATTATATTGCATCTCTGGAGCCACAACCGAAACTGAGGTATTCAGAGCATCTTGCTTTTGTTCCGACAGAGCCTTTTTTGACACAATTGGTGCAATCATGCACACAGCAACTCGTAACCACGGTTAGGTCTGTATTATACCGGACTCTTGCACCACGAAGCGAAAAGCAGAAGTAGTCTTTAATGTGTGGATGCTTAATACACTTGAGTAGCAGTGAATTTGATTGGTCAGCAGCTAATTCCGCGTGCGCTTCGTGGTGCAAGGTCTCTGCAAAGTCCGGTAGAATTGACAGCTTGCCCACCAAAATATAGGCGTAACTTACACGTGAATTACGTACCGCCCAATTTGCCGGTTGCATTAATGAGTTAATAACTACTTTTGAAACCATGTATACCATGTATGTAGCTAATAGCTTAGACGAGAGGGCATCACGTGAGTACTAAGATACTTCTGCAAAGTTTTTGAGAATGGAGTACTACAAGGCATTTATCCTCGTGTTTGCTATCCTGCACCTACTGAGTGCTGGAGTGAATGCTGTCGCACCTGGCGACCAACAGAGCACTTGTCTTAGTACAAACTTACCCACTTCTCCCGGTCATGGATTGGTCGGTGCTTACGCGAGCACGCAGAGACCTCTGATGGATTCTTACTGGTACGATAGAGTGGTAGGATCAACCGGAGTGTGGGCTTTCATAGAGGGAAATGTGGAAAATAACGGAGTAAGTGTATGATATTTACAATGATACATCTGTGGCTATCTACATGCTTTTCATCATCAGTGGAGACGAGGACAAATTGCATCATGTCGAGCTACTGTCAGAGCTACAAAATCCAACAACCCTGCTGAAAACAACTGGTTTGCAACTCAGTTCATCTCCAGGAGCACTGCTCAGGCTCCTACTTATGCCCTCCCCATCACAGTGAACGTATCACACACCTTCCTCTCGTGTACTCCCAACTTATTCAGACTGCACTACTACCCAAGTGCCTCTAATCCAGGGAGCAGCTCAGGAACTAGTAACTACATACATATTGGAGATGTAGACACTAGTACTAATTCACTACAGATATCAATCTTCAATTTTAATTTAGCCTCTCAGTATAGTGGCTTCTATCTTGGCTTCCAAGATCAGGACTCGTGTGGTACTGTAGAGAGAGTGCAGGTGTATCGTACCATATGCCCCTCACGTACAGAGGGGTTGGTGATGTATCCTGAAACACCAACTGGTACTAGTGCTGTCTCCGTAACTCATCAGTGTATAGCTAATGCTGAAGTGAATGGAGGTGGACTGATGTGTAATACTGATGGCTCATGGAGTGGTTCACCATCATGTAGCTGTGTATCAGGAAATTGCCACGGTGAAATTGATAATGTATTGCAAATGTTTAAGTCCCAATGCATGATAATATAATGTTATCCTGCTTGGTGAACAACAGGTACATTGTAAACAATCGGCATCTTTTGATACAGATAATGTAACATTGGTTAAGTGTACATATCCACGACACAAACATTGTATCGTTTCTCTCAAAATTACTTCCAAACTCTCCTCCTTCAGCTTGCCCTGCTGGTCAATATCAATCAGGTAGCTCTTGCCTGAGCTGCCCAGCAAACACTATTGGCACTGGTGTGGGAGTGGCAGTGTGTCCCTGTCAGGCTAACTACCACAGAGCACCTTCAGACAGTCCATCTATGTCTTGCACTGGTACAGCATCTTAATGTGTATTGGTAGCATGTACTGTTGTCCACTGCAGTACCTCCATCAAGTGTTCAGAACCTGCAAGCACCTGATAATGGTCGTACTAACACCAGTATCACAATCCAGTGGACTGCACCAGCCACTACTGGTGGTCGCAGTGATCTAGTCTATCAGATTAGCTATCGTAGAATAGGAACTGAACAATCCATCATGAAGACCACTACTCAGACTTCAGACCAGCTGACTGGACTGCAGCCATTATCAGAGTATGCCATCATGGTGGTGTCAGCTAATGGAATCACAGAGGGTCTACCTAATGTTGCTGCTATCACTCTACAGAGCAGGACAGCCACATTATCAGCCAGTACGACAGAAGGAGGTTAGTACCACTAGTGTGTACACTACAAACACTGTATTCACCGGCTGAACGTAATTTTTACAGTACCTGGTCCTCCAGCAAGTATAGCAGTGGTTGATCATGTTGTTATCTGGCAGGCTCCACAGTCTCCTAATGGTAACCTGACTGGCTACAGTATCAGAGTATATTCTGATGGTAACATGAGATCTATCAATGTTGGTGCAAATACTCTGTATTATAAACTAACTATTGACAACCTACCAACTGGTGACAACCTACGAGTTCAGGTAATAGTAATATTTGACAGTAGCATATCGGACAGATGTTATAGTGTTTTATAGATTCGTGGTATGACAATGATTGGGGCATGTGACTGGAGCATGTCACACCCAGTGTCAAGTTAGTAACATATCAATTAAATTGACACCATTAGTTTCTCTGTGTTTAGGAGCTGCTTTCATATCTCCTCAACCCAAGTGTCCATTCCTCGGTTCGAGACCTGTCAGGTTAATATGTGAAGAGATTACCACTTCATTTGGGAGCATTAAAACACCATCTCACCCATCACAACCTTACCCTAACAATGCTGACTATTTTTGGACCATTAAAGTTCCTGATTTCAGTAAAGCAGTCAAGCTCACGTTCCATAGAACATTTGATATTGAACAGACCAGTGATTGCACTGGATCATATCTTGAAGTGAGAGATGGAGATGGACCAGACTCGGTGCTAGTTGGAAGGTTTTGTGGCTCAGTTCGACCATCACCTATCAGCTCATCGACCCACTCACTGTACATTCACTTCCACTCATCAAATAACCAAACGATGAATACTGGATTCAATGCTACATTCAGATCAGTAGATACAACACTACAGGGTAAGATAGGTTTATATGCAACATATCTCTTGTTATTTTGTGTGTAACTGTTTTCAGGGAGGCAGTGTGAAAGGCATATCACTGTTATTCCATATAAGTTTGCCTCAGTGGGATTTCCAGCAGCCTTTAGTGGAAGTACTCCACTTAGATGCAGATATCTAATTTGGAACACTAGAACTTCAGCTCCTATCGACTTAAGATTTCTCTTCACTGACCTGAAAAACTGCAGCCAAGGAACGATTGAACTATATGATTATACTGGTAGAAACAAGATGGCTACCATCTGCAGTGCTGAGGATGCACAGCAGGTTTTTAGAATGCGTGATTTCGTGATGAGTTTGGTGTACACTATCAAGGTACCAGGATTGAGAGGGTTTACTGCAGTACTGAACAATCGATGCTCACTTGGAAAAGAGCTCTCCAGAAATGGAACATGCATATAAATTAATTTATACTAATAGACTGATTTATACTACATGTAATAGACTGAGTTTTGTAGTCGGTAAGTCCCCGCTGCTTGTCAGCATAAAAATTGTGGTTCAGTATTATACGGAGTTAGTCTACGGAGAATTTGCGCGCGTAAATCAAAAAAGATGTCTGACTCCTTCCAGTCAGTTGAGACTCTCCTTTCAGCTCTGGGCTCGTTTAGCAACAGTAGACACGTACAAACAACTCCCTTGGCTAGTCAGACACATAGTCTATCGATTGACGTACCTCAGCGGCTGAACATCGTGGAAGAGTTGGAGCCAGTCACCTCGCCAGTCACTAGTGGACAGGCTGGAGAAAATGGTCCAGCTATCAGCTACAATAACACGGACCCTGACTGGAGCATACCCAGTGAGTATGTTCAGGATGCTGGACAGTCGCTCCCTGCTCTGACAGAAGAGCTGGCAGACGCGCAAAAAACGCAAAACAAAGAGCTACTCAGGAGGGAAGAGCAGCTGGAAAAATTGCAGGTGACAAGCACATGATTCATAGGTTCAAATGCATGTTGCTTTCTCTCATTACTACAGAATGAATTGAGAGTGGGTAAGAGCACTGCAATGAGTATTACACTCACATCATAATCTCATACACAGAGGATGAGAAGGTGAATAACCTTCAGAGAGATATCGATGTTGCCAGCAAGTCTATCTGTGTCTGCCAAGAAGAAACAACCAAGCTGACAGCTGTCTGCTCATAGCTTGAGAAAGACATGTGCTCTCTTGTCACAGACAATGCAAAGCTTAGTCTCCAGCTGAAGCTAGCTGAGGAAGAAACAGCTAAAGACGCAGTGGTGTTTGAACAGCAGAGGACTAAGATGGCTGCTCACAAGGAAGCGACCAAGCTGGTGGAGAGAAGCCTGCTATTAAAACAAAAGTTGGAAAGCACTCAATATAGCATATGAGATGCCCGAGTGGTTCTAGCAGTCGACTGAGTACATTCTGTCCCTCTGAAATGAATTGCAAGTGGGTACATTGAAGCATCTATTGAGTCATAATGTTACACTAATTTTTAAAATGCAGAAACATCTGTACAATCGAATGCATTACAGGAAGCTCATATGCAGGGTAAGATTTATTTGCCTTCATCTAATATTCATCATTGATGGCAATATACAGCGATCTCTTTAGGCGTAGAGAAGTAACTCGATATTGCTGCTGTGATGGATACAGTCATGTTGAAGTATACAACGGAAGACGGTTTGTCCAACTGTGCAGATCTCAAGCCTAGCCTGTTAGAACAACATGATTGTAGAAAAATTAATTATTATTAATAAAAAATTAATAATTATAATTGTTGTTCCTCAATAATTTTACATGATGATTATAAAAATTTACGGTTAAAATATAACTCGGACCGTGAGCTGCTCGGTCTGCTGTGATCGAGCATAGCCGTACGTAGCGACTGTACTGTTGATACAGCGGATAAGAAGACCCAGTCGCTGTATACGACCACCTCGCAGTGTAGCTATGTGGTCTGCTGTGTTCTTGGCGCTAGTCACGGTGAGCCAAAGCAGAGTGGGCGGTGCAGATCTATGCATGCGTTCCTTACTCACACGTGCAGGTCTTCGCTGTGGTGCAAGGCGCTGCAGTAAAGGGACGAGATAATGATGCTGTCTCTGTGGTAAGTAACGTACACTATGCATGTATGGTCCACCATATCGTGTTCTCTTGTAGGAGAAAAGACAAGCTGCTCAAATGTTTACTTACCGACTTGGTCAATGGTCTCCAGTGAGTTCATACACTGATATAAACCATATATGAGTACTCATTTTACACTACATGCAGTGTACCAGGACATGTGGTGGTGGACTACGAACACGCTCAGTGTTGTGTACTGACCAAGATGGGATCCTGGGCCCTGCAGTTGATACATGTGGCATTCAAACTGGTACTAGCAGACCACAATGCATGGAGTTATGCAACCAGATTAACTGCCAAACTAGTGAGCAACCATCATAGTGATGTCAATATTATACACTCATCATACTATACACAGA
This sequence comes from Haliclona indistincta, assembly GCA_964017065.1. NCBI lineage: Eukaryota > Metazoa > Porifera > Demospongiae > Haplosclerida > Chalinidae > Haliclona > Haliclona indistincta. The sequence continues at coordinate 6,694,686 of OZ024792.1, forward strand.
TGCTACAGACACTACCCTCTTTCCACCAGCTGGTATATATGATATCGCTAACCCTAATAATACTGGTCCTTCTACCAGTAGTGTGGTATTTGTTAATCCTCCGAGCTGGCTTGCTAGCATGTCAAGTACTGATGAGATTGGTGGCGTTACTATGACAACAGACTTGACTATGCTACCTTCAAAACAAGGCTTTTTTGTGATGATATTGGCAATCTCTTTTAGTTCACCAGTGACTTTTGGCACTGCTAGTGGAAATATCATGGCAGACGGAATGTCACTGCTCTCAGGAATGGGAGGAGTGAGAGAGATATCTCCCACGAGTGATCTAGTCTATGCAGTGAACACATTATCAGTAGGAGCTGACACTTTCATGATCGATAACTATGCCATTATTACATCTAATCAGCAGTCTAATCAGCAGTTGTATCGATTTTCAGGAACAAAGATGACCAGAGATGGTTCTGGTGGAACTCTCTTTATCAATGAATGCGCTCGAACTGCGGTGTATTCTATGAATGCTACCATTTCTCAATTCATCAGGAATGCTGCTCCCACACCCGCTCCTTCCATACCACCTCTTAGCTACAATCTTGAGGTTGTTTGCTCCAATGTGTTGATCAATTTTGGAGATGGGTCTTTTCGTATCACAGGATCAATTTTGGCTTTTGATAACAGTCACGGACCTTTCGTATTTACTGGAGATTCCATTTCAGCACCTGGATTAAATCGTGTATTAAATAAATTTATACCAAACATAACTGAATTTTTTGAGGTCCAGGAAAGTACAGCAACAAACCACGGCACTAGGGCTGTTATTCAGGCAAACCAGTATACTGATACCTTTATTAATTCTGCTACTCAGCAAGCACTGTCTGTCAACAACCCTCGTGTACTGAGCATTATCAGAACAATAATGGGCTTCTCAGGTACTGTTGGACAGTTCAGCACTGGTGTCACTTTCAATGGTGTATCAGTGATGCAGCTCATGAGAGGAAGCACTCAATCTGTCACACTCGCTGCTGGAGACCAGCTGTCTTACACAAATGGTGCTCTGACAGTCACTTCGGGAGGAAATCAAGTATTCAGTCGTAGCGGTGTTCAACGACTCACTGTTCAACAAGGTTCCGGTGCTGCTATTAACGATGGCTCAGCAGCTGCAATTTCCGGTCCTGGAACTTTGTTTTTTGAGGGAAACATGGCTTTCTTCACCAATGATGCCAGCGTTGTGATGATGGTTAGTAATCAGATTGTGACGGCAGGAACTACGCCGCCAACAACTCCACCCTCAACTCCACCCACAACCCCAGCTGCACCAACGGTTACAGTAAGAACAGAGAATGGAATGGTGATAGTGAGCATTGATGGTATCGATACAGTTGCACTGTAGCGTGCATCAAAATAGTATTTTCACAATGCACTTCTTATAGTGACACAAGACAGGAAATGAATAGTTAGTCACTGAGTTAGTGTCTTTATTGTTCGTTTCACTGCTCCCCATAAAAAAATATTGTGTCCACACAATTCATCAAAGTGTCAGGCTGTGACAAACGGTCCAAAATCTCTTGGTTTTCATACTCTAGTAGACCTTCAAACTGGAGCTGGAGGAGGTGCAGGTAAGATATTTGGAACAAACTCTTCACCGGAATCCGTATCATCACGTGAGTCCTCTTCTGAGTTTCTATTCGTGTCTTCTGAATCACTTGGATCAGTATCTTCACATGATTCGAAGTCATCAGATGACGATGCTCCTGACGAAGATGTATCGTGCTCTGACTCTTCCTCTGAGTGGTGATTGAATGAAAATATAACAGAAACAGTATCTCTGCTGGAGCTGGAGCAGCTGGAGTAGATCTTTCTTTGAATGGTTTAAGTCTGTCAAAATGTACGACAAGGTGTTGACGAGGAGGTTCGATACTTGTGATTCTGTAATGGGAATCACTCAAAACCTTGACAATCTTAAACGGACCTTTCCATGGACAGTGAAATTTATGTGCTTGTCCCCGTGGTACAGCAGGATGATGTAACCAAGCAACATATCGTCCATTTTAAAAGGATTGCCACATGCCCTCTGATCATATAAATCTTTTTGCCGGTGTTGTTGTGCCCGAGTATGCTCACGAGTATGATGATATGCATTTCTAACCTCTCCCTCAACCTGAGTGCATACTGATTAGTGTTGGGAGAAGTTTCAGTCTCTGGCAGTCCGAACATGAGTTCCACTGGCAAACGTAACTCTCGTTCAAACACCAGACTGTAGAGCGAGGCTCCAGTTGTTTCATGTTGACGCGATCGAAGGATGCACAGCAGGTTTTTAGAATGCGTGATTTCGTGATGAGTTTGGTGTATACAATCAAGGTACCAGGATTGAAAGGATTTACTGCAGTACTGAACAATCGATGCTCATTTCGAAAAGAGCTCTCCAGAAATGAAACATGCTTATAAATTAATTTTATACTATAATAGACTGAGTTTTGTAGTCGGTAAGCTTGTCAGCATAAAAATTGTGGTTCAGTATTTTAATATACGGAGTAGTCTACGGAGAATTTGCGCGCGTAAATCAAAAAGATGTCTGACTCCTTCAAGTCAGTTGAGACTCTCCTTTCAGCTCTGGGGTCGTTTAGCAACAGTAGACACGTACAAACAACACCCTCGGCTAGTCAGACACGTGGTCTATCGACTGACGTACCTCAGCAGCTGAACATCGTGGAAGAGTTGGAGCCAGCCACTAGTGGACAGGCTGGAGAAAATGGTCCAGCTATCAGCTACAATAACACGGACCCTGACTGGAGCATACCCAGTGAGTATGTTCAGGATGCTGGACAGTCGCTCCCTGCTCTGACAGAAGAGCTGGCAGACGCGCAAAAAACGCAAAACAAAGAGCTACTCAGGAGGGAAGAGCAGCTGGAAAAATTGCAGGTGACAAGCACATGATTCATAGGTTCAAATGTTGCTTTATCTCATTACTACAGAATGAATTGAGAGTGGGTAAGAGCGCTGCAATGAGTATTACACTCACATCATAATCTCATACACAGAGGATGAGAAGGTGGATAACCTTCAGAGAGATATCGATGCTGCCAGCAAGTCTATCTGTGTCTGCCAGGAAGAAACAACCAAGCTGACAGCGGTCTGCTCACAGCTTGAGAAGGACATGTCCGCTCTTGTCACAGACAATGCAAAGCTTAGTCTCCAGCTGAAGCTAGCTGAGGAAGAAACAGCTACAGACGCAGTGGTGTTTGAACAGCAGAGGACTAAGATGGCTGCTCACAAGGAAGCTACCAAGCTGGTGGAGAGAAGCATGCCAATACAACAAAAGTTAGAAAGCACTCAAGCTAGCATTGATTCTTTAAAGGAAAAACGTGAGCAACAGAACTGAAAATCGGAAAGCTATTTATTTTTTTTAGGAGCAAGTTACATTAATATTGAAAGTCTGAAGGTGCTCAGTGGAGAGAGGAGACAAGAGCTACAAGAGAAGCTGAAGGAGACCAATGAGACCAGATCACGAGTGATCGAAGAGAACTCAAAGTTGAGAGCAGAGGTGTGAAAAAATGTGAATTTTGGCTGAGAATTTTTTCTTTCTAGATTCAGCAATTGCAGCGGAAGCGCTCACAGCTACAGTGCGGCGTTGATGTGAGACGCAAGCGGAAACAGGCTCAGCTCACTCAGCTCCATCACCAGCTCCAGGAGGCGCAGGGCCGCAGGAAACAGTGGACAGAGGAGGCAAAGAGAATGAAGAGAACCATTAAATCACTCAGACAAACCACAGAGGAGTAGAGAACACAATGCAAATTTGAGATTATTGTTCTAACACACTTCAAAGATAAAAAATACAAGACTTTGTAATGATTCCAGCATATTGAAGTGTTCACACATCATGGGCCTATTGCTACCATTATGCAATGCTAAAGATGCCCAGAAAGTTCTTCACATAAAAGATTTTTTAGATACACTGTCAAAGTACCAGGATTGAGAGGATTTGCTGTAGTCATTAATGATAAATGTGGCATTAGAAAAGAGCTCTCTAGGAATGGAACATGCATATAAGTTTGTGTCCATAGTACTCATGCGCAGTAATGTCATTGTCAGTTAGTAAACATTATGATTAGTTAACTGAATTTTGTCATGATTTTGCTAAATTCATTATACAGAATTTTACTAGTAAATGTGTGCGTAAATCAAAATTTTTCATGCTGATCAGATGGTCAAATGACCAGAAGTCCAATCAAGCCCATACAATATAAATTTTAATTTTTTGGATTATCACAAGCTATGGGACCTTATATCGATGTGAACAAAACCGTAATGATAAGACGTGCAGCATGTACAAAGAGCGTCTAAAAATAATAACAGTTGATCCCAATGCTTTGGAGCTAGAAATCGGGAAGGAAATAATTATAAAAGAGTGGCAAGCTTCGTACAATTTCCAGACAGCCAGATGTTTATTCACCAAAAATTTTTCCATGGGAGTATTTGAGTACAGCAATCACAAACTGGTGCCGTACATCAGAGGAGATGACTGCTCACAAGAAGCTGGTTGAAAGGAGGATAGGTAGTTGTAGTCAAGATCTGAATAAAGAGAAGTAGGCAGAGCAATGATAATAAGCGGTTAAGCAAGCATAATCTGTGTTGGATAATTGTTGTACAGACAAAATCTCTGTACATTCACTTTTATATCAAACAATGAATGTGAGATTCAACGCCACATACAAATCATAGATACAAATCGTACATTATAATAGTTTGAAGCTGAATCTCAAAAAATTTGCAGGCAAAGAAATTTGATCACTAACCCCAAATTTTCCTCTGAAGAATTTTTATTACTAAGTCTTGATTGCAAACTTTAGAAGTTTTGCCCACACTGATGTGCGATTTTAATATTGTTTTATTACTACCATTGATTTTGTAATGCTGAGGATGCATGATTCGACATTAAATTTTGCATACTACAATTACAGCTCTTATACATCTAGTAGTCTAGCTTAGCTTTATAGACGAGAGGGCATCACGTGAGTATTAAATAAGATACTTCTGCAAAGATTTTGAGAATGGAGAACTACAAGGCATTTATCCCCGTGTTTGCTATCCTGCACCTACTGAGTGCTGGAGTGAATGCTGTCGCACCTGTCGACCAACAGAGCACTTGTCTTAGTACAGAATTCCCCACTTCTCCCGGTCATCAATTGGTCGGTGCTTACACGAGCACGCAGAGACCTCTGATGGATTCTTACTGGTACGATAGAGTGGTAGGATCAACCGGAGTGTGGGCATTCATAGAGGGAAATGAGAACGATAAAGGAGTAAGTGTATGATATTTACAATAATACATTTGTGACTATCTACATGCTTTTCATCATCAGTGGAGACGAGGACAAATTTCATCATGTCGAGCTACTGTCAGAACTACAAGATCCAACAACCCTGCTGAAAACAACTGGTTTGCAACTCAGTTCATCTCCAGGAGCACTGCTCAGGCTCCTACTTATGCCCTCCCCATCACAGTGAACGTATCACACACCTTCCTCTCGTGTACTCCCAACTTATTCAGACTGCACTTCTACCCAAGTGCCTCTAATCCAGGGAGTAGCTCAGGAATTAGTAACTACATACATATTGGAAATGTAGACCCTAGTACTAATTCACTACAGACATCAACCTTCACATTTAATTTAGCCTCTCAGTACAGTGGCTTCTATCTTGGCTTCCAAGATCAGGACTCGTGTGGTACTGTAGAGAGAGTGCAGGTGTATCGTACCATATGCCCCTCACGTACAGAGGGGTTGGTGATGTATCCTGAAACACCAACTGGTACTAGTGTTGTCTCCGTAACTCATCAGTGTATAGCTAATGCTGAAGTGAGTGGAGGTGGACTAATGTGTAATACTGATGGCTCATGGAGTGGTTCACCATCATGTAGCTGTGTATCAGGACACATACTAGATGGAGGAAATTGCCAAGGTGAAATTGATATTGATATGTATTGCAAATTTGTTACATGTAGTCCCAATGCATGATAATATAATGTTACTCTGCTTGGTGAACAACAGGTACATTGTAAACAATCGGCATCTTTTGATACAGATAATGTAACATAAGTTAAGTGTACATATACACAACACAAACATTGTATTGTTTCTCTCAAAATTACTTCCAAACTCTCCTCCCTCAGCTTGCCCTGCTGGTCAATATCAATCAGGTAGCTCTTGCCTGAGCTGCCCAGCAAACACTGTGGGCACCAGTGTGGGAGTGGCAGTGTGTCCCTGTCAGGCTAACTTCTACAGAGCACCTTCAGACAGTCCATCTATGTCTTGCACTGGTACAGCATCATAATGTGTATCGATAGCATGTACTGTTGTCCACTGCAGTACCTCCATCAAGTGTTCAGAACCTGCAAGCACCTGATAATGGTCGTACTAACACCAGTATCACAATCCAGTGGACTGCACCAGCCACTACTGGTGGTCGCAGTGATCTAGTCTATCAGATTAGCTATCGTAGAATAGGAACTGAGCAATCCATCATGGAGACCACTACTCAGACCTCAGACCAGCTGACTGGACTGCAGCCATTGTCAGAGTACACCATCATGGTGGTGTCAGCTAATGGAATCACAGAGGGTCTACCTAATGTTGCTGCTATCACTCTACAGAGCAGGACAGCCACATTATCAGCCAGTACAACAGAGGGAGGTTAGTACCACTAGTGTGTACACTACAAACACTGTATTCACCGACTGGACCTAATTTTTTTACAGTACCTGGTCCTCCAGCAAGTGTAGCAGTGGTTGATCATGTTGTTATCTGGCAGGCTCCACAGTCTCCTAATGGTAACCTGACTGGCTACAGTATCAGAGTGTATTCTGATACTAACATGAGATCTATCAATGTTGGTGCAAATACTCTGTATTACAAACTAACTATTGGCAATCTACCAACTGGTGACAACCTACGAGTTCAGGTAATAGTAATATTTGACAGTAGCAAATCGGACAGATGTTATAGTGTTTTATAGATTCGTGGTATGACAATGATTGGGGCATGTGACTGGAGCATGTCACACCCAGTGTCAAGTTAGTAACATATCAATTAAATTGACACCATTAGTTTCTCTGTGTTTAGGAGCTGCTTTCATATCTCCTCAACCCAAGTGTCCATTCCTCGGTACGAGACCTGTCAGGTTAATATGTGAAGAGATTACCACTTCATTCGGGAGCATTAAAACACCATCTCACCCATCACAACCTTACCCTAACAATGCTGACTATTTTTGGACCATTAAAGTTCCTGATTTCAGTAAAGCAGTCGAGCTCACGTTCCATAGAACATTTGATATTGAACAGACCAGTGATTGCACTGGATCATATCTTGAAGTGAGAGATGGAGATGGACCAGACTCGGTGCTAGTTGGAAGGTTTTGTGGCTCAGTACGACCATCACCTATCAGCTCATCGACCAACTCACTGTACATTCACTTCCACTCATCAAATAACCAAACGATGAATACTGGATTCAATGCTACATTCAGATCAGTAGACACAACACAAGGTAAGATAGGCAAGCGTATCTCTTGTTATTTTGTGTGTAACTGTTTTCAGGCAGGCAATGTGAAAGGCATATCACTGTTATTCCATATAAGTTTGCCTCAGTGGGCTTTCCAGCAGCCTTTAGTGGAAGTACTCCACTTAGATGCAGATATCTAATTTGGAACACTAGAACTTCAGCTCCTATCGACTTAAGATTTCTCTTCACTGACCTGAAAAACTGCAGCCAAGGAACGATTGAACTATATGATTATACTGGTAGAAACAAGATGGCTACCATCTGCAGTGCTGAGGATGCACAGCAGGTTTTTAGAATGCGTGATTTCGTGATGAGTTTGGTGTACACAATCAAGGTACCAGGATTGAGAGGATTTACTGCAGTACTGAACAATCGATGCTCATTTGGAAAAGAGCTCTCCAGAAATGGAACATGCATATAAATTAATTTTATACTAATAGACTGAGTTTTGTAGTCGGTAAGTCCCTGCTGCTTGTCAGAATAAAAATTGTGGTTCAGTATTATACGGAGTAGTCTACGGAGAAATTGCGCGCGTAAATCAAAAAGATGTCTGACTCCTTCCAGTCAGTTGAGACTCTCCTTTCAGCTCTGGGCTCGTTTAGCAACAGTAGACACGTACAAACAACTCCCTCGGCTAGTCAGACACATAGTCTATCGAATGACGTACCTCAGCAGCTGAACATCGTGGAAGAGTTGGAGCCAGCCACTAGTGGACAGGCTGGAGAAAATGGTCCAGCTATCAGCTACAATAACACGGACCCTGACTGGAACATACCCAGTGAGTATGTTCAGGATGCTGGACAGTCGCTCCCTGCTCTGACAGAAGAGCTGGCAGACGCGCAAAAAACGCAAAACAAAGAGCTACTCAGGAGAGAAGAGCAGCTGGAAAAATTGCAGGTGACAAGCACATGGTTCATAGGTTCAAATGTTGCTTTCTCTCATTACTACAGAATGAATTGAGAGTGGGTAAGAGCACTGTAATGAGTATTACACTCACATCATAACTCTCATACACAGAGGATGAGAAGGTGAATAACCTTCAGAGAGATATTGATGCTGCCAGCAAGTCTATCTGTGTCTGCCAAGAAGAAACAACCAAGCTGACAGCTGTCTGCTCACAGCTTGAGAAAGACATGTCCTCTCTTGTCACAGACAATGCAAAGCTTAGTCTCCAGCTGAAGCTAGCTGAGGAAGAAGCAGCTAAAGACGCAGGGGTGTTTGAACAGCAGAGGACTAAGATGGCTGCTCACAAGGAAGCAACCAAGTTGGTGGAGAGAAGCCTGCCAATACAACAAAAGTTGGAAAGCACTCAAGCTAGCATCGATTCTTTAAAGGGAAAAAGTGAGCAACGGAACTGAAAATCAAAAAGCTATTTTATTTTTTAGGAGCAAGTTACATTAATACTGAGAGTCTGAAGGTGCTCAGTGGAGAGAGGAGACAAGAGCTACAAGAGAAGCTGAAGGAGACCAATGAGACCAGATCACGAGTGATTGAGGAAAACTCAAAGTTGAGAGCAGAGGTGTGAAAAAATGTGAATGTAGCAGAGAATTTTTTCTTTCTAGATTCAGCAATTGCAGCAGAAGCGCTCACAGCTACAGTGCGGCGTTGATGTGGGACGCAAGCGGAAGCAAGCTCAGCTCACTCGGCTCCATCACCAGCTCCAGGAGGCGCAGGGCCGCAGGAAACAGTGGACAGAGGAGGCAAAGAGAATGAAGAGAGCCATTAAATCACTCAGACAAACCACAGAGGAGTAGAGAACGCAATGCTAATTTGAGATTATTGACTTCAAAGATAAAAAATACATGACTTTGTAATGATTCCAGCATATTAAAGTGTTCACACGTCGTGAGCCTATTGCTACCATTTTCAATGCTGAGGATGCCCAGGAAGTTCTTCATAATAATTATAAAAGATTTTCTGTTTAACATTAGATACACTGTCAATGTACCAGGATTTGCTGTAGTCTTGAGCGATAAATGTGGCATTGGAAAAGAGCTCTCTAGGAATGGAACATGCATATAAGATCGTGTTCATAGTACTCATGCGCAGTAATGTCATTGTCAGTTAGTGAATATTATGATTAGTTCACTGAATTTTGTCATGATTTTGCTAAAATTCATTATACAGAATTTTACTAGTAAATGTGTGCGTAGATCAAAATGTTTCATGCTAATCAGATGGTCAAATGACCAGAAGTCCAGTCAAGCCCATACAATATAAATTTTAATTTTTTGGATTATCGCAAGCAGGATCTTCTATCGATGTGAACAAACCGTAATGATAGGACGTGCAGAATGTAGAAAGAGCATCTAAAAATAATAACTGTTGATCCCAATGCTTTGGAGCTAGAAATCCGGAAGGAAATAATTATAAAAGAGTGGCAAGCTTCGTACAATTTGCAGACAGGCAGATGCTTATTCACCAAAAATTTTTCCATGGGAGTATTTGAGTACAGCAATCACAAACTGGTGCCGTACATCAGAGGAGATAACTGCTCGCAAGAAGCTGGCATAATGTATCAAAATTAATAATAAAAAATTATTGTATAGACAAAATCTCTGTACATTCACTTTTATTCATCAAACAATGAATGTGAGATTCAACGCCACATACAAATCATAGTTAGTACACACAATAGTGTGATGCTGAATCTCAAAAATGTTGCAGGCAAAGAAATTTGATTACTAACCCCAAATTTTCCTCTGAATAATTTTTATTACCAAGTCTTGATTGCAAACTTTAGAAGTTTCGCCCACACTGATGTGCGATTGTTTTCACTAACTCAGGGAAATGATTTTAATATTGTTTTATTACTACCATTGATATTTTAATGCTGAGGATGCCCAAAATACAAGATTTGACATTAAATTTTGCATACTACAATGCGTTTGGTTAGAACAACTCTTATAGCTTAGCTTAGACGAGAGGGCATCACGTGAGTAATAAGATACTTCTGCAAAGTTTTTGAGAATGGAGAACTACAAGGCATTTATCCTCGTGTTTGCTATCCTGCACCTACTGGGTGCTGGAGTGAATGCTGTCGCACCTGGCGACCAACAGAGCGTTTGTCTTAGTACAGAATTCCCCTTTTCTCCCGGTCATGTATTGGTCGGTGCTTACACGAGCACGCAGAAACCTCTGATGGATTCTTACTGGTACGATAGAGTGGTAGGATCAACCGGAGTGTGGGTATTCATACAAAATGACAACGATAACGGAGTAAGTGTATGATATTTACAATGATACATTAATGTGACTATCTACATGCTTTTCATCATCAGTGGAAACGAGGACAAATTGCAACATGTCGAACTACTGTCAGAGCTACAAAATCCAACAACCCTAATGAAAACAACTGGTTTGCAACTCAGTTCATCTCCAGGAGCACTGCTCAGGCTCCTACTTATGCCCTCCCCATCACAGTGAACATATCACACACCTTCCTCTCGTGTACTCCCAACTTAATCAGACTGCACTACTTCCCAAGAGGCTCTATTCCAGCAGCAGGGAGAATCATAGGAACTAATAACTACATACATATTGGAGATGTAGACACTAGTGCTAATTCACTACAGACGTCAACCTTCACCTTTAATTTAGCCTCTCAGTACAGTGGCTTCTATCTTGGCTTCCAAGATCAGGACTCGTGTGGTACTGTAGAGAGAGTGCAGGTGTATCGTACCATATGCCCCTCACATACAGAGGGGTTGGTGATATATCCTGAAACACCAACTGGTACTAGTGCTGTCTCCGTAACTCATCAGTGTATAGCTAATGCTGAAGTGAGTGGAGGTGGACTGATGTGTAATACTGATGGCTCATGGAGTGGTTCACCATCATGTAGCTGTGTATCAGGATACATACTAAATGGAGGAAATTGCCAAGGTAGTATCATACAATCTTACTGTATCTTTACCTTGCTCTCCTCCCTCAGCTTGCCCTGCTGGTACCTTTCAATCAGGTAGTGTTTGCCTGAACTGCCCAGCAAACACTATTGGTACCTGTGTGGGAGTGGCAGTGTGTCCCTGTCAGGCTAACTACTACAGAGCACCTTCAGACAGTCCATCTATGTTTTGCACTGGTACAGCATCATAATGTGTATTGATAGCATGTACTGTTGTCCACTACAGTACCTCCATCAAGTGTTCAGAACCTGCAAGCACCTGATAATGGTCGTACTAACACCAGTATCACAATCCAGTGGACTGCACCAGCCACTACTGGTGGTCGCAGTGATCTAGTCTATCAGATTAGCTATCGTAGAATAGAAACTGAATCCATCATGAAAACCACTACTCAAAACTCAGACCAGCTGACTGGACTGCAGCCATTATCAGAGTACACCATCATGGTGGTGTCAGCTAATGGAATCACAGAGGGTCTACTCAATATTGCTGCAATCACTCTTCAGAGTAGGACAGCCACATTATCAGCCAGTACAACAGAAGGAGGTTGGTGCTATTATATATTGTAACCACTGACAACTTTATTCTCTTCACAGTACCTGGTCCTCCAGCAAGTGTAGCAGTGATTGATCGTGTTGTTACCTGGCAGGCTCCACAGTCTCCTAATGGCATACTGACTGGCTATATTATCAGAGTGTATTCTGATGGTAACATAGAACAAGCTCAGATCATCAATGTTGGTGTGAATCCCTGGTATTACCAATTAACTACCAGCAATCTACCAGATGGTAACAACCTACAAGTTCAGGTGAGTGATTATAAATTTGGTAGGAATGTGTGTAAGTTGATTGATTGTATTAGGTTCGTGGGAGGACATTGATTGGAGCAGGAATATGGAGTACACCACAACCATTATCAAGTAAGTCTAACAAGTAATGTATAGCTCTGTGTGTAACATATTGGATTTGTACACATGAGCTTCTGATCGAATTGATAAAGATAAGGCATGAGAGCGTATTTGATTTATACCACTGGCGGTTCCTTTGAAGAGAGTATTATAATAACATATTTTTTTATGTTTTGTTTATAGGATCATCTTTTATACCTTGTCCTGAGCCTTCAACAGTTACTGTTACTAGTACACCATCTCCGACTGGTTGTAGCAGTGTTACAGAGGTACCTATTCATATCACGGTCAAAACAACACAAATGGAAAGAATTGTAGGACCACGTATAGTTGTGGTTACCGAGAATCTCGATCCAACAGCTTGCCCTTCTCCACTACTTCCTACAAGTCCCAGGCCAGAACCGGTCAGATCAATTGAAGAAATCACAACTGCAGTCGGGAATATCAAAACTCCATCTCACCCATCACAAGCTTATCCCAGCAATGCCGACTATTTCTGGACAATTAAACTTCCGAACAGAAACAGAGCAGTTGAACTCACTTTCCATGGAACATTTGATATCCAAAACACCAGAAATTGCTCTGGATCATATCTTGAAGTTAGAGACGGAGACGGTTCAGATTCTGTGATAGTGGGAAGGTATTGTGGCACTAGAGTACCTTCACCTATCAACTCCTCCACGAACTCTCTGTACATCCATTTCCACTCATCAAGCAGACAAGTAAAAAATACTGGATTCAACGCCACGTTCAAATCAATAAGAACAATACAGAGTAAGTGAATATCTTATGTATTAACTTGGTTATTACTCTGATATAATTTGTAGGTGAAAACTGCTCTGCATTGATCACCAAATCAAGGTTTTCCTCAGCAGGATTTCCCTCACCGTTTACTAGAACTACTCCACACACCTGCAATTACTTGGTTGCAAACTTCAGAAGTTTAGATGTGCGATTTCTTTACACTGATTTAAAAAACTGCACCCAAGGAATGATTGAAGTGTTCACACATTTCACACATCGTGAGCCTATTGCTACCATATGCAATGCTGAGGATGCCCAGGAAGTTCTTCATATAAAAGAGTTTCTGTTTAACATTAGATACACAATCAAAGTACCAGGATTGAGAGGATTTGCTGTAGTTTTGAGCAATAAATGTGCTAATGGAAAAGAGCTCTCTAGGAATGGAACATGCATATAAGTTTGTGTTCATAGTACTCATGCGCAGTAATGTCAGTCAGTTAGTGAATATTACGATTAGTTCACTGTGAATTTTGTCATACATGTAATTAATTTTGCTAAATGAATCATTCATTATACGGAATTTTACTAGGAAAATGTGCGTGTAAATCAAACAGCAAAAAAATAATCTGTTTTTGCGGCAGCTGAATTTGCAGGAGGCACACGGAAAACTTGATGGATTTTTTAATGTTATTGGTGGATACACCTTTAAACTATTCAACTTCAAGTTCAGAAAAAGTTCAAGAAACACTGCGGAAAAACTTCAGTGAACTAGAGAAGGTGCAAAGATTACAAGAAACTGCGCTGACTATGATCATAGAAAATAATGAAAAATCCAGTTTAGTAATAGTCATCAGGTGTTATACAATGCGGTGAAAGCAGAAGAGTTATGCCGTAATGTGCCGTAATGATCAGAAAGTTCTCTCACTTGAATAAGGAACTCTTTCAGTTGAGTATTATTGAATCTGTTGAGCTGAACTGCAGTCAGTATCAGCTCCTCCAGAGTTGTGTGCAACGCTGCATGCTAACTTGAGAACGCTGTTCAAACACCTGCAGATACCAGCAGTGACACGTTGACCTCTTTGTATACAATACTGTACCTTGTCAACTAGCTCAACAATAGCGACACAGTAGAGTGAGTGACTTGGTGGTCTCCCCATGGTAGGTAGTCAAGATCTGAATAAAGAGAAGTAGGCAGAGCAATGATAATAAGCAAGCGTAATCTGTATCAAATAATTATTGTACAGACAAAATCTCTCTGTACATTCACTTTTATGCATCAACCAATGAATGTAAGATTCAATACCACATACAAATCATAGATAGTACACATAATAGTGTGATGCTGAATCTCAAAAATTTCGCTGGCAAAGCTTGAAATTTGATTACTAACCCCAAATTTTCCTCTGAAGAATTTTTATTACTTGATTGCAAATTTCAGAAGTTTCGCCCACACTGATGTGCAGTTGTTTACAGCACATACAGAGAATTGAAGATAATGGTGATAAAAAAGATACATAAATAACAGAAACTGAAGATAGTGCTGAAGGACAGCCCCACATAAAGTGAGACTGCCTTGAAATTATTGTTAAACTGCTAATAAAAGTAAAGTTAGGTGAATTAGAAAATGAAGAAATACTGTTGGAACAAGGAAGAGAACATAAGACAGATGGGTTGAAGTGATCAATAAAATTATGACCAAAAATACAATGTAGTTTTTATAATATGTGATATAACTGATGATAATGGAGGTTAAGGTGACGGGTAACAGTTGTGCCCACGCAAATCCCACCGCCCTCAATGCCCACGCAAATCATAGACTCTAACCGCGAACTGCCCCACATGCGTGGGCAATTCGCGGTTAGAGTCTATGGTAGTGATCTGGGAAGCAGTTATAAAACGGAGTGCCAAATTTTAGCCAAAATGTAAGCAAGTAATCGCTTTAACTAGGTTAATGCAGTTGTACAATCGTAGGCGGAGGGCAGCGGACTATAAACTTGGCTGAGAGTTTGTTTGTTTGTAAGTTATGGGTCGAAATGTCGTGAAAAGGCTGAGCGTTTCAAGACTATTTTGCGTTTTACTCAGAGCCAGTCGCCCAGACGTCCAAGTTAATAGTCTACTGCCCTCCGGAGGATGCTAACCCATCAGTAGACGATGGACTCTGTAGCGACACTGTTACAGCGCGCGCGAAAAGTGGCACCCCGTTTTGCAGTTTACTA
Source organism: Haliclona indistincta (assembly GCA_964017065.1). Lineage (NCBI taxonomy): Eukaryota > Metazoa > Porifera > Demospongiae > Haplosclerida > Chalinidae > Haliclona > Haliclona indistincta. The sequence goes on from OZ024792.1 coordinate 6,710,014, forward strand.
TCTCTCCAATTGTGCCTGCTGTCGCCGAGTTGCGTAGTACCCAGCGTTGAATATAGCTCAAGAGAGAAAGAACAGTGTTTAGCGTCTTCATTGATGGCCTTCACAGCGCTCTAACGTGTTCATATTTTGCACAGTGCATAAAAACATTTTTGTGAATATTAATTAGGCGAACTGTTACCCGTCACCTTAAGTGGATCAATAGAAGGAGGACTGTTCCAAATACGAGGAAGTCTCGCAAAGTAGAAATGGGAAGAAAGAGTGGAGGAGCAACAGGAGTGATTAAGTTTATAACTTCTAGAAGAACGTGTGTGAGAAGAGTTACAGAAACTGACGTAGTCAAGGATGTTAAGCGCAGACGATGGAGTACGAAGAGATTTGAGAAAAAATATAACGTCATTTAGATAGACAATGGGAGGAGATGAAGTGAAATAAGTCGCTGTTTGTATGGAGGCCGGGAAGAGACATGAATAACAAGACAGAATACTAAATGTAGAACACGGCTCCTTTTCACCTCTCATCTTCGATCACCACTGCTGGTGGTATGGGTCCTACTGCATATGTTGTCTTTAAAAGATTAGCCTCTCTCCTCTAGACTAGATCTCTGCCAAACGAAATGAACACTACAGCAAATTTAAAACTATCCTTTTCATCAGATGTCAGATTGGTTTCGCTCTACTACGCTCAGCAATACGTTGTCTTCGTGGTTCAAGATCTACATTTATTCCTGACTTATCAAACACAAACATGCATGGACCTTGCCCTTACTGAGGGTCGGGTTTCTTATTGAACTATTCTCTTTCAAATCTATTTATTTACCTTGCACTATATCAGGTACATGCAGGTACTGTTGTTAACATGTAGTGTTGTAAACATGTCTTGAAGAAATTTTGAAAATGCTGATTGGACTGCACCAAATCGTGCAGTAGAACAATAGGGGTTTAGTTTAGTATTGGATCATGGCTGTACGCATGGAGTGGCTAGGATACTGCAGATCGCATATGTCACAACTTCTCAGGTTCATGGTTAGCAAGAAATGTCATCAACATACAAGCTGGTAATCATTATAGTTGTGATAGTGCAGTCTAAGATAGTACATGCAGGTGATGAATCTTGTACAACATTTTATTTTTTTAAAATAATGTACAAGTGGACCCAAACAAAATGGCGGCCGTATGCATTACTATGGTAATTGTTGTAGATGACGTACTTTTGGAAAACCCCTATTAGGGTGAACAGTAACTAGTGACACCCGACCTCCCGTTAAGGCTGAGGTCGGACCACGTCCAACTAATAAGGCATCTGCACACTACCATGGGACCAATAAGGTTCACCACACCCATGGCCTTGTAATGCTGAGGATGCCGAGAATATTCTCCGCATGGACATAATTGCATACTACAATGCGTTTGGTTAGAATTTACATGTAGACGAAAGGGTATCACGTAATTAATAAGATAGTTTCGCTATAAAAGTGCGCATTTCGCGAGAGAGCTGCAGAACTGCAAAGTTTTTTTAGAATGGAGTACTACAAGGCATTTATCCTCGTGTTTGCTATCCTGCACCTACTGAGTGCTGGAGTGAATGCTGTCGCACCTGGCGACCAACAGAGCGTTTGTCTTAGTACAGATGTACCCACTGCTCCCGGTCATGGATTGGTCGGTGCTTACACGAGCACGCAGAGACCTCTGTTGGATACGATAGAGTGGTAGGATCAAACGGAGTGTGGGCTTTCATAGAGGGAAATGAGAACGATAACGGAGTAAGTGTATGATATTTACAATGATACATTTGTGACTATCTACATGCTTTTCATCATCAGTGGAGACGAGGACAAATTGCATCATGTCGAGCTACTGTCAGAGCTACACGATCCAACAACCCTACTGAAAACAACTGGTTTGCAACTCAGTTCATCTCCAGGAGCACTGCTCAGGCACCTACTTATGCCCTCCCCGTCACAGTGGTAGTGGCACACACCTTCCTCTCGTGTACTTCCAACTTATTCAGACTGCACTACTACCCAAGTGCCTCTAATCCAGGGAGCAGCTCAGGAACTAGTAACTACATACATATTGGAGATGTAGACACTAGTGATAATTCACAACAGACGTCAACCTTCACATTTAATTTAGCCTCTCAGTACAGTGGCTTCTATCTTGGCTTCCAAGATCAGGACTCGTGTGGTACTGTAGAGAGAGTGCAGGTGTATCGTACCATATGCCCCTCACGTACAGAGGGGTTGGTGATGTATCCTGAAACACCAACTGGTACTAGTGCTGTCTCCGTAACTCATCAGTGTATAGCTAATGCTGAAGTGAGTGGAGGTGGACTGATGTGTAATACTGATGGCTCATGGAGTGGTTCACCATCATGTAGCTGTGTATCAGGACACATACTAGATGGAGGAAATTGCCAAGGTAGTATCATACAATCTTACTGTACCTTTAACCTTGCTCTCCTCCCTCAGCTTGTCCTGCTGGTACCTTTCAATCAGGTAGCTCTTGCCTGAGCTGCCCAGCAAACACTGTGGGCACCAGTGTGGGAGTGGCAGTGTGTCCCTGTCAGGCTAACTACTACAGAGCACCTTCAGACAGTCCATCTATGTCTTGCACTGGTACAGACAGCATCATAATGTGTATTGATAGCATGTACTGTTGTCCACTGCAGTACCTCCATCAAGTGTTCAGAACCTGCAAGCACCTGATAATGGTCGTACTAACACCAGTATCACAATCCAGTGGACTGCACCAGCCACTACTGGTGGTCGCAGTGATCTAGTCTATCAGATTAGCTATCGTAGAATAGGAACTGAACAATCCATCTTGAAGACCACTACTCAGACTTCAGACCTGCTGACTGGACTGCAGCCATCATCAGAGTACACCATCATGGTGGTGTCAGCTAATGGAATCACAGAGGGTCTACCTAATGTTGCTGCTATCACTCTACAGAGCAGGACAGCCACATTATCAGCCAGTACAACAGAAGGAGGTTAGTACCACTAGTGTGTATACTACAAACACTGAACTCTCCGACTTAACCTAATATTTTACAGTACCTGGTCCTCCAGCAAGTGTAGCAGTGGTTGATCGTGCTGTTATCTGGCAGGCTCCACAGTCTCCTAATGGCATACTGACTGGCTATATTATCAGAGTGTATTCTGATGGTAACATAGGACAAGCTCAGATCATCAATGTTGATGTGAATCTCTTTTACCGCCAACTAACTACCAGCAATCTACCAGATGGTAACAACCTGCAAGTTCAGGTGAGTGATTATAAAAGTGGTAGGAATATGTGTAAGTTGATTGTATGATTGGAGCAGGAATATGGAGTACACCACAACCATTATCAAGTAAGTCTAACAATTAATGTATGGCCCTGTGTGTAACATTGGATTTGTACACACGAGCTTCTGGTCGAGTTGATAAAAATAAGCCATGAGAGCGTATTCGATTTGTACCACTGGCAGTTCCTTTGAAGAGAGCTAGTATTATAATAACATATTTCTTTTTTTTGTTTACAGGATCAGCTTTCATACCTTGTCCTGAGCCTTCAACAGTTACTGTTACTAGTAGACCATCTCCGACTGGTTGTAGTAGTGTTCCTACAAGTCCCAGCCCAGAACCGGTCAGATCAATTGAAGAAATTACAACTGCAGTCGGGAATATCAAAACACCATCATACCCATCACAAGCTTATCCCAGCAATGCTGACTATTTCTGGACCATTAGAGTTCCAGGCAGAAACAAAGCAGTAGAGCTCACATTCCATGGAACATTTGATATTGAGAACACCACAAATTGCTCTGGATCATATCTTGAAGTTAGAGACGGAGACAGTTCAGATTCTGTGCTAGTGGGAAGGTATTGCGGCACTAGAGTACCTTCACCTATCAGCTCCTCCACAAACTCTCTGTACATCCATTTCCACTCATCAAACAGACCAGAGACAAGCAAACAATACTGGATTCAACGCCACGTTCAAATCAATAAGAACAATACGGAGTAAGTGAATATCTTATGTACTAGCTGGTTATTACTCTGATATAATTTTGTAGGTGAAAAATGCTCTGCAATGCTCACCAAATCAAGGTTTTCCTCGGTAGAATTTCCATCACCATTTACTAGAACCACCCCACACACCTGCAATTACTTGGTTGTCTTAAGAAGTTTCGCAGACATAGATGTGCGATTTCTTTATACTGATTTGAAAAACTGCACCCAAGGAATGATTGAAGTGTTCACACGTCATGCATATGGGCCTACTGCTACCATTTGCAATGCTGAGGATGCCCAGGAAGTTCTTCACATAAAAGACGTTGCATTTAGCATTAGATACACTGTCAAAGTACCAGGACTGAGAGGATTTGCTTTAGTCATGAGCGATGAATGTGGCATTGGAAAAGAGCTCTCTAGGGATGGAACATGCATATAAGTTTGTATTCATAGTACTCATGTGCAGTAATGTCATTGTCAGTTAGTGAACATTATGATTAGTTCACTGAATTTGGTTATGATTTTGCTAAATGGATCATTCAATATACGGAAGTTTATTAGGAAAATGTGCGCGTATACCAAACAGCAAAAAAATAATGTTTAATGCTCATCAGATGGTCAAATGAACAGAAGTCCAATCAAGCCTATAATCACTGTCTTAGTCTAGCAAGCTATGGGACCTTCTATTGACACAAACAAAACTGTAATGATAAGATGATAAGCATGTAGCTAAAAATAACTATGTGTGAAGGTGTTCAGTGGAGAGAGGAGGCAAGAACTACAAGAGAAGCTGAAGGAGACCAGATCACGAGTAATTGAGGAAAACTCAAAGTTGAGAGCAGGGCGTGTGAAGAAAAAAATAACGCAGATGTTAGCTGTGAATTTTTTTCTTCTAGATTCAGGAATTGCCGCACGGCTACAGTGCAGTGTTTATATGAGGCACAAGTGGAAGCAAGCTCAGCTCAGTCGGCTCCATCAACAGCTCCAGGAGGCACAGGAAACAGTGGAGGCAAAGAGAATGGAGAACCATTAAATCACTCAAACAAACTATAGAGTAGGATCAGGATGAACGAAATGCAATACTTTTGACAACTAACTTGATAACACACTCAAATTTACAAATAAATAAAATAACATAAAAATCCTAATAAACACGCCACAATCTATGTAGGCACATTGCTAGTATCTGTTCTCTCTCCTTTAATGATGGTGGTCGGGCTTTCTGCTATGGTAGGTAAGCTCAAGTTAGACCTGTAACAATCAAGCACGCATCAGTAACATCCACTATACGTGTGTATTAGCGCTACCTGTTGTATTTCAAGTGACTCTTGACAAGATGACCGGCAGCTAGTGCTGACAGCAGTGATAGTTCTCCTGCCAGGACAGTACCACACACCACTCGAGCTAGCTGGGTAGCATGGTTGCCTGGAGACTGTGGTGAGGAGCCATGGACTCCAAGCATCTGTGCAGAGTAAGAGAGATAATGAGTTCATACTCCACTACTTGCAGTACTTACCTTGAGGCAGGCAGACTGAGGAGTAAGAATGGTCCCACCTCCAACTGTGCCGACCTCAACTGACGGCATAGTACAAGTGATGTAAAGATCGTTGCCAGTAGCTCCACCCCTCTCAAGCAGAGTGAGGCAGTTTGAACTGCCAACAGTTTGAGCAGGGTCCTGTACAGAAACCAGCAATCATTGCACTGTGATGCAGAACAGAGCTAACCTGTCCTGTAGCAATGTAGACGGCTGCTACAAGGTTGGCGGCATGAGCATTGTAACCACCGATAGAACCAGCCATGGCTGATCCTATAAGGTTCTTGCTAATGTTAACATCTAATAGAGCATCAACACTGGTTTTCAACATCTGGTGTGAGAAATGAGAGAGCAACTTGAGACTGATGTCGGCTTTCTTCATGCTGACCTTTTCCACAACTTGTGTCGGAATAGTTGCCTCACAGACGACAGACTTGCCTCGTCCCTCGATCCAGTTCATAGCAGAGGGCTTCTTGTCAGTGCACAGGTTACCGCTCAGACTCAACACCTCGAGGTCTGGAAACTGCTTCTGCAAATAGCTCAGTGCCTTCTCAGTGCCCTGGAGGAGAGCAAGTGAAGAGAGTGATAGTGTGCCAGTGACACACAGTACCTTGGAGATCATGTTCATCCCCATTGCATCGCCTGTTTTAGCTTTGAAGCGAATATAGAGCAGTCTGCCTGCGACTGCAGTGAACACTGATATCAGCTTAGCATAGTTGCTAGTCGAGTTGAACTCTGCTTCTATCTGAGGAAAGTTGTTGACGTCATCCAGCCATAGTTTCACAGTACTAGAGAGAGAGGAACATTATAAGTGACAGGGGCATCGAGAGAGGTTGTGCTGTCTATACCTTGATCGTGCAGCTGATGGAAATCTGACAACAGGAGCCCTTGTCATGCCGTCACCAACCACATAGCTACTGACACCCCCACTGATCTACAAATAGACAAAGAGAGAGTGAACAAGGATAGAAGATGATGGTTTTTCACTCACCATTAATGCTCTACAGCCTCTGTTAGTGCTAGCTACGAGAGCCCCTTCAGTGGTTGCCATCGGTACATGATATTCTGCACCGTCAAGTAGGAGTGGTCCAGCCACACCCAGTGGTACAGGCACGTAGCCGATGACATTCTCACAACAGGCGCCGCTGACACGAGAGAAATCATAGTTTGTGAATGGAAGATTGTCAAGTACAGACGAGTCTGTGAGTTCAGCGGAGACCAGACGACGTCTGATGGATATTCCTCTCTGATAGTCACCTAGTGAAGGTTCTAACTTGTACGCTGGAATGTGTTTAGCCTTCACTAGTTGTATGACCTCGCTGTCTGTAAGCTGCGAGGGCTCCTAGTGAGATAAACAGTCACACTCACCCACTCAAATGCTGCACACACTAACTCACCTCAGATTTGAATATTCTAAGACACTCTTCCACCGGTCTCGGCGCTCTCACCTCACTAGTACGACGACTGGCTGCTCTCTCCTCATCTTCTTCATCACTCAAGGAATCACCATCAAACATAAAGCTAGCAACAGGAGGAGGATCAGTTTGGACAGCAACTGAAACCAACGTGGGAGAACGGTCAGGAACTCGACTGTCTGCTGTTTCAACCATTGTTCCCCTTTGCTTGTCTTTCGATGAAGTATTTACATTATTTGAGTAACATTGGCTTGTTTCTGTCGTGATAGAAGTCGGTGGATTGGTGAGGCTCTTTCTTCTCTCGATATAGTATGAAGTGAGATCAGCAGTGAATGGTACAGGAGGAGTTTGAGGGAGAGAGGGAGGAGGGGAGGAAGAAGGAGATGGAGCGGAGTCCCTCGGGGAAGGGATGTTCTTGTCAAAGATGATGTATTTTACAAGAAGGACAGCAATCAGAGTGATAGTGACAACTTGATCCATAGAGAAGTTAAACAGTTTCCACCAGAGATACTGCTGTAGAGACACTTGGTCCGTCTCTTGGTGGTCAGGTAGGGAGTTGGGGATGATAGCAGACGAGGAAGATGAAGAGGTGGTAGAAGAAGGAAATCCGAAGGTGACTCCAGTGACTTGAGAGAGGAATCGGCTATGAAGATGAACTACGACCAGACCAAGTGACATGATGACCTTCACACGCTGTACGACAGGATTGGGCTTTCTCTCTTCTTCCTGCATTCCGCGAGCGAGTTCATCAATGTGCCAGGTCATATTTTCAGGATTATCTGGACACACCTACAGAGAGCAATAATTGTGATGCTGAGGTTTATTGATCTCTTTCTCACCTCAAGGAACAGAGCCAGTGCTGCTGGGAAGAACGTCATGAACACGACATAGTTTGCTACCAGCGATATACACCCAAAGCAGCACACCATCTCAAGGTGGCGCAATCCTGTAGACAGCCAAGTGAAGAATCATCCCTCTACATTATTATCTATCTAGTGGGTGGTGGTACTGACCTGATATTGTACCAATACCGATGATAAGCACCTCAACTACAGTATCCAATGACAGGGTTGGTCCTAGCATCGCCATGCCCTTACCAATGTTCTCTCTCACTTCCTCCTAGATAAGAAATTATGATAGATAAGATATAGAAGAGGTGGTTTAACTCACTCTTGTTTTAGACTTTGCGGCGTACTGCGCGAGGTAAGTAGCCTTTGACAAGTCCATGAGAAGCAGAAAGAAAGGCAGGGCCTCGCTGAAGAAGAGTTCAGTTGGTACGTAGTACAATGTAATGAGTGCTTACTGTAGTCCTGAAGCCTTGTAATCTAACAAGTTAACAACTCCACTACCGAATATAAAGCTGGCAAAAATTGTGAAGATTGCAGAAATTCCTGTAGAAATACAATATCACACTCACTCATAAACTAATAAAGGTGGTGCAAGAGGAGGTCAATATTACAGCATCCAATGGTTATAGTGAAGGATACTAACAATATTCATAGGCTGTGAAAACAATACAACTCCTTATACACTACCCAAGGCCGCACATGGTCACAGCATGCTCAGTAAGAGTCCAACAAGATACTCTTCATACACTAACCGAGAAGGTACTTTGAGCCAGCTTTCCTAAGGTTACTGAACTGATTGTACAGATATAGGACTGCCAGACAATTCACGATTATCAATAGAAACGTGTCAGCTTTCTATGTAAAATAATGTAAAGATTTTTTTGTAAAGATTGGTACGTACAACTGATAAGATAAACAGTTACCTCTTCTTCAGGGGACTTCTTCTGACAGGGTTTGTTTATCCCACACACTTTGCCAACATTGCCTCCACTCAACACACTCATTGATAGTACACATACTGTCAGAGTCACTGTCGTCACTATAACTTCCCAGGGATGGCTGGCACAAAACCGACCATGAATACCAAAGTATCGTGACAATTCAGCCTTCATGGAGTTCTTGGTAGAGGGGCCAGGGATGAACGTGTCACGCGAAGGAATCGCACTGGGCTTTGAGAACACCTTATGTTTTCCATCCATGGCGGGCGTTCAATCAAGAGTGAGACGGATGTTCTGAAGAGATTTAGAGGGCGGATGGGTCTATACACGCGCTATAATGGCATGGTTTTAGAGTAACGCCACATGAGATGAGTCCATTAGTAGTCTTGCGATCAGGTACAGGTGTGGCGGTGTTACTAAAGATAGAAATACAGGCACGTGCTGCTTCTATAAAAAGATCACACGGTGACTATGTCACGTGGTGAGTGCGCGCGCCGCGCTTATCGACCGCATGATGATCTTATCAGATCATGGGGCGGGGTCTCGAGCTCATACATATTTTCTGCTGTCGTCAGCTGCAACGGCTCCGCTTGATGCACAGCAGTATTATAATAGTGCCATTGCCAATCCCACCACTAATGCTCTCCATTCGACACGTGCCAAGCACACACTAACTACCGCTGGTGCAAGTAAACTTGATGGCGCGACTGGTCCGGAACTTCATTGGCGGCATAACAGCTAAGGTCACGGGAGGAGAAACCTACGATGTGGAGACAGAACCTAAACTACAGGATGACCTGCCTCCCTCTTTTTCCTCCTCAACCAAGATACTGAGAGAGAACCGGTCACCTGAAGGAGGCAAGCGTTTCTCGAGCAGCGACGAGGACGACGGAGAAATGCTTGATCAACCGCTGCCCAGTTTGAGCGGTACTTTATCAAAGTGGACGAACTACCTCCAGGGATGGCAGGACCGGTACGTGGTGGTGCGTAAGGGCATTCTCTCCTACTACAAGAGCGAGTACGACACGCGGTTTGGCTGCAGAGGTTCAATCAGCCTCCATAAAGTGAAATTATTGGTAGGCAGAGTGTCATGTTACACCTGGAGTGCCTATTGAGTGTCTTGCTTATTCATCACTCCAGGTTCATGAGTTTGATGATGTTCGATTCGACATACGTGCTCACGATTGCACGTATTTTTTCAGAGCCAGTACTCCCGAGGAGAAGCAAACTTGGATAGAGGTGATCGAGGCTAATAAGGTGTGTGAAGCCAGTCTCTCTATCTCTATATCTGTGTAGTTATTGTAACAGAGCCTAGTTGCTGGGTAACCGACCTTGGTGTCAGTTGCCTTATAGGGGCAATAGCTCAGATGTGGGATTGTATCTTCATCCTGTTCTTTGTTCAACATCATACTGTGTCATAGTTCTTATCTCTTCCCTCTCTGTAGAAATATCTAGAAGAAACAGGTTACAGTCCACCCATCACTAGGCAAGGATCTATTCTCTCTCTTTCGGCTCTTTCCCAAGCATCCACATCTTCATTCAAGGTATATAATAGAAAAACATTTCTGTTTGTGTGAATAGAGGAAATTTTCAGGAAATCCTCGCACTATGTTGACTATTGTGTAAAGGCTGATGTTATTCTATACATGTAAAGTAACAATGTGCTAATGATGAATATAAAATATTTCTTCTGTAATCCTTGTCTGATTGTTAATTAGTGGTTGATCTGTAGATTGGTATCAAGATGTCTATGGTCTCATTTTTGTTTCCTTTTTGTAAATGTCTCTCTCCACAGAGAGGTCACGATCTTCAAGCGAGAATATCAGAGATGGAGACGTACCGGGAAATTCTCTGCAGGCAGATAGACACATTACAAGTATACTTTGATACACTAGCAGAAGCTAATGCACAAGGTGAGGACAATGCTGACCTGTTCCCTTATCAATAGCTGGGAACACATGTCAGCAAGACCATGTGATGGCTGAGTATTGTCAAGGGTAATCTAATACCCCAATTATCACTAGTTTTCAAATGAGCAGCAAATCCACTTTAAGGGCTTCACTCACATGTGTTTACACATTGTTGTTCAGATGTAGCAAGGGTTTCTAACTGGTGTCTGTGAACACATGCATAGCATTGTAATCTTGGCTGTCATTTTTGTGACTCTTTGTGTTCTTGGTACTGATGTCACAAAATTGCTTTGTGCTTCAAATCGGTTACCACAGTAACTAGTGTAGCTTATTCTCTGTGCGTAGCAGCAAACTGCTGCTTTTGGAATCCTGTTAAAGCGTTGTAATTAATGATGGCTACTCACTCACCAGTGTGGCAGGCAGCGTGGTATCTTGATTAAGTGAATCTGCATGCCTAAAAGCAATGTGGTTTGCTGTCATTAGTGATGGTGCTTAATTTCGTTGTTGGAGTTAGCCATCATTGTTTACCCATGGTTAGTGAATCGTAGTCATGTGGTTGTAACTAGGGCCTTAGCCCTTACTCTGCTGTGCTGGAGGGGGTATTTGTCCTGTCCCGATACTGCTTTGCTGCGTAATTCCTGTGAGGTGGTTTAGTTCCCTGGTGATTGGCTGTGGCTAGGTTGACATGCTTGCCAAAATGTAGCAGACAGTGTAGTCAATTTGTCAAACAGCTCATCAAGTCTTGTGACTTACAACCAGCTCATTGAGTGAATGGGTGGTTAGTCTATTGTGCACACAATCACTAGATACTATCTAAACTTGTGCCAGTGTGTATTATAAGAGTCCTGTGTTACCGACTTGGCTCGTGCTGGTTTGCTCTTGTCCTGGTTAATTCCCTCTGTACATCTCCTCCTTCTGTTGTTCATTGCTGTTCCTTCTTCCTCAGCTGGTCTCCCTAACAGCAATACGGCTGGCGCCATGAACGGAGCTAGCAACAACTCTGATGAATCACTTGATGAACTCCCTGAGGAGGATGTTGATACCAGACAAGATGGTGACAATAAGTCACTGATCCGCAAGACGACTCATCTTACCAATGGGCACACCACAAACAGTACTAATCACTCACCAGTCTCATCTCGTATGAACTCACAAGGTCACAGACGCACAGGCAGCGACCCTTTCGCATTCCGTCCTCACCATCTCTACTCAAGTAGCCGTACCTCTCATCCACGATTCACCATTGGAGGCAACGCTACCAATGGCGGCAGCATTGCTACATCTCCTACTGAGCTGTCTAATATTGACTTTCGAGGAGAAGCACTCACATTCAAGGCGACCACCGCTGGTATACTATCATCACTCGCTCACTGTCTGGAAATAATGAGCGAGAGAGAAAGATACTGGCAAAAGAAATACGATAAGGTACTGTGGTATTTTACGTTACTACGGAAAAAATTAGTCAGAATGCTGTCTACTGGATAATTTGATTATGCTAACAGCTTGAGTATAGTAGTATAGTATAGTTTAGTAGTGATGTGTGTGTGCGGACACCTGTCAGGGAAGGCACTATGTATGCATCATCATAGCTAACTTTGATGTGTTTCCCTGTTGACAAAATTGTGTTTATCTTATGAGCTCACTGTTTTTGTTCATATAATCATCCCGAGAAACAACAAAAGCTCATACCTGATAGTCTCTCTCTTTCTTTAGGAACTAGAGAAGCGTAGAAAAGCAGAGAGAGCGGCACATTCTGCCATCAATGGTCCTAGAGCAATGGCGTATGAATACTCAGGGCCTGATCTTCAGGTAAAGGTTGCTTGCTGGTGCCATGATGGTGCTATGAATATTAGCACTAGTAGCCTATTGTGTTTTTACATCAGAGAGAAATAAGCTGTGTTGATAATGAATACAATAATGTTGCATCTGATCCTCCCTTGAGACAAGACTGTGAATACCTTACAGTAATTATGCTAAACAGCAGTTGAACCAACCCAAAGTAGCAGCGACAGGCTAATGAGACTAAGCAATAATTGGATAGCAGTAGGTCGGACTACGCTGTAATTTGCTTCCAAGTTCTTGTTGTGAGGATTGTGAAGGAGTGAAATGATGGCTAACATTCACAATTCCAAGGAGCTGCAACTCTGCTTACCTCTTGGCTTGGGATGTCTCATTATTAATTGGGGCGAGCCCCACATTGATGGTGATGTGCGTCCCATGTCGCGGGGAATGTTTGTATATATGTATGTATGTATCTGGCCGCGTGGTGCTCCCTATGTTCCCGAAAAGTCACGTGCGCGTACACATTGACTGCGCCCCATGATGTAATCCTCACGTGGCGCGATTCAAAACAAGACTGCGCATTGGAGACGCCTGGATCGACTTCTACAAGGTAAGAGTACTGCCAGGAAGTGACAACGAGCAGCAGAGTCACCTGATCACAGAGCTCTACGACTGGAGCGACAACGGGAATACAAGAGCAGAGGGCTTACTGTTGTGCATAATAGAAAAATGGATTGTTCTTGAATTGTGCAGGACATAAATCAGCTCAGGCTCGCCCCCAGTATTTTATAAATGTACATGTACTTGTTTTTACTATTAAAAAATAGCATAATAAAAATTGTGCAACACCACTAAGGTCAGCTGTGCGTAGGCGTTGCTATATATTACACGTTGCCATGACATTGCTTAGAAGCGTTGCTATGCATTACGTAATGGCCGTTTTGACCGCGTGATCTTGCCGCGCGATGGCGCCACATTCATAATCGCTAAACTGCTGTATTTTTTGTTGTGTGCCTGAAATGAACAACAATATCAATGGCCAGCGGAGTAATCGCTCTCTCTCCCGTACAGGAGGGCCCTCACAGCGTGCTAAACGAAGAAGAATTCTTTGACGCGCTGGAAATAGCGTACCACGAGGATGAAAAAGAAAAGGTAAGCGGCAGCTAAGAGCTGTAGCATTGTGCAGTGCATGCTAGAATAATGTACAGCTCTTGCTATAATGTTGCATTTGCGCTTTTGTTTAGAGTCAAAACGGATCTGAATCGAAGAACGAGGTAAGTAGATACTTACTACTATAACAATACCAGTAGCGCTGTGTCATCTATGGTATTGCTGTTATCATTGCTGCTTGTTCTGCTACAGAAGGAGTCAGCCCGACAGCAGCATACCAGCGACCAGGCCTTGGTCAGTCCTGAGAATAGCTCTCTTCTAAAGATCACCCATCACAGCAAGACTGGAGTCACCCACAGACTCACCCCATTGGTGAGAATGAAAGAGAAACACACGTCCTCACTAAAAACAATATTTATAAACCAGCTACCATTGAGCATGTATTGTGCAGTTGTTTACCTGTGCGCTTGGTTATGTCTACCATGAATGTATGTATGGCTTCGAGCACATGGTATCCACATGATTAGTGATAAGAGTGATAGCTTGTTGACAGGGGCATAGGTCATCAGTACAAGGTGTAATTGTGATGTTACCGTCACATGTTGTGTGCAGGTGGACGAGAAGGTCACTCAGTACTCACAATACATATTTGAGCCCACTGACGGTGAAAACTGGTCACTTGTTCACGAAGATGTTGACATGAAGGTATAACAGCTTTTGTTTGTTTTTATCACTTTATTTATGTGTCTTCTCAGGTCTATAGAAGAGAAATGGAAGAGCAAGGAGTGGTTGTTGATCCACTCAAGGCGCAATACACTGCTAAGGTAACTTGCATTGTGTAGTCAGTCACATATCAAGTTAGCATCAACTCCACTAGGGTCTATCTGCTGTCGAAGTAATCAATTTCTTCTTCGACAAAAAGACCAGACTTCAATGGGAAGGTCAGCATAGTGTAGGAAAAGCCACAGCAAGTGTTCAGCATTTTGTTGTTTCTCTATAGGCACTCTTGAGTCAGTAAAAGTGACCGAAACGTTAGCAGAAGATACGGTGATATTTCACCAGATGCACAAGAGAGTGTGGCCGTCGACTCAGAGAGAGACTCTGTTCTGTTCTCACCTGTGCACCCTCAGCGATACACCTCACACTGAAAACATGGTCGGACGCACTTGGATGGTGTGCAACTTCTCAATGGAACACGACTCAGTACCTGTGAGTCACAGATAGATATACTCACTAGTGCATGTTTACTGATACCTATAACCACAGATCACTAACAAGGTGATCAGAGCGACATTGCATGTCGGTATGGTGTGTCAGACCATCGCCAACTCCCCTGTGGAGGAGGGAAAGGTGAAGGATTTGACCAGAGATGACGTGTCGTGTAAGATCACATATGCTGCCAACGGTAGGCAACAACAGTGAAGTGTGCACTAGTGTTTAATACCCTTGTCTCTCTCTCTCTCTCTCTCTCTCTCTCTCTCTCTCTCTCTCAGTAAATCCTGGCGGGTGGGCGCCTCCTTCTGTTGTCAGAGCTATTGCTAAACGAGAAATCAGCAAATTTCTCAGAAAGTTTTCATCAACAGTTCAAAGAGCAGTAGCCGACACTCCCCTTACCTTATGATAGGCAGATTATATTATTGTAAGATGACAATGAATTGAGACGTGCTGGAACCTTCGAACACGTTGACAATAGAGTAATCATATTATATTATCACGGTTTCAAAATGAACTCTAGACAATATACATTTGAGTGTTCAGTAATGTATGTATGTCAGCTCTCACTTCTCTCTCCCTCACTCATTTCCTGATACCTCTCCATTCTTCATATAAAACATACTCTGTGATGATGACTACATAAATAATATTTTGGGTATGGGTAGACGCTGCGCTATCATCAGTTCTATACATAATCATGGACTAGTTGGTGTCTTGAAGTTGCTGTTCAGATTGTTAGTGTGGTTAGTGCCATTTGCACTGCACTCGGTCATAATGATGTCTTCTTCATTGTGTGTCTGATGGTTCCTGCTGTTAGTATTAGCACTCTAGTATGCATCACATTCTGTCATAATGATCTCGGGATTGCCCTCAGTGTGATTATTATCAGCCGAGTAAATCAGTGCTAGCTAGTTTACACTTCGATCAGCAGATTTTAGTGCTGCAAAATGGTGGATAAGAGAAGAATTTTAAGTACTGCTGCAACCAAAATCAGTATCTACCGAATAGTTCATTGCTCCACTTTGACTTACTAGGAAATACTACATACAAAGTTCGGCTGAGATTTGCAATGTTGTCCATTGGAATCCTAGTGTAGAAGTCCTGCTGCTGCAAGCACCTATATAATAGTTTAGCAATATTTACTAAGGTTTTGTAACTTTTGTCATAGATTTATGAGACAACGTAATCTATGCCTTTATTTCAAGCGTAAAGCGTGAATCCATGCCTTAGCTTATTTGGAAGACATTGCGTGATTCAGATTGAACACGGTTTACTCTCAACGTTAACGGTTGACGCTGCACGAAGTACTTTACAAACATGTGAAAACATGTGATGAAAAACATGCGATGTACAAAGTAGTGAAACCGCTGTACCAGCCACACCCGATAGTCCTCGAGGCACACGATCACTGGCTCGCGAGACTAGTGAACAATGGCCTCGTACTCTACTAATATCGTGGCGCTACTATTCGTCCTCTACCTGGCTAGTACGGGCTATGCAGATCGAAAGTCCTTTGACTGCAAAATGAGGCAGTTGGCGATGGATTTTGCGCGCAAAATTCAACCCATGCTATCAGCAGACAAGTTTCAGCAGGTAGCTGATGCCCTGAACGGTGCAAAAGAGGCACAGGGTTGCAACGTCCACGTGTCAAAAACTGCTCCTAGTAGGCTGTTCAGAGAGAGCAGGTTACTACGACGATCAACCAGTGGTTCCACCTTCTATGTAGATCCTATCATGGGAAAAAATGACGGAAACCAGAATGGATCAATTGAAACACCTTTCCTGACCATTGGATATGCAGTCAACATCACCAGAAAACAATCAAGCCCATCAACAATATTCTTACGAAAGGGAACATTTTATCTGAATGATACAATTGAGCTTGGCCCAAGTGACAGTGGTCTGACAATCACAAGCTACCAAAATGAGGAAGTTTGGATCAGTGGAGGGAAAGTGATAAAACCTAGCTGGAAAAAGATAGGCCCAGATGGTAGTAACATGTATATGTCAGATCTCTCATCTACTGGGATTACTGATGTACCAGGATTTCGGGTAAACAATATGCGCGGTATACGAGCACGCTATCCTAATGCAGATCCTGAACTAGGTTTTGGCTCGAGTTTAAAGACAAAACACTGGGTCAAGCCAACCCTCCCATCAGAACCTGACCATATGATCAGTCCAGACACTCCTTTACGATCATCTGGTTCAATGTTCCAGCACTATCAACTAGGTGTTGGTGGCTGTTGTAAGAACTTTGTTCCTGATGCTGGTTACTGGTGCAGCTCTAAGACTGAAGGAGGAGGAGCATTTACCTATCGTGTACCATCTGGCATGGTAGCTGATAAATCCATACTACCTCACCAGCCATACAAGAATGCTACAGGAGCTATCATACAATGCTGGCGACCTGGACACTGGGCAAGCTGGATGTTCGAGGTAGGAGAATATGATTCTGGGACTGGAACTTTTACATTCAGTAAAGGAGGATTCCAAGGAGCTCGTGGAAATGACAATGGAGATGAGTTCTATATCGAGAATGTAATGGAAGAGCTGGACTCACCGAATGAGTGGTACTTTGATCCAAACACAAAAGAGCTTTTCTTCTGGTATAATGCTAGTGCAGGAACCGAACCTCCAGCAGACACACTGTATGTAGTACCACAACTCAAGACACTGATCAAGATAGTCGGAACACAGGACAATCCAGTAAAAGGAGTCACTATCTCGGGTGTTAATTTTCGTGACACTTGCTACACGTACATGGATCCTCATAGCATGCCCTCTGGTGGAGACTGGGCTCTGCAGCGCATGGGAGCTATATACATACAAGGTACAGCAATGACTGTGATTGAAGATGGTATCTTCAGTCGACTAGATGGCAATGCTATCATGATCTCGGGATATAATCGCAATACCACTGTGCAAAGAAATGAATTTGTGTGGATTGGTGATACAGCCATTGCATTGTGGGGTGACACCACTGGAACTACAGTGCCAGGAATGGGATGGGACGGAACTGATGGAAACCAGCCTCGTTTCAACCGAATACTGTACAACTTTGCACATGAGCTAGGAATATGGGAGAAACAATCATCTTTCTACTTTCAGGCCAAGTCTTGTCAGAATGAAATCCGAGGAAACATATTCTTTAATGGTCCAAGAGCTGGTATTAACTTCAACGATGGATTTGGTGGTGGCAGCAATGTCACAGAAAACCTTTTGTTTAATACTTGTCGAGAGTCAGGTGAGCATGGACCATTCAATAGCTGGGACAGGCAGGTGTATGTTACCAAGGTGAAGAATGGCACAGCACAGCCTGATAAAGCTTATGATAATATCTACAATAACTTTATTATTGCAAACTACGACAGTAAAGTAGCTGTTGATAATGACGATGGGTCTAACAACTATAACACACATGATAACTTCCTTGCCTTTAGCTCAGAAGGAATGAAAAGTGATTTTGCTGGTCATGACAACCACCATCACAACAACATTTATGCATATGTTGACCTGGGCTTTCGCATCGTTAGTCAGCTACCAGGCCATGTGGACATGTTCTACAATAACACTGTTGTTATGAATAATGATGGTGACTATGGTCATGGTACCGTATGCAGTGGGCCTGCGATGACTGCTGTTCATGACAATCGCATTTATACTCCAAAAGGCAAAGTAACCGAATGTGGCACGAGCCTTAAGGACTGGCAAGCTAAGGGAAATGATCTGGGTACAACAGCAGATGTGTGGCCTAGTGATGATGAACTAGTGAATGCCACTAGGAGACTGCTGGATTTGTGAACTTGCTTTATTACAGCTGATAGTTGCTGACACTGTAGATTGCTGACATTATGTGACATTTTGGTTGAATGCAATAGACATGCTACTAGTGACTTGTACTTTTGTTAATAATTCGTTGTTTTTACTACCATCGCGTTCTTAATAGTTCAATTTTTGCATTCATACGTAATGAGTTAGTGCATGACACGTCAAAGGTTTTGATGTGAATTTCATTTTGATAGTTTAAATACCCCTGATGTCGTCAACAGCCAAGATATACGTGAATTATTGCGTTTAGCCTAAGTGTAGCCGCCATCTTGTTTCCGCCCAACCCTAAATATGCCACGTCTACCGCGTGGCATAATATCAAAGAAAGGTGCTGACTTTAACCCTCTTTATTTGAAAATACATGAAAACTCATTTAGTGTTTCATAACGTAACAATTGCTACAATAAATTCTGTCTTATACATAGTCATCATAATCAACTGTGTCATGATGCTGCTGGTCACTTGGTTTGTTGTTCACAATGTCATCATAGTATTCAGATTGTGGTTGCTGGTTAGCACCATATGCACTGCACTCGGTCATAGTGATGTCTTCTTCATCGTGTGTCTGATGGTTCCTGCTGTTAGTATTAGCACTCTCGTATGCATCACATTCTGTCATAATGATCTCTTCATCATGATGAGGGATCGCAGTATATGACGTCATATTGATGTCATTGTCTACCGTACCAATGTCACTCCTAGTATCATTGTACTCTACTGCTTTGCTCTCGTCTGTATTAGTGCGATTATTCTGAACATCAGCAATAGGTGTGTTGTTTTGGGCATATTTATCAGTGATGTTGACTTCACAGTTCGTCATCTCCTCCGTATTGTGCTGGCTATATTGTTTCCACAGGATTACAACTACAGTTAATAAAACAAGTTCACTTACTCGTTGGTTAGTTGATCAATACTGTCATAGAGTTCCTCATCTTGTTCGATAGGGACTGGTGCACTGGGAAGAGGTGTTGTTGAGTTCCTGATGTACAGAGAATAACTTGATGCGATACAGTAGCGATTGCTTACTTTTTACGATGGTGACTTTGACAAAACCATGTGATCAGAGTAATGATTAATAAGATCAATGTGATTGGAAACAGTGTCCAACCGACAAGCATCATTGCTATTAATCCTATTGGTTCTTCTATTGTGGTTCTCCCGTTGTAGGTTATATCAGTTGGTGTTGCTAATGGAGTCATTGTACTCTGGATTGTTGACTGGACGATAGTCTCACTGTTAGTCACTGTGCTTGATGGATCAACTGTTTTAAGAGAAACATGCTAAGTGCTTATGTGTTATACTCACCGAGTAGCATTGTGACTGCATTGCTTCGCTTGCTGGGAAATACATTACCAGTTTCTTCAAAACCCACCACATAAAATGTGTACAGTTCTCCTCTTTGAAGTCCAGTCAGTGTGGTCATCACTGTCCTTGTGACACCTCCACTGATGGGCTGGCTATCGTTCTGCGACTGATAGAACACTTCATAATGACTAGGCGGCTTCGATGGAGCATTCCATTCGACAATAACACTATTGGAATGAACGACTGGAGTGACAGTGACATTAGCAGGAGCAGATGCAACTAAAAATAGGTATTAGATAAGTATGATAATATAACATAATTATTGCAGACGTTCTTTTACCAAAGATTGAGATGTTGGATCTTGCAATACCCATTTCAACCAGAGAAAAAATACTCAAATTTAATGTAGAACGATATCCTTCGACTGTTGCATTGCAAGCATAAGATTGGTATTTTTTCTCTACATTGTTCAGAGTGATTGTGACACGTGTTATATCCACTACAGAGGAGTTGAAGTAGTGTGTCTGGAGTACTTCCCGTGAGAGAAAAGACGCTTCGCTTGCATTAAATAGTACAAAAGCTTGATCCTTTCCCCGTTGCTGCTGATCTATACATATAACACGAGAAGGGAGTCCAAATGAGACATTGAAGGAGAGTGTAATATTTAAAAGATCTTCATCTCTTCGTGACATCACATTTAAATTCATTGTTGGTTGTACACTAGGACCAGCTGCATCATTATAATAAACAAATTATTAGGATTATAACATAACACTTACAATAGTTGTTAAAAACTTCTGACGTGAACACAGAGAAGTAAAATTCTCTAGAAGTTGTCAGCATTGGTGCTGTTGTATTGCACTTCACAATACCTTGGAAGCCATCAAAATCACCGACCAGTGTCACTCCTGTTTGATCGATGCACTGGAACAGCTCATAGGGGAATGTAGCAGGCCGTGAGGTCAGGACAGCATCCAGTGTATTGAATCCAGTAGTTGCATACCAGTTTGCAGCATTGTTGGACATATTGAAGTTGACCGATGGATTGACCTGACACCACAAACCTTGCATCAGTACAGCATCAGCACTGAACATCGTCCATCCATTAATTTTGTGTCCTCCAAGCAATGCTTGAAAAGCTAAAAACAGCAAAAATAATTATAAAAAATTACAACATTACTGTGTATAGTAGTCATCTAACCAAGAGTTGATTTGAACATGTTTCATGTGAGTCAATGCAAGTAAGTGACTTACTGTCAGGAGCTGCTAGTAGCACTGGTACGTTATTGGTAGGTTTGTCACATCCTCCGGGGAGTATGACTGAGTAGCCACTGCTGCAGAAAATCACCAAAATGAAGCAAATACGTATTTTAGACATTAGACCATCAAAACTAGCAACTGCCTGCGGTGTAGCTGTGAGCTGTTTACATCTTCCCGCAAATCATCAAACAGTTTACCTTGATCACAAGGTGAGAACACACTTTACAACTAGTTATCAAATTCCTTTCTACAAATTATGTAAATCAAAGACTTCAAATTTTCAAAATTAAGAAAACTTTTCAACTGTAGTTTTTTTATAACTATTCTCTCTCATCATAATTATTTATTCAATATTTATGCACAACAATAAACGGTAGCTACTAAAATCAGATATAGTCATATTCAGCTTTGGTTTGAAGTTCCTGGTCACTTGGTTTGTTGTTCACAATGTCATCATAGTATTCAGACTGTGGTCGCTGGTTAGCACCATATGCACTGCACTCGGTCATAGGGATGTCTTCTTCATCGTGTGTCTGATGGTTCATGCTGTTAGTATTAGCACTCTCGTATGCATCACATTCTGTCGACCATTGTTTATACAGAATCAAATTATGATCAAGCACGGTTAAATAAAACAAGTTCACATACTCATTGGCTAGTTGATCAATACTGTCATCTTGCTCAATAGGGACTGGTGCACTGACAAGAGGTATTTGAAATACAGAGAATGACTTGATGTTAAATTATAATTTTTAGTGATTGCTTACTTTTTATGATGACATCTTTTATAAAAGCAGACGATCACAGTAATGACAAATAGAAACAAGGTGATAAAAATGACAAACCAGCTGCCGTCAGTGATGCTACTGATGTTATTGGTTCTCCTGCTGTAGGTTGGGTATCAGTGAGTGTAGCTAATGGTGTCATTGTGCTCTGAACAGTCAACACGGCACTCTGGATTGAAGATGATACTGCTGCTAGCTAGATGACTGTTCTGGTCACAAGAGTACCCACTGTGCTTGATGGATCAACTACATGCATGTATAGTAAATGACATTAACCACCCAGCTGGTTGTACATGCAGTTAAAATTACCTGGTTGTACAGTTTAGTTGCATCCTTCAGAGACGATGATTATTGAGTAGCCATTGAAACTGGCACAGGTAATATTCCCCATTATGAGACTGTCTATGGATTACAAGGCACCAACTGTCTATGGTGGTGCTTGTTATTTTCTTGCAAATCATCGCACTGTTGCTTTGATTCACAAGGTGTGAACATACTAACATCCACAAAAAACCGGACAAATAACATGTTGAATCAAAAAAATAAATATCTATCAAAATGAGGGAAAACACCCTGACAATAAAAATCTGCCGTGCAAATTAATATTATACATGATGACGAAACATAGTTGTAATCGAGTGATTCTAATCACAATAGTTTATTACAGCCAGTTTATTTGTCGTCAAAATCGTCACACTCTTCAGGAATTGGCGTAGAGTCCGAGTTGGCACTGTTGGGCACTTGGAATGATCCATCGTCGAGTCTGTTCATAAAAGACTCGAGCAGTCTCTTGTTGAGGTGGTCCGTTTGAGTAAGCTCCTTCTCCTCGGCTGGTTGCTCTGACGGGTCGTGATTTACACCGTTTTGGACCACAACAACAACTGCTTCATCGTCAGCCATTTTCAGTATTAGATTAACAGATAATTAGACTATTGCGGTACTGTCTATGAATAATGATAAGGCGCGGGAAACTTGACCTATGATCGTTGTATTTTGACACTGTAAGTTTGTCAACTGTATAATTATTAATATTTTATTGTTGGCATGGGCACAACAAGGGTCAGTAGTTATACAGTATGTACAGCTCTATCTCACACAAAGTAACAGACACTATGACATGATGAATAGACTAGGTCATACAGGATCTATCCTACAGCTGCACTAGGTGGTGATGGTGATGGTGAGGAATGAATGTCTTGTGAAGGGACACCACCAGATAATGATGGCGTAAAGTCACTGGAAGAGAAATAAGTTGATGATGCAGCAGCTGCTTGGCTGGGTTTGATGTGATTGGTGCACTGGCTACACCATGGCTGCCATGACATCCAGGGTTGAAGCTTAGGGTCGACGCAAGACAGCTTACAGAGCAGAGAGAGTGATGAAATGATAAGAATGATTATTCTGTGAGAAAGGGAGAGAGAGAGCAGTGATCGTAGAAAGAAAGAAAAAAGAAAGAGATCGAGAAAGAAGGAAGAGAGCCAGCTAGAAAGGGAGAGAGCTGAGTTACTTACAGAATAACGATTAGAATATTTATAAGATTTGTAGGTGACAAAGGATGCTTGGAGTCCATGCAGATGTTTCCCAGTTTATTTTTGCCTGTGCAAAAAACATGATACAGTTAACAACAGCAGAAACACCAAACTCACATTGATGATAGAAATGCTTCCATCCGACGCCCTTATCTAACTCTTGGTCATTATCAGTCTCTTCTATTACTTCTTTCTCCTCGGACGCTCTATCGATTGACTTGTGAGATAATCTATGACGAGAAACAGAGTCTTTCTCGACATCGTCATCCAATATGCAATTCTTAGACGGTAGAACAATGAGCGAAGGAGACGGGTGGAAGATATCCTCTAAACTGCTTCCGGAAAATTCTCCCTGAGGAGGGAGAGAATTGTGGTTGGTGCTTGATTCGCTATCTCCACACACAGCCATAGTGGAGCAGTGTTGAGCAGACGAGTTCTCGTCAGTAGGTTTATCCACAATAGTCGCAATTGTGAGTGAGAATGGAACGCTGTCTTCAGTTGAAACGGATGATTCTCCGTCAAAGCTGTCGTCAACCTGCGATTCTTCTTCCTCAGTCTGCTGTTCAGAACTAGTTTTAGAGGAGCCTGAAGCTGTCTTCAGTTCTCCTTGAATTTCCCAATAATCTAGAGGCTATGAGAAAGACACAGAATGATGGAGGGAGCGCTACAAAACTAAACACAGTACCTTTTCTTTTTTGACGTTCTTCCAGACACACTGGAGTGTAGCATATGCCTTTCTTCGTGCCATGAAGGACCCAAAAACATACTGCAAATAAACAAGCAGAATGATGTAAATAATCGTACTATTAGACTAAACAGGAGAGGCATTATTGAATAGCTGGTCATACCTTCTTGTCACTGGTAGTAATTAATATGGCGTTGGGAAAGATGAATGCCGTGTTCTGCTTTGTCACTGATGTTACATCATCACACGGTATAACGAGCTGTAGAGAGAAAACTTGATTATAGTTGTTGGGACAACTCGGCGTATCAATAAGGAGTGAATCAATTGAAATCAATCCAAGCAAAGCTTCAGCTATAACTGTAGGCAATGTGACACCATAGTAACGCTGAGTGCATAGATCAAGTTACAATATTGATACCAAATACTGTATCAATGTGTCAGTTCAGGTCACACATACTCTGAACTGATTGGAATGCACACGACTCATTAGTGACCAAGTACCTTGCTTCCAAATAGGTTAGAGTAGAAACACACCAAGCTAATGGTGATGTACATTCTTCCCTGGATGAGCAAGCCGTCCTTTTGCCAAGCACACGAGTAGCCTAAAAGAAGACGAGTGCATGATAAAGGATAAGGTAGAAATTTAGTTGAATCTTGTTATACAGACAGGTGTCAATACACATTGTATGTACATCGACTCACAGACTGAAAATAGAATGTTTTTATTATTATTGTCAACACTCATTCAGTTGATGTTCCCTAGAGCTAAGAATAGCCCAGCATCAACAACTAATTCACTCACTGTTTTGACCTAAAACGAAGCTGAAACCAGCATACACCCTCACGAACAACAAACTGTAAATTGTCCCTAGCTCTGCCAAGACTAAGTGCGTACTGGTGTTCAATACATCATATGCACAATAGCAGGCTTCCACAAGTTAACATAATGCAAATATAGTGTAATGTACTACCCTAGTAAGCCTAACCACACGTGTGTGCGAACAGGTAAGAATCACTATAGGATAGTTCAACACAACCATTACTACAGTACAAGGGCTTATCATAGTGAAAAGTAACCAACTTATATTATAGCCTGTCGAAGCTAGTGTTGTATAGCTGTATTCCTGCTTGTACACACTCATGCTACCCAAGTTAAGCTACATGACTGACAAGAGGTCCATTCAGGTTGTAAATTGTGCTAACAAGCTCATCAATAGGAAGCAAATGCTAACTTTTCAGCAGTTTCTCTTCACTGTGACTATCTCCAAGACATCTTTGCAGCTCTACTTCGCCTTTGGAATGTCTTGGAGAATCTGTTTGTGACAGTTCTGAGATCTGAGGAGAAGGTTGTGTTTTAGAGTTTCTTCGTGCTTCTGCCATCTTCTTGTTGCCATACGTCCTGTACTGAGGGATGCTCTGGAGAGAGAGAGAGAGAGAGAGAGAGAGAGAGAGAGAGAGGGAGGGAGAGAGGGAGGGAGAGGGAGAGAGAATGTGAGTAAAATAGGGTGATAGCAATATGCATGGATGGATAAGAGAGGTCAATTAAAATAGCTTAGAACGGTAGTATGGCGCACCAATTATGCAATTATAGGTCTAGAATGCAGTATAGAATGAAGTGAAGTACTACAGGAGGAAGTAGACACAATGGTGTAATACAAACTGTGCTGTTCTAATGTATTCCAAGTATGCACATGTGAGTGAGTGGGGCTGCCTCAAACCCAATCATGCACTCATAAGGGGACCAACAGCCGGACAAGGGCACAGCTATAATATGCATACACAGAAAAATAACATAGAAAATCACAACATTAACAGAGACTTCGTAAAAGCTAACATCCAGTAGTTGATAAACATAGGTAGCTGTATCTGTGCGTCACAACAACAACTAGCTGTACTGGTCAGGCATGGTTTGGGTCAGCCATGAAGTCTGCATGAGGTGTTTACAAGATTGAGAGGGCGGTACCAGTGGTTGGACATGCTAATGAATAGCAACTTGAGTGCTAATTCTCACACCACAAACCGCCATAAACTATGTGTTAATATACCCCACTGAGCTGCATCTCTGTAAATCACCCAAAATCCCAACAATTTTACCAAATGCCCCAGAACCATCTGGCAATTTCCTGTACTGCATTTCAGGGTTTTGATTGCAACAAGGTCAAACACAGGCTAGGCCGCTCACAGGCTAGACTCAGTCCTCCATGTCTGGTCTGTTCATTACCCCACCCTCAGAATGTGCATGGGAGGTACCTGTCACATGAGTCTTGGCAGGAAATTAATGCCATGTGTGTGTGTGTTCCAGGTAGTGAAACACAAACAACCCACTGCTGCTTGGCTTCATCTGTTGGGGGCATACATGCTTCACTTGTTGATTACGACCCTCCCAACAGTAAACAGAACAATACACTAGTTTACTCGAACATGAACACTCACACGTGAACAGCTGCAAGCAGGCAGCAGTAAACTGTACACAGCATTTGTATACTACACTACAGAGACATTATAGCATATGCAACTGGTTTATACTACCTAACAGTAGTTTCTGCATAAGAACAATGATGTCTGGCTAGCGAACTAGCAGGTATATAGGTACAGTAATTACGGCTCACATCTTTCCTCTTCGAATTCGTTGCAGAGTAATCCGGCAGGGCGCTGAACATGTCTGATGGCGGTGCCAAGCTCATCGGTGGCTAGGGTCTCCACACCAGCCGCGAGTGACAGGTAGACGCCCGGTGAAACGAAAATACGCGTGATCCACCTCAGACTGACATATGGGCTGATGTTGCGACTCTGTGCGTGATCTCTCACTTGTATGCAGCCGTCAGCGCAGCCGATATGATGATACGATAATATATTATGGGCGTTGCTCATTGTTGAAGATGCATAATAATGAATAACATTATTTTACAGCGACCCTGCCCTTTAGTTAATCATAGAACTGGACCTAACCACTGCCCATTCAATCAGAACTTCATTGCTGGAATATTGTAAACGAACAGGAGGATCTCCATAACACGTACAAATAAAAGCTTAGTTTCACTCTACTCCTCCTGACAAGGCTGCTTTGAGCTTCTGGCGCTTGAGCTTCTTCTGTGAGACCTTCTTTTTCTTGGTTTCCTCCTCTTCTGCTTTGGGAACTGGGTCGTCCTTCTCTGTAAGGTACATCTCGATGTGGCACGGTGAACTCATGTAGGCTAAAGAACAAGAAAGATCACACAAATCAAGCAGCAAGTGACAGTGAGTGATTCATAGTGTAGATTAGCTCAGCGTTGCTATTCACAAGTACAAACACACTAGATAAGAAACGATTGATGGTGTTTACATGTTTCAGTATCACATTGGTGCGGTTTGAAAAAAGCACTAAATTCATGAGATCAAGCTTGCATTTCAAACTGACAAGTAAGGGTGGAGTTAGTCTAGCAAGCTATGGGGGTGGAACGCGTTGAATGAGGGTCTACCACACATTGTTAATATTCATGGTCCACACCCACTCAGAAGAGCACAGTTGCTGGAAAGAAATGCTCATGATACCACAGATTTTACATCAAGTTAGAGCATAGACTAGATTTTGTGTTTGTATAGATTTGACACGTGCTACCAGAGAACGAGACAAGGTGCACGAAGTAACGAGGCGTCCTTTTTAACAAAGAAACTTGTCACAGGCTCACAGTAACACTGTGTGCAGCTAGACAAAGACAGTCACCTAGATACTGGAAAACCCTGTTTTTGAATTTTATTGAAGATGCAGAGTTATCGCCAGCTATCGTGCTTTGACCAGTATCTCTTTGCAATCTGCTCGTATTCATGAATATTCTAAATCCAGCTACTAATGGTCGCTTTGGCTATGAATATTAAAAACGTGTGCTAGACCCTCATTTGACATGCTCCACCCTCATCATCACTGATTTGCTCGCATTGATAGAGGGTCCCATAGCTCGCTAGACTAGGGTGGAACACAACAACACACTGAGCCAAGATACTGTGCACACACAGCAAAAAAGAGAAAGGTTTGTTGAAATTGACAGAAACAATGATTGCACCTGACAAGGCTGGGAGTCAGATACCCTCCAGAAGCCAGGCTCATGAACTTGCAAGAGTACTAGCTAAGATTAGGAAGAGGCATGAACAATGAGGGCACACATGGAAGACTCTGTGATCACAGCCAGGGTAATTTGCTTTCCTAGTACAAGACCACCATTTTACAGATGGGTGGGCTTGGAGGCTTCTGCCCTAGTGCCCCTAGAGGACTCTATCAGAGAATCACCAAAACACCCCACTAGTTATCGCTGAGTCAACTCACGGTTAATACGGCCGTGTGCACGATATGTTCTTCTCCTGATCTTTGCAGCTCGTTGGACACAAATATGATCAATGACCAGAGCATCAGTGTTCAACATCTTCACTTCAGCATTGCTCTCTGCATTCTTCAACAAATGGAGAAGAATAAGAGCACTCTTCTTGGGCCAGCGACCCTGAGTCCAGCCTTGATTCTTGCACTGAACAAGAGAGACAAAGCTGATTCACAACAATGGATAAAATATTGAGACAACTAACCTGAGCTTTTCTACCCACGCCACCATTGTATCTACGGAAAGGTACTATCTGTTTCTTAGCTACAACATCTTTCAGATATCTTGATGCCTTTCTGATGTTCATGTGTTTAATGGCTTGAGCTGTTTCTCTAGTGTTCTAAATAATACCAACCACAGTCACCAAGTTGCAGAAACCCTCCAGTTCAACTCACCTTGAAGTGAACACGAAGATCAAAGCCTCTAGCCTTACAAGCTGCATAAAACAGTACGTTAAAAAACGCCATTGGAATTGTGATTCAGTGATGCTCACATTTGGCTGGTGTTTCTGGCTCTGACGCGTACCTAGTCATGGCTTACCCTAGCAAACGACAATATCACACACCAGTAAAACAATACAGTAACAATGAATAGTCTACTGATGTGTGCTGCAAAGATCGACAAAGATACGCTTACCTATCAAACTCCCTCAGACCTGCACCATGTGGTCAATCCTTGAACAATTGACGCATGCGTATTGAGTAACCCACGTGCTTTAGTAATAGCACTATAGGCTGAATGCATATGATATCTTTGGCTGGATCAAGGACTGTCTCACACCGGACCAAGGACCGTCTCACACACCATGTTTTGGGGTTAGGTATACTCGCATTTGTCTGTTCTATTACCGAATGACACTCTAGGAGCGAAGCTAAGCGAGAAAACCGACTACTCGTGCATTGTGGAACACTCCTTTGCCATCACCCATGCTGTAGCAGAGGTCACAACCAAACACGTCGAGGTCCACGCGAAAATAAGCAACAGTGACATAATTCTTTGTCATCTGAACCCAGCTGAAGGCTTGCTACAGGAGAGACTAGACCTACGCATCTCTGAGGGCGAAGCTATCAGCCTGTATCTAAAAACGCACTCAAAACCATTAGCATCAACTGTCGTTCACTTATCTGGCTACCTGTTGGACGAGCCAACAGACGATCAATGGGAGAATGAATTCACCGACGATGAGCAGGAGAAAGAAGAGGAAACCAATGAACTATACCAACCGGCAGAGGTACCATATTTACCAATCTGTGGTTATATGTAGTCATTGTTTCTGTAGTCAATTTGTGACATTAGAGCGTACATGTTTGGTAATTATCCTTCCGCTTTCGACTCGAACAGCAGCGACGAAGACTATTGTTACAGCAGCAACGAGGATGATGATGAAGAATATCGTTATATTGTAAATGACTCTGAAGATATTCGCAATCAACTACCAGACATAGAGGAACTTGAGGATGAAGATACTATTGACGAGGTCTGTTGAGATTTTTAAAATCATTTTTGATACTTTTCTCACTATAGAGTAATACTGGTATACAGGAAGATGAGAAAGTAAGACTAAATTTGGATTGTGGAGTTCATGACTTTTCCACAGGAAGAGGAAATGACTTATGAAGAGTATGATGAAGAACAAGAAGAGGAATCGGAAGCTGATGAGGAAGATGCTGACTCGAGTAGAGAAGAGGAAGATAAGCCAAGCAAGTCCGCCACTAGAAAGAGAAGCAGAGAACAGCTGGATGATTACAGGGTGACATCAGGTACCATCCCTGGAAAGAAATCCAAGAGAGCTCACTTAGTAAATATGGATCTTAACACAACTCAACCAGCTGATTCATCTTTTACCTCATCTTCTGCTAGTGAACCTTCCAGGAAGAAAGACTCTAAGGTATGTAATTAACAAGCACAAGCATTATTGTACTCACTCAATATTTCAGAATAAAGTGACTATAACTGATGTTGAGGTTGGCACTGGGAAGTTAGCCAGACCCGGGAAGAAGGTGAGTTGGAGTAATATGTTTCAATAGCTGTGTGTGTCTCGATAGGTTTATGTCCAGTTCAAGGGCAGATTGGCGAATAATAACAAGTTATTCGACTGCAGCAAGAAAGGTAAACCTTTCCACTTTCGTCTCGGACAAG
Organism: Haliclona indistincta; assembly: GCA_964017065.1. Lineage (NCBI taxonomy): Eukaryota > Metazoa > Porifera > Demospongiae > Haplosclerida > Chalinidae > Haliclona > Haliclona indistincta. The sequence continues at coordinate 6,740,646 of OZ024792.1, forward strand.
GAGAGGTGATAAAAGGATGGGACATCGGAATCAAGGGTGAGTATAGTGGAAGGAGACAACAATGTGTTGCCCTAACTGACCAGTAGACTGGTGTGTATCATACACACTGCATGGTACTTGGTCACAACACACTGCAACATATAGTGATAATGCTGGCTATTAGGAGGACATTGTTACACAACTCCACCTTTGTCCTTCACCTACCAGCAAACACACACATTCACAGACTAGCTATAATATGTAAATTTGATTGTGTCTATCTTCAATTAGGCAGCATACAGTGGGAAAAATCCCCTTAGCCAAAACTCCCCAAGAAGTATCAATCAAAATGTTCATACTTGCAAATTAAAAACACTGCATAGTTCCTGAAATACTTTAGAACAAGGTTTTCCAAGAAAGCCTTTGGAATCCCTGAGCCCACATAAATGCAACTTAAAAATTTGAACTCATTTTGTAAAATTAGAACTCAATTTTATGCGTGTATGATACCCAGGAATGAGAGTTGGTGGAGAGAGACATCTGTTAGTACCAGCTTCTAAAGGGTAAGCTGTCAGCTAGTCAGTCCCAGATAGTCATTCTCCCTCTCTAGATACGGTGCTAAAGGACTCCCCCCAAGTGTTCCTCCACACTCGGACATTCAATATACTATCAAACTGCTAAATGTAAAATAGTGGTCTATCCTCCCACACTTTATCTGAAATATATCAGCCACCATATCCTCAATCTGTCAATGAATTATTGCTCCATTTGCTTTAAAAACTGTGAAAATTATTAATGAATGATCATATTTGAAACTGCTCATCAGCGAGGGCACTCTTGAAGTCAGCTACAAGTGGAGTAGCAGCGATTCTGTGATATAGAGCATCCAGTCTGTCTCGTCCATCCAGCATTGTCACTGTGGGTAAAACATCAGTGAGCAGGTTGTTTAGGCTGCTGGAGAACTAGCCAATAACATTCAAACCCACACTAAACTTTCCCAGATCTAGGGTAAGTTAATCATACAGCCTACGCCTGTCCCAGCTCACCTGTTGACATTGTACGAACTGCTTTCTCTGTACGACAATATTCCGGCCAAACGTGATGGTCAAAAAATCCGACGGGATCTCTATACCTAGCTCTGTCAAAATAATATCATAAAGGTTATCGCACACACATGACACACCTTCTGCGGCTTGAACAAGTTGAATAGTCAAGAGTAATGAAAAACGATAGATCATACAGTTCTAACAACTTCCTATAGATAAGGAAAGCCGAGTGTTAGATTAGTCATGTGTTCTCTATGGGACTGTATTGTTCCAGTTTGTAGCTTTGAGATTATTGCAAGGGGTTACTATAGAGTGTTGTATTTAGTCCGTGTCTTATTGTAGAGATGAACGTTATGAAAACAAATGCATCTTTTAACAATAGAGCTTCTTAGAATAACCTTGTATGTAGTATCTGTGTTCCCTCAATTAGTACCAGATGGGGGCACTCAGATTGAGGCAGTGAAATCACTTGCTTGCAGGTGGTGCAGTACAACTCAGGATGCAGACACACGGTTTCGATATGATCATCGAATCTAGACCAATCGAGAGCAGCTACATCTGTGCATAGTGGGGGGTAAGTGACATGTAACATGTAACAAAATACTGTAGATACCAGAACATTACACATAGTTATCTGAAACTCTAAACCAGTTATTAAGTTCCATATTAATTAATAGTTGTGTTTAGTATATGCCGGTCTCCAATGGTAACAGCACTTACAGTCAGTCACTCATGGCGCCCACTCATATTAGTTAGTAAGGGGAACCACCTATCTGGTCACTATAGCAACCAAGGTGTAGGTTACATCACTAAACAGAGCCCACCTAATGGCTGCATAATTTCTCATGTGAATTATGGTGAAATAATTCTTAGATCAGTTTTGGGTACCCGAATTAATGAGCACAGTTCCCTCAATTACTCTATTGAATACCAATAGTGTCCCAAGATGGAGTTAATGTTATAAATGATATCATCACTGCATGTAAAGACATAACAAACTTAGCCAGCTAACCCACACTGGCACTGGTGTACTTAAGTATGTCAAGACAAGTAAACTATCTTACCGTCCCACAGAACATATCCTTCTTTAGATTTAGGCACCAAATGTTCCTCCTACATGTATAAAAATAATAATTTTGTACAATTTTTTGACTCAAGCTAAATTTTGTGCATGTATAAGATGTGAGCTCACTCGATAAAAATGATCTTGATGTATAGCAATGATGTGAGGACTTTCTTTACACAATCTCTTGGCTGTTGTAGTCTTCCCACTACATGTGGCACTGCATGATATAAACAGGCAGTGTATAAGGGGATAATGTAGAACACGAGAATTTACATGAAGCTTGAGGCTAAAGGAAGCATGATAAGGAAGTTGGACTGAAAGCTAACTTTTACTGATACACAAAACCACAAATTCCGACCTCATTGTCAGAAAACCCAAATAAGGAATCAATGTAATACTACTACCTATTGCAGTGTTGTGTGTGTGTGGGCAGCACTTACCCAGCAATAGCAATCAGGCAGCTGCTTCCTTTCATGTGGTCATGTTATAGGGACAACAATGACCAAATCTGAACCAGATTATTAGGCTGGCTGGCAGTTGACTGCAGAGAATGAGAATGACGATTATCATTGCTCAACTGTTATCAGGATTTTTCATCAATAATGTAATATTATGATATCATCATACAGTTGTATCGCTTAATCAAATTGGTGCATTCTTACAATACATTCTGTTCTATTGTTTTTCAACATTGTGTTTGATAAATAACTTGCTGATTAATGTGGGTGTTGGTCCAACAAAGGGACAGCTACAAGCTGTAGGTTGTATCTATGCTGTTACTGTTAGCAGTGAAGAAAGGGGAATGTACTATTCAGGCCGCTACCTATTATAATTACTGACACTGTCTAGTATCAGAGCGAAAGGCTTGTTGACGTTTTTGTTGCTAAAATTCACGGCAGGAAAGAAGATATTCATTGATTTGTGGTTTATGGTCGACACCCACTATTCCCTAGGCGATCACTTGTTGCTCTAGTTTCGTGTTTTCTTGTTGACCAGTCATTTCGTATCTAAGACTACACTTGTCGTATCATGTAATGTGTTGATCATGCACGTACCATCAGGATGTGTATTAATGTGTTCAACCAAATTTGGCTTAGTGTTTACTTACATTTAAAAATAACCATCAAAGCACAAAAGGGAAAAATAGTTCATGTACTCATTTCCACTCTAAAAAATCTTCATGCAATGTTTACTAAAGTCAGTCTCCTCTGTCATCACTCATGCATAAACATTAGTTTTATTGAGCGGAAATAGGTAATTCCGGACACGTCATCACTGTATGATGATCACGTATGCCACGTACGTACATGCATCTGGAATACTCTCTAGAGTATTTAAACCGTCAACTAGTGCAACAGCAGTACAATCTTGCAGCAGGCTTGGTGAGCTCGTTGTGCAATCTAGCAGCTATAAAGAGAGAACAGTGACGCTAGTTCTTCAGACTCGATAGCAATGGCAGTGGCAGTACTGATTTCGCCGATGCATTCGTGGAGTAGTTTCACGCTAGGCCACGAGGCGGCAGGCAACAGTTATGCAGATTTGCAATACAGCAGCTACTACAACCAAGAGAACGAGGTCGAAGAACAGCCAGCGACCAGATGTGTAAATAATGGCGCCACAGCAGACGAGGACGAACAAGCTGACTTGAGTGAAAAAGTGTTGAAGCAAGTGGAATGGTATTTTGGCGACGAGAATTTGTTGAAAGATTCGTTTCTTATGAAACACATCAACAGAAACAAACAAGGCTACGTCAGTCTAAAGCTCGTCTCTTCTCTGCGTAAAGTGAAGGCCATCACTAAGGACTGGACGACAGTTCAGGAGAGCGTACGACACTCGACTCTACTGGAGTTGAATGAAGACGGAACAAAGATACGCCGACTGGCTCCAGTGCCACAAGTGGACTATTCACGTCTTCCTAAAACAATCATTATCACTAACTACGAAAGCCAGGAGCCGAAAGTAGAAGACATTGAAGCAGAGTTCAGACGACACGGCAACGTGGCAGGTGTGCAGATACTCCAACCAGGCAAAGCGATCCCACTGGACGTGAAGTCGTGCAGAGCACAACATCCAGCCATCGGGAAAGAGGTTTGTATCCTTGTGGAGTACGAGACTGCAGAATCAGCCAAACGAGCCGCGTACAAGAACAGTAGCAGCGAAAACTGGCGCCAAACAATGGCTGTAAAACTACTCGTGGAACCCGAGAACAAATCGGAAACAGAGAGACAGAGCAAGAAGGAGACTGGGAAGAAATCGAAACAGCAGTCAAAAGTCAACCGGCTAAATGGAAAGTACCATTCAGTACCAGTAACAGACTACAGTTCAGATTCCGGTTACAGCGGAAGATCTGCCAGCAATTCACCCATGCCGAGTCCAAAACTCACCAGAAAGCTCCACTCGGAGCAGAGACACACAATCCCACAACCGACTTCCGTCTCGAGATTAGCTGGAGAGGCGATCGTCAGACCTCTGCTCCACATTCAAAGACCGGTCAAGTTGATCACAGGGGTAACCGTAATACGGCAACCACACGGACCAGACGGAAGCAGAGGATTCACCAGGAGAACTTCAGCAGCCCTATAACTATACTCTAAACATTACTTCATTTTGAGATTATATTTATTATGCAATAGTAAAAAGCACTTACTGTGAACGAAAAGACAGAGGACACGTGGGCGGTGTCAGTGCATAAAGGGTTAATACTTATATAGATAAAAGGTTGAAACTGCTCTGAGCAAAAGCAATACAGTGATAAGGCCTGAATATTTTGTTTTCAGTGTCTTTGGAAAAGTGAAAATTCCCAGGAAAAAATCCCTCTACACTTAGATCTGATCAGCTGTTGTCATGTTATAGAGTACGTAATTTTGCAACAATTTCTGTTTAAATAGAATCGTAAATATGGAGAAGCTCATCGACTGGGAACCGACAAAAGTCACGATCACAGGTAAACAAACGCGTCTCTGTCGCTTAGGCGACGTCCTCTCTGTCTGGCAGACGCGATGTGCATGTCGATCACTGCTCTTGTCTTAGAAACCACCTATAAATAAATTAATAATCATTATTGTGAATTATCTAGTTTTGTCTGGAAGAAACCTGCAAACCAAGAGGAAAGGTTGGTTGGATAGAGTGATAATTAATGGAGGAGTAACAGTGTGTTCCTTCAGACAGTGTGTGTCATGCTACGGTCGTGTTTGGTATGGGAAAGGAACTGTTTCAGACTGAAGAGATCCACTCCAATGAACCGCAGTGGAGTCAGGATGCTATTCTGTGAGTATGACCCTTCATCAATCATTCACTCATTACCGTATACACATGATTAATCCTAAGGGTTAAAGTTAATAGTGTCTAGTACAATATGGTTTCCAGGCTATTTGGCTCCTGTGCTAAGCAATGCACACCATCTGTTATTATGCGGTTATCTATCTTGTAGGAATGTCGCCGGTGCCAAACCAAGTGATCATCTGACGTTCAAGCTGCGTGATAAAGACCACACCGTGGGAATAGTAACCATTCCTCTCTCCTCTATCAACCGACGCCGTAATGAGCAATGGTGGTCGCTGCAACCTTACAAGAGAGAGAAAGAGGCGCACGGTGAACTTCTTTTGCAGTGCTGGGTGTCAGAGTGGCGACCGCTGCCCACAGCAGCAAGTGCGTGGGCCGATAACTCGCCTGCTTCTTCGTGTGGTGGATCTCAAGAAGACCTAAATCACAGCAATGGTTCAAAAGTCCGTAGCAGTAGTCATCCATTACCCAGTACATACAGTAGCGGCAGACCCTCTCCTACTATATCAGACAGCGATGTGCACATTGGACTATCTAGTAATCTTCAAAATGACCAACGACTAACAGACCCAGACTCTGTCTCACAAGTGTCCTCTCAAGAAGACCCAAACCAGCCCGAAGTGTCAGGAATTTCTCCCAGCGAGGGTAGTGTGCGCGGCAACGAGAAAGTTATACTGAGGGGGACTAATCTCGGAGAGTCCATGAATGATATTCTTAAAGTGGTCGTAGCTGGAGTAGATTGTACAGACACACTCGAGTACTTTTCATCAGGTTAGTCAATCACGAGAGGGAGAGTTGTTCTCTGTAAACTGGTGCTTTTGTCTATTTACTGTTGTGTGTGGTTGTGGAACAAACCTGTTTGGATAAACATTTCCTCATTGTGCTTGTGTGTGTTGATGGCTGCTTTCATCTTCTGCTATAGTGGGTGTTAGTTGTGCTGTGTTGTGAATTAAGTGAATACTATTTCCTCACATGGGCTAGTTGCCTCATATTTCATCAGCCAGCTGTCCTCCAGGTGTCAGCACAGGTGATTATCACATGTGTGCTGAATTAGCAATATTGCATATTGCATCATTAAGTTATTCATATCACAATTTGAGCAAAATTGCACTTGCTGCAAGTAGGAATGAGCACAAGGTTTAGCAAACACTAAGTGCAAGAATGAAAAGTGCCATTCTTGAGCTTTCACTCCTCCCAGCCAATAATTTTTATTTGAATGTCTGGAGAGATGACACCATTTCCTGTTCTGGTGCTGTATATAGATTTTGGGGGCATGCATGCAGCAGCTGGTTTATAGATATCACATGATATGTGTGTGAGATGTGTGTACCATGTGATGGTATTGTAGTGTTAGTGTTATGTTGTTGTATGATGGTAGTCATGCTTTCATTCTGCCATTACTTGGATGCACGAGCCTAAACGTGATTGTTTCAGATTCACACTACACTTCCAATTCATTGCATTGTTCAGCAGTGTTTGAGGGGGCAAGCTGCCCACAGCTAGGCCTGGTGTTAGCCTAGCCATAATACACTCTCTGCTTCAGCTTTATAAATTCCCTTTTAATGCTCAGACATGAAAGTGGAGTGTCTGTGCGAGTTTATACAGTATAATAGTAGTTGGTTGGGGTCAAAGGTATTCAGAGTCTTTGTGCTGGCTAGAGGAAATCCTCAACTGTTTGATGTAGGGTTCATATAGTATGGTAGTACAGTGGTTAGGACAACACTCCCTACTATCTGTGGTAAGTATACTGTGAGTTTAGACCCACATTCCTGTCTTTCTAAAATGAATATTGGTCAGTTTGGGGTTTAATCTAATCCAAACTAAACTTAAAAACAGCAAAAATTATTTTCATTTCTCTCTCTCTCCCCTCTCTCTCTCTCTCTCTCACTCTCTCTCTTCTCCTCTCTCTCTTTACCTTCCATGCAGGCAAGGTTGTTGTGACCACTCATTCTCGTCACTGTCCTGGCTCAGGACCTGTTGTCATAGAAACAGTCCAGGGAGGGGTGGGTACATCGAGCATCAATTATCACTTTGTAGCTCAGTCTCCGAGTGTGAGACTCAGACCGGGAGTAGCGAAGCTGCCAGGAGTCGTCTCAGAGCCCGGAAAGAGAAAGCCTTCCTCATCAGGTCAGTGGTTTGGTGATGGCTGTTTATTGTTACCAAGTGGGGTCTGATTTTTAGAGATCGTTTAGTAACTAGCCATAATAGCATAACCATTCAATTAGTGCAACAAAACCAGAGAGGACAAACTCCATTAATTTAAAAGGCCATTAATTTAACTAGTTGTCATTATGACACTCCCTGTTTTTCAAAGAGTGTGCTATTGATGTGACTTGTCTGACCTTATCAAACCCTGAACTCTGCAGGATATTTGCTTATTAGAGTGACAGGTGATAATATTATTTTTAATATACACAGCATTATCATTCCAGATAGAGACTAGGGCTTCTCATCCTGAGATGATGCCAGATGGGGTGCTAAGAACATAGGAGTGGCTTACAATGCAACACCTCTTGTTATGTGTCAATACATGTGTTCATATTCTTGCATCATGTTACCGTAATTGCAAGTCAGTTGTCAACTTTTTGCGTAGCTTTTCCATCAAGACGCATGCGCATTGACGAAATGTAAATGGCTTTGTACAGTCAAATGTGCATGCGTAGCCTGTTATGGTTGTGAGCTTGAGACAACGGATTTGCAATCTACGGTATGTTGAAGTGATATTGAGTTCCAGTCTCATCGTGAGCTACTATGTCAGAATGTAAATCTGTTTGTTAGCTCTACACTAGTGTCTTGGTTACTAGATTTTGGCTTATGTTTTTTTTCAACATATCACCTCCCGTTGTACAATCTGTTGAGGTTTTGAACGCTCTTGTGAGGCAAGGTGTTGTTCAAGTGTTAATTTGAGTACTATACAGTTAGACTGCAGTGGTAGTTGTGTGTGTTCATGTATCGGCTAGTAGGTAGATTGTACTTCACTACAGACTATACTTCCTGCAAATATGAGATGTAGTGCAACAATTTCTGGCATGATAAAGAACTGCGTAGACATTCCTATTTTGGTAACTTCATTAGTTTCACCACAATAAGTGGCTTTGTATTAGTATACAAGACCATTCTCTTGTGTGTGCACCTAATAATTCAATTTTAGCAGCTGTGTGCCTAAGTGGGTTATATGTGTATTACCAATATCTATGTATTGACTGTGTATGTGTATAGTTGGTCTATCTTAGCACACGTGTGTTTTGGTATTTAAGATGCTGTTACCATTTGGTGTGAGGTGATTTGGACATTAGGTATGTCATAAATGGAGTGTGTGGTGCTAGGAATGTGTTTGTGTGTGTTCTTGAGCCTCTAAATGGTCTCAGACATTCAGTTGACAGACGGCAATTATGTGTGTGGCTGTTTACTGATTAGGACAATACACACACACAACAACAGAAATGTTTTGCTTTTCAAAATGTTGCTTAATTTGACGTCTTCTCTCTCTCTCCCTCCTTCCGGCCCTCTCTCCCCCTCTCTCTCTCCCTCTACCTCTCCCTCCTCCTCTCTCTTCCCCTCCCCCTTCTCTCTCCCTTCCCTCTCCCTTCCCCTCCCTCTTCCATCCCCCTTCCGTCCCCTTCCCTCCCCCTTCCCTCCCCCTTCCCTCTCCCTTCCCCTCCCCCTTCCCTCTCTCTCCCCCTCTCCCTGTCTCTCTCAGGGCCTGACGTGTCAGAGCTACTTGCTGAAATAAAATCCCTCAAACACCAGCTAAAAGGTAACTAGCATTCCTTATCAATGATATTGCTGTACGGTGGTGCCATATGGTGAAACAAAATTCACTAAATTTAAAATCCTCAGTTCCCACTGTATGTTAGTGTAGAGTGCCAGTTTGTTGGTGTTAAATTTCAATAGATACCTGAGAAGAATGTCGTGTTTACTTAATGTACGCTGTGATTTGTACACTCACCACATGAGTGAGTACATGATATATTCTGATCAGACAGAGGAAGAACAGTATCCTGCTAACAGGGAAATGAGTGGGCAGATGGAGAGCATTACCATTCCTTCTAGTTCAGCCCACACCTTCGCCTTGGATTCAGTGGTATTGTTTCAGGCATGCAGGAAATATAGGATACATGTAATTTACCAGATTCAAGTACAGGAAGTGTTTGTTTATTAACTAACTGGGACAGGAAATGTTTTGTTTATTAACTAACTGGGATAGGAAGTGTCTTTGTAACTAGTAGTTTATTATCCAGAACAGGAAGTGTCCTTATAACTGGTAGTTATTATCCATGACAGGAAGTGTCCTTATAACTGGTAGTTATTATCCATGACAGGAAGTGTCCTTATAACTGGTAGTTATGATCCATAACTGGTGTTTATTAGCCAAGATGGAAGTGTCTTAGTTATGTTTATATCCAGGACAGAAGTTTGTTTATAACTGGTAGTTATGTAAGCTGTGCTGGAGTGAGCTAGACCACAGCTAAGCTGTGTTGACCAATTAGGTTGCATAGCTGCAGGTCTCTATAGCGAAATCCTGCCATCTCGTGACCTCATAATGGAATCCCACCACACAGTGCAGATGTTGGTTATACTGAATAATTATCCAGTTCTACCAAGGGCGTAGAAATTTATTTTATAGTGCTTGCGGTTTGCGTCATTTCTGTTTGCTGTTGCTATGGTCTAAAGAAGTTGGACAACGCCTTCAATTAGATCTACACGATTTAAAAGCTTTCGCACCATTACCATAGCGCCCTTGCTACACTCGGACACATAATTATTATTAATCTTTGCAAAGATTATTAATTTTTGCAGAAACAAGGTGAATGTTAATTTCATGAGAGTTGAAAGGTCTAATGGTTAGGGGCTTTTACATATGAAATAGAACATCAATATTGCTGTATCGTCACCTAGTTGACTCCTTAGACAGTTGTTGTTGGACAATATCATGTCACCTTGAACTTGTTCCCATTTCCCACATCACCTTGTCAGTAGAGTAGTAACAGCAACTGATCTACAAGTACTTGTCTACACTCGATGTTCACATGATCTTCAAGTTGCATTATCATGTTCAATTGCACCTTTACCTAAAATTATATATTACCCTTTGTGCTACTTACTGGTTACTATTGGTTTCAAGTTTCTTAGAACAGCACGATATTCTCCACGGTAAGAAATGTCAGCAAACCATGCTCACTGTTTGGGATCTGACATCAAGGATGCTTGTTCGGAAGTTGTGGGTTAATTCATACATGTACTCGTGCACATTTTTCTCTGAAAAATTCCACACTGTTCGAACAAATGCAAGATCAACAGTATGACAATTAAAATAGCTTTTCTGTTGGATGCATTGTACTGGTTAAATCTCTGCACCGTAGCACCAAAATTTTGCATCATAAATTTTGTGAATGTAGTAAAATTTACAACTCAACAACTATTTATTGGATATTGCAGACGACAGCAAGTTCTGTCTCTGTGTGTGGAAGAAGGGACTAGCAGCTTGATTGTGATAAATAAGTATGAACATTGCCTAAGGATCGTGCATTGGAGCACTTGTGGTATTTGAACAAATCGCTTACATAGTTCCTAGTAAGCTCCAGTATCATACTGGAGAAGGCAATGTTGTGGCTATTGATTTCAGTATCTCCTTAGCTTCACCATAATAATACAGCATAGTTAGTGTGTGGAATATTACTAAAATGCAATTTAGTACCGCCTTCATTCCAATGCTAGTATTATTATATTTACAGGTCTTCTTTTCTTCTCACTTCAGATATGAGAGACACCAATCATGAGTTGCAGGAGCAGAATACGGCCTTGAAGTCTTACGTTGATAAGCTGCTTGGTCTCATAATTCTTCACAATCCAGACCTGCTGGAATCACAGGGAATTGACAGCTAATACTGAGATAGTTTTGCTGACCTCAAATCATTAATTTTTTAGCTTCACACACTCACAAACGATCATGTGGAGTCTTCAAACAAAATCGTATATTTTTTTGCCGCCATACACGTTACTGTATCATTATAGGTGCTCTCTCTGTTTGTGTATAATACATGTTCTATTTCGGGCAGAGGTATGTCGGTGCCCAAACAAGTGACGTCATTTTGAAATTCCCGGGCAAGACATGTTTCCCGCTTTGCAGTTGCTAATAAAACTCGAGCCAACGCAGTGACAACAGAGCTAATGTGACGGCTGGTACGTCGACATGGTGGACAAATACTCGGCTGCTCTGGAAGCCGCGAGAAAAACAATACTAGAAGACGAGGAAAAGGAATGGCGACAAGTGAAGAAATCGGTAGGTCACGCCTCCCTAGCTAGAGTAGGGAACGTTAGCAACCATTTTGATATGTCGTTTCTCTTACTACAGAGTGGGATGACTCTCTCGTGTCGTACCATTCCTGATACTACCGTAAAACGGTGAGTAAAATAACTATAGTGGTGCATTTCTGGAATGTTTTAGAGAATAGTTATAGCTAGTCTATTCAAAATAGTTGTATTTAGCATGTGGCTGCATGATTTTACACGATGTAGTGCATATTAGTGAGAATCAGTGAACAGCAATCACATTTGATGGTACACATTGCAGATACAAGGTTGAATCAGTGATCAATGCTACTCCTGCACTGGTCATGCATTACACCACGCCCGGTCCAGACTCACTTAGAATGCAGTGGGACGGACATGTCAAGGTCAGCCTAGATAATCAATCACGCAATGCAGATAACACCTTGTGTACATCATTAGCCCATATTTTTCTTAAGAATGTTGTGCAATTCTAGCATCTTTTGTTATTGCTTTACAGGACATGGAAATTATTGAGCAGCTGGATGACAGCACTACCCTTTTGCGCACAGTAACTCACAAAGCAGCTAAGGGTTTGGTCGCGTCACGAGAGTTCGTTGACCTGTCTATGAGGGAAGATAGAGACGGAACACTAGTATCAATAGGTACGCTACAATTTGACAGGTGCTAAAAAGTAATTTTTCCACTTGGACTTCCCCTATACTTGGCAACAATTTCGTAGGTGTTTAGTTCAAAGGTCCCTCATGATATTTCTGCCTCTTTGTGTACTTTAGTTGCAGGTTGACAGAGCAGTTTGCTAAAATATGTACAGACCTGGTTTCACCATCACTTCATCATAGATAAACACTTACCAAAAATATATTGTGCTACTTGAAATTGATTTTTTTGCACCTGTTTTATGACCTCTTTCTCTACTGTAGGTTGCAGCATTGATTATCCTCACACTGGCAGCTCATCTCTAGTCAGAGCTTGGAACTATCCCGCCGCCATTTTCTGTCATCCAGTAGAAGGGTAAGAAAGAAGCATGAACGTGCAAAGCTTACTGAAATTTGTTGATTTTCTGACTATTGAATTGTTGGAAGCTGTTCAACTGTGTTGTGACATGTGTATGTAGTGACGGAGCATGTTATTGTTGGGCATTGTTTGTATTTTAGTCTAGGCGTGTACCCAAATGACAATGGATAACGAAATTAAAAGTCAAGAAGTTATGTATCATCAAAGGCTGTATGTAAGAGCATCTAGCATATACAAACTGTACCAGTGGGTCTTCTCTAGTGGATTGTGTATAGAGATCAACATCTCAATAGTCTATAGCTTCATACATGTGTGTCAAGTTGTTGTACTAGACACAAACTGCTATAATTTTAATACTGGCTTTGTTTTCAATGGGCAACCAACTTGTGTATGATGATTTGTGCTGGCTTTGGCAAACATTACAGTGTCACTGACTATAGATTGTGGTTGTTAGCAACATGTCTATTTACTCAGACACGAGGACAGGACAAAGTTTGTCTCAATACTCCAGTCTGATCTCAAGGGCAAGCTACCCACGAAGCTAGTCGAGACAGTAATCCCTACAGTACAGCAACACCTCATCACTGACCTTAAGAAAGCCATCAATGACAGACTAGCTGATCGTAGCAGCAGCTTGCATCCAACATGACATTCACCAGCAGCGCCAGTAAATAGAACAATAAAATTATTGTGTGTCAAAAATCATATTTATTTCAACTTCCTCATTCTTGTTGTTGTACATCAAGAGATTCTAAACAAGACATTATTATCAGCAAGTTGCATAGTACAAGTGAAATGACTATTAGCGTTCTAACTAGCATGATGAATAAAAATTCCTCAATAGGTGACCACTATAAATACAGTTGTTTAATAAGATACGGTTATCTTAACCATTACGATACCAACTGCTGGGACAGTAACAGTGAAGGCTTTGTCAGATATACTGATTGGTTTACCAGCAAACAGATCACGAACAGTGAAACTGTCACTCGTGATGCCGAGCTATAGAAAGAGACGCAGAGAATTCAACACACACCAAAATGCATGCTTCATGCGCTTACTCTGACACCCTCAACAGTGAGTGTGATGGGACCATCGTCCTCATTGTCATGGAAGAAGACCACCGCTAGCTCTTGGTTCACCAGAGGGCGACTCAAGATCATCGTGTTATTGACCTGTGAGACAAGACATCATGTGTGATGACACTAAATCATGGTCACTCTCTCTGTCAACTGCCTTAGTGTCACTGTCTCCATAACAGTGAAGTACTAGCAGGTTCAGGAGAGCTTCAGATGTTCAAACACTCTGGTGTGTGTGTGTGTGTGTGTGTGTGTGTGTGTGTGTGTGTGTGTGTGTGTGTGTGTGTGTGTGTGTGTGCGTGCGTGTGTGTGTTCGTACCACATCAACTAGTGATCCTTGGATTCCCAGTGGGTCTTGATTCACAGCAATCACTTCACTGCATCACACACACTAAGGGACTCATCATCAAGTGAAGCGCAAGTTACCTGTTTTGTAGAATCTCTACAGACTCTAATGGAATGTTCCGAAGATCATTTGACATCAGTAGTGGCTATGTGTATGTGAATCAGTAATAACACACTTTGATGAAATACTCACTGCAGCAAAGATGGACCAGATCCCCATTTGTGCCTTCTGCTGCTCCAAATTTAGTCCACTGTTACCGACAATGATCTGCGGGGAAACAAGAACAATATCATTGACAGAGAGGCACCCCAGCAATGCACCATGTCAGGATCGTTCCAATGTCCTGGGCCAGCGTAAGGCTGGAACTGAAGCTGACGTTGTGTGTAGAAGTTAACAATGCCCTCTACACTCTTCCAGCTATCCTGTGTGAGCAGAACACGGTGATCACATGAAGGCTGGTCTTGCTTACTTGAATGTCATTATAGTTTCTCCAGAGATTACACGACCTGGCAGCAATACCATAATCAATCTGAGAATTCACAGTAAGATAGTCTTAAGCTATGCTATGGATGTCTCACTGTCATTCCAGCACCGTTCCAGTAAGCAGGCCAACTACACGAGAACACTATAGGCCGGCCTGTGCTGTTGATTGCTTGCGCAACTTTACCATAGCCCATCGGCATTTCAGTAATATTAGCATTACAACCATCCATCTTCAACATGTCTATACCCCAGTCTGCAAACGTCTGTGTATAAATGTTTAGCGACATGCAGCACGGCTGGAGATAATGTTTCTTACCTGTACATCCTGTTCAAGATGGTCACCACTGCCAGGATAACCAGCACATGTTTTGCTTCCATAATCTGTATAATACATGTATACATGTATTGAATACATGTATTGATCCCATTTCAAAACAGGCTACCCTACACACACCTGTGTATATCCCCATCTTCAGTCCTTTGCTATGAACCTACAAGAACACAAGCTCAGTAGAAGCTTCACTCACATCACCACACTACTAACTCACATAGTCTACTAGGTATTTAATTCCATGTGGAAAACGCTCTGGATCAGCTTGAAGATTTCCTTTAGAGTCTCTCTCCTTAGCTGCCCAGCAATCCTAGGTAATAAATCAGGAGTTATGTATACCTGATTGCAATGTCGACTCACATCAATGTTTATGAATTCATAGCCCTTGTCTTTGTACCCATCAGCTGCCAAATGATCAGCCATTTGCATGAAAAGCTTCTCACTAGTTTTATAGTGAATTTAAGTGCAATAGCAGACCTCTTACTTGTTAGGAGCTCACCTTATGCAGTTGCTAGGATCAGAGGCACAGTTTACGTTGCAACGAAACCGCTCCCACGCCAGCCAGCCCACTGTCACGAAACAGAATAACTTGAGATGCTGTAAGTAATGCACTCACTTGGTGGAGTCCTTGCAACGCCATTATCGAGGCTGTGAACTGGATACAGAGCAACCAAGCCAAGACAGATCGTTAACCACTGCACCATCATGACCTTAGCTGACCGCCGCCCAGTGCGTGGATTCCGTCACCGGTTCGTCGTGATTCTGTTTTCACGTTTCGCAAACGGTCCGTGTCCTGTTCTGCATGTCATGTCAGTGCACTATAAAAATAATAAAATAATAATCTTACTAGCGATGTGCGTGGGCATGGTCATGCGGCCAGAAATGTCTCCACCTTTTTTAATTCAAAAAGTGGAAATTGTCTTGCGCGACGTCTGAGTACCGTTTCAGTGGCTAAAAACCACCCAAAGGTTTCAGATACGCTGATTCCAACTAATTATGAAATTTAAGCGGATAATTCTTGGAAACAATGCTGTTTTGCTATGATCAATCAGTGCTAGATAAAAAAAACAGCAATTTGGTAATCAAAATAATTATTTTCATAGTCAAACAGTTTGCAATGTTAGTTAAACTTGGAGAATGCTTCTGAACAGCACTTGCAAAGATATTAGTAACAGTTTAGGTAAGTGCAAACGTGTTCCAAAGTCGCGCGCAGCTGGAGTGTCATGCTTACTGGCCTGTTCGCCATGTACTGCAACTGGCAAATAGCTGGTATAACGTCCGTTATAGCCATTGTTGTGGATCTGGCTGGTAGTTTGCTGCAATAAGTATGCCGAACAGGCCAGCGTAGCCCAGGCTGTCGTGTCATACTCAAGATTACTGTTTTGCACCTATGCTACGAAGTGCGCAACAGCGCCGCTGTAACCAGGAAGCCGGCTTTGTAATGTAAATTAGTGGAGAACAAAATCACACATTAACCGCCACAAAACCCGTTGTAACTCAGCACCGATTCTAACGAAATTTAGATTTGTGTGCTGCTAAAGGTTAGCAGAAGCCACCTAAAACAACTAGTAATTGATTCAGACAGTTTAAACATTTTAGTGCACATCGCTAATCTTACGTCACTGTCTCATGAAGGCTGCTCTACAAGTAGCAAGAAGACAAGCGTCTCCCAGCAGGAATCTGTAGTGCTATTCTGATGACTCAGTAAAGACTAGAATGTCTGCTCCTGCTTTATCAACCATGCCACTTGTGCAAAATCGCAGGCTGGTACAAATTGATTAATTGTTGCTCATGAACTCTTAGTACCCAATACTTCATAGCTGTTTTAATGCAGACACACAACAGATCTGAATTGAGCACAAACTGTCACATGGACTTTGTACAAACTTACAATCATGCATTTGTGTGATAAATCATCTTTAGTGTTGTTTTAACTACAAACCAGCAGTAATTTAATAGAATCTAGATGATTTAACTCTTTTGGTCACACTTTTGTTTAGATGTTTGTTTGGGTGTTGAAAAACAGGTATGTAACTGACTCTGATAATAAGCATATAATTATTCACAACCATGCAATACAGTTACCTATCATTGTTAATAAAATTATGTAGGCTCATGAAGGTCCTGCTGCCTTTAGCAAGTACAAGCAACTTTATGCAAGCCATGCCTGCTGTCTTTCAAGTTGTTTGTCTATGTGTAAAATGTGTGCATGTTTCTTTATAGAGAAGTAAACAACATATAGTACCAACTTTGTACCAACTTATCTCCAATTATATTCGCAACAGTCAGCACCAACTTTGTACTCAAAGGCTACCAGGTATTTTATCAGCAGTTACCTACTATACTATCCAAGTGTACTTTCAGTGTTCACAATGAGATTACATGTTTGATTGACACGTTGGGAATTTGTAGCTCTTACTCATCACATTGTTTAAGTTATCAAGTTCACAGCAATATCAAGCTATACTTTATACCGGGAGCAAGTACTCTTCATATCTTGTAACGATAATATTTCTAGTACTATTGTGGTACAGCTGAACTAACAGTGAAAGTTTATCAAAAATCATGTGATGCTAGATGTCAGTCTGTTCCCTACAAAAGTCAGAATCTTTTAGTTGAAATCATTCAGTAAAAGCCCTACTGCAAGCCTGCGATCTCCAAGTTCAACCACCAAAGATGAAGACTGCTGTTGCTATCGTTCTGTTGACTGTTGCTGTGTGTCAAGCGACCACAGATTTCTCTAAAAATCCGACAAAAGGTATTCAGTTGATTATATATAATTATAGACATGTGCATTTAAATTTCTTTGCAGTTCTGCACAATGGGATGTGTTACAGGAACAAAGACTGCACATATCCCTTCAGGCCCTCAGTAGAGGCTGCAGAATGTTGCAATATCTTCAGAGGCTGCTCTTACTTTGAGCCAGCTAATAATCAATGCTACTTCTGCAATATTACTGAATGTGACAATGACGGTAATGTACCAATAAATTCACATGAGTATACAGCATAATAATTATTTATAGATCATAAATACAAGTGCTACAAAGATTCAAACTGTGATACCTATGATCAGTCTGTGACAGATCCTTCTAAATGCTGCAATGGTGGCGACTGCTCATATTCTTACAACAGCCAATGCTACAAATGCGGCACAAAGAGTTGTGGTAAATTCTGTAACGAGTATAGCAATAAACATTTTTTAATTACTACATTTGCAGGAAAACCAGCTGTGATGGGTCGTTGCTACAGAAATACTGATTGTACTAAGTTTTTCAGGTTCTCAGTAGAGGCTGCAGAGTGTTGCAACGTCTACAAAGGCTGCTCTTACTATGAGCCAGAGAATAAACAGTGCTACTTCTGTAAGATCCCAGGCTGCAGCATTAAGGTTGGTGAAAAAACTCATCATCAATCTTTGTTAAACTGAAATTTTATGCAGACGGGAAATCCGATGTGAACACTGTCATGAACTTTGATGCATACATGATATGCAATACTGCATGATTACTAATGCATGACGTGTGTATGATATAAACTTCATTCATTGTTTAAAATCAAACGGGGAGTATAATTATTCTATTATCTTGGGCAAAACAACCTCTCTGCAATCTAGTTATTAACTCAGTAAAAATATTAACCACAACAGGAAATGATGCTAGACAGGTTAATGGGGGACTCCACCAAAGTTCTCAATTAGATCACCAGTCTTGATATTCATTCACCAAAAAAACCCACAAAAGGTCGCCAGTCAGCAGCACAAAGAGGTGTAAATTGGGTTTAGGGTCTTCACCTCAAGGTCCTATAAAAGCAACTGAGCTATCAGTTCCTGAAGACTTTCTTAGCTTGCTGACATACTTTTAGCCAGTGGAGAAAATTAATGATGAAGGAAATTTTGCTGCTGGTTCTAATAGGTGTTGGTATGTGCTATGGTCGCTCAGCACTCATCAGAGACAAAGGTACTTCATTGATAAATTTAAGTACATTGACAGAATTATTTCTCTTTTCATATTATAGTTCACAATGTTAGTAGGAATGGTACTTGCTTTATGCAACCTCAATGCCCTGCTGGTGACTGTGTATTTCTGAATCAGTGTAAACCATTGGTAGCTTCAGCTGACGAGTGCTGCCAAGTCCACAAAGGATGCTCCTATCGCGACCCATACCTTGACAAATGTTTCTCTTGCAATTCCACCGATCAAAAATGTGATCAAGGTAAGCAGTTTGACAATACCTGATTGTTGAAGGCATCTGCTATCATCTGCAGATCAGTACAAGGGAGTATGCTACCAAAGTGCTGACTGCAAGGACACGTTCCAGATTATGGTTGGACAAGAAGAATGCTGCTCAGAATTTGGAGGCTGTTCATATTCTGATCCAATATCTAAACGATGCACCCAGTGCACGAACAATCCAAATTGCAAAGGTATATTATTACAACAGCTGCACAGCATTGTATAGTATTGATTTGTTAGCACCACCAACTCCTCCAATTTGCTACAAGAAATCGGACTGCACCTACCCCATCAGTTACACAAAGGAAGGTGAAGGGCCAGATTGCTGCAACGTAGACAGTGGGTGCTCTTTCTATGATCCGAAAACTCAGCAGTGTGCTCCTTGTGGCGATAAACCTGGATGTTGAGCGGTAATGAGTGCACACAAACGTCAATCAATACAATATGTGTTTCATTCTTCAGGCTATGTTGAGCTGTTTGCTGGAACTCTTCGTGAACAATTATTCTTCTTTAGTAGTCTGTACATGTTTAGTTTTGTTATCATGTGACTGAGAAAGTGATTATTAAATTTGAGCATAATGTAGTTTTTGATAGAAATTAATGTGATTAATCCAACCAAGATTTAATGATTTCTTTCTCTCTTTCTCTGGCTGCAACCACGCTGGGAGGGTCTCTAGGATTGCTACCTCTGTGACAAAGAAGATACCGATCATGCTTTGTAATCAAAGGGCAAACCTAAGGTCCAAGTGGTGGGCAGATTTATCAATAAGCACGAGATCAATGTTGGTATTTGAAGACATCAACACCTTAAAAAAAGCAAATAAATAGAAAAAACTATTTATATGACATACCCCTCCGACAGACCAAGGGTCAAGGTTCCCATTAGAAAATATGATTTTAGAAGCAGCTTGAATATCTGAGAAAACAAGTATGTTATAATAAGCATTATTATGACAAGTACACATACCACCGCCCCATAGTTGAGTCCTTGTCCAGTTGCCTCTCATAGCTACACCCCAGCGATCAGTACAGTGAGCAGAAGGATCATATGTGACCGGAGGAAACATGTCAGTCACGTTGTTAGTGAGACAAGGCAGCCTCATCTCTGTACATGCCTGGAAAAGCAACGATTAAAAAAAAAGAAGTGACGAAGTGGCGTCACATCACCTGATAGTCCCACGCAAATGAGTCGGGACCAATGCCACACCCTGTGGGATCTGCACATTCAACAAACTGAGTAAAAATGTCAAAACACGAAGAATCGTTTGACGATCCACTGTAAAACAACGCTACGAAACAAAAATACGAGGTAGCATAGAATTGATGTGCAGATGAAGTGACTGACCAGCAGCCTTAGCTAGTCCAGTGATAGTGTCTGGGTACTGCAGTAGGAGATGACAAGCTTCTTTTACTGGGTAGGCAGGTAGAGGAGCCAGAAAATTAGTAGGATAAGGATAGTCCATCATAGCTAGACTAGTGAACGAGTTCTTCACCCAACCAACCAGGTGATCAACCTGCACAACAAGTAGAGAGAGAGAGAGAGGGAGGGAGGGAGGGAGGGAGGAAGGGAGGGAGGGGGAGGGAGGGGGGAGGGAGGGAGGGAGGGAGGGAGGGAGGGAGGGAGGGAGGGAGGGAGGGAGAGACAGAGAGAGATAGAGATAGAGGGATAGAGGGAGGGAGAGATAGAGGGAGAGGGACAGAGAGAGAGAGAGAGAGAGGGAGAGAGAAAGGGAGAGAGAGGGAATGAGAGAGGGAGAGAGAGAGGGAGAGAGAGGGAGAGAGAAGAAGAAATAAGGGAAGTCTAGAGACTTAAAGCGAACACATTAGCTAAACCTACTTGGTCTGCCTCCAGACTGCATGCATTGAATTCTTTCTGCAACTGTGCTATTCCTACAAAAGTATCGACAGTATAAACTTGAGTGGTATACACACGTACCCTGTGCTCCTGATTGAGCATATTCGTAAACAAGACTAAAGGCTCTTCTAGCAATGTCAGGACACGATGGATCCACATCTGCAAAGTCCTAAACAAATCGGTCTCAACATGAACGGATCATGTTAGCGCCATACCTGAGTGACTTTGGCAAAGAAAGCAGCAGGGTCGATGAGATCAGCTACGATGAGTATCGGAGCACTGGCGGCTAGACCACCATCAACAAGATTAGGATACTTGAATCGTATATAAGCTGTCAGCATACCACCATAGCTACAATGAAATTAGGAACATAATAAAAAGTTACAGGATGTGATGGATAAACATACCTACCGCCAACTGCTATCACACGATTGAGACTGTACTCTTTCTTCAGATACTGTATAAGAACAGCGTAATCTGCAAGTGCCTGTTCAACGGACAGGTATCCCATGTTTTCGGGTTTAAACGTGTCGTTGCCGAACGGCAGTGACACTCCGTAATATCGCTGAATAAAATGATCGCTGTAACATACCAGTATAACTGTAGCCATCTTCACTCACATGCTCAGCAAACACGACCAGTGCTTTGAAGGACTCAGCTAGCTCAAGGACAAATCCAGAATTGTCATAAAATTCTTCAATGCCGCCTTCGTTTCCAGTATAAAACAGCATGACGTCACTGCTACCATATTGATCTACACACATAATAGTATACTATAATAATTTTAGAGTGAAGAGGAAAGAGTGGTACCGTTTAATAGGTACTTCTGTGTAAATTGACGCGTATCCTCGTAGTCAAAATGATCAACGTATTGAGTGAACTCCATGGTCTTGTAAGGAGGGTCTGACTGCTCGCATGATCCCAGGCTAGCGAGGAATGTGGCTATAACCGCTAGTGCAAGTGCAGCCATTGCAAATCACGTGAACGTGTAAAATAGCTCCACCCACAATGCTGGTAAGAAGCTACATTACGTCAATTCTTTACACTGTGTTTTGCTGCTCCAGGTTCCGATCGGCGTTGCATTAGTACTAGCTACTATTAGTGCTGTGGTGTTCAACATCCAAGCTGCCCTCATCTGTGGAACAGCACTGCTAGCAGCAATCATATGGTTTGGTAACAAACATGGAACTGAGGTGATTATGAGGTAAAACATCACCAAGTTCTTTAGTTCATGCCTTTGCAGGTGCCCAAAGAATATGAAGGACCATTGAAAAAAATTTATCAGTCTGTAGAAGAGCATCCAGAGCCAATGGAGGGAACTCTTACAGGTGCGTGATCGATCGATTGAACCCGATCTACTATAGACTGTACGCTGTGGCAGGTAATGAACTCTTGGCTGTGGTTAGGTTCCATTCCTCATTGGTTGCGTGGAAGATTTTTTCGGAGTGGTCCTGGAAAATTTGAATTGGGAGACACCAGAGTTGATCACTGGTTTGATGGTTTGGCAATGCTAATGTGCTTCAACATCAGAAATGGTAGAGCACTATAACAATTTAGCTGTGTTTAACAAGACAATAATATTGCTGTTAGGCACAGCTACCTATCAGAGCAAGTTCGTCAGAAGCGAGACATACAAGAAGTGCATGTCTGCTAACAGAATAGTAGTATCAGGATTAGGCACTGTAGCTCATCCTGATCCCTGCAAGACCATCTTTCAGAGGTACAGCCAGTGCTGCTTGCCTTCCGTAATAAGTTTCTTCCAGGACTATGTCGTTCTTCAAACAGTTCAGTCTGAACATGGAATTTGACAACACTTGGGTCGCCACGTTTCCAATGGGAGAGGACCTGGTCGTTGCTACTGAATCCGATACAATATACAGCTTTGATCCTGTCACTCTTGATACTAAAGACAAAGTGAGCGAAAAGCTGTACTGTGTTGCAAGTTGCAACCATACAAGCCTATACTGCAATGAAGAAATACTTTTGTACTACCTGATCTGTACAGATACAGTATGTTGCTGTCAACATGGCTACAGCTCATGCTCACTATGATCCTGATGGCACTGTATATAACATGGGTAGCTCATTCAAGGGACGTCCTCACTACAACATTATCGAGATCCCTCCCCCGGCAGACAAGACCAGTGGAGGTAACTTCAACTTATAGAATGAGAGACTAGAAAATCTTTCATTTTATCAGACAATGGTCCGATGAGTCGTGGGAAAATAGTGTGCTCTATTCCAGCAAGACACAAGAATCGTCCGGCCTACTTTCACAGGTAATAATACTGTGAACTCAAATTGCAATACTTTGAGTCTCTGCATAGCTTTGCAATGACCGACAACTATTATGTGTTTGTGGAAATACCTTACTACTTTCACGCATTTCAAATGCTGTGGAACGCATCAACTAACAAACCAACGCTAGACGCCATGAAATTCTACCCTAATGAAAAGGTGAGATCAAGCATTCAGTAACAATTCTAATAGCTGAATTTTTAGGCTTGGTTCTACATCGTTCAACGAGAGGATGGAGAAATACTGAAGACTCGATACGTCACTAATGGATTCACTTTCTTCCATGTTATCAATGCTTATGAAGAAAGAGGTGCAGCATCAATGTGCTGTCTTTTGAGCTAGCTGCTGTATCATGGTATTGTTTGTAGGGCATGTTGTTCTTGATTTATCTGCGTATGATTCTCATGAATATACTTTTGGAATGATGGAGAGAATCCTTCAACCCAACACAAAGGATCTTTCCAGTGTACGACGCTTTGTCCTTCCTCTGCAGCAAGACAACAAGGTGACTCAAACTGCTTGGTTGTATAGCACTTGAGTCTTGTCTATCACAGCAAACTGGAGAGAACCTAGTCCAGTTGGAGTATACGACAGCAACAGCAGTGGTTCAGGAAGATGGATCAATATACTGCACTCATGAGATACTAACTAATGGTAGGTCGGTTGGTTCATGTGCTAAAGATTGTCTTGCTGTTTTCAGGAATGGATTTTAATCAAATAAACTACCCAAAGTATCGCGGAAAGAAATATCGATACACTTACGGTGTACGTGACTTTAATTTTGCAGATGGAGAGAAGGTGTGCATAATTTTTTGTGTGCACTATAATTTTGGTCTAAATTTTTACACAGCTTATCAAACTTGACGTGATGACTAAGAATGAGTTGATTTGGTCTGAGAAGGATTGCTTTCCCTCAGAGCCAGTGTTTGTAGCTGCTCCTGATGCACAGGAAGAAGATGAAGGTGATGGATAGGTTGGATACTAGATGACACAGCATTGTCTTCTTTACAGGTGTACTGGTGTCTGCTGTGATATCTGCAAAGAAAGCTCCATTCTTGCTAGTCATGGATGCCGCCACAATGAAGGAACTGGGACGAGTGGTTTTTGATGGAGCTGAGGTGACAAGAGGTGCTCATGGCTTGTTCAGAACTGGCGAAAATTAACACAAAACTTAAACTAGTTAACACCATTATCAACTTGCTCATTATCCTACATGTGTGTGTACATTATAAGAATTTTAATTGTTTAATTACTAGAGCGTCATTTCGTTTGAGGGGCATTGGCTATGACAACTGACCAACCGCAACCAACTGCAGTATGATGGTGAGTTGCATAATCAGTTTTGTTTTAGTGGTCAGCTATATAAGTGTGCTGTAGCACGTGGCGGTCAGTATCGTCGTTCTGAGCGGATTTGCTGCTGTAGTCTTTAGTTTTCAAGCCAGTCTCCTGGTAGGAGGGGCAGTGCTACTGGCGTCATTCCTCTCGCGATGGCTGCTTAGCGGAAACACGACTGAGGTGAGCCGAAAATACTAGCTGGACGTGTTCATACTGTTTCAGGTGCCTAAAGAATGGAATGGGCCTTTGAAAAATCTGTTTCGGTCCTCAGAGGAGCACCCAGAGCCAGTGGAAGGAACTCTCGTAGGTCAGCAGCCAATTATGCTTGATTGCTTTAGTTAATGCAGTTTTTATAGGGTCTATTCCAGACTGGTTGTGTGGAAGATTTTATCGCAGTCTTCCTGCAAAATTTGAAATAGGAGACACACGATTCTCTCACTGGTTTGATGGTCTGGCTATGCTGATCTGTTTCAATATCAAAAATGGTAGAACGTTCTTTGTGGTTTAAAATATTGATTTGTGGTTTAATAGGCACAGCTACCTTTCAGAGCAAGTTTTTGAAGAGCGATGTTTACAAGAAGTGCATGGCAGCTAACAGAATAGTAGTATCAGGATTAGGCACTGTAGCTCATCCTGATCCTTGCAAGACTATCTTTCAGAGGTACATACCAGAATAGTTCTTTCCTAGGCATTTTATTGGTCTTATAGGACAATGTCGTTCTTCAAGGAGCTTGGTCCAAACTTTGATTATGACAACACTTGGGTCACAACCTATCCCATGGGAGAGGACTATGTTGTATCCAGCGAATCTGATATTATATACACCTTTGACCCTGTCACTCTCGACACTAAAGACAAGGTGAGAAAACATGATTTTATTGAAGTGGTATGTTGTGTCATTATCTTATGTGCAGATTCGTCACTCCAAGTATATGGCGGTGAATGGTGCTACAGCTCATGCTCACTATGATCCTGATGGCACTGTATATAACATGGGTAGCTCATTCAAGGGACGTCCTCACTACAACATTATCGAGATCCCTCCAGCAGACAAGACCAGTGGAGGTAGTTCATGACCAGCTGAAATACATTCAGTGTGTTATTGTGTATTAGATGACTCTCCGCTGAGTCGTGGGAAAGTGGTGTGCTCCATTCCAGCAAGACACAAGACTCGTCCGGCCTATTTCCACAGGTAAAAAATAAGTAAACACGAATTACAATGAGTTGACTTACTTCTAAAGCTTTGCTATGACTGACAACTATTACGTGTTTGTGGAAATACCTTATTATATCCATGTGTTTAAAATGCTGTGGAATCTATCTGTTGGAAAGCCTGGAATTGATGCTATGAAATTTCACCCAGATGAAAAGGTACAATTAATTTGTAGACAAAATAATTGCAAGAAAATCGAAATAAACTATAGGCTTGGTTCTACATCGTCAGACGAGAGGGTGGAGAAATACTAAAGACTCGATACATAACTGATGCATTCACTTTCTTCCATATTATCAATGCTTATGAAGAGAAAGGTGCAGCTAATAAATTTTGATCAGTCACAGAATCCAGACTGTGTGCATGCTCTACATAGGTCACATCGTTCTTGATCTTTGTGGATTTGACTCAATGGACTACACCGTTGCATTAATGGAGAGAATCGTTCAAACAAATTCAGAAGATCCATCAAGTGCACGACGCTTTGTCCTTCCTCTGCACCAAGACAATAAGGTGACTAAAACTGTTTGGTTGTATAGCACTTGTGTCTTGTTTATCGCAGCAAACTGGAGAGAACCTAGTCCAGTTGGAGTATACGACAGCAACAGCAGTGGTTCAGGAAGATGGATCAATATACTGCACTCATGAGATACTGACTAATGGTATAATGGAGAACGGACCAAAATAGTACTTAATTTTTGTTGATGGTAGGAATGGAGCTACCACAAATTAACTACACGAAGTATCGCGGAAAGAAATATCGCTATGCTTACGCTGTGTGTGATTTTAATTTTGCTGGTGGAGAAAAGGTGTTTATGCTTGAAAATATTTGAAAAATAATTATTGTTCTAAATTTTGTACATAGCTTGTCAAACTTGATGTGACAACGAAGAAAAGGTTGATTTGGTCTGAGAAGGATTGCTTTCCCTCAGAGCCAGTGTTTGTAGCTGCTCCTGATGCACAGGAAGAAGATGAAGGTGATGGATAGGTGGGGTGTCAGTAATCTCTGATGCTTGTTGTACAGGTGTACTTGTGTCTGCTGTCATCAGTTCAGATGAAGAGAAAGCTCCATTCTTGCTAGTCATGGATGCCGCCACAATGAAGGAGCTGGGACGAGTGGTTTTTGACGAAGTATCTTTCCCAAGAGGAGCTCATGGTTCATTCTGTGCTAACTCTAAGTGAATACCAGACATCAGCAAGGTCACTATATTTTGCTTTATTTTGCATAATCAAAAATCCTCCATCGTCCCGTGGAGATGCAACCCCTCTACGGTCTCGTTGCAGGTCTCTGGACTGTCTTGCTTAGTTTTGTTTTAGCATTAGTTGTAGTTAATATTGTTGTTATTATTATTGTTATTACAGAAAAACACATAATAATATCCCTCGTCTATTTATATTCATTCTCTATC
Source organism: Haliclona indistincta (assembly GCA_964017065.1). Taxonomy (NCBI): domain Eukaryota; kingdom Metazoa; phylum Porifera; class Demospongiae; order Haplosclerida; family Chalinidae; genus Haliclona; species Haliclona indistincta. Next base: position 6,767,904 of record OZ024792.1, read on the forward strand.
AGGTATAATCATTTGTCTATGTTTGTTCTGTTTTCTGTTGGTAATAATTATAATACTTAATAATAAAAATTGTAATGTATTTCTCATAATACAATGAGACTCATACAAGTGTACAAAGGGCAAGCGAGTAAAGTATTGAATGTTTCAAGACAATTAAATAAATGTGCATGTGATAATAATAATTATTAATAATAATAATACCTCATTCTATAATACTCACCAATGCAATGTGTGTCTAAAAATATCTTCTATCTGTTATATAAATGCACAAACTCTCTCCATGACTAGTGAGTACTGTATGTCACCATTCCAACTTCATATCAGCTTTGCTCCAGACGTACTTCCCTCCCCTTTTCAAGAACATGGCTTCATCAAACCCGCTGAACTTGATAGCTTCAGCAACGCCAACGTCAAGGATGGACTTAGATGGATCTTTTCTTCCTTTAGTGCAGTCAAGAAACCTCATCTACATAGATAAGACCAGTGAACAGCATTCTCTAGCAGCAGCCTATCATACTATCAGTGTATCGATTACAGATTGGGGTGTTTCACAGCTCACATATTCATCCAGAATTAGATAGGAATCTTTCATTTTGGTGTTGGATTCTGGCACGAGCTGTTTAACAGCTCTGTGCCTCTGAACAAAGCTCTCAAACTTCTGATCGGTGATCACAAATTTTTCTGCGTTCTTCTTGGCACCTGGTCCAGCATTCTCTCCACCAATAAGCAAACACTGAAAAACCTTAAGTGCAAATAAAATAAAAATTACTTGTAATAGTTGTACAATTACTTGTAATAGTAATAAGTATGCACCTTCCAGCGGACTGGATCAAGCCTCTGTATTTCTTGGACCATGTCTTCTTGCCAGTTGTAGGTGTTCACAACTGTATTGATCTTGAAAGCTACTTGGTACTCGCGACACCACTGCCGTATGTGAGTGAGACTATCAAGATGGTTTATTTTGTTCTGATGCCTGCCAATTTCTCTGTTGACACTCTCATCAAAGCTGTCACACGAAATTGCCAAGATGTCCAAAAACTCGGCTGCAAGTTGAACAGATTATAACAAAGCACAGGTGCCCATTGCAGCAAAGTATAACCGTCATGCACTACTGAGAGGCATATCATTAGTGCATTACGTAGGTGTCTGAGCTTTAAGGCTGTTTGCAGTGGTTTGTGCTACGTTGCACTGATAATTCAAACTGTATTGTAATGTGACACAGGAATTTCTATGACACAAATTTACATGTAATTGTGACACAAATTTAATTTCTATAATCTGTGTTGCATTGTGTGGTATTTTAAACCGGTCTTTATACCCAACTATAAACACCTACTGAGTGTTAGATAATGATTAGCATTACTTGGAACAAATTATTATTCATAGATACTAAGTAGTCTGTTAGTACCAGGTAAGTACATGTGCTTTGTAACAATAATACAGAACTACTAGTACTTAGAATGTATTTACCATTTTCTTCAAACCACTCTTCTGTTATCAAACTGCCGTTGCTCACAATTGACACGCTGAGTAAACATAGGTCCCTTTTACAATAGCGGACAAGCTCCCCAAGGTATCTGCCCTTGTCATGAATGAAAGGCTCTCCTCCACTGAAATTAATCTTTTCCATTCCTAAACAAGTAGACAACAATTGCAGTTGCATTGGTTACAACCAGACGCGCATGCATGACCGTACCTGCTTCTTTGAGCATCTTCAGTCCACGTTTGGCGTCACCTATCGGCAGCACATAGCTGGTTTTTGCTGTGTGAAAGCAGAATCCGCACCGATAGTTACACTGTCGAGTGAAATGGTAGTTAACACTCTGTGGTATGACTCGTCTCTTTCGTCTGTATATCCAGTATAGCAACAGCGGGGGCGCCATTAGTGCTAGTAGTACTGCTGGCATCGACATCCATGTGTCACCCTCCATCTGTTCCAATCACGTACGTAGCTGCTGACACACTTCTGGTGTAGAACACTGTCTTTTATAGAGCACTACAGTAGTAAGCTGACTTTCATGTAAGTACATCAGGTCCAGGTAATCATGAATTACATTAATAATTATTGTGACCCAATTTGCAGCCCTTCGAGAATGTTTCGAGAGTTGCCCAATAATATGCAGCTAACTGGTAAGCTTACCTTAGCAAGGTGGTGCACTAAACGATTACTAAAGGATCGTTATTATTTTATTAAACTAAACAAATCTCAGCTTTGCTAAAGTACCAGTTATTTATGCTGCATATTTTGGGTAATTCTAATTCTCAGTCACAATAATGATAATTACCCTCGGCGCATGCGCGAGGGTTAGATACGGTACGATACGCGGTACCGGTACGGTCTACGGCCGCGCCGTCAGCCGTCTGTTTTATGGACATTAATTAGCTATAATTAGAATTCCTGTATTCCGGTACAGAATATGTTTACTATCCAAACGCCTCCAAATTTTGGCTAAAATAGTCTAACAAGATACAGGCGTTTCCATCACCACCGAAGGCACGATACCTTGGTGCTACCCTAGCCTAGGCTCCTCCTCCTCCTTTGTTGAGTCCTACAATACATGCATGTACGTCCAAAACAAAATCAATGGATCATGGATCCAGCTATCTTTCGTTGCTCAATCACAACCTCATGATGCTTACGCAGCATTCATCCATGGTCTTGATTCTCTTGAGCCGATATTATCGGTTGTATTATTATCGTATCGGTTGTATACGTGGCGATTAAATCGCTACGTAGATTATATTCGGCCACTTCGTTAATACAGCCAGTTATTAGAGAAGGAGGCGGCGTCAGCTATGCACTGGTGTATGACTCTGTTGTAGGCCTGCATACAACCGAAGATTCGAAGCGCTCAGTTCGTGTTTACGAGAGACACAACCCAGAAGATGAGAGTGGCCAGAAAATGCAAATATCGGCCGAAAGTGTCAGTTTTCGGACGGCTAGTCCGTACTCTGCTGCTTCAAAGAACAAGAGCACAATTGATTTACATTTAAAATCATTATAGCAAAAGTTACCTTCGTTCAATAATCACAGCCAACATCTACGGCCCAGCTCAACTCAAAGCTAGTCTGCAAGCAGCATGAAAACTGGGCTGTAATTAAAACTATGCATGTTTATATAGAAAACTCTGCTTGTTTGTATAGCTCCTCCTCGATCTAGCTGGCCGGATAATTAGTATTAATTACGCGGTGACCGATTATCTGTAGTACATTTTACTCTAATGGTTATAAAATTAATAACTAGAAAATTATTAGCACATAATATACATAATTAAATACCAGCCCCTCCCTACACATGTACTGACTCTGAGGCAAAGGAACTCTACTTGTTGCCTCTACAGACGTCGAGACTAGCTATGCTGGTGATTTCTTTGTTCTGTGGTCTTATCTATTGTAATTATTTTTATGAATTCCAGTACTTATTGATCGGTGTTGTTGCGCTTGTCGTCTGCTGTGGCCTTCAGCTAATCAGTGTTCAGGTCGGTGTCGTGTTAGGAACGATACTACTAGCGTCGTACCTTTCACGATGGCTGTCTAGCCGAAACACGACCGGAGTAAGCTCTCGCTAGTATTGTGTTGTGGGTCACGTGCGTGTTGTTCCTTATAGCTGCCCAAAGAATGGGAGGGACCATTGATAAAACTTTATCGATCTGCAGAGGAGCATCCAGAGCCACTTGAAGGAACTCTTATAGGTCAGAGTCAGTGTATCTTTAGAGTCCAGTGTTATTTAGTCGATCATTATTTAGGAACCATTCCAGACTGGTTGTGTGGTAGATTTTTCCGCTGTGGTCCTGCGAAATATGAAGTTGGCGACACACGATTCTCCCACTGGTTCGACGGTCTGGCAATGCTGATGAGCTTTGACATCAGAAATGGTACGTAATTCTAAACATTCCTCAAAACAAATAAAATGTCGCTGAGCAGGTACAGCCACTTTTCAGAGTAAGTTTTTAAGAAGTCGAGTTTATCAGAAGTGCATAGCAGCTAACAGAATAGTGGTATCAGGAATGGGTACTGCAGCTCACCCTGATCCTTGCAAGACCATCTTCCAGAGGTAACCAGCTTCTATAGCTTGCATGTCCCTGCATTGCTATCAAAATGTTGCCTTCAGAGTGATGTCACATTTTAAGCAACTTAACCCTGCTTCTGATTATGACAACACTTGGGTCACAACCTATCCCATGGGAGAGGACTATATCGTAGCCTCTGAGACAGATGTGATAAATAGCTTTGATCCTGTTACTCTTGACATCAAAGAAAGAGTGAGATGAGAAACCATGTAGATATATTTTAGAATAATTTTGTGCAGATCCGTCACTCCAAGTATATGGCGGTGAATGGTGCTACAGCTCATGCTCACTATGATCCTGATGGCACTGTATATAACATGGGCGGTTCATTCAAGGGACGTCCTCAGTACAACATTATCGAGATCCCACCAGCAGACAAGACCAGTGGAGGTAGTTCACGACCAGCTGAAATACATTCAGTGTGTTATTGTGTATTAGATGACTCTCCGCTGAGTCGTGGGAAAGTGGTGTGCTCCATTCCAGCAAGACACAAGACTCGTCCGGCCTATTTCCACAGGTAAAAAAATAAGTAAACACGAAATACAATGAGTTCACTTCTTTGTAAAGTTTTGCTATGACTGACAACTATTACGTGTTTGTGGAAATGCCCTACTACGTCCATGTTGTAACAATGATGTGGAATGCCTCACGGGGAAAACCTTTTATTGATGCTCTCAAATTTCACCCAGATGAACAGGTTTTTTATTTTTAAACACAAGATTACACGTTAATTCAAAATATAGGCTTGGTTTTACCTCGTTAGACGAGAGGATGGAGAAATACTGAAGACTCGATACGTCACTGATGGATTCACTTTCTTCCATGTTATCAATGCGTATGAGGAAAAAGGTCCTATCTTCATTTCTGCTTGAGCTAGTTCTTTATCAATTTTGTATTTCCAGATTCTGTTGTTTTTGATCTTTGTGGATATGACTCAGCAGACTACACTGCAGTAACGATGGAGAGAATTGTTCAGGGAAGCAAGGAAGACCTTTCAACTGTACGACGCTTTGTCCTTCCCTTGCAAGAAACCAAAATGGTCAGCTAAAAATATTTATAATTTCATGAAACTCTGTCTTGTCTATCGCAGCAAACTGGTGAGAACCTAGTCCAGTTGGAGTATACGACAGCAACAGCAGTTGTTCAGGAAGATGGATCAATATACTGCTCTCATGAGATACTGACTAATGGTATAATGGAGAACAGACCAAATAATTAATACAGTTTTTTTGTTGGTAGGAATGGACCTCCCACAAATAAACTATGCAAAGTATCGTGGAAAGAAATATCGCTATGCTTATGGTATATGTGACTTCAACTTTGTCAGTGGAGAGAAGGTGTGTGTGTGTGTGTGTGTGTGTGTGTGTGTGTGTGTGTGTGTGTGTGTGTGTGTGTGTGTGTGTGTGTGTGTGTGTGTGTGTGTGTGTGTGTGTGTGTGTGTGTGTGTGTGTGTGCTGTAATTTTGAGAGGAAAAATTAATGACAAATTTTGTATTCAGCTTGTCAAACTTGATGTGACGACAAAGGATAAATTGATTTGGTCTGAGAAGGATTGCTTTCCCTCAGAGCCAGTGTTTGTAGCTGCTCCTGATGCACAGGAAGAAGATGAAGGTGATGGATAGGTGGGGTGTCAGTAATCTCTAATGGTTATTCTACAGGTGTACTGGTGTCTGCTGTCATCAGTTCAGATGAAGAGAAAGCTCCATTCTTGCTAGTCATGGATGCCGCCACAATGAAGGAGCTGGGACGAGTGGTTTTTGACAAAGTAGCTTTTCCAAGAGGTGCTCATGGCTTATTCACTAATAAATCATAAATTAAGCATAAAATTATGTGAATTTATACCCCCCCAACTGACATTATACAAGTTGAGTTTTTATTTTTGTATGTACTCTGTCTTATGCATAGCTTTCAGAATTATGATACTGTGAGTAATTCAATGTTTCTGTGAGTGAGTGTGATCGACTGCGTGGAACTCTGTAGATCATAATGTCAGCTAGTTCAGGATCACATGACCAGACACTGCAGTACCCCGGCAAGGGTGGAGTAGGAGCTGTATTGGAAAGAAGCCATCAACATACCTGGATATCATTGTGTGTGTGTGTGTGTGTACCTCTGCTGGGCAGTTTGCGATATGATTCTCGGGAATGTTTTAATAGACCGTCACTCTCTGCATTTTTCTTTTGAGTCCATGATTCAAAGGCTTTGGACGCTTGCTGTCTTCTTTTCTCTCTCTTAACCTTTTCCAATCTCAGTAATTCTCTATTGCAACAGTGTAGCTCAAGGCATGATCTGCTTGCTATTCACACTTGTTACCTTTCTCTCAGTCTTTGTTTTTGGAGCAACTCATCTTCTAATTTTCTATTCTCTTGCCAACGTTGGTAAGCATTAGCACCGGCAAGAAAACGCTGCTTCAGGATTTCCTCCCGATACTGTTCAGCCTTGATGGCTTCTAAGCGCCCTTTCTGAAAGATTAAGGTGATACACATAAAATAATTCTGTCAGCTGCACCTTCAGTTCTGCTGCTTTCTTTTCTACCCATGCTTCAAACGCTTGTTGATTGCGCTCCAGCTTTTGTTGATATTCCTTGTCGCCCATTATTGTTAATGAGCCACACCCTACTTGCAGAGCAAGACGCGTTGCTATGGATAATGGGTGGAGCACAAGAACAAAAGTTCTTTGGCCCACACACGGAGGGCTCTTCTTGCTATTGTTTTTGCAAAAAGAAGCTTTTTGCAGCTCCTGATTTACTTGGAAACGCATACATCGACACGACTGACCATCGAGGGCTCGCATTCATCTGCACGAATAGCCAGGGGGCGTAGCTCGTTATAGCAACCAAGATTTGCCTCGGGCAACAATGCCGCTGAAGAAGGAAGACGCCGAGCGCGTCCTTGAATTGCTGTGGGAGTTTGGTGCTGTCGCAACTGCAGGCGACGAGGAAAAGGATGAAGAAAAGAAGAAAGATAAAGAGGCCTTTCTACAGGCGATCTCCATGTTACAAGTCTATCTAACGGACATACTACCAACCACACAGCCAAGCCTACGAGTTGCTGTTGGTAATTCTGCAGTAAACATCCCTCTTACCTCGCAAGCTAGGCCACAGCTAGTAAAGATTGCGTGCAGAGGTCAGCAAAAGCTTGGAGTAGAGATACAAAAAGTTGAAGAGTCGACTGTTGCTGGTAACTTTCATCGCTTCTTTGTTAGCCGCATAGAAGAAGGCAGTGCAGCTAGTACTCGATTGAGGGTTGGAGATATAGTAATGGAAATTAACAATCGACCATTGACAGATGTTACTCTTGACAGAGCAAGGTATTAAATATACTATCTAGACGACTTCATTCTACTATTGTTCTGTAGATGGTTGTTGAAGAAAGCTGCTCGATCACATGAGGTTTCATTGCTTATCATATCATCTGACGAGAGGGCTGCATCTCGTAAAAAGCGTCCTGTGACAGAACCTGTGAGAGTTGTAGCAGATGTACACGATGTACCAAATCTTAGACTGTCTGACAACCATCTTCATGTCAAGGTATGGAGCAATTTTGATCAGTGTATGAATGTGCTGTGTTTCTAGAACAAGACGCCGCTGAAGATAACACTGCATCTGGAACGGTCCAAGGGTTGGGGAGTGAAACTTGTAGAAGGAAGCAAATCACTCATCGAAGGCGTGGCTGGAATTTTCGTTGCCGAGGTTGACAAAGACAAACCAGCTGGAAGGTAGAGCTACACTGGTGCATAGAGTATGTTATCAGGGCTTGGTCTTTCAGAGAAGGCTCACTAGTGAAAGGAGATGAGGTCCTTATGGTGAACCACAGAAGTGTGGCTGGTCTCACCAAACAAGAGGTTGTTCAGATAGTGCGGTCATCCTCTCCAAGTGTTCATTTTCTCATAGCTAGAGAGGTATGACTCTATTGTGTACTGGTATCAATAGTTACTTGGTGTGTGTTTTACAGAAGCATGGCCTGAAGTCTTCATCTTCAATCTTGCTGGAATCAATCGAAATTCCTGAAGCTGAAAAATTAGTTGCTTTCAATGGAGCACGTCAACAGAAGAAGCCACCTAAGATTGTGATACCATCATCCATTGCTGCTGTTGCATTGAGTGAAGGATCGCCAACAGTCAGGGATCAAAAGACTACTTCCTATTCTGGTAATGACATCGAACTAAGAGAGATAAGTTTGCAAGCTGATGGTGCTCGAATCAGACAGCGACACGCCAGCGATCAAACAGGCTACACCACTACGCAGCTCATTGAACAAACAGGATCGTCATCACCAGCCATTGCCCAGCTTGCTGAAAAGCCGCTCACACAGTGGGGTCGCCTCTCTACCTCAAGTATACACACCACTCCTCCTCAACCAAGTGAAAAGACGGTGGTGTTTGTTAAGGAAAATCGTCCCCTTGGATTCACTCTGTGTGGCGGCAAAGGCAGTAAATGGGGTGACATTGGAATCTTTATCAGAAGGATACAGCCAGGTGGACTAGCTCATGAAGATGGGAGAGTGAGAGAGGGAGATGAGTTGTTAGAAGTCAATGAGAAGCCACTGACAGACTGTACACACAAGATGGCAGCAAACATGATCAAGGTATTGTCTGTTTGTTTAGTTGAAGACTGTGTTCATCTTTCATAAATACAGGAGCTCACTGGAGTGGTAGCTCTGAAACTGAAGAGTGGTCCTGGTTACCTATCCATTCCAAAGAAACCAAAACGGACCTCTTCAGTAAAGGGCACTTCTCTTACTGTTGTGATAGAGCTTAGTAAGTACAACATGATGCTGAGTGCATGCATTAATGTTTGGTCTAATAGACGAAGGAGAGCCTCTTGGTCTACAAATTGCTGGACTAACGGATAACAGAGATGAGTACGGGATTTTTATCTCTGAGATTGTGGCTGACTCTCCAGCAGAAAAATGCAAGCTTCTTCGGTAAGACTAAATTTTACATGTAGTTAAAGTCAAATAATCTTCTTTCATTTGCAGTGTTTCGGACCAATTGACGGAAGTGAATCAACAGAGCTTGCTTGACATGCCTGTTGGAGAGGCAGAGGCTATTCTTGCCACAATTCCAGCTGGAAAGGTAAAGCTTCAAGTGATCAGACCGCGTAGTGTGGATGCGCTTGGTCAACTACTGGCTGATAAAGACACACAGAGTCTTGGAAGGTAAATATGATTATGTACCATCTATAATGACTAATTTTTATTTTTCTTTCTAGCCGGGGCAGTTTTAGAATGTGTGCAGCGAAGCAGACAGAAGAGGAACCAATCAATGAAGAAGAACCACCTCCTCCAGTGACTAGCTTACTGGACAGAGACATCATTGAGCTGTTTACACCAAGTGAGAGCGGCTCACAAGAAAACCTCAATCAAAATCCACTATCCAATGATGGTGACAAAGAGGTGAACGAATCTGTCAGTACAAAGTGTGCATTTAGCTCTGTTTGTCCATCACAGGATGCCGCCAGTCAATTTCCATCACTGATGAATGCACTAGAGACCACCAACGAAGATGACCAAGACTCAATTCTTGCATCCATGACACCGATTCTCACTCGACCATCCATTGCAGTCTCAATCAGTCGTTCATCCAGCCTTCGGGAGACTGAAACAGCGCAGTCTCTAGACGAAGAGACAGGAGAAATTCAAAAGCAGCAGCAGCGACAGTCAGGACTTTTCATCTCACACACAGCCGAAGACAATCAACAGACAGGTGAGAAAGCATCTGTCATGGATGAAGAATCATTGCTAGCCGATGAAACTCCGCCACCAATCCCTCCAACTGCTGCACCTCCTCCCCCTCCACCTTTGGAAGATGATGTGGAGACAAATGAAGAGCAGTTCCCAACACAACTGATGTCAGAAGGTGAAGAGCAACCACCAGCTGGTCCTCCGTCTTCTCCAATACATGACATGGAGTCATCTCAGCCAGTGGAATCAGTGCCAGATTATGCTTTCTCTTCTGATGAACCTCCGAGTCTTCCTGCGGAAGCTCCTCCTTCTCTTCCCGCGGATGCTCCTCTTTCTCTTCCTAATGAGGAAAACACGCCATCAATTCTTCATGAAATTTCAGCCCCTACGTCAGCACCTCCTGATCTTCCAGAAGACCTGTCTCAACTGGACTTGCAAGAAGAACCGCCACAGCTTCCTGAGGATAATCCACCAGATCTGCATGAAGAACCACCACAACTCCCTGAGGACAATCCACCAGATTTGTATGAAGAACCTCCTCAACTCCCTCAGGACAATCCACCAGATTTGTATGAAGAACCTCCTCAACTCCCTCAGGACTATCCACCAGATTTGTATGAAGAACCTCCTCAACTCCCTGAGGATAATCCACCAGATCTGCATGAAGAACCTCCTCAACTCCCTCAGGACTATCCACCAGATTTGTATGAAGAACCTCCTCAACTCCCTCAGGATAATCCACCAGATCTGCAGGATGAATTACCACAACTCCCTGAGAATAATCCACCTGATTTGGAAGAGGCTGATGAACCGCCATCTGTTCCTACTGAATCTCCTCCTACATTGCCAGACAGTCCTCCTCCTCCTACGATACATGATAATCTTGCTCCTCAACCAGCACAATCACCTAAAACACACAACCACACACCACCTTCACCAAAACGACTCATACCTACTCCTCCTCCACCTTACCAGAGTGTCTCATCAACACAACCAAAACCTGACAAACCACATGCTCCCTCACCAGCTCCAGTACCTAAAGAGCGTGGACAAGAAGGTGATATCTACGAGGTGGAAGTAAAGAAAGGTCTGCTCGGCCTGGGTATCAAACTCACTACCAATGAAAGTGGTTTGGTGATTGTGAAAACACTTAGCTCAAGTAGCCCGCTCACAAAAGATGGAACAATGAGGTAAGACTCAGTGTGATATCAGTAATACCTTAACCATGTGTATGTGGTTGACTACAGGTTAGGGGATATCTTGATGTCTGTCGATGGGAAAGAGACTGCAAGACTAACTGTGTCCAAAGCTGAAAGTGTTATCAAGGCGGTGCCAAGAGGTTCTTTAGTGAAAATCACAGCAATGGTCCCAAGGAAGCACAGACCAATGAAGGAAGAGGTGCCAAAGATTGTGACACCTCCAGCTGCAGGAAGAGATGAAGAAGAGGGAGTGGTGACTGTCAAAGTAAGTTGATAATGCTTTATTTTTGTTATCTTTATCTCTTTTTTAACAGCTTGTCAGAAAAAAAGACTCTCCGCTGGGCATTGAGATCGAGGGTGGTAGTGATACTTCTCTGCAAAATGTTTATATCACCAGCATTGCTCCAGACAGCACTGCTGCCAAGAACGGTCAACTGAAAATGGGAGATCAGATCATTATGTGTGGAGAAAAATGCCTGATTGGTATAACCAGTGTAGAGGCATGGCATATTTTGAAAGAGGCTCCAATGAAAGTGGAGATTACAGTTGCTCGTAAGAATGAGTCACAAACTCTCAATTTCCGAGGATCAAACACAGACTTGACAAAGCCCAGTGGTCCAGTGGCTGATGCTTCCCTACCTCCAATGAGAAGCCGAGTCACATCATCCTCTCTCCACTTTGCTAGCCTTACACCTTCCACCTCACAAAGTGGGCTGCATGAACTGTCCAGGCATTCTAGCACTGAGGACATGCGCGATGACACTGCTAGAATGAGAACCATTGTCACACCTCCTCCTCCTCCTGCTGCTGTTCCTGAACTAACACCAGTTAAATCACATAAAAGCTTCATCATTGTGCTCCGTCGACACGACAAGACACCGTTTGGATTCAGTGTAAAGGGAGGAGCAGACAAACCAGAGCTGCCTCATGTATATGTGAGTTTAGATCAAAGAATTATTTCTTTGATGTCACTTCTTCCTCATTATCACAGATCAAAACGGTGCAACCAGAGGGTATAGCAGCTGCCGATGGGAGGCTGCGGAAAGGTGATCAACTCCTAGAGGTCAATAATGTCAAGCTGGAGGGAATGACTCACCAAGATGCTGTCGGCTTGCTCAAGAAGTCAGGAGACACACTCACATTAGTGGTAACACGCAGGGTCTCTTCAAAGGCAAGAGTGAGACGATCCTCCAAGTCCTCACAGAGTGGTTCTGGGGAAAGCAGTCAATCCAGTGCTTCTCCCTCACCGATCATCAGCCGGTCTGTATCAAGAAAACGGTTATCAGTAAACGAGAAAGTGTACTCCGGCATCGATACACAAGCTATTAAAGTAGTTGAACTTCACAAGGGCCCAACAGGCCTCGGGATTCACCTCAGTGGAAGTGTTACCCCCAACACAAAGGTTCCGATATCCATCAAAGAGATTCTTCCTGGAGGAGCAGCGTACAAGTCAGGAAAGATCTCAATAGGCGATGTCATCATAGAGGCAAATAACATACCATTCCAGGGACTGACCATGTCTGAGGCAATGAAGACGGTGAAGGCATTACCGCAAGGAACCGTACGGATTGTTCTGATTGATGCAAGACATGCTAATGATCTCTAACACAAACACACTTAATTTATTTCCCCATTTATTTATCAGCTTTCTTTATTAATTTTTATAATTGTTTGTAGTGATATCATGAAAAATAAAATACTGTCAAAAGCAACAATGAGTACAGGTTGGTTTACGGTTTAAGTGATCCAGAAGTTTTTTCAAGTATTTGATGAACATCGAGTGATTCGCCTGTACCAAAGAGATCAGTACTATCATGCTGTATTTGATGCTACTACTGACCGTGTGGTATTCCATGTCCTTCCGAGAGGCCTAAACGGTTCGAGGGCGTCACACAATCCATGGTGACCTCCTTGCGCAATACCGAATCGACATCAACAGAGCTGAAAAATGCCACACTCTACAGGACAGAGTAGCTAGGACAGATTTCTCTTCGAGTAATACTCACCTGAGGAAGGTCCTTCATGCCTAGCTTGTATGAGAACATGGATCTTGTGAGGAGGTTAGAGATCTGCAGCGCCAGCGCTGCTCTGTATCGATCTTCACTCCGAACCAAGTAGCGAACCTCGTCATGAATACTGATGCAAAACCTCCCATCAATGTCGTACGTGTCCATGAGCCATTTCATGCAGACCAGAGTGAGGTGAAGATAATCCACAGCAGAGGATTGTACCGCCCAGTTCACACGACTTGTGACAAACTGTACAAGAGTAAGCTAGCAACGACAAAGAACCAGATACTACTGCTGTACCTCATTTTTGACATTCAATGGGCTGAGAGCTTGAGAGATCTTACAACCAAGAACAGGTGTCTCCGGGTAATGCTCAGATGAAAGAGCAAGCTCTTCGAGTTTGTTGAATGTGTAAGACTCGCTCCCTCCACTCCAGTAAGTACTCTTCACCACTTTCCAGAGCTTTCTAGAATAAGTAAATAAAATAAGGACATGTGACAGAATCAAAGCTCACCCGTTGTTTTGTTTGATGTGATCTCTCAGAAGTGTGAGATTGGGTCCATCTAGAGACAAGTCATCACCAACAGACAGATTCAGCTTCTTGGCTTCTCTAACAGCTTTCATAGTGAGAATATACCTACGCACAGACAGAAAAACAAACTCTTCATTTCTACAGAGAATGTATCTCATACACACACCTTCGCACACCCTTTGTAACTGAATATAACTGGGTTGCTTTTTCTGTTACCTCAGCTCCGCTGAGAGACGGATTAAATTGTTTCAACAGCAGCTCCACAAATGGTCTCCCGGCTCCATAAAACCTGCCATAGTTCAATATCTGGGAGCAAAAAATTAATCATAAACTGGCTGCACTCACATAGTGTTGTTTTAGTAGCCAGATTCCATTTTGGTATTAGTATTAGTATTTTCCTCAGGATAAATTTATTCTAGTTTTAGTTTCAGTTATAGTAACTAGTACATTCATGGAATGGCAGGGGCGAGCCTGAGCATTGATATAATTTAGCCTTGTTAGTGTGTAACATATAAGTAGGTATACTTACAGCATGTATTTGCCTCGCACATAAATAAAATTCATTAATAGTAACAATTTATTATCTATCTTCCTCTGTTGTGTTCTTTCATTGATAATTAACCAAAACCATCTCTTTGGAGTCAGAAGTTGTTGCTAGTATTAAAATATACTATTCTGCTCTCTCTAAATACTTTTTCTATGACAATTTTGCATGGCTGTACCAGTAGCAAAAAAAGCTTCAACGGTACCAACCAAAAGAAAAGACAAACATCATGAGTTATTAGATTAAATTAGATAGATAGCCACGAATGTCTCTCTTGAAAACAGAGAGGGATGAAGCGGAGACAATCTCAGCAGGTAATTAGTTTAACACTGAGTGTCCGGGAAAAAGGAGGAGTCATAAGCAAGACATGTCTTAGCATTGAGTCAATAACTATAACCTATGTTCTTCAGTTTCTGAAGACAGTCTTTTGTTAGCCCTTTCACGAAGGTGTGAAACTCTGTTTGCTCAATTATTTGTAATGGAGAGTAAATACAGCGCGGGATTATATGGGCCGAGTAGCAGTGGTGCGGGGGAGTCTCTCTTCAAGTTCACGCTGTCTGCGCTTCCTCTCCCGCGCCAAAGCCCTGGTTCTTGCTCAGTGCAGCGTCAGTCACAGTATCGCTGATGAGGGCGCCGTGTGCATCATGATTCATGGAAAAGCGAGATGGGAAGGCGAATCGTCCATTTTGCAGTCGAGTTATGAAAGAACGTCAAGTAGTTATGAAAGAACGTCAAGTAGTTATGAAAGAACGTGCAATCCCGGGGCCTTGCAATTGCTGCCCTCGTGGCCCTCGCATACAATACTACAGTATGGGCCTCGCCATATGGATTGAAAAGGACAAACGCTACCCCGTGACAGATAGATACATAGATAGATACATTCCCCGCCGCGTGGGCCATTGTGCCAATCAATGTGGGGCTCGCTCAGGCTCGCCCCAATTACTTCTCATTGTTTTAGTTATAGTATTAGTATAGTATACTATAACACAATTAATTTGGTTTTAGTTTTAGTATACCATATTGAATTATAGTTTTGGTATAAAATTGGGCATTCTACTAAGAGATTTGTAGAGGCCCCGACTAAGATTTGTATGCATTTAATTTAGGAGAGGATAACTCAACTGTTTTAGGGTAATTTCACCCCAAGGAATAAGATGTGATATGTGCCAAATTGTCTATCCACTGCGAAATACCCGAAAATGACCACGCCCTTTTATCGGCAGTGTCACTAACAATAATTGCTCTATCTTCTTAACCATTTTTAGTAACCTACTTTCTAGCAACTGTTCTAAGGTAATATGACCCTAAGGAATGTATTGGGATGTATTCCAAAACCAATATTCACTGCAAAAAAAAAACAGCTACACCTTTTTCAGAAATACATTAACATGTCTATTTTAAAGTGTTTAATATTAATAATTATTTTTAAGATTCTTATGGTTTGAAAACAGTACTAGTACAGGGTATTACCAACAAAAAGACACAATTTATTCACTTGAGGAGTCACTTAAATATAAACTTATATTAGGCAGTATTTTAAAATGATGTTCACAAAAATTATGTTATTCAGAGATAGGGTTTTTGCTTACAGTATTTGCAACACTTGATTCCAGCTGCAGCGACATATCCATTCTTGTGGGCACATTTACCACATGTACCACATTTACCACATTATCATCAGGAATGTCTTCAGGCTTGGAGGTAACAATACATGTACCAGGAACTATTAAATTTTCTTTGTGAAACCATATGACTCAGCGTTCATTTCTAAACCATCTTTAAGTGGGGCGCCCTTTGAATATGCTTTCTTGCATTGGCTGACGTGCAGGGAATTTTCTCAAAGTCCATTTTGAGGGAATTGCTATTAAAAGCAGCAAGACGCAAGTCATCAAATGTTTCCAAGTCTTTCGTTGGCTTGAGACACCTTACTAGATAATTTTCTGCTCTGTCAACTCTGAGTTGTTATAGACTTGAAGTTCTGTATCAGTGCTAAATTATTGTGGATAGCTTTCATTGCTGCATGCTTCGTTGAAATCTTGCTAGTTGTATCACATCCATTCAGAGCACGGAGTGCAGGGAGACACCTTCCAAGCTTGTCCCCAGTGCTGTATAGTAAGGTGTCTCAAGCCAACAAAAGACTTGGAAACATTTGATGGCTTGCGTCTTGCTGCTTTTAATAGCAATTCCCTCAAAATGGACTTTGAGAAAATTCCCTGCACGTCAGCCAATGCAAGAAAACATATTCAAAGGGCGCCCCACTTAAAGATGGTTTAGAAATGAACGCTGAGTCGTATGGTTTCACAAAGAAAACTTAATAGTTCCTAGTATTGTTGTTACCTCCAGGCCTGGAGACCTTCCTGATCCTTGTACATGTGGTAAATGCGCCCACAAGAATGGATATGTCGCTGCAGGGTAGCTGGAATTAAGTGTTGCGAATACTGCAAGGTGAATCCTGCAAAACCCTATCACTGAATAACTTAAATAATTTTTGTGAACATCATTTTAAAATACTGCCTAAGTTTATATTTAAGTGACTCCTAAAGTTAATAAATTGTGTCTTAATACCCTGTACTTGTACTGTTTTCAAACCATCAGAATCTTAAAATATTAAACTCTTTAAAATAGACATGTGAATGTATTTCTGAAAAAGGTGTATCTGTTTTTTTGCAGTGAATATTGGCTTTGGAACACATCCCAATACATTCCTTAGGGTCATATTACCTTAGAACAGTTGCTAGAAAGTAGGTTACTAAAAAATGGTTAAGAAGATAGAGCAATTACATTATTGTTAGTGACACTGCCGATGGCCATTTTCGGGTATTTTGCAGCGGATAGACAATTTGGCACATATCACATCTTATTCCTTGGGGTCAAATTACCCTAAAATAGTTGAGTTATCCTCTCCTAAATTAAATGCATACAAATCGTAGTCAGGGCCTAGACTAAAGTACACATGTACAGTCACAGCAGTTTTTATTTTGCCTAAGAAATACTTCTCGCTCTAAGTTTAAATCTGTTAGTCAATTTCGCTTTCCAGTTGTAGCTTCTCCTGCTGTCGAAAAAACACTCTACCGGGGCTGAGGAAGCTAGACACTAAAACTAAATGAAAAACAATTTAGTTATGGTTTAGTTTGCAGTGAGAATTTACTTATAGTTCTAGTTTTAGTTTAGTACAGCCATGATTGATCATTTTAGTATTAGTATTAGTTTAGTATACTAAAACAAAATACTCTCTAGTATAAGGTGTTTTAGTTTTAGTATTAGTATACCAATACAACACTACACTCACACATACCTTTGCTTGGTCTCTGTTGATGCCGATAGTACGAGCTGTGGTGCTGTGCAGATCCGTTCCCTCTGATTTGTTACCCTGCAGTGTCATCCAGCTTAGTGCAGTACAACCTAGGAATAACCTCAACTGATACTCAATGATAGACTAGTGTCCACTCACCGTGCAGTCCGGTGAAATTGGTGTCTCCAAGTATAGATGCTATCCACAGTTCCTGACTGTCTACATCAGCTCCCACCAGGTGATAACCAGGAGGAGCTCTTACCAAGCTCTTCAGTTCTGAACCAACACGACTCTCCTGTGTAAGATACTAATGGTCAGTGTGATCAGCATTGCGCACACACCTTAGCGTTGCTTGCTGTCAGCCATGTTGCTTCAACAGCTCTTCGTGTGACAGTGCCTGCAACCCTCACCATTGGTAATATACATCCTTGACTACAGTAGCTCTCAGGATCGTGCCAAACCACAAACTGATCACTGCTCAGAAAACAACCTATCATAATTATTGCAGCTGACAGTGATCATGCTCACAGGATTCTACTCCTGGCTGAGCGCCAGAAGGAGATAGCCGAATTGAGCTGGAGGATCTTAGATCCATGCCTACCAGCTGAAGACGTGAGTATACCTCCCTCCATTTTGTGTATATAGTCCTTAGACAATGGACTACCACAATTAGCACGAGGACCATTCTGTAAAATGATAATAATTATAAACTGATTCGACCTGTCTTACCTTGTGAGGGATTTTATAGAAATAGTACTTTCTTTCATTCAGTGTGAGAATGTCATTGGGCTTGACTTTGGGGTCCTTCTTTTGCTTAGTAAGCGGCTGACTCTCTTCATATTGTGAGAGATTAGTTCCTGATTCACCAGCTTCAGACAGTATTTCATCAGAGATTTCGTCCAGAGGAAAATTAAGCGGGCTGTGGTGAGCAGAGAAGATATAGCAAGATCTCCTTTTTAAAATTAGTACCTCTTGACTTCCTCAACTGTATTGTCACCACCGTCCACAGCTACCAGGTATCCCCATCCCATTTTTGCGTGCCAGTGAAGTGGGTGACCATTCCATTTCATCCGGAGCAGATAGGGAACTAGCCTCATCTGAGGGCTAATATTAGCAGGACCAGGCTGCCATGATGGACCATCGAGACGAGGGCAAAGAGCTCTATACCATCTGCAAGAATAGCAATAAGCAACATACGTGCGACAAATGATTATTTTTTTTTATCTTAGAATTTTTATTATTTACTCACTGAGGGTATCCCGGTAGATGGACATTCCTCTTGATGCAGCTGGGGTCAGTAGAACTGATGAGAAATTTATACTCGGTGTCGTAATCTGTTTCTTCTTCCGTTCCAAGAGATTGAAAGTGCGCTTCTCGTAATTTCTCATCCTCTTTGAGCTGGCGCAGTAGTTTCTCCATCTGTGTTTTAGTCATTGTCTTGTTCCTGAGTGATTTAACACTCCAGTCTAACTGTGACAACCAAATATCATCCTTGTATCTGAGAAAAAATATCATTCCACAGTCAAAAATTTGAACTAACTTCTCATTTTTCATAAATCTCGCCGCTTGCTTAGCTACCGACATTAGTTTGACTTTCATCACATGTTGCATGTCCTCGTACATGTATTCACCCCCGGCTACGTACTCCTCCCAGCTCTGGTTCACGGGCAAGATGGCTGAGCCCATCTCGAACATGCCAGCAAGAGTGACAGGGTGGGGACAGAAATAACTGAACTTGGGAAATATCGCCTTGAGAAGCTTGTGAGTGCAAACAACATCCTTGGCACAGTAAGTCATAAGATTCTGAGCAAAAGACAACATGAGTTTAAGAGAAAGTGTCTGGATTACTAACTTGAAAGTCTTCTCTGATATCACTCATGCTGCCTTCCACAAAGGTACTTCGCTTTGTCTTATCCATATCGTCTCCATCACAATGCAGCTTGTACGCTTCCTTCAAGCTGTTAGGACTACTCGCCAACATCCATAGCAGTTTCTTCTTGGTCACCTCCTCATCATTGTTGTCTCTTTTGTTGAAAGCCTTCCAGAGCACCTGTTGATGAGAGGTTTGCCCAGCCACACACACATGCAAGCTGAGTGTATCCAGGAATCTTGTCTTAGGTCCCTGAGGCAGCACATCACATGTTAGTACACTTGCAATGCATACTTACTGCTAGAAGGTATTGTTCCTTGATCCGAGCTCTGTCGTACGATACATTGTGACCCACAATCAGTTTCTCTCTCCAGCTACCAGATGGTGGTTCAGTGGAACCGGACTGAGTCTCCAGAGGGATCATATCGTCTGGAGCAATCCTCTTCCCCTGAGTGGCGTAGTCCTGGTCTCGCGTCAGTCTGTTGCTAACCCACGAATACCAGCATGTTGGAGAGACGGCAGTAGCCATGGTCGGCAAAGGACCTTCAGAGACACACACCTCAGCGTCAAACACCAGTGCATCACTGTCCGGATAGTCAACCGGAGAGCTATTGTTCCCCTCATATTTAGTCCATCCTGGACTATATGACCATTTTGTTGGCATAGATGGGAGTCTTGCCTTACATAATCTATCCACTAGAGGCAGATACGGCGCTAACTGCTGTTTTGCTATAGCTCGGAAGTGCTTGTCTATATTCGTTCCTTCTAATTTAGGAAGCTCAAAGTCAACATCAGGCATGACCGGCACATCTTTCCCCCATAGTCCTTGAGTTTCCAAGTGTTTTCTTGACAGTTCGATTTGTTCTGACGTCACTTTACTCTCCTTCGTTCCAAACAAATGATTGTGTAGAGGTTCCGAGAGCATTTGGATTCCCAGTGGGTTGAATCTAGGCGAGGTTCCGACATTTCTTCGTCTCTCTGAGAGAACTGCTCGTCCAAGCTTGTGGAAGCTCTGACCACGTGGATACATCGTTGACGGAAATATACGGAGGTGCACCATAATTTCCATGGAAACCACTAACAAACAGCTGAGAGTTGCCGCTTGATTGCGCAACACCAACGCATGCAAGATCTCCATAAAAGATAACGATTGTTCAGCGCGACTTCACTCCAAAGCAAATTCTCTCTCGACTACGATGATTGATAGTGTATCTGCAGACTTCAACAATCAAGACGGTGGAATTGGATAACGAACAAACGACGATCTTCAGCAGTCAATCTGTACCGTACACGATGTGTGCTAACAAGCCAAGCGTTCAGACATTTTCTTCTCCGATCCGTAAGGACGGCTGGAACCCATCATCACAAGTGAGACACGGCAACGGATCAGCTCCCTGCAGCCAGTGCGGTCAATGGTCTAGCCATCATGTTGTCGTGGAGGAATACTTCCTGCAAGTTCAGTTCTACTGCTCGATCAAGTGCTATGCAGCTAAACACTTGACAGATTAAAAAGTAGTATAGAGAATAGACTCTAGAGTTTTTAGTATTAGGAAAGTTGTTTCAAGTTTGGGTATTGATATTGTAACAGTGTTGTTGTGTTCCGTCTAAGTAAACACAGGGTTCTCCTCATGGCTATAGGGTTGCTGGTACGAAGCAGTCGAACAAAGCTGCTGCCGACATGCGCTGAAATGCTGCGGTTCAGGGAGCTTCATTGCTCCGCGCCGGTCAGTAGTCGCCAATTCAACCAACCACTGTCAGTTGAGAAGATGCCTCGATTTGCTGGAATAGCCACGATGATGCGTCTGCCTCTCCAGGAGGGAGACCCTCAGGGACTGGACGCCTGTTTCTTAGGAATACCCATGGACATTGGATGCTCGTATCGATCAGGACCACGGCAAGCTCCTAAACAAATTCGTCACGAGTCAGCTTCTTTGCGCGTGTTCAACATGTCTACCGGTGCGGCACCGTTTGAATCTTTGCAGGTGGCTGACATTGGAGACATTCCAGTGAATCCATTCGATTTGCAGAAAACAATGGAGATCATTACAGGGTTCTATCGCAAGGTGTTGGCAGCTGATTGCATTCCACTGGCTATGGGAGGAGATCACTTGCTGACTCTTCCGATCCTACGAGCAATGCATGAGAAGCACGGGAAGATGGGTATGATCCAGGTACCATGCAGTGATTGACTATTTTACATTATAATGAGGATCTTGTCAATAGGTTGATGCACACACAGACACAACGGACAGCATGTTAGGAGAGAGGGTGACGCACAGTACTCCATTCCGTAGAGCAGTCGAGGAAGGTCTACTCAGTCCTGAGCATGTTGTTCAGATCGGACTACGAGGGACCACGTATGATAGCACAGATTATGACTGGCCGAGAGAACAGGCAAGCAATAACTAGCTAAATTCCTGAAATGTGATTCATGCTGCTGCTGCTAATGTAGGGATTTAAAATGGTAAATGCTGAGGATTGCTGGGGAATTTCGCTAAAACCACTCATGGAATCTGTCAGGAAACAGTTGGGAGAAATTCCAGTCTACTTCACGTTTGATATTGATGGAATAGATCCTGCCTACTGCCCAGGAACAGGTCAGACCTTGCAACCTACCGTCATGCACTGAACCGGCAATGTCACACACACACACACACACACACACACACACACACACACACACACACACACACACACACACACACACACACACAGGTGTACGAGAAGTGGGTGGTTTGACAGTGATGCAAGCTCTGGAGATAGTGCGTGGGTGCAAAGGGCTCAATATGATCGGAGGAGACGTAGTAGAGGTATCGTATGCCCAGGCAACGGATTCCTCATTGTTGTTCATTCATTCAGGTCAGCCCTGCTTATGACCCAGATGGAACAACGTCAGTAGTAGCAGCCAACCTGCTGTTTGAAATGCTATGCACACTACCGGGAGTCCTATACAAGAACCAGAAATAGAGAGTATAGCATGACTAACAATCGCATTATCAAGTGATCATGTCTTTTATACAGAGGTCATGTCTTTTACTTCTTGCAAGGAAGATTTGAGTGTAAAGCGTCACCTTGCAGTCACTACTGTGTCAAATCACTGGTATTTATTCACACAATGGAGCATGATCAAAGACGTTTTAACGCACTAGTGCTCCACGCTTTACGCTCTACGATTTACACTTTACCATTGCAAGAAGTAATAAAACAGCTGTATGTAACAATACATCACGATTATAATTAAGCATCAACTTGTTAGTCATTTGGTGTCCAGGGCTTAGCGTTCATTGTTCTATCTATCATTTGCCTGTGGAAATTAAAATCACAATTATAAGTAGCAATCAATAGTTACATTGACTTACTCTTCTGCATCTTGTTGTGTGTTGAAATTGGAAATTATCTCGGAAATATTGTCTTCAAAATCTTGTCGGGCAGCATTCTGGTGCTTTTTCTTTTTGACGCAGTACACAGTGATAGCTATCACCACCAAAGTGAGGATAATAGAAACAGGTACACCGATAGCCACACCCCATATGATAGCAATGACATCAACTGATGGAGCAGGTACGTGACTTGGTGTTGTGAGAGCGGGCAGCTGTGTGCATTCATTAGTAACATTGAGGTGCTCTCTGAGCACAGTAATGTTGGAGTAGGACTCGACCCAACTATCCACGAATCTACTAATGTCGTGATTGTTGATTTCAGTGTTATAGAGAAGGCTGACATTTACGCATCTGTCCGTGGTACTGTGACACCTAAAAGAGACAACGATATCAACTGGTGTGAAGTTGCATTGGCAGAGGTCTTCTACAGCAACTGCCACAGCAGAGCTAACACCAAACATCTTAGGAAAACGATCTGTCGACTACAATTATAAAAAGTGACATTCACGTGAGACACGCATACATGTTACTTACAATCCAAATTCCACAAAAAGTATTTAGTCCATTCAAAATGAAGGATATTCCTCCAAGCTTAGGGACTGCAGGGGAAAAATTTAGTGGTTCATGATACAACAGAGAATCTTACTAACCAATGCATTCTCTCCCATCCGCAGCTAGTTGTTGGCCGGTAATACAAGCACACCCATAGCCGGTTGAACTGTTACTGCTCAGTAGACAGAGTTGGCTACATCCTCCATTGTTATCATTGCAAGGGTTTGGCTCGCTAACTGTGACACACACAATAATAGCATAATTATAGCTATGAAGGACTTACTGTAAGCTTGCTTTGAAGGTGCAACAAAGGCCATTTCATACAATCCATCACCAGTAACAAAACTTCGGATGGGTATAATTTTTGGTGTTTTCAAAGTTGTTGAGTAAAGTGTTTTAGTAACACTGTTAGTCCAATAGACAGTGTTCTGAAATACATCCAACCCATATGTAGGATTGGAAAGAAGAGATCCAGTGATTATTGTTCTGCGATTTGATCCATTAACCGAAGAGCACTCTAGTTGATCCTTTTCATTGTCAATCCAATACAGTATCTGTGTGTCTGCATCCAGGGCTAGAGTAACCGGGCTAACAAGACCAGTGCTGTGTATAATACTCCTTGACGTTCCATCCATTGAAGCACGCTCAACAACTTGTCTTCTTTGATCGACCCAGTACATCCACCTTACAGCAAAACAAAAACAACAAGTACAAAGTGCTTCTTCTCATCTTCACGGCAAAGTAACAACTGACTTAGTGAGAAAAACACAACTCACTCCTACGCACATGTACTCACCCTCTGATAGGGTCAACTACAAGGCCTCTAGGTTGCTGTAATGCAGTGTGAACGAGTACTGATCGATTCCTTCCTGTTAATTCAGCTACTTCGATACGAGATGTCCCTACGTCAGTCCAATACAGCTTGTCATTAATCCAGTCCACAGCAACAGAGCCTATAATGAGAGCTTCAATGTATAATGTATTATGTACTAGTCACCATTACTTGGTGATATCATGCTGCTATTGGCAACTAATGTCACTGGAATAGTTTGCAGGTCAGTTTCTAACCAAGTACATGAAATTCTAGGCGATGAGGAGAGATCTGTCCAGAATAGCAAATTTTGTCTGTAGGCAAAATCATCACCATCAATAATGCACAATGTTTTAACATACTTCAAATGATAATTGACACTAGTGACATTGATACGAGTAGAGCTAAAGGATCTACTGCTATTATTGATGGGAATATCAACTTTACGAATGTAGCGCTGGTTAGCTACGACAATGTAGGCTTGGATTGCTACAACAAAGACCAGTCAAAATCAATAGTGTTAAAATACAGCACTTACCTTCATGAATTATCTCTGAAGTTAGGCTGAACACATTTTCTGTAGCAGTTTGTGAAACTGTAACTCTGCTGTAGCTGCTAAAACAGTTGGATAAAGCAATAGATCTTCACTCACCTAAACAGAATAGGACCAATGCCGGTCACATCTGGTGCTTTCCAAGTGAGTTCAACGGAAGACTCACTTCCAGTAGTGAGGTTGAGAGACACACTATTCTGATATATTATATTATTGTTAGAAAGTGAGAGGTGCCTTGTAGCTAACCAGTGCATCTGAGCATGATGAATACTGCGTGTTGCTGGATAGGTTGACAAACTGACCAACAATTGTACCATTTAGACTGGTTGCGTGGAGAAGAAATCCAACGAATGAAGTGTTTCTTGACAGCACAGTGACTATGGTGTATACATGGAGTAAACTAACGTTTTCAATGTACAGAAATCGCTCACTTTGATAGGGCTTTCCTGGAGAGTATGTGTACGTAGATTCATTCTGAAATGAGCTGATGTTGACAAAATATGAATCCAAGGCACTAGTAGCAACACTGCCTGGACCATGTGATGGTATAGCTTGTCGAAGCATACTACAATTGAATGCTTTAGCTCCAGGGGCTAAGACTATAACCCAAACAAAGGTAAGCAACATTGTGGTAGCGATCAAGTTACGCAAGTACGACTGTGAGTTTTGAAAGTAAACTTGCACTTTATATTATGGTTACAATACTATAGAGTGTAATTGAGAATTGAGTAAAATAAACAATCACTATAATGTGAGATGGAGTTACTGTACAAGAAGCATAATGGGCTATAGGTGTTGCTGCTGATTTAAAATGGTGGTTCATTATAGTTTGGTTCTGGTGATTTAGGCTCAGACGGGACAATGCTCTGTGTACTAGTAGCAGGAGGTATTTGAGTCTGGAGCGGAGAGTTTGTAGCACTCTGCTGCCGAGGGTTGAAGTAGGGATCATTTGGGTACTGTATCTTCAAGAGCAGCCTATCGATCTCAATATAGGCAATGGCTTTCTGTCTTGGTGTGAATTGACGGAGACGCGATGCAACATGGTCCCCAAATATTGCATCGCCATCTTCCTGTTGGTCATTTTCCAGCTTGGGTTGTTTCACCGCTGGGAAGTTCTTGTTCTCGTTGAGTTCCTTTGCTCTTTTGTTAGCTCTCCTACCAAAGAAAGGGACAGGATTGTCAGCAGTAGGTACTGATGGACCAGGAAGAGACTCTTGCGGGGTGGAGTTTTGAAGAGCTACTTCTCGTATGGCAAGCAAAGTGCTACGAAACATCAATTTTAGTTTAAAATAATACGCAAGCTCTTACTTCTCTGCTACTGAGGCATTGACATCACCGCTAGGATCTTCATCACCCTCCAACTGAAGGTTGAAACCACCACTACGAAAACAAAAAGAGATAAAATAATCAAGTACCTACACTCTTGCACTGATGAACATACAAGTTTGTTGGATAAGTACCAGGTGTTGACATTCGCAAAAATGTGCTGCTTGATCTATGAAAAAACAATGAATATTTTAACGATTGTGTCAAAGTTTTCGTACCTCTTATGACGAACTGTGTCTTTCAAGAACTCCATCATATCGAAGAAGGGCCAAGTGGAGACATATGCAGGGCAGTCATCTCCTGACTGCCTTGTCTTCTTCAGTTCTCTCACATACCTCTCTCGAATAGCCTTCCACCTCTTGTTGCACAAGTCTGGAGTACAAGACGATGACCCTCCTCCTATCTACATGTACAGTGGAAAAATATGACTTGTTAGTAGTTATATTTTCATACCTGCGTCGCAATTTCCAACCAGGCGTTGTCCTTGGCTACCAAATCACGATTCGACCGAGAATGTATTTGCCACAGACACGGACGAGCTTTTACAGCTTCGATAAGGATTTCGTCGCCCATGATACGGTCTTATACGACGGAGGAGAAACGTTGCCTTGCTGAAACGTCTCGACAAAAATGGCCGAGTGTAGCAACGGATAGGATACGTACATCCATTCCGTAAACGTCCGTATAATTACCACGAAACGCGCCATAAATGACCGCAAGTACAAGTGCACGTGTGCGCGTGCATGCATAAACGAAACGGGACTCGTTCTTGATTAGTCAAATAATAATACATGGCTCTGATATAATTATGAATATAGTCAAAGCTTTTCTGTCATCTCTGGAACAGCCTGTGCGTGCAAAAGATGAGACACTCAAACTATTGACACTAGCATGCATACCTTGAAGAGGTCTTCCACCAACCCATAGTCAGCAACTATGAAACGCAAGGTGAAAATACATACCAGAATAGGTAATCTGCTCACCTTGAAATATAGGAGCATCGGGGTCCTTGTTGATTGCTACTATCACCTAAATACCACCACAATCTTCACCAAACACAGCAATCAAATACCAGCCATACCTTGCTATCTTTCATTCCTGCTAAATGCTGAATTGCTCCGGATATGCCGACAGCAATATACAGCTCCTAAACCCCAAAGCAGTCAGACTGAGTCATTCAGTAACACACACACACACACACTCACTGGTGCTACTATTTTTCCAGTTTGTCCTATTTGCATGTCATTTGGAACAAATCCAGCATCCACTGCAGCTCGTGATGCTCCAACTGTTGTTACAAAGACAAATAGAACCAATAGTCTGCTTACCACATACCTGCAGCTCCAAATTTATCAGCTAGATTATAAAGAAGCTTGAAGTTTTCCCCGTTCTTCATCCCTCTCCCTGAAACAAACAGACCTCAGAGAGAAGAGCAGCTAATTTCCTTACCTCCTGAAATGACTACTTTAGCAGCCGTCAGTTCAGGCCTATCACTAACACTAAGGTCTTGCCCAATGAATGACGACAACTCGTTTGTCACACTGGATGAAACTACCAAACAGTCAATACAACACGCCATCACTGGAGCCTACCTTCCTCCTGCCCACAGCTACCTCCAGTAGTTTCAACAGCTGGAAAAGCCGTTCCTCTGACAGTGACAATCTTGACTGAGTCTTTAGAAGTGACCGTCTGAATGGCATTGCCAGCATAGATTGTCCGGACAAACGTATCTTCTCCTTTGATTCCGATAATGTCAGAAATAGCGGACACATCAAGTTTAGCTGCTACCCGCGGAATGAGATTCTGCAGCATTACAAGTCATGATGTAAAGTGAGTCATCACTTTTTACTAAGAAACCTTTCCAAATGCACCAGCTCCAGCGAAAATATGCGTATAGTTGAACTGTTTTTGTGTCTCCAGTAAAAGTGGAGTGAATGACTCTGCAGAGAGTGATAAATATTGACTATTGTAAATTGCAGCATTCTGACCAGCTAAAAATCCGTCAAAGACGTCATTTTGAGCTACAAGAAGCTTGTTGATCCCTTTGACTTGAGACAATTCTTGCCCCACCTAAGTTGAAGTGGGTGTTTATACGTATAATTATTATCACGATAGAACTACCTTGGTACAGTCTTTGCCTGCCACTAGTACAGTCACGTCACCGCCAAGTTGTTGAGCTGCTGTAATTGTGTTGTAGGTCAGCGGAACAACGGTAGCGTTGTTATGTTCGGCGACCACGAGACTGCTGGCGAAACGAAACGAAGATGAATGGTGGTTCTAAGGAAACATAGATGACTATAAGACGATCAATTTATAGAATGCATAAATAGATTACCAGTAAACGCAGAGAAGAAGATAAACGTCCTAAGGCCCTCACAGCGGCCATCTTGGTAAGGCGTGATCCTAAGGTCATGTGATCGACGCGGGAATCTATCCCGCGCGTACATTTGTACTTTGGTAGTGCAGCAGCAGCTCTCCCTAACACTGGTCTTGCTTGGTCGTGTGAACAGCAGCAGTAATATGAATATCTCTTCTCTACCATTTTACAGGTTGGTAAACAAACTTTTGCTTTTGTTTACATTATTTACTTCGAGCTTGCAGGTCTTCTCAGACTGTGTCTCGGACCAGTGAACCACCTCAGCACCATACTAGAGCCTCTAGTAGCAGGTGAATACCATTGTTTGTATGCAATAGTAGTGGGTGAGATCTTCTCTTATTGTTTTAGAGAAGGAAACAGTCGACACCTGGTATCAGTAAGTTGGTTGTCAGCTAGGTCATGATGTATGTGTTCTCCACAGCACCTGACAGGTAATGGCAGCAGTCAATCCAGTAGGAATGAGCTGCCTCATATTAATAGCAAGAGGCTAGTGGACTGGAGTTGGTTGGACCAGCCATCCAAGCTCCCTCCTCCTTCCTCTCTGAGAAAACGGTACTATAATAGTTTGTTAGTCATGGCTGCAGATGCTATCACAGTATAATAATTATTATACAGGACTGGTCTAGGCAGTAAAGGAGGCATGAGGAAGCAGCCGTACAAAATGAGAGGTTCAGGCATTAGTGAACACATAGCAATGCTGAAGAGAAAGCACCTTGCTTTGGAAAGAGACCAGTAATACACAATCACACTATGTTTAATTGATTTACAGTGTTTTCTGAAGGGTTGCGCCTAGCTATGAGATTTCAAGCAACTACGAAGAGACTGCATTGCAGGAAGTACCGGCCTCCCCTCCCTCTGTTATGGGTCTCACGGCAACCAGTAGTCTGCACGAGTACTTTACCGAAGAACAGCCTCCGTCAGAAGACGAACCATCAGTAGCACACACTGCTGTTATCCACGAGAACAAGCAATCTTTACCCAAGGATGACATTGCTTATGGATTTGGTCTGGACAACTATTCTGATATTTTCGAACAAAATCATGAGGTTGTAAGCAAGTGATGAGTTTGATTTGTGACTACAGCGCATATTTTCCTCCAGGATTACTATGATCCTTTGTCTGCACTGACAGAAGAGGATGAGCAGACGTGGCTGTTCCCTGCAGGAGAAGAGCTACCATTGCCCCTGTCGTTAGAGAGTAATGATACTGATTATGAGTTCAGTGAGCTTGCTCAGTCTCACCAGCAACAATCTGATCTAGACGTATCCTTGCTAGCACACATGATTATACATTTCTAGTCATTTGTATGACTTGACCAGTTGTTGGTGATAGACACCGTTGCCTTCTACTCAAGAATCCTCTCCAAGATATCTGCAGCCGTTGTCACCATGCTCCTTCAACCCATCCACTTTCAGTATCCAAAACTACTACCCAAGAGAAGAATAACCAGTTGAACTGCTAACTAATAAGCAAGCAATGCTATACATGGCGATACCAAGATAGTGTATGTGCAAATTCACAGAAGAATGACCCGCTAATAAATCCACCATTGTAATGTATTTGATAATGTGCCAAAATGTCTATTGTCTATACTCCACTAGATACTGGGGTAGTGCTCGATAATTATTGTAGATCACATACTCATTGCCGTCTTTAATAAAACCCTGTCAAGAGAAAAAATAGAGTTAAGAGTCAGCTAAAAATTTTTCAATTCATCATGTGTAATAATTTTTTGCTTGCCTGTACAGAATCATAGTAACTAGATGTGTCACCTTCCTTTGCTGGTTCTCTGACCAATTCTTTGTCGTACTCTCCATGTGGATATTTCTGTGATGAACAAATTTGTGACCACTCTGTAAGCATGGGTGACAAAGGTTACCTTAGCATCTCCAAGTAGCACACTGCAAGCGTACATTTTAAATGGCTTTTTAGTAGTTTGATGGTTGTAACTGTTGCATTTAGTTGGTGAATCACTGTGTGAGGAGGAATAACACAATACTGAGAGCAAGACTAACACCCCAGAATACCTGAAATAGATTCCTTTCCCGAAGAATCCGGTTCTACTGAGTCTCATGTCAAGGCCTTCTGAGCATATGGACTTTGAGGGTGAGCGTGAAGTGTGAAAGAGCAGTTCTTCGTTCAAGTTGAAATCCCTCCCACGTTCAGCAACCATGCATGCCTTCTCGGCACCATAGCGTCTCCAGAGCGAGGGATTCTGAATACGCAAAATGGAAACAACTTGAAGATTGCACTTAATAAAACTGTAGAGTATCTTTTGTGTGGTAAGGGTGTCCACTAACTGTTCGCTGCTGGGGTCCTCTGTTAAAGATAGATGAATAAGATGGTATGGTTTATTGGTCTCAGGGCTACATTTTGGACACCTTGTCCACCATGATGGCAATTCGGTAGTCACTGTTGCCGAGGTGTGTGATGAAGTTGTGCTAGTTTCAGAGTCAGTTGTGATAAAATGATTCTCAGTCGGTATTATTGGGGCAGTTGATAATGATGTAGCCTCGGATGTAGCATCAGTGGTTACCAGCTGTGCTAAAGGAATGGGAGAGACTGAGGTATTAGAACACGAGGCATGACTAGGAGAGGTTAGTGACGAAGTACTAAGTCGAGTACTACTCGGTCCAGCAGCACAAGATGGAGAACCACCAGAACTCTTACGTCTCCGCTGCTCTTCAGGACGGTTCCATTGCCTGTCCAGTTCCAGAGCCATCTTGTGATCAGCCTCCATTCTTTCAATGGCTTGGTTCCTCTCAATTGCCTCAAACCTCTCGACGATCTTGACTGCCTCGAGTCCATCCAGAGTCACATGGCTGCTGCTGTAGTATGGCTGACCAGCGTGAGCAATGTCTTCTCCAGCAGAACTTGTACCCGCCAAGGATCCAGGTTGAAATTCACGACTAGGGCATGGCTTTTTCGGTCTGGGTGAACACGCCGCGTCTAGCTCCTTGTCGTCGGACGACATGATCGTGAATTTTTTTTGAACAAGCAGTACTCGCAGCTGGTACCGCCTCAAAGACCCGCCTATAGTATCAGTTTCTTGTTAATCATATCAATGAATAATGTGATCATAATAAAACAATTTTTACTCGAGTAAGTTCACCATTTTCTATACTCGATTATATACTGAGGAACAGCCCTATAGTTGTTATAGATGATAAATTCCTTACCAACTTGAATGAATCCCTGAAAAGAAATAGAACAGCTGATCATAAAAGCTTCAAAAATGCTTACCAGCACAGAATCATAGTATGCTGGGAATCCGTCTCGTCGCATGGTCGGATCTTTTGGTGGTTCTCGAACAAGAGATGGATCGCTGTGACCACTTGGGTAAGTCTAAACAAACAAATCAAATTCAATTCTAGACGCTTCAACAACACACCTTAACATCACCAAGAATCACCTTACAGGCATACATCTCGCACACCCCACGTTGATGGCGCTGATGACAGTAACAATGACACTTGCTGGGTAAATCACTACACACATTATCAAGAAGGAGCACAAAAGAGATGATTTATATCTCACCTGAAATATATTCCCTTCCCAAAGTGCCCAGCTCTGCTTAATCTCATGTCTAGGCCCTCGGTGCAAATGGTCGCCACAGGCGCATTGGATGTATGGTACAGAAGTCTCTCATTCAGATTATAGTCTTTCCCACGTTCAGCTATAATGTTGTTTCTTTCAGTTTCATATCGTCTCCAAAGACACGGACTCTGAATTCTTGATACACGAATCGTTCTAAATTTACTTTTAATGAAGTCTGAAATGATCTGTTGGGTTTCTGCAGTATCCATGGGTAGCTCAATGAGCTGGTAAGGTAGGCTTTGCTGCTGACAGTCAGAGAATGGAGCCCAATGAGAAGGCAGACAAGCAGTTGACAGTTGAGGCGTTGAGTAGTTATCAACTGTTGTTGAGAGGTTGGATGAAGCTGCAGAGTAATACGATGGTGTTGGCGGGATAGAGGAGGCTGGAGGTAGATAGTTGCTGCTTGATGATGACAAATAGGAAAGTTGAGGTAGTTGGAAGGAAGATGGTGGTTGAAATGGAGGTGGTTGAAATGGAGGTGGTTGCGAAGGAAGAGGAGGCGGAAAGGAAGGTGTGTTTGAAGGAGTAAATGGCGTACCTGTCCAGGCGACAGAAGGACCACTTTGTGAGAGAAATGCGACATCTTGCGAGCTGGGGGAGTAATTGTTGGCAATGTAAGACGATGATACAGGACTAGGATTACCACCCTTCGGCTTCTTTTTATTAAAATGTTTGGCAGCTTTTTTCACTGCCTTTTTGGAAGGAGCCCACTCTTGCAATTGCAACTCAAGTGCTACCTGGGCGTCTGAATCAGTATCGACAGTTGTGGCAGCACTATCTATGGTTGTGGTTGATGCGGTCTGGCCAAGGTCTGGGTCGCTTTCGTCAGAAAGAACAAACACAACCTCCTTTTGAGTTCCTTCTTTGTCTGCTTGTATCTCTACAACAGCGGACCCGCTCGATGAAGACGCATTGCCGATATCAGAACTCCGTCGACGGCCTTCAGTGGTTGTAGCCAGCGTCAGGTCGACGATTTCAGAACGACTGCTGGCTTTTAAGCGTCGCCTTTTCCTCGCTGTGCTTTCATCTTCGCTGTCAGAGCCCACTATTACCACAGCAGTACTAGTGTCGGCCGCCATGCCTGAGCATGACTGTGCGCGCTCTGACACGCAGTGGGCGTGGCTGGAATTTTTGGGAAACATGTACATGTATGCACAATGCTTCGAACAGCAAGGCAAAATGCATTTTTAATTGGAGGGTGTCAGCTACAACGCATAACTATTCTGTAAGTTATTAGTGATTGATGTGTCAGTGGTGAATGCATTATAGTCATGATCATTTGGGTCTCATTGTTGAGGTGATTGTAATTACCCTCCGTTGAACATTTTTGGCTGCTGGTGTCCGGTTTTTGGTTACGGGTGCAGGATCTTCCTTAATTGTTGGAACTGGTGTTTTTTTCTCAGTCTCACTGCTGTTAGTATCTTCAGATTTCCGCTTTGAACTTGCTAGTGCCGCCGCAGCACTGCAACGTCGAAGTAGACTCATTCCAATACGCACAGCACGGAAGGCAGCCTAAGATTGAAATGACAATCATTGCCTTAGACCATCCATAATATTGCAACCATTGAGCATACCTGTAGTTTGCGCCTCCGTCTCAATTTCCTCAGCCTGTCAAGATTAATGCGGTTTCCACTGCCTTGATCTTCGTCACCCTACATGCAAAACACAAAAAATTTAAATGCTAGACACACACACACACACGCACGCACACACACACACATACACACACACACACCATAGAACAAAAACACTCATCAAGCACAATGCATACCCTTTGCATCCACTTGTGACAAAGTGTATCACTGGCCGTTGCTCTTACACTGTGTAATAGATAATAGATAGTAAGATCAAGTAAAGTAAAAAAGTTTTAATAAAAAAAAACTAAAAAGTGTAGGGATGACACTTGCAAAAGTAAAGGAACAAGATGGGATGATGCTTGCAAAAGTAAAGGAACAAGATGGGATGCTGCTTGCAAAAGTAAAGGAACAAGATGGGATGATGCTTGCAAAAGTAAAGGAACAAGATGAGATGATGCTTGCAAATATAAAAGTCCCAAGTATCCCTACATCAGCGGCTTGCTGCGATGACGTGCAACTGACAGATGCAGAATCCTCTTCCTAAAACTCATTTTCATGCACACATGAGTAGCCGCCATCTTAGTTCGAGGTCATCCCTACATATCATTGCCGATCGGCAATGATAATACCTTTACAACCGTCAATTACTTAATCAGACTGCGTCCTCTAAACCACAGATATATACCTCTAGTTATTTACAACCGTCAACTACTTCAACGGACTGCGTCCTCCAAACACAGATATCTCTAGTTATCTGTCAACTATTTCATCGGACTGCGTCCTCCAAAACAGATACCTCTAGTTATTTACAACCGTCAATTACTTCATCGGACTGCGTCCTCCAAAACACAGACACCTCTAGTTATTTACAACTGTCAACCACTTCATCGGACTGCGTCCTCCTTCAAGCCGCTGATGTAGGGATACTTGGGACTTTTATATTTGCAAGCATCATCTCATCTTGTTCCTTTACTTTTGCAAGCATCATCCCATCTTGTTCCTTTACTTTTGCAAGCAGCATCCCATCTTGTTCCTTTACTTTTGCAAGCATCATCCCATCTTGTTCCTTTACTTTTGCAAGTGTCATCCCTACACTTTTTAGTTTTTTTTTATTAAAACTTTTTTACTTTACTTGTTCCTGTTACTTTTTTGATCACTATCAGTTTGAATTTATTAGCTGTATTCTATGCTAGCTTTTGTTTTATTTTACAACTCTGTGAGCAGCAAGTATACTAGTCTAGTAGATCAGAAGGTGCATAGCCTCTAGACCGGCAGAGAGTCAAGGAACATGGAATGTTATTATCGGCAGTCACAACTTGAGAATAATGAAAGGTTTAAATTAGTTAGAGAGGTTGAGAGTATGAGTTGACAACATGATATTTCTTACAACTGTAATGGTTGAAGAAGAGACTAACACTAACAACTCAGTACGTGGAACACTATGATGATCATGGCTGCAAGCCAGTCCGTAAACTATAGTCCCAGGCTTCAGCATGTTGATGTCGATATCACGATCACAGAGGCTTCTAGCTTTTTACAATGACCAATGTCCAGTTGTCAACAGCACAAGGGTCCTATGGGTACAGCTTACGCCGGGTAGAGTAAGAAACGTTTTAGCTAGCCTAGCTAGCTAGATCGGGTAAGTAGCACCGTGAGATCACCGTCGTCCGGTTCGCGTTTGCCGTGGGTCATGATGTCAGCATAGACAGATCAGTGTTACCCAGGGCATAGTATACTGCTTGTTCGTACCTCTAGGCTCTAGCTTGCGCGCTGAAGCGCCCAGAAAGCGAGAACCAAGCTCAGTTTTAAAACTGATGTGGGCGGAGTCAATGATCAGCAGCGACCAGAGGGTTAATTAATGGAGTCACTCTAACAGTCCAAAACGGTCCAAAACCCATGTTTTTCAAGGATTACTCGCTTCTGGTAGTGTTTGATGCCTATCTAAGAAGTAAGTGCACTATTCCAGATATATACACGTGCGATGGTGCAGGTTTGATAGTCATTCGTTAACTCAGGACGGCGCTAGGCTTACCGAAAGAAGAAAGAAAGAAAGAAAGAAAGAAAGAAGAAGAAAGAAGATGAACAATTCGCGTGGGCGGCGATTTCTGTTTACCACTTTAGAAACGTCTGCCCGCTTCGCCAAGGGCATTTCCATGCTCAGAACAATCGCCTGATCAATCCTAGACGTCTGGAATCTCGAGAAACGCTAAAACAGCGAAGATCTGCAATGGCCTCCCTGAGAGTCGCCATCTTGATTTTTGTCGTCAAGCAAGCAGTCATAGCGACTTTCATAGACTTCCTACAAGCGCTCGCACTTCAGATTCCCTCAGAGATAGTTAAAATGCAGTAGAAATGTATAACAGTAGAGATATGTGCGAAAACTCATTTTCACACATCAGTAGCCGCCATCTTAGTTCGAGGTCATCCCTACATATCATTGCCGATCGGCAATGATAATAGGATCTCTGTTGACACTAAGGTACACGGCATGCTGACCGACAATATCTACCTTGGATCACTCATGAGTAGCTGAGAAATGAAGTCCTTGGCTTCATCCGATATGTCATCATAACCCTCGTCAGGGTCGTCACCTGGAAACTCGTATTCTCCACAGGAAATATTCTGAAGAGTTTCACCGTCATCATCTCCAAGAAATGGAGAACATCCAGTGAGCCTTTAAGTGTGAAAAAACACATAGTAAACCGATATACCTACGGTGCATGACAGTATCAGTTTACAGGCCACTTATCCTAACTTACAAGCAGAAAGCTATTACTCCGATTGCCCTGTGGAGTAAAAACAATGTCAACCCAAAATGCACGTTTATTTACTATAATACCGACCACATGTCAGCAGCACATGTCACTGGATCAAAGTTCAATACTTCTGGAGCTGAAAGAGGCACAACACGGGATTGGTTTAAAGTTGTGCTGGACTAACCAATGAATTCCGGTGTTCCAACCATTGCCTTGATGCTCGAATTCTTGTTCAAATCTTGAGCTGTGCCGAAATCAATGATCTTCACTTGCTTGGTCTCCTTGTCCTTCAACACAATGTTTTCAGGCTATGGAGAGTGGTATGCATTTGTAAGAATAACTTTGCTGGTTAGTAGGACAGCTGTAGTATGCATAAGCACAGCAGTTGCAAGTCCACTTTATTTTGATAAAGAACTAAAGGCAACAGTACTCATTGGGGGAGGATGAACACAATGTAAACACTGTGCTTCATGTTACAGCCGGTCTTGTACATCATTCTTTCTCTAAGAATTTATCAACACATCAGTATACCTTCAGATCAAGATGACAGATGTTCTTGTTATGTAGATACTCTAGGCCGCTGTTGATCTGCTTCATGAAGTGAACTGTCTCTCCTTCCAAAAGAAATTCCTTTTCTGCACAGTAGTCGAACAGCTCTCCTCCTGAAAGGCTGCACGAGAGAGGAAATATCATAGAAACTAATAGGAAAATGTAAATAGCAGCTGCACATGACTTAGATTAATTGCAGTATTGAGATTACAGATTCATTACAGGATTGAGTTGCACACTTCATCGAGAAGCATGAATTTTGTTTACTAGCGACCATGCTTATAACCGCAACAGCACTTACAGTTCCATCACTAGAACGAAGTTGTTGCTGTCTTCAGAAAAATCTGTTGCCTTCATGAGGTGCGTGTGATCTAGTCGATGCAACACCGTTACTTCTCTCTCCACGTCCTCGCGTTTGTTGTTCTTCTTAAGCATTACCTTCACTGCACACGGCTGCCCACTCTTTTTCTCCTTGCAACGAAAGACAGTCCCAAACTTTCCACTGTTCAGCAAAGAAATAACACTATTGAATTGCGATGAAAATATCGTTGCTCACCTTGCAAGCTCTTTTTCGACATCGTACTTTTCGCGCACGTGTGGTGGAACTTCTGTCTTTTTCTGGATTTGCCCGCCTTGCAGCAACGAAGCTAGAGCCATTTTGTTCTCTACTCAGTTCTCCTCTATCTGCACTGAAATCTAGAGTGAGCACTGGTGCAAAGCTAAAGGAAATCGTGGGCGCATAAACATAACGATATTCATAAGGCGTGGCGGTTAATTTATGATAATGCGTACAAAATAATTATTATTGCATAATGCAAACACTGGCAGAGTTCAGCAGCTGCACTCTGATGCTATCAAACAAAGACATCAGCGCTGATATAGTGCGTGTATTGATACAAAGATCAACCTGGAAAATAATATGTTCTTTCTGAGAAAGCACGTCACATGACTCAGCAAAGAGTTGAATTTTCTGAGCCCCGCCCTCAGAACATTGTAGGTCTTCCCTCCCTCATCCTCGCGACATTATCTGGCTTGTTTGGCAGTATAAAAGACGCAGCCATGCAAGCCTCGGCAGTATGCAAACCGGATCCAAGCTACAAACGCCATTCTGAAGGCAGCGTCTTACCACAAACCACGACAATGTCAGTGCCACCAGATTACGTGAGCGAACGATACGAAACTTTCGAGGAGATTGCAAAGTAAGGATATATATAACTATTTCCCTGAGGGCTTGTTACACATGATCATTCTTTCACAACAGAGGAAAATTTGGAGTTGTCTTCAAATGTTTAGAAAAGAGCCCAGGTCGTAAACTCAGTGCTGTGAAGATCATGTCTAGGCGGAGAAACAAGTCGTCGGAAGTCGAGAAGGAGGTAGCCATTCTCAAGGAATTGCAGCACCCACATCTGCTAGAATTCAGAGACTTTGTTGTCGATGAAGACTCTTACATTCTTGTCACAGAATAGTACGTTAATATTATCATAGATACATGTATGATATTATTTTGTCGCTATCTTGTTTACTATCATCATACTAGCGAGCGGTGTGTAACAGTGTACATAAGCATACCTCTAGGTCTTCTTTTGATAGCTAGAGTGCCTTGTTTCCTACATGCTGCTAATAAACTCACTCTCTCACTCATTTGCAGTCTTGGCGGGGGTGAGCTGTTTGACTACTGTGCCGAGCAAGACTATCTATTCGAGAATGAAACCGTACTTTTTCTAAGGCAGATCTTGGATGGATTACAGTACATGCACAGCAAAAACATCTGCCACTTAGACCTCAAGGTAAAGAATGAAAAACATGTGAAAACCACTTCCACTCTAAAGCAGATAGCTAATTTTTGTAGAATTAGAAACTCGATCCAAAGTCACGTAAACGTGTGTGCAAGTGGTGTTGTATTACATGTGGAGTGGTAGTATGCCGTACAAGTGACTCAATAACAATTTCATGACTATTTCAAAACATCCATTCAAATCCAGTTTTGAATTGTGCATAAACACATTCGAAAATCAGTTCAAAGTGCACCATTGCTTTGCATACACTCCTCCACATCATTAAGTTATTAGAAATCAATTACTACATCAAACAACTCACTCTGTGTGTGTCTCACCTCCTTACTCAGCCTGAAAACATTGTTCTGAAAGACACCGAAACTAAGATGTTAAAGATTATCGACTTCGGAACCGCACAAGATATCTCCAACAACAAGCAAGTTTCAATGATGGCGGGAACACCAGAATTTGTCGGTGAGAGACGAGACAACTTAATATTGTTGCATGGACTAAGATAAGCTCAGTTGTTATTGAATTAGCTATATTCCCAAAAATCAATGTAGCTGTATATAGCAGTAATCTACGTAGCTGTATATTACATGCACAGCTGATTATCTATCTTCTTCCCTTTCAGCACCTGAAGTAGCTAACTATGACCCGGTCTCTCCAGCAGCTGACATGTGGTGAGCTCCATTAATCCACAGTAGTAGTTTCCTCAAACTTAAACAAACTTTCACCTTCTGTGTCTTCTTTCCTCCTAATAATAATTATAGGGCAGTTGGAGTGATCACATTTTGCCTGTAAGTTTACCATTACCAGTAGACTCACATGCACAGTGTTGTAAATTAACAGTGTAAAACATCCTGTTGGCATTCACTTAGCAGATTGTATTGTTGTTAGCTCATT
Source organism: Haliclona indistincta (assembly GCA_964017065.1). Lineage (NCBI taxonomy): Eukaryota > Metazoa > Porifera > Demospongiae > Haplosclerida > Chalinidae > Haliclona > Haliclona indistincta. The sequence continues at coordinate 6,807,262 of OZ024792.1, forward strand.
TCCCTGATTAACGCACAAGTCATTAGCACATGTTCCAGCTGATAGAGCAGCTGAAGTGCAACAAGTGATAACAAAGCTTTAATCAGTACCATGCTAGCTAGCCTGATAGCTATGTTAGCTGATCACAGACTGGTATAGCCTTGAGGCTATCTCTATCTGGTATAGTTTTTAGAGAGTAACCACAAACAGTGCTGATGTTTGGGATTCTTTGCCTCAGTGGGAGTGGTGTACCATGCACAAAAGAATTTGAACTAGGCTGGAAATAGGAAGCTTTCAATAGCAAGAATGCTCATGATTTCTTTTCATGGAAGTGCATGCAGCTGTATAATTTGTACTGTCTTGAGAATACCACAATTGTGTCAAACAGTCATTTGGGATTTCAATGTACAATTAATTTTTTGTTCTCACAGATTAACTGGTTGCTCACCTTTCCTGGGAGACAATGACCAGGAGACGATTCAGAACGTCGTTTCAGGAGAGTTTGACTTCCCAGAGGAGGAGGATGAGGGAGGCATCGTGACGGAGCATGCACAGGATTTTATTACAGTTCTGCTCACACAAAATCCCCGGTAATGAGACAGTGTGTGCATGTCTATGTGTGGGAGTTAATAAATTTGCATGTAACAAAATAGGTGTAAAATGTGACTGACCGATATAGAGCCATGCATCAATGACCACCTGTGACCTGATTGTTGTTACAAAACAAACAGATATCAATCACATAAGGCATCCAAAATGAACAAGTGTTTCATAGCATTGCTATAACTGTGAAATTACCACAAATACGGGGCATTGTTTACTGCAATAGAACGATACGGCAAATTAACTACAGTGTGCATTTCATCTCTTAGAATGCATGTATGGTGTTCTCTCTATTGTACCTCTTTTGTAGTTGTACATGCACCTATTGTAGGAGGTGTTCCTTCTAATAAATATGTAGAATATTGTGTCACCACCTCAGCATGCAAGTAGGGCAGTTTTGTGGAATTTCTTCTATAAACATGTAGTGACAGGAGAACAAGGAAACTCCAAGCATGCATGTGATGTGATTGCTTTACTCCCTACAGGGAAAGACCATCAGCTGAGGAAGTTTCAAAACACAAGTGGCTAGGTCCAATGGTAAGTGATAACAAAACCATCAATATTATCACTACTGGTATGATTTCTGTGTACAGGTCAGGCCCAGAACACGCACTATCAGTACTGAGAGACTCAAGCGACTCAGAAATAGAAGAAAACTGCAGGTGAGCACCGATGCTATGCAGTAGTAAACAGACTACTCGTGTGTATGTGGGTCTGTGCTGTACAGTTAGTTCTTGGTACACTGCACAGCATTTCCCACACAGATATGTTACCAACTGTCTGTGTAGCAAACTCCCCCACCCCACCGCCACGCTTCCCAACATGTTTCAGTATGCAAGCCTACACATACCTCACCCACTCAGCACACGCATAATTATTACTGCTACAACATACTAAACTTAAAATTAATGCTTGGAATGTATTTTTCCCACTCTTACAAACTAATTATTCGCCATAATAGTAAACTTTTGTCCACGCTTTCTTGGAATGTATTACCACATCATTCTGTTGTCACACATAACCCACTCTTTTCTTAGGCTGCTATAAGAGCCGTCAGACTCTCTGTCAGATTAATGAACATCACTAAGTTGAGAGCAAGCTCGCTGAGTGAAGAATCCGTGACAAGCACATCGCCAGTATCCCCAAGTCCCACCAGTGAATAATGAACAACATCACTTCATTACATGCGACAAAGTAACACTGTATAATACACAACAACTCCCGGCATTGATTAACAACAACACTGTAATTATGTGATTTGTGTTATGTGGTCATAATAATTATTTGTTATCTATGATATGGTGGTTTGAATTTCACTGTAGTACAGAGAAGCCGTGGTTGTTAGCATTACGATTTTTATGCACGATTTGCATGCACATGAGCAAATTCCTGATTTACATACCGGAAGACTAATTTCATTACTAGTGTAAACAGTGGATGTCTCTGTTCTTCATGAGTGTGACATCGTGAGTTGAGAATGCATTTATAAAATTTGCATAAGAGAATTAGGTGCCAAATACATCAACATTGCTGTCATGGTTGTGTTGTTGGTATACAAACACTAACAGATGAATGAGGTAGCTACAGCTCCACTGATACCCACTACAACAGCGCTGTTTGGATTGAAAAATGGAGACACTCCATTGACGACAAGTTTGGCAGCGTCTTCTCGACCGATCGAAACCAGCACATCCACTAAAGTAGCAACACTGCGATCAGTCTCCCTGTTCCATGCTGTTAATAGTTTGTCTGTGGGGCTACTGAAGTCATTAGCTGTGTCTAAGACAGGGACCTCCTCTTGCAAGCCAAGCTGTAGAGCCAGTAGGCACCAGTCTCTACCAAACTGATCTGGTGGATCGAGCAGACGACACAACTCCACACGAGTCTGCAGGGAGATGTCTCTGATGGAAGTGAAGGGAGCTGAGCGAGCAGATACTACCATCCCTTGGTCTCCACAGCAAAGCAACTCGGCTATATCTTCAGTCACCATGTCACCAGTCTGAGGTGAAAGGAGCCCATTGCTGCGTTCAGCTGAGAATACCTCCATAGATGAGTACAGATGAGGGTTGTGATGGTGCTTCCGAAGATCGGCTGAGCTGAGAACACTGGTGTTGAACACAGTACCAGGATTGGACTCGCGTATAGTCGCCAGTAGAATGGAGTAGAACTGATGCAACAAAGCAACGCACTCTCCTCTGGTCTCCTCGGTCCCTCTCACCACAATCTCGATGGTTCGATACGGCTCGGTCTGTCTAATGCACACCTCGACTTCTCCTCTGCAACACTTGAGGCCGTCAGTCCATAAGGTTACCTCTTGGTCGTCCAGGTCATCAGGAAAAGCCGCTCGAACATGCAGCTGTAACCGGGGAAACACGCTTGGCGAGAACATGTGGACATGCGATGAACAGCAGAGCTGTATCCCAGCATATACAGACAGGTGGGCCTCTCTCTCCCAAAGACCAAAGAGAGGGTCTAGCTTGATTAGGCAAGGGAACTCGTATGTCATAGCATCCTTTAACTGTCGACATAGCTCAAAGTATTGAAAGAGTCGCATAAGAGAGGTTGGGTCTATTTCAGGATAAACTCTAGCTACATCGTGCAGAGTGACACAGCCTGTGACCGACTTGAGGCGATCTATGACGGAGTTTTCTGGAGACAAGGCAGGCCCAAAGACACGAAGACCAAGCCAGTTAGGATCCAGTATAACAAGATCACCGAGACGACCTTCCCTGATGTGTATAATCTGAGAAAAACCAAGTAAAATTATAGTGGTAAAAAATGAATCGTTTACCTCTCCTGTAGCATTTAGTGAGGATGTGACGATTCTCAGTCTTTCGTCAGAGACTAAAGGATTGATTTCTTCTTGTGTGCGAGAGAGGAACTGGCTCCAGGTGAGTACCGGTAGAGCATCCAGTTCTTTCCGCCACAAAGGCAACACCTGGTGCAGAGTAGCCGCCAGGTGAGGAACCCAGGGAAGATCCTAAGGAGACAAGGATAGCAACACTATTAAACAAACGTGATCCTCTTACTTTCAGTATAGTGTCTCTAAGAGTCCCTAACAGAGAGCGGAGTGCCCTCATTTCTCTGCTCCTACTGATTCTACAGTCCATCAGAAACACGTGATCGGTGAAGGAAAAGTAGTGCCCGAACTCGTCAACCAAGTTTTGTAGTACTTGGTTCGATCTATGCCCAGTTGATAGCGATAGTGATGAATGAGAACGGCTGAGTGCTGGTGCGCCATTGATGGCGATATCGTCCATAATGCTGTCGTCCAGTAACGTGTGCATTGGTTGGTCGAGGAAACTACCAATAAGGATAGCGTAAGGTCTATGCCCGCTGTAACCAGCATACTGAATCACTTCCTTAGGACGATGCTTTGATTTTATCATAGCTAGCCAGAACCTGAGCTGCGCTAGCTGTTTCTCCAATGGCTGAAGAAGACTATAGACCAGAAGATAGATTGTATTTTCGGAGTCTAAAAAGAACTCGTGTACCGGGTAATATTCAGCTTGACCAGAGAAGTCCCAGATGCTGAACTGACCAGCACCTGAAATAGTCGCTTGATTTACGGAAAACCCGTACGTGCACGAAGTGGGTGTTGAAGAGGAAGAGAAACGAAGGAGACCTTGTAGAAAGCTGCTCTTTAGTGATGAGACGAGTTCGCTCTTGCCGACACCTGACGCACCACACACCAGTAGACGCACACGATTGAGCTGGATAGCTCCCAGCGAAATTTCGTCCAGACACTGCTCTCTGGCGCCATCCTATGAGGCAAGCACGAACGATCATAAAGGAAAGAGACAAAGCGATCAACCTGACCTCTTTCAATGTGATCAGCATTGAGGAAAGAGCTGCGTGATTAGCTCTGGCAGCTGCATCAGCAGCCGTTGATCCTTCCTACAGACAAAAGAGATGAAATGGAGTGAGAAAGGAGAGCTCCTTACCTTGTCAACAATCGTCATGTCGCAGCCTCCAGTACAAAGGCAGCGCACTATCTCTGCATGACCATTTGCAGCAGCTAAGTGAAGTGGTGTAGATCCCGACTGTAAACCAGATTAAGTATGTGACGACAGTAAATGCACAATCCTACATTATTTCTCAAGTTGAGGTCACACTGAGCAGCAAATAATGTGTAGACAACTGAGACCTGCCCTTCTAGGCAAGCAAGATGGAGAGCAGTGTCACCATCCTGAAAAAAGAAAACTCAACTATCAGAAGACTCAGATGTAGAAGTATTATGACGATACCTCATCTTGTGTGTCAAGATTACAGCCTTTCTCACAGAGTAGCTGGACGATGTCTAAATGGTTCCTCCTTGTTGCAAGATGAAGTGCTGTCCTACCATCCTATGCAGAGGAAAAAACCTCAGTTATAGAAAAAGAGTACCAACAATTTAATACCTTGTTAACAATGTTGCTGTCAGCTCCAGACTCGATCAGATACTTGACAATGGGGTAGTACCCCCTCACTGCAGCAACGTGAAGCCCAGTGTCTCCGTCCTGGTTCCTGATCCACAGTGAGCACCGGAACCTGACCAGACACTCAACCACATTCTGATACCCATGCCAGCACGCACACAGCAACGGTGTATCACCATCCTATAACAAACATATCAGCTACTGGTATGCGCTTTTCATAATAAGTGTTTACGAGTAGAACCTTAGTTATGTATAACTATAAACACTTGATAATAGATTGTTCAATACCATAGTCATAACAATACTGACTACATGTAGCAGTTCTTACATTATCTTGTAAATCAAGATTTGTTTTGTATGAGCAGAGTATACTCAGTACATCAGGATGACCGTATCGTGATGCAACATGAGCTGCAGTCTCTCCTGCCTGAGAAAATGTGCAAAGAAACTTAACACTAAGCTCATATCATACACAAAGGTTTGGTATTTTACTAAATCTCAACAGTTGTGATAGTGATACCTTATCTTGATGATTGGTAGTGATATGCTGTTCGCAGAGATGGCGGACCACCTCACTGTGACCATGTCTAGCAGCCCAATAGAGTGGAGTGTCTCCTTGCTAAGAGAGAAGAAGAGAGGTAAAGAGCAAATTAAGTATGATTTACCTTATCAACTATATTCAAATTGGCGCCCAACCCTTGCAACAGAGTGACAACATTTAGTCTACCATACCCAGCAGCAATATGGAGTGGAGATTCCCCGTGCTAGAGAGAGAGAGAGAGAGAGAGAGAGAATATCTTTATGCATAATTACTCATTGCTTACTCTGTTGCTACCATTGATTTCTAGTCCTGGCTGTTGAATTAGCTTCAGTACAAGTTGAAAAGTTCCTTCATCAACAGCTTTTATCAACTGTTGTACAGGAGTGAGCTGTAGACATAAAAGGGAAACCTTAAAATTATTAGGCCTTCTACAGTAGTCAGTAGCAGAGGGACAGATGGTAGTGGAGGTTGTTGACAAACAATTGATAATGTTGAGAACACTAATGGTCTCATGCTCACATCAACAGTGAAATATCAACACTATGCCTTTCTACCACACACTGATATTGTGAGAACAAACAGTGCTATTGTATCATTAGACACCAGAGACACATCTGTTGGTATGCTATGGCTTGAAACGGCTCTGTACATACATGTGCAGTATTCATTCCTTATAGACATTATGCTGATAGGAAATTATTAAGAGTAACCTCTCTCACCTGCTGTTGCTGTTGCGTGCTTGTTTTCCGCCTGGTGCTCATTTTTATTCTATCCTCGACACACCGTGTTCGTTATCATTTGCTAGAGAATACTAGCTAGAGACGGAGCTGAGTATTAGACAGAGTTGCTGACTGCCACAGAGTGTCCGATGACGCGAGAGCTCTCGCGCAGAGTTTTTGAAAGCAGAGAGCTGTACAGATTGAGCTCTGGTGATTTAGGAAGAGAGAAGATCTTCAGTTAATCGCCTGATCGCCCCCGTGCTTTAGCTGTCTAGAGAGAAGGCGTGGCTACTTCACTTCAGCGCAGCACATGCAACATTCCGCGCGCAATCTGGCGGCAAAGGGCGTGTTCAGACTCCACCCATCGATAGTAAGTATGTCGTTCCTTTTTTCTCTCTGCTACAGGAACACTGTTCAACTTCAACGGATCCTTCAAGGTCATTCTAAAGCTCAACCAGCCGCCTGTTACCGTGTAAGGCAATACAGTGATGAAAAATCAAAACAAAAGAAACCACAAGGCCAAGAGGATGTAACAAAGGATGAAGAGGATGTTGTAACTGACCCACATCTCCCACCATGGCCTGGAGGAGTGAATCCACACACAGGAGAACGAGGGGGACCTCGAGGTCCAGAACCAACTAGATACGGAGATTGGGAAAGAAAGGGACGTGTCAGTGACTTTTGAAATCTAAAGTATAATAACATTTTTATTTGAACTGGAGATTGCATGATAAGTAACCGAAAATCAGTTCAAGACAAAAGTTCCACGAATAGGGATGGCATTGCCCACTGAACAGCTATCGACAGGCACTGAAGAGGTGGACTCGAAATCTCATTAGATTGCCGAAAAAAGCATAAGACATGCATCCAGCAGATTCAACTTCAGCATGCAAACTGCATTGGAGGTGACCACCTGGTCTTCCATGGCACATGAATGAAAGCATGTGGTCATGGCAACAGAACAAAGGAAGCAGGTAGCTAGTGAACTGAAGACAATTGCTACTTATGCGAATTGTAAGATCAAGAGATCAGCCTATGAAGGAGGCCTGAGCACTTGCAATGGCTGTCATGCGAGCAAATAACGCCATAACTAAAAAACCAAGCCTTTAGATGAAATCTACCAATTTGGTTTAGTAATAATACCTAAATCTACCCGAAAATAAGATAACACACAATTCTCTTGTAGCTCTTCAGTGCCTCCCATGATCAGGAGTTTGATCATACAATCTCACCCAGGTATGTTGATTATCTCCATGCAACTATTATTTTTAGCAACAAAATGAGCAGTTGGATGGCCAAGACCAGACAATGCAATAGATTTTATCATGTAGAATACAATGTCTTGACAAGACGGACAGCATCAGTAAGTATTTGCTGCATGAACTAAATCGTAATAATAATTAAGACGTCCTTTTTCTCAACTGTTCCTGTGACCCTAGCAGTTGTAATGAATGTACCAATGGCAAGTGCTGTCCATGTACTTGCAGTAGGTGTGACGGAACCAACTGCAAATGTGACAAAGACAGGTGTACTTGAGACAAAATTGAACAATGTTGTGCCAGAAAATAAACTATCCTATCCATCGTTAGATGTCCCATGAATAGCTGTTTTTATGCCTTGCTTGCTCACGCATGCGCACATTATCTTGGCATAATAGTAGACTTATAATAATTATACTACGTAATCCAGTTCATTCTTCCTCTCAACAACCCAATGTTGTGATAAACAATATTTCATTACATGTAATGCATAATGCAATGAATAATAATGGATGGATTGCTTATTTTCCAGCACAGCATTGTTCTTTTTTGTCACAAGCACACTTGTCTTTGTCACATTTGCAGTTGGTTCCATCGCATCCATTGCAAGTACACGGACAACACTTGCCATCGGTACATCCAGAGCACTTGCAAGAGCTAGGGTCACAGGAACAGTTAGCTGCAGAGAGAAAGAGGGCCATCAATTACATTTTATGAAAATGTTCTCAAAGAATTTACTTACTGCATTTTGTGCATTTTGAAGTTTTTCCAGCACAGCATTGTTCTTTTTTGTCACAAGCACACTTGTCTTTGTCACATTTGCAGTTGGTTCCATCGCATCCATTGCAAGTACACGGACAGCACTTGTTATTGGTACATCCAGAGCACTTACAACTGCTAGGGTCACAGGAACAGTTAGCTGCAAGACAAAGAAGGCGGTCAACTATTATTATGAGAAGTTCTCGCAGCATTTACTTACTGCATTTTGTGCAAGACATATCCAACAGCTAGAAAGCGAAAATCCAAAATTCTTCGTGATGCGATAACAGACAGCCAAACACAAACAGAACAGAATGTCAAGCGTTGGGCACAGTGCTTTTAAACTGTGCACAAGTTGAACACAGCACAAAGTGCAGCGCATTACTAGTGCCGTGTCGTGCACCGTGTGCACAGGTACTGTGAGTGTGCTGCACACGGTACGGCCGGATGTGCACACAGTGTACCAGTACAGTACCATGTACCAGTACGGTATGTACTGTGTGCACATCCGGCCGGCCGTGTGCACAATTGTGCACACGGTAGTGACGTAGTCTCGTCCCCAGACCACACCCCCTCGCTTAATTGCTCGTGAGAGGGTCTGGTGGCTTTAGTTGCACTTTCCTGGGCTTTTCGTGTGCAAGAGTTACGTAACACTAATGAATCCGTATAAAATTAATGTTGGAATTTGCACCTGTAATGCAAGTGTCTAGTACAGTATGTACTTGCGCGTTAGACGAGGGAGACAATCTACGAAGGCGAAGACGTCTAGACAGCAGGTATAGACTCTAGCGTTCTCCAGTCGGGAGGCCGACGAAAACGTCTTTCCCTTGACAAACTCAGGTAAGAGCAAGACGCACGCTGATTGTCTGTCAGACTTTCATAACCGATGCTGACAAATGCAGCTCTGATAGCACGGTCGAGAACGTCAGGCAAAAGGCTGCAGTCATATCTTCAATGCCATCATTCTATTATCGATGTGGGTTAATTGTATTACGTAATACTTGGCCTTCTGACCAATCAGATTCTATCCCAGACATTCGGGAAAAAGTTACTTCCTGGCCCAAGAAAATCGACTAAAGCCACCAGACCCTCTCGATCTCACGAGCAATTAAGCGAGGGGGTGTGGTCTGGGGACGAGACTAGACTAGTAGTGACGGTACTGCCGTAGATGTGCGTTATTTGGAAAAGGCGGTAAGTATGACCCACTGCATTAGTAAAATGTGCTAAGGAACTTCCTATGGCTACAGTCACAAACATTATACAGCATAGTAGTTACATAAAATACAGCAGGTGTCAATAGTTAGAGTCATCATTGACTCCAAAGAGTGGATTATCTTTCAGTAGAGCAGATGACCCACCATCATTGTTATTTTCACTTTCCTTCTTTACACTTTTCTTTGTCCTACGCATGACAACTGCAAGTCTAAAAATAATTAATATGGAATGATAATTATTTGATTAGTTTTGTTATTGCTTACAGTGTTATAACAATCCCACCAATAATGATGACAACACTTAATATACCAACAAAGACGGCTAGTGGTAGCTCTGATCCCTTGTCAATTATTAAAACAGAATCAATCGTTGTATTGGTTGGATCGATTGTTGTGTTGGTTGGAACAGTAGGAGACTTTCTGCATATGACTTTAGCCACTTCGATATTGTCAACATTGTTGCTTAATCCTTCAGGAACTAAGTCAGCCCTACAGTTGAACACTGTCTTTTCAGTACCATTACACTGTACATTGGTCAGGTGGACAAAACTACTTAGTGTTTCAATCCATGAATTCTTAACTGCTTCAGCCCCTAAAAATTACATTTTAGGTAGTAAGTCAAGTTTTTAATGGCTAACCTCCTGATGGGTATCCGAGCTGATTGCACACCACAGCAGTATCCCTGGCTGTCCAACCTGTAGCTGATATGACACCCCATACTGATCTTGAGCAGACCTCTACTGTGCCCTCTGATTCAGTTGCTCCTCCAGCCAGACGAACATCACCATTGGAACATGCTACAACATTGTACTTACATGCACTGATGGAGTCAGAATCTATAATACATACCATCCGTACATACTACTCCAGCTGCATTGCTACTTGTGCATTCAAATGTACTGTGGTGTTTTCTAGAACATTCTAAAAGATGTGATTCCCAACCAGCACAAGATACATCGGAGTATACAACTGGTAAATTCCCTTCTCCAAAGATTGAAGAATTAGTCACAGGACGTGCTATCACACCTATTGGTGAGTGATTCATTTCATACTCAAACTCAGCTCTAACCTACCTTCTCTTGTTAATCCAAGCTGCTTGCACACTACGATGGCATCTGATAAGCTCCAGCCACTTTCACACACAGTACCCCAAACTCCATTATAGCACACCTCAACTCGACCATTCTTGTTTGCTGTTCCACCTGCTAGCCGAACAGACCCTTCATCACATGGATTGCTTCCCTCTGTTAACAATCTTTAAAATTTTGTTACATCCTTACAAAATTTTGTACCATAGCATGTTATTTTGTTGTTGTTACAAGAAGAGCAGATCTTCTTACGTGAACACTCAGTCATATCAAGTTCAGTTCCAGTACAAGTTGAGTTCACCAAGTAACTCACATTAGTAGAGGCAATGGATGCTTCATAGGCAACTATCGTAGCCCCTGTATAAATATTATGTTGCTAAAAATAGCAAAATCATTAGTTGCATTGCACATACAGGCATATTCAGTATAGCCCAGTTGCCTACAAGCTACTGTAGCTTCAGACAATCCAATTGAGCAGGCTGCAGTCCATGCTCCATCATAGCAATACTCTAGTCTACCCTCATTGCTTGCAGCTCCACCGATTAGTCGAATGCTGTCACTAATACTGCATGCAGGAGTGACAGTAGGATTTTCAAGACAGAAATTCGGTGCACATGATACTCCCACTACACCAACAAGTTCCAGCAATGCCTTGCCAGTCTCCAGTTCATAAGTGGTCATTGTGCATTCACTGAGAGTCTGTTCATCACCAAAACAAGTGATACTTCCAGCCTGTATGGTTTTATTAGGCTTTCCAAAGTGTGAATTTACATATGAAACAGCATCTAGTCAAAAAATAATTTCAGTGCTTTGTCAAATGAAAATTGAGCATACCTTTGCTGTCATACTGCAGTTGTCTGCATACCACTTGAGCATCATTGTCTCCCCAACCAGTCTCACTGATCAATCCCCAGAGGTTACCAAAGCAGATCTCCACAGTTCCTTCATACTTGGTTGCTCCTCCAACAAGACGTACGTCCCCATCATTGCAGTCTAGAAGACATCTTGTCATTAAATTTATGAAAATGATATCATTACTTACGTTCTCCGCAGAGCACTCCGGCTGTTTGCTCACGAGAGCAGCTAAAAGAGGGATAGGTAGTTGTGGTGCAGTCAATGATTCTCTGTTCCCATCCTCCACACGACACATTGGAGTACACGATGGGACCGTACCCATCACCAAAATAGGAGTTGTGGAATGCAATTGGCTCTACAGCGACACAACAGCAGAGCACATTTTGAGAAATAAGCAAAGCATAATTCCCATTAAAATAAAATTATTCATAAATACCAAAACAATGAAGGAATAAACAGAAGAATAATATTCATTGCACCAAGCGGAAACGATACTTATAATTGTCGTTAAATAAAAATAGTCATTGGATACCACAAATAGCTGTTACATGTTGTACATGTATATGTTTACCTAATTCGGGATATCCCATTTGTTGACAGACAATATGAGCGTCAGTTTTGTCCCAGTTTTGATCACAAATGCTTCCCCACACTCCATTACTGCACACCTCGACTCTCCCTTCCTGTTCAATAATACCATCCACTAGTCTGACTGTGGCTTCCTCACAACTACCCGGCGCTGCAAAATATACAACGGATGAACTATAGCATTATAGAACTCTCTCTTACCATAACATCTGATTCCAATAGGAACACATGAAGGTAAACAATCAGCTTCATTTACTACACAGTAACTGAGGTCTAATACGGAACTGCTGCACGAGATGTTTTGAAAATGGCTGTAGCTGTAGTTATTGGATCCAAATTTTGCATCAGTAAACACAGCAGCCTCTGCAATAACAAACAATAATTATTACAGCTATTTAAATAAATTTATTCGAGTGAATTACGTGTATATAGAGTATATCCCAACTCTATGCAAGCTACTGTAGCTTCTTGTGGTTGTAAAGTACAGAAATGAGACCACCGCCCATTGTAGCAGTATTCCAAAATGCCTTCGGCAGGAGTCTGTCCACCAGTTAGCTGTATCTGACCATTGATGCAGACAGGTGGGGATGGAATTGTTGACAATGGAGGGATGCAAGGTGGGTCTGTGGTAGGAGGACCATGACACGACACTCCTGCAGCATCTACATTTTTATAAGTTGTCTTTCCAGCAGTCAGAGACAAAGCTGTTTTTCCACACTGTATCAGTTTGTCCTCGGCTCCTGTACAGTTCACATTACTGTAATGTACTGTCTTGTCAGGTCTTCCATAGTAGGAATCGTGTACAGCATGAACATCTGAGTAAATTATAATCAAAATATACGCTGCCTTTTTGAACTTACCGTGTGTTTGAAATCCCAGTTGCCTACATACAACTCGAGCTTCATTGCTTCCCCAATCTTGATCACTCACTAGCCCCCACAAGTGATTTCTGCATATCTCCACTGTACCTTCTGTATCAATTGGTCCACCAGTGATGCGAATATCTCCGTTATTGCATTCTGCACAATTATTATTATTAAGAGATGTTTGGTATTTTGGTGGCTAGCTTACCATCTAAACACCGTATACGAACAGCACTGTTATAGTAATAGTAATAGTTGTAGTAATAGCCATAGTAATAGTAGTAATAGTAGTAGCATGTAAAGTGTGGGTACGATAATTTTGAGCAATGAGAAAGTGTTGGTTCGAATCCTTGACAGTTGATATTTGAGTACAAAACTGGTCTATTGGTACCGTTGGTCAGTTGATATGAAATTGTTTGATAGTACTGATCTATATCTGCATAGTACTATTTATAATAAATTAATACACAATGCTTACGTAAATTGGTTCCAAAATCATAGCCCATTTGCTTGCAAGCAACAAGAGAGTCTATCGTGCTCCACCCAGACCTACAGACAGTTCCCCATATTCCATCAACACATATTTCAAGTATTCCTTCTTGAGCTATATCACCATTGACCAGTCGCACTGATCCATCAATGCAGGCAGTAGAAATATTTTGTGCTAAAATTTATAATTTAATAATAATTATTTATAATTATTAGACTCACAATAGCAGCGAATTGCAGCAGTGCATTGTCGCAAAGATGATCCAGAGGAACAACGAAAATAGCTGTCATCATAGGGTGTACAGTCATTGAGATGATTTACATCATAATTGCAACTCATAGAATAAGCATATGATGCACTATGCCCATAATGTGGTGGTAACAAAGCTAAATGAAGTAAGAACAGTGATAATAAAGCACCAAAGGTGCAGATGCCTCGGTGCAGTAGCATGTATGCTAGCCTGCAATTAGCAGATGCATATGACAGCACGTATGCATGCAGTAGATCAATAGAAGCATCAAACAGTTCCATGGAAGCACACAATGTGCACTGAAGCTGCAGTAGAAGTGACCAGCAGATCCATGGAACATTCAGGCAAGCAGCAGATCATAGCAACAGTGCTATGGAAGCACAGGCTATAGTGGCAGCTATCCAGCAGCAGCAGATCATAGCAACAGTGCCATGGAAGCACAGGCTAGTGACAGCTATCCAGCAGCAGCAGATCATAGCAACAGTGCTATGGAAGCGCAGGCTAGTGACAGCTATCCAGCAGCAGCAGATCATATAGCAACAGTGCTATGGAAGTGCAGGCTAGTAGCAGCTATCCAGCAACTGTACAAGCTGTTGTACAAAAGTTGTATTGAAGCCAAACAGAATAATGCTCAAGTGTAGCTGGGCGTGACTGTAACTGCTCTGCTCGCTCCGGCTCACCTGTCGAGCAGCTAAGTGAACTCAAACACGCTTTCGTTCGCTAGTTTCACTGCTGCCAATGGAGTCGCGCGAGCTGTACTATCACAGATCAAGCCTTCAAGTTGCACTGTAGCCATCTGTAGACAGTTTTGTCTATGAAGTAGGCCCGAGCGCTCAAGACGGCTGTTTAGGTTAGCAAATCACGCCATAACTTCAAAACAAAGGCTTTAATAGCAAATCTGTCAAATTTGATTTTCATAAACTATCGAGATCTACCTGTATTGCAAGTTTCAGCGCTTAGTAGCAAGCGGTTGCTGAGATACGCATTGCGGACACACACACACACACACACACACACACACACACACACACACACACACACACACACACACACACACAACGAACAGACTACTGTATGCCTCGTGGCTCCGCCCACACCTCGGCATAATGATCAAATCATAGTGTTTCTTACAGGCATATTCTGTGTATCCAAGCTGCTTACAGATAACAGTAGCAACATACAGATCGATTTGACATAATGAGGACCAAATTCCTTGATAGCACACTTCCACTCTACCCTCATTAGAAACAGTTCCATTCATCAGACGCACATCACCCTCAATACAGCTTGGTGGTCCAAAATCATGTTCTTTACAGGTTATTCCAGCACTATATGAGCAGCTACTGCTGGTTAATTCACTAGCAGATTGCACACATGAATTAAGACTTGTTTCATGTCCAGTACAGTGCCACGTGCGATTGTCTTTTGGACTATTATCATCATTACTCCAACAGCAATAAGGATAATGTGCTGTAATAAAAAACATAATAGAGTCCATATTACACAATTGTATACTGTACTGATATATCCAGTATATCCCAGTTGATTACAAGCAACTTTAGCCTCAGGGCAATTCCAGGAGTTGCCACAAACAGAATGCCAGTAACCAGACACACAGATCTGCATTATTCCTTCATTAGGACTACTACCAGTAGCATTGATACGAATTGCATCAGTAGTGCTGCAAGGCTCTACAAACAAATTTTAAGACTTTAGGAGCAAAAATAATTATCCTGATATTACCATAATTAGCCTTGGTGACTTTGAGCAATGCGCATATCAGAAGAAAAGTAGACTTGAGCAACATTTCTCTGAAAAGTTTCACAAGCCTAGTCTGCAAAATAATGCCAAGGTGTTTGAGAATCAGCAGTTTTTATGAGCCAAGTTCAAATTAAAGTCATGGCTTGTTATTTTAACGGCCCATTGTGATACGTGAATATAATATCAGTGTAGTACTAAAATGGGGAGTATTATACTTTAAAATCAGCAATTAACTACAACAGAAACATAATATTCAGTAGCAATCACAGCATAACGTAATTAGCTTGTTTCAGCTGGAGAATCCGGAAACTCAAAGTTGTTACCATCATCAGCTTTATCAGTGGGGCTCAGTAAACCATCAGTAGGGCTCATTATACCAGAGTTACCAGCCATGTCATCACTTATGATGCTTTCATCATCAGAGCCAGTAGGACTACCACCATTAGGACTCTTCTTAGAACCAACAAGACTCTCTTCCACAGCAACAGGGCCCGTACAGGGGTATCTTGAGCAGCAACAGGAATCACTGCAGTGACAGCAGGACTCAACGTACTTGGTTGTTCTGACGGTGAGGACAACTGCTGTGCGGTAAGACTTTCTCGTTGAGATCGAGAGACTTCAGTAGCACTTGAATTCCCATGTTGAGGAGAAGGCTTTGTTGATTAATTTTCGACTAGGCTTGAAGGAATATCTTGGTCATTAAATAGCGTAGCAGATTGACGTTGACCGTTTACTGATAACTCCTTACGAACAGTATATCAGACTGCAGGGTCTTTTCCACTTATGAGACTAGTTTTGTCTGTAAATCTATACCTATATGTTTATAACCAATCACTTTTATCCAAAACCTTTTGTGCTAGCTGTTGTCGTTCACAAGCAACATCCTTACTGGGTTGTTATTACAAGCAACATTATTCCGCCATCAGATTGTCATAGTTTAAATTAATTTTGTATACTGTACTGATATATCCGGTATAATCCAGTTGATTGTAAACAACTTTTGTCTCAGGGTAACTCCAGGAGTAACCACTAACAGAATACCACTAACTATACACACAGATCTGCATTATTCCTTCATTAGGACTGCTACCAGTTTGTAGAAAACGTGACCTAAACAACATTCTCTGAAATTCTAACAATCCAAAAACAATAATGCTAGAGAATCAGTAGCTTATATGTAAGTAATATTGAAATTCATGGATCATTAAAATCTATTATCGGCAGGATGGTCAATTTGAAGTTGTCAATCGTAGATGTGACAGCTAACAAAAATAATTATTAATTTTTATAAAACAATGAACCAATGGTTTAGATACTAAACTACAACAGCAACAACAAGTATATGTCCAGCATGCATCTACTACACAATTCAGTACAGTAAAGTCACTATGACGCAGCTTAAGTTCAGTAAAATCAATGGGTAGAGAGTCATTCACCCAAGCCGCTATCGATCGTATCTGTAGGGCTCAGTATGCCACTAACAGACATCTCAGACTCAGACATATCTTCAGAATTCCCACTGTCATCATCAGAACTAGTAGGACTTCCTTTAGCATCAGCAACTAGTTGCTCTAGTGCTGGTAACTCCAACGTGAGATTCTCTCGTTGTGGCTGACTTGCTTCAGCATTTACATCTTGGTCTTGAGAAACATCCATCTGGTTGCTCGAGGCATCTTCTTGCTGTTCTTCGACATCTGTTTCAGTATCATCTTCATCTGTTTCTTCTTCAACGGTGTCTTCATCATCTGTTTCTTCTGTCTGACTTCCCGGGACAATGACCTCTTGAAATGCTGTTATCTCAGCCTGATATTGACCTTCCACTGTTGTTTTCTGACTAGCAGAGAACCTAACAGATTGACTCTGTTGAATTTTTTCCCCGTTTTTACTAGCTAGTGTGTAATCACACCCATCTTTAATTCCAAAAGCAGATTTGACACCACTTCCACGGCTGGCCTCTTGACATCTTTGCTGATGGTCGCAAACAGCATCACTACTGGGTCGTTTTACAACCTCTAGAGCCGGAATCTCAGAAAGCCTGGGCCTTTGTTTTTGTCGATTTGATGATGCATTAGCTACCACTTCTTGCTCTTTCTTTGTAGCTTTTGCTTTGACTGTTGTAGCATTTTGGACTTTCTTTACCGGTATATTTTGTGTAGTTACTCCTCCGTACACAATTTCAGCCATTTCACCATTAGAAGTGAATTTACAAGGAATTGGCACAGTCTCAGAAAAGAGCTTTGACCACGACTCAACATTAGGAACGGTAAAACAGAGTTGGCCCTTTTCATTACGATAAGGAATTGAAGTATTCGGATTCATTCCTTGATAAAGCACATCAAAATCATCACAGGAAATAGTCAAAGCAAATTCTTTTGATACACCATGACCTAGAGCATCAATCTTGCGTACGTGTTTTATTTGGAAAGCCCTTTCTGTCATGGTCTTTGTTGTCGTGATCTGAACGGGAGGTATCATGACAGACAAAGGAGAAGGTATGTGTAGCGCAGGGATCTCTCCAGCAGGCAGAGCAAGAAGAGGTATTGCATCATCTCCGAAAAACTGCTTCAAAACATAATCAACTATTTCTTGCGTCAATTTGGGGCTTTTAGCAGTAATTGCTTGCTGTTGTTGCCGAACTGATGTCTGAGAACGGCTAAGATGTTTATTCATCCACTCCGCACTAAACTTTACTCCTTTTTCCTCAACAAACCACTCTATGGCAACAATCAGTTTTATAAGCTCTTTCATTTTTAAGAAAAGTGGCTCGTCATAGTACGCGATGGCATCAAATTTCTCTGTAAGATACTTGGAATAAGAGGAACTACACATAGAATTGATAGACATCTTTGGATCGCTAAAAGAAATTTCTTCGTCGCTCTTGTCCACTTCAACAGACTTGCACATCATGAAGATTGAACCGTGTGAAGCAGCTGCAGAAAAGTATTCGGACGTTGCAAGCCCGTCTAGCTGGCTATTCTCTGCCCATGACTTAAACTTCGTCTTTGTTTCATCGCTTCTTACCCCGGCATTAAGGCATTTCATGAGCCAGTCAGCTTCAGCGAGAAGTTCGCCGACAGACGTTCCGCGTAAATAAGAGGGTCGGTAATCTTTGTAATGTCGTCCATAAAATGGATGGTTTTGAGGGAAGGAAATGTAGAAGAATTCAGGTCGGGCTTTTTCTTGACAAAGTCGCACACATACCGCGACATCTTCTTCAGTAATTGAGGGAACGTGAAGCGAGGGAAGGAAACGCAGTTTAGGCACTCCATCGATCACGTCTACAGCACTCAAAGACAGATCCTTCGGAAAATCGAATCGAAACGCGAGTCCATCATCGTATGTCTTCGAAATCTTGACAGCCATGATAAGCTTCTTTCAAGTGCGAATGAAAATAATTATAAGTTAACTCGAATATGATGCAGTATAAGCCACTGACTGTATAATGCTATTAGCTAGAAAATGTGCACTTGTGTGCAGTTCAAGTTTTTAACTTTGCCGAGTCATGCTGCGCTGACGCATGATCGATGAATAATTATGATGAACTGAGTCAGTCAGTCAGCTGACTATTAATTTTATGAGCTGTAAAAATGGCTGCTATCGGCTCTGAAGAGCTACTAGTTCAGCTGGACGAACTGCTAGCCGCTAATCCCTGCACCCCATCCTACAGTGAAGACATGAACGATGAAGGATACACAGTGCAGCATAAGCAATGGCACCAGAGGGTAATAACATGCATTCACTGCAGCCTGCCAGCCTCCCCTTTTTATATCCTGTAGGCTGCTCCACAGTTCAACGCGAACGTTAACTTCGTTGTGAAGACGGCATGTCAGTTTCTCCAAGAAGACGAGAGCGCTTCCACGAGACCTTTAAGAATATGCAGTATTGGTTGTGGAGACGGCAGAATGGATAAGATCATTTTAACTAAAATAAAGGAGCAGTACTCTCTGCAGAAGTTCCAGTACGTGGGTGTGGATGTTAATGCGTTCTCATGCAAAAGAGCCAGGGAGCTTTTGGAGCCCTTAGACAATGTTGATGCAACTCTAATTGCTGCTGACATGACGAATCTAGATCAACAAGAGTTGCAGGGTTTTGATTTTATATTTGCAGTCCACTCCCTCTATTACGTCACTTCAGTTGAAAAAGCTCTGAATGAAATCCTCAGTCTACTCAAACCTTCAGGTAATGTAAATTTGCAAGTCTTTCATATCTTATATCATTCCTAACAGGTCGATTAGCTATAGCATGTGCTCCTAGATCTCAGTTGTGTCAGCTGGCTGCTCGATTTTGGGAACACGAGTACAAACGTCCATACCATTTGGGACCAACAGTTACTAGCTTCCTAGATAAGATGGAGGTAACCTACACACTTGAGATACCCAGCAAGATGCCGCTTGACATGACAGGGTGTTTCAAAGATGGGTTCAAAGATCCGGCTCACAGGATAGTCGTGGATTTCATTGCACAGACCAAGATGGCGCAGTACCCAGCCAGCGTGTTCCAGGTCTCAGTTGACTACCTGTATTCAATAGCTGAAGGCAAACCAGACCAAGTTGTTATTGATCACGCCATCCAATGGTTGGTCGTGAAACACAAACAGAAATGACAGGAAATACAATTTTGTCAATATTTGTAATCTTGATAATTTTAAATTACAGAACTTGACTAATACAATTACCCTCACAATAATAAACAATACAGATATGAGTGGAAAGTGGAGTGTTAGGCTAAAGTCATAGGCTAACACACGTGAACTGTTTTGATTCGTAATCATCTTATTCTTTGGCTCGGGCTCTACATGCTGCCTCGTGATCTGTAATGGGCCTTCTGAAGAGTAGAATATGAGGTTCTGTAGTAGTAGATAGTGAGATAGATAGATAGCGAGTGAGTGTGTATGAGTGAGATAGATAGATAGCGAGTAAGTGTGCATGTGACAAGAGTTAAAGGTCAAACTCAATTCATATGTCAGTGAAACTCACTAACCAGGCGAGTGTAACATGTAATGACACCATCCTTGGGATTGCTGTACTCCTAGACGTCTCCACTCATTCTCTGACATGAGTCTGTTACGAGGAACCAGCTTAGCGATCTCTTTAGGCAGCATGACATGCCTAATGGTGTCACATGAGAGATTTACGTCGTGTATGAGGAATTAGCTTACCTGTACTCATAAACATCGTCATAATACTTTTCCGAGTAGTATATGTTCTTTAAAGACATGACAAACTGTTCTTTGGAGTGGATGGAAGCGCAATGGATGAGCAAAAGAGTTGCCAAGGCGTCGTTACCGTTGTGGTCGTGGTTCGTGCCGCCTTTAAAATTTGGATATCCTTCCCTCGAATCCGATTGGTTTTTGATCACGTGATGAAGATTAACCCGCCGCATAATAAATCATTCCAAGATGGCTACTCGCACACACAACAGTGACAGTGAAGAACGCATTACTTCAGAGAAAAATGCTGGAATTGATGAAGGCTTGTCCTGTAAATACTAGTATAGGACTCATACAGAACGCTCAAAAAGCGGTGCCAATTCTTGATCATGTCATCACGTGAGGTGTCAGTTAGGTGTTTTAGATGTAGCGTGTGATTTTCAGTTTCAGGCAAACAAAAGTATTTGCAGTACATGTATTTTTGTTGATGCTATAAACTTTCCACAAATTTGCAGTAAAATTACTATGATTTGTGACAAAATTAACAGAGACACTATTTTGAGCACAGTACCACCACTGCGTCATCGTTAGAACTATCAGAGATTAAGATGTGTCTTGTGTATTGCTGGACTAGTATATTCAATCAGTATTCAATGCAGCTTTTTTCTTGTGATTAGTGCATATAATAATGACAGGGAAAACGATTATTTTCACTTGAGCTGGAGCTAGGCAGTGCTAAAAAGGTGATTCACATCCTTATCATTGCCAGTAGATCTAGAGTGAAATGGACTTACTTCAACTCTGAGATTACTATAATTTTGTATAAATAATTATTATGATTGTTAGTCACTAAATTTCCACTCTTGTCTGCACATTGGACAATGTTGTTGCATTTGTTGAGTAGCCAGCCACTTCAGAATGCAGTGAATATGAAACTGATGTCGACACTGTCCGGTCACTGCGTGTAAAAAACAATTATTATTCATGATTATTAGTACCAGCTAATAATTACCAAGAGGGCAGTCGTCTCCAGGTATTTTGCAGTCAGGACAACAACCATCGAATGGTAATCTGCAAATTCCGCAGTCCGGATCGTTGGCTATCCACTTCCAGAGCGCTACAGCTGTCCAAGACTTCACTCGCACCTTCATGCTTGCCGCGCCTATTGTGACCACACCTACTTTTCGACCGACCGCCCATTCGACAGCATGCAACAGGCAGGCCGAGGGGCAATCATGCAGAGTACATTGAGAAGATCTAGTATTATTTGTAATCGATTCAGAGTCTTCGATGCTTTATGTTCTTCATAAAATTGCTGTCATTTACAGCTTAGCATGTTACCCAGACAATCACCTTGACTTCTAAGGGTCGGTTGATCTGCCCTTGCCTATGGGCTTATAGGATCATTGTTGCACAGTGCAGCATGTTACTAGTAACATCATACTATTGTTCGTCTGGTGTTCTGTGACAGACAGAGCAGCATCATCATTGTTGAGCAGGAACAATGCATACACAATACTAACTATACAATATTCCGTTCTGTCTGAAGAAGTGTCCATGTGACGGTGATCTACTACAGGTTAATTTCTGTCTACATGAATATGGATCATTCTTCGTTTGTTCTGCATAATGATGACAAGACAGAATGACTAACAAAAAGAGACCCCAGAGAGCTGCCTTGCTGAAAGAAGTAGGAAGTCACATAATCACATACTAATATAGGGTGTGTACCCAAAAGAATGAATAAAGTAGGTTTAGTTAAATGGAAAAGAAATACTTACAACGTCATAATTAAGATTATTCCAAGCTTTATAAGTAGAAGGGAAGAAGGAAACAGAGAACGAGTTAGTTTTAGACTGGTGATCAAGAAGAGAAGAATAAGGCATCTTCCTGAATTCAATAGGTGCAGCAAGCGTCTCAATGAGCATCGGTGTTTGCAGCTCACCGGTAGTCTATTAGCCACACCCTCAAATTCACTTATAAAGCTGGAACCTTCGCCCAACGTCTTTTGAAAGGACCTTTCCACTTGTCAGGACTTCTCTGGTGAGTTGCAATGGCCATGGTTAAAATGTTTGAGATGACACCTCTGCAGATTCAGTAATGGCCAGTGGTGAAGTACCGGCTATATCAGTCCAGGAAGCCGGAGGTGGTGATTCGTCCGACGTCAGTGTCAGTCCACCGCCACGTCAAATACAGAGTGATTATGACCGTTTGTCTCCAAGCCCGGACTGGGGTGGTTCATCTTTCGAACTACCTAGTAGCGCCAGCTCAGATGACTCGGTCCTATCAGAAATGGCCGCCCTCGAAATTCCACTGTTACGGAGTTGTGAGCTGCGCAGTAGCGTGAGGGATTCGCTAGGCACTGCTGCTATGTCCGATCCGATATGGAAGGTAAACAGAATATCGACGTTTAGTGAGGATTTTGACTACATTACTGAACTGAAACATTCATCTCAAGTTTCAAATGAACGGCAAAGGTGTGTGGTAGTCGGCAGCCCGCTACAGTAATAATTTTTAAGTCTGAACATCTGTTACTGCAGTGTGTTTCCTCCTGTAGTGACCCATCATATTCGACTAGCGATCCCGACAACATTGTTGCGCTACGCCTGTGGCGCGGTTCCTCGTCTACTCCCAAGACCGTGCCAACAATGTTCAAGATGGTGACGGAGAAGAACAAGAAGCAAAGAGCTCTAGCACTGTTGTTAATCGATACTAATCCAGACCTAAGGTTTATACGGAGTTGGACCTATGAGGAGTACTATAGTGATTGCATTGCAGTTGCCAAAGCATTTATTAAGGTGAAATAATATCATCCTAATCATGTATTATCATGCTTGTTGTGTGACTTTTTCTACCTCTATCAGTATGGACTAGAGGCCCACCACTCAGTGTGCATACTGGGACGACCCTCACCGACCTGGCACATTGCAAACATGGCTGCTATCATGGCTGGGTATGTTGATGCATAGTTTGTCTTTGCGGATTATTGTTGAGTACCCTATTGTACAGCGGCAAGTCAGTTGGTATTGATCGGCATAGTTCTTCTGAAACTTGTTTGAAAATTGTCAACCACTGTTCAGCTGATATTATAGTAGTGGACAAGCCTCATCAACTGGAGAAGATACTAAGGGTAAATATTATGGGTCCCATAGCTTTAATACACCGTTCTTCTTGTGCTAAGGTGATTTCAGAAATGACCAGTGTGAAGAAATTGGTTTATAGTCATAGAACCAATACAAAGGATCTAGATGGAAGTAAATTTGTTAAAGTGCGTGTACGTGTTGTAATCCTAAGAAATATATTTTATAATTATATCTCACTTATAGTGGGAGCAATTACTATACAATGGTAGGTCTATTGATGAAGAGACTCTGGATCAACGAATGGACGAGCTTGATCCAGCTAGCTGCTGTTCTGTGATATACACAACTGATGTAAGTAGAGCTGTTCACTTGATGCCACATTTCAACAACTTAACACTTTGATTAGTGACTTGCAGGAGTGAGCGAGTTTTACTTGACTCATGGCTTTCTGTTTTACCGATTATTGTAGTGTTAAGTAGCTCAAAGACTGTATTATACACTATACAAAGCATAGCTGCAATTTGCAGTATCTATACTGTATAATATCATCACATTTCAGCATGCTACTAGTACCATCAGAGGAGCGATGCTGAGTCATGACAATGTGAGCTAGATTTTTTTACTGGTGCTTACAACTGAAGCAACTTATTTATTTCAATTTCTAGATTACATGGAGCTGCAAGCGGTTCATTCAAGCTACCCATTGCAAGTCTCACCAAGAGAGAGTACTTAGTCACATGTCGCTAGCCGACATTAACTATCAGATGATGGATATCTACGCCATGATTGCCAGTGGAGGATGCTGCTACTTCGTCCCTATCGGAGTACGATCATTATTGTTGAAGTACTTTTAACTCCATTTTTATAGGAATCTGTGACAAGTACGTTACCTAAAGTCAAGCCCACAATGTATCTCTTGGACTCCATGTAAGCGAGTTAGCTTACAATTATTTTTACACACTTCCAATAGACAATGGGACCTGATTGCGTGTTGGATAAAACGGATGATCGAAGATGAAGGACCACAGTTGAAAGACAGATTTTCTACACACCTGAGTGAAAATTTTAACTTGCTTGACAGGCTCAAATTCAAGATGCATAGGTGAGTGAGTGCTTTAATAACTATTCTTTTTTAATCTTGCGCAGTGATTCATTGGATGAATGTGTTGACAAGTGCGTCAAACAAGCAATCCTCCGTGCAATTGGTTTGAAAGAATGTCGCCTACTGTTGTCACTGTCAACTGATCCGATGTCAAAACCCACTTGTGCTTTCTTGAAGAGTATGGGCTTGCCTCTGTGGCAGCAATATGGAACAGCTGAAACAACTGGTGAGTACTGGTATACTCTCTCAAATCAGTACATAATTGTTACGAATAAGGACCAGTCGTTATTGGTGAATTGAGCAAATACTGTATGTCATCTGGCAAGTGTTACTCTGGTACAAAAGTAAAGTTCGAGGCTAAGGAAGTCAGTTATGATTTGCTGTCACCATAATTTTCATCTTTCTTTGTCACTGCACAGTTGCTTGTCAACAGCAGGCAAGTGTTCATGGGGTATTTACACGATGGTCCAGCCATTGCTGATGTCATCACTGATTCATGTTGGTTAAAAACAGGAGTATGTGGATCCAAGGAAGGATTGCTGGTGAGACTATAGAACAATGTACAGAGCACTTGATTTGTCATCTTACAGGACAGCTCTGTTACCATCACTGGAGTGGTGAAAGGTATTCGTGCTAGCTAGCATGTACATTTACTCTGTCAACTGCAGACTTGATTACATTGAGTTCTGGTGAGAAGGTGGCTCCGTTGCCATTGGAAAATCTTGTCTTGAGGAAGCTGTCGATAGCTGGTGAAGCATACATTGTTGGGGAAGGTTGTGAATACCTGACTTGTTTGATACTGATAAAGGTCCGTAACAGCAGTTAACTTAACTTATTTGCATTAATTTTTTTAGGTGACTGGAACGATAGAGTCATATCTAGATCGTGTTATGTTTGCAGTCGATCCGATGGTGACGGCTGTATTTAGTGAGTATTTAGTAGTGAACGAGGACAAGAAAGAGCTTGGACACTGGATATGTAGGGTAACCACTCTTGATGATTTCACTGACGGAGCCATAGCCAATGTCCTGAAAAAGATAATGAAATCGGCACTTGAAAAAGTCCGAAGAAAGAATCTACTACATTCCAAATTGGTAGCACAGTAAATTTGCTGTTCACATTGTATTGATTTTTGTAACTTTTCAGATACGAAGGATTGCTCTCCTGAGACCAAAACAGCTTATTGGTCCTAAACTTGCCCGCTGTGAGCAAGATACATTTATCATGTATTATCATCATGTCTTTAATAATTGTAGCAAAGAAGCGCGAGTATGTTTCAAATCATTTCGGACCACTGATTGAAGAGCTTTATAAGAAAGAATTGACCGAAACATGCGAATCGTGTCTTCTTGACTACTATTAGCAAGAACATCCCGGATAATTATTAGTGACATTATTGCTATAGGTTTTCTGTTGGTTGCAGTTGCACTGTTTGAGTTCTTGTTGTCATTCATATTAAGATATTTAGAATCTGATGGTGTACTGCCAGGATTACACATTTGCTTGCTAAGCTATACATTTAGAAGACATGGTTTCTTAACCTGCTTACCTGTAGGAATACATTGTAGACACAAATGACTGGAAAAAATTGTTCCTTCCCAACATTGATGATGCTGCTCAGTCTGTCACAGAACATCTGGTGAAGAAAGACTTGGTGTGATATTACTAGTAACAAGCAGCACTGTGAAGTACTGGTGGAAATTGTCTAGAGTGCTTTACTGTAATTGCCTTCCACACTGCAATATTATGGATCTAGCCGTCTAAGAGGCATTATTTCAACCTGTCATATACTAGTATACACAGAAGAACATACATGATAGTCAGATCTCAATTGTTTAGCAACAGCCAAGTGTTTATCAACATTTTTCTTCAAGAATTAACTAGTACGTGTACTTAAAAATTAAACATATTAGCTAGTTATTTATGATTGTGTACATGATTACTGTGCCATATGAAACTTTTTAGCAAACTGACGAGTACAATAGGAGTTAGTGAATAAAATTGTGCCTCAGTTAGTTGTGACTAACGGTGCCCGTAGCATACCGGTGGACCCCACGACCACACCCCACTGCTGTTCGCGTATAAGGTATAACCCTTTCGCGTATAAGTCAAGACCCTTTTGAGTCTATCTGTTGGTGAGTCAAAATTGTTGGAAAATTTTCTGTTGTTACTGTGATCTCTCCTGTCCGTAGATACGACTCCGTGATGGCTAGTGGTGAAATACCAGAAATATCTGTCGACGGTCCAGCTAATGCGGAAGCCGGCGATTCCAATGCCAGTCCAGGTCGGGTCGAACAGAGCAACCGCTTGTCAACAAGCCCGGACAAATGCGGTTCGTCTTCTGAAGGCGAACTAACCAGCAGTGTCAGCTCGGTTTCAAACATATCCGGGATGTCCGCTATCAACAAACTCGTCGCGTCACAGAGTAGTCAACTGCGCTGCAGTCTGCGGCGTGAGCTCAGCGATGGCGGCAGTGTCAATCCGATGTGGCGCCTCAATAGAATATCTGGGACTAGCGAAGAATTCGAGGGGTTCGACACAGCAGAGCTGGAATTTATGGAAGATTCGACTAAAACCAGCAATCAAGACCAAACGTGAGCCTGATCACATTTTGTCACTACCATAGTGCATTTTTC
This sequence comes from Haliclona indistincta, assembly GCA_964017065.1. Classification (NCBI taxonomy): domain Eukaryota; kingdom Metazoa; phylum Porifera; class Demospongiae; order Haplosclerida; family Chalinidae; genus Haliclona; species Haliclona indistincta. The sequence continues at coordinate 6,834,619 of OZ024792.1, forward strand.
TTATGTAGCTGTTCATTGTATTCAACTGCCAATCCTAAAAATTCTGTCTTGTTGCGGCGATGGTTTGGTGCTATGACAACACCTGAGACAGTGCCGGCAATGCTGAAGAAAATGACGAAGAGAAATAAAGACAGAGTAGCATTAGGACTGCCAATAGTCGACAACAAGCCAGAGCTGATCAATTCAAAGAGTTGGACCTACACCCAGTACTATGATGATTGCGTCACAGCAGCTAAAGGATTTCTTAAGGTAACACCTAGTAGGCTATAATCATGTGTTACTATCTCACTCTCATACCAGTATGGACTAGAGGTTCATCACTCAGTATGTATACTAGGGGATCCCTCACCGATCTGGCACATTGCAAACATGGCTGCTATCATGGCTGGGTACGTCTGAGCTATTTCTCACATAATCATAGTCAATGCTCTTACAGTGGTATATCAGTTGGAATTGATCAGCGCAGTTCTGCTGAAACCTGTTTGAAAATCGTCAACCACTGTTCAGCTGACATTTTAGTAGTGGACAAACCCTATCAGCTAGACAAGATACTTAAGGTATATCATAACTATAAATTTCCATTATTTTTATCTTAATTAGGTGATTTCTGAGATGACTTGTCTGAAGATGTTAGTCTATCTGAGTGGAAACGTTGCACAAGAGCCAAGTGGGATCAAGTGTCTTTATGTATGTAATGTATGTTCATTTTTCTATGAAAGAGTATCATTCCTCTACTACTTTATAGTGGGAGCAGCTGATGGTCAATGGTAGATCTACTGATGGAGACCTACTGCGATCGCGTATGGATCAGCTCAATCCAGCTAGCTGCTGTTCTGTGATATACACAACTGATGTAAGTATCTCGCACGGAAAAATTCTTTAAATTTAGAACTTCTCTAGTGTAACACTGGGAAACTACGAGGAGTGATGCTGAGTCATGACAATGTGAGTTGGTTGTATTTTTACTACACTTAGCAAATTTCCAATTCTAGATTACATGGAGCTGCAAGCGTTTTGTTGAAGCTACCCATTGCAAGACACACAAGGAACGAGTACTTAGTCACATGTCACTAGCCGACATTAACTATCAGATGATGGATATCTATGCCATGATTGCCAGCGGAGGATGCTGCTACTTCGTCCCTTTACAGGTACAACCATTTGCAAACGTTTCATAATTTTAACACCAACTACAAACAGGAGACAGTGATGGATACATTAGCAAATGTTCACCCCACAATGTATCTTGGAGGCTCCAAGTCAGTAGTATTTCTGTCACGATTCTAATCTATTTTCTTTCTCGCAATTACAGACAGTGGGAGCGGCTTAGGTCTTTGATGCAACGACATGTCAAAGAAAAGGAGCTTGATTGGAAGGAATTGATTCGTGAACATTTCGAGGGAAATCTTGGATTATTAAACAGGATCAAATCAAAGTTCAACAGGTGAGTTTGACAATATTAACTTGGTGTCATTTATTTGCTTCACAAATTCTTCTAGAAATACACTGGACGAGTGTGTCGAGAAAACCTTTAAACGACAGATCCTTGCAGCAATCGGGTTAGAGAAGTGTCGCAAACCATTGTTGATATCAACTGATCCAGTGTCAAAATCGGTCCATGCTGATTTCCAGAATATGGGTTTATCTCTGTGGGAGCTATATGGAAAAACTGAGACAACTGGTGAGTACTGGTATAATATGATATTTTCTTCTAACCGATTGTTTAGGGCCCGTAGTTATAGCAAACTCTATCAATGAATACAACGTGACATCAGGCAAATGCTATCATGGTACGAAAGTGAAGGTCGAGGCTGAAGAGGTAAGCTCAAATTTTTTTCGCCATGTCCTATTTTTTCTGTTCATCTTCAAAATTGTGCAGTTACTCATCAACAGCAGGCAAGTGTTCATGGGGTATCTACATGATGGTCCAGCCATTGCTGATGTCATCACTGATTCATGTTGGTTAAAAACAGGAGTATGTGGATCCAAGGAAGGATTGCTGGTGAGACTATAGAACAATGTACAGAGCACTTGATTTGTCATCTTACAGGACAGCTCTGTTACTATCACTGGAGTGGTGAAAGGTATTCGTGCTAACTAGCATGTACATTTACTCTGTCAACTGCAGACTTGATTACATTGAGTTCTGGTGAGATGGTGGCTCCGTTGTCATTGGAAAATGCTGTCTTGAAGGAGCTGCCTATAGCTAGTGAAGCAGTGGTTATTGGAAAAGGTCGTGAATACCTGACTTGCTTGATAACATTGGAGGTGAGTGACAAATTGTCACCACGCAATGTTGTTATTTTTCTGTTCTTCTTTACAGATGACCATAGAGCATAAATCTGGTCATGGGTTGATATCCTACCTTGATCCTATAGTGAAGACTACCCTTGCACAGCGTCACTGCCGGGTTAGCACTCTGGATGATTTTGACGATGAGAGGAAAGCAGCCATTGTGAAACAATTGATGAAAGAAGCACTAGAGAACATCACAAGGGACAACTCCAACTTGGTAATAAATAACAGTGACTATGCTGATAATTTATTTTTCTTCTCTAGATACGAAGAATTGCTCTCCTGAGACCACTTGTAAAAAAGCCAATTCCTCTTCTTGAACGCTGTAAGCAGTTTGGTTTGTGATGACATGTTTAGATATTATTGATTATTAGCAAAAATGAGGGAATACATTTCAGACAACTATGGATCACTGATTGAAGAACTCTACCAGAAACCCTTAATGGAGAAGATCGAAGCAAGTGTCCTTCGCTCACCATGAGTTAGTCTGTCAGAACTGGATGCTGCAGAGTTTGAACTTGATTAACCTTATTAGGTGGTCACTTTGTTAATTGATTATTAATATTCTTCGTTTTGAACTTAAACTTTCAGGACAGAAAGGTGCCACGTTTTATCCAAATTGTTGGCTACTAGTCTACTTAATAAAATAAGGAAAACATTAATTTTTCCTCACTGATGATCAGTGTACAGCTATTGCATATGTTTTTCCAGTTGAAATTTGTTCTAAAAAATTATTGCAGCCAATGGGCAGTTGAATTCTGTAATTATTCATTGAAAAACAATGAAAGTATGTTTCTAGCTTAGCTGATAACTCCAGTAGAGGATACTGGTTTTAGATAGTTTCCAGCATCTGAGTGTACTCAGATGTGTTGGAAACCATGTATTTACATGGCACAGAAATATTGCCATGTTTCATTGATCATAACTGCATGTTTTTGAGTGGTAAACTATCTTTATACCAGTGTCCTAGTGGACAATGGCATGTTGCTATCCCGCAGGTCGTCACGGTGTATGAGCACCCGACCACCGGTGTTCGCAGTGGTCCGGTAGTTCAAGGGTCACACCCACAACTTGCGATCGAGAAAGACATGAGCCTTCTTGGTATTTTTACTATTTTGCTGTTGACGAGTCGTAAGTGGTAACGTATAATTGGAACAGTTTTCAGTCAGCAATCAGTAGGTTCTCTTCATGATGGCCGCCAGTGGTGGAATACCAGTACCTGTCCTAGTAGTCTCTCCTGATGAAGACGGGAATGAGGAAATCATCTTGTCACTGACAAGCCTAGACAGGGGTGCTGAATGTGAACTAACCAGTAACGTCAGCTTGGAAGACACCGCCATATCTTCGGAGGTGTCCCCACTCGACATTCCCACTTCACAGTGTAGCCAGCTCCGCTGTAGTCTGCGGCAGCATGAGCTCAGCGATGCTGGCAGTGTAGCCAAAGATCCAATGTGGCGGGTGAACAAAATGACGGAAACTGGTGAAGAGTGCGGTTACGACATCGCTATACCAGATCCAGTCGAAGAGGAGTTCTACAGAAGAGTCGAAAAGTCAGTAGCGTGCTTGCGTCCTGCTCAATGCTGACTTACCGATATTATTGTTGATTGATTTTTTCTTTGCAGTAGTCAATCACACACGACTTTCTATCCAAACAAAGCTGTTCAGATACGCCAGTGGCTTGGTGCCATGTCAGTACCTGAGACAGTGCCGGCAATGTTCGAAAGAATAATGAAGAAGAGCACAGACCAAAGAGCACTGGTTGTACCGATAGTTGATGACAAACCAGCTCTGAAGATTGCAAGAAGCTGGACCTACAGTGAGTACTATGATGATTGCATTTTAGCAGCCAAGGGGTTTATCAAGGTGACATTATGTGCCACCCAGTCGGTGGTGACCCAGTTCATTTTTGTTCACATTCAGTATGGACTGGAGGTCCACCACTCTGTGTGCATACTGGGACGACCCTCACCGACCTGGCACATTGCAAACATGGCTGCTATCATGGCTGGGTGTGTTGATGCACCTCTGTTTGTCACTTAATTCAACACTATTTTATTCTTACAGTGCCAAGTCAGTTAGTATCGATTGGCATAGTTCTGCTGAAACCTGTTTGAAAATTGTCAACCACTGTTCAGCTGATATTATAGTAGTGGACAAACCTCATCAACTAGACAAGATACTAAAGGTCTTTGTGAACGTATTTAAAATAATTGCTCCATCCTTGCTCTTAGGTGATTTCTCAAATGACTTGTGTAAAGGCATTGATTTATTGCAATGGAGTCATTAAAGAGGAAAGCCTACCAAGTTCAGTCAAATGTCTTGAGGTATGTATTGTGTAGTAATTGTTAAAAATAACAGATGTTGTTCCCTGTCTCATATACAGTGGAAGCAACTACTGACGGATAGTAGCCTTACTGACGCAAAGCCACTGCTGTCACGAATGAACAAGCTCAATTCAGGCAGTTGCTGCACTGTGATATACACTGCTGATATAATTGTATGTATCCACTCGCTCTACTGAACTACTAATACTCTACCTTATAGTGTCCTGATGGTAAGCTAAGAGGAGTGATGCTGAGTCATGACAATGTGAGTTGCATTGTCTAATAATTGTGCATCAAATTGAAATTAACTTGCTAGATTACATGGAGCTGTAAGAGTTTCGCTGCAGCTACTGAATGGGAACTGCACCAAGAGAGAGTACTTAGTCACATGTCACTAGCCGACATTAACTATCAGATGATGGATATCTACGCCATGATTGCCAGTGGAGGATGCTGCTACTTCGTTCCTGACGAGGTGCACTGGTAATATGCCTTTTAGTGTTTTGATAATACTACAGGAAACAGTGATGGATACATTGGCTAACGTTCATCCCACAGTGTTTCTTGGGGGGTCCAAGTAAGTTCACTACTGGCAGCCACAATGATCATCTGATGATGCTTTTTCCAACTTTTAGACAGTGGGAGAGTATTCAGGATTTGATGCAGCGCTTTGACAAGGAAGAATGGAAGCACAAGATTCGTACACAATTGAGCGACGATTCTGAATTGCTAGACAAGACAAAATTGAAGTTAAAATGGTGAGTTTGAGACAGACCGGGTGTGATTTTTTTTACATTCCTCTATGCAGTGATACTCTGGAAGAATGTGTTGATAGAGCCTTCAAACACAGCATCCTTAAAGCAGTTGGGTTGGAGAAGTGTCACTTGCCATTGCTGATGTCAAACGATATGGTATCCAAATCTACTCGTGTTTTCTTACAAAGTTTGGGCTTGCCTCTGTGGGAGCAATACGGAATAATTGAGACAACCGGTACCTAGCCAGCCATGATGATGCATACTATACTCATTGCTCATATTATAGGACCATTGTTCATAGCTAGCTCCATTGATGAATACTATATGTTATCTGGTGGATGTTACTTTGGTACAAAAGTGCGGTCTACCGATAAAGAGGTAATATTTTATGTTGCTGTATTTTATTTCTTTCATCACTACAGATACTAGTCAATGGTAGACAGGTTTTCATGGGGTATTTACATGATTATCCATCCGCTGGTTTAGCTATGGATGCTATCATGTGCTCTGTGAAAACAGGAGTTGGTGGGCTAAGTACAAATATGGTGAGAATATACAACATTGAACAGAACACTGATATACATGATCTTGTAGTACGGTGGTGTTACTATTACTGCAGGTGTGAAAGGTATCTGTACATTTTAATTTATCATTATTGCGCTTTACATCGATCACAGACATGATTGTGTTGAAATGTGATAAAACGGTGGCTTCTGTGCCATTGGAAAATGCCATATTGAAGGAGCTGCCTATAGCTAGAGAAGCCGTGGTTATTGGAAAAGGTCGTGAATACCTGACTTGCTTGATAACACTTAAGGTTTGTGACCAATAGTCATCACTGTACTCTCAATGCTGTTCTTGGTACAGACGACCGTATCTGACCAAGGCAACCTCGATCCTGAAGTAAGAACTACTCTAGCAAAGCATGAGTGCCAGGCTACCACTCTTGATGATTTCGATGATCAAAGGAAAGCAACTATTGTGAATCAGTTGATGAAGCAAGCACTAGAGAACATCAAGAGAGACCATTCCAATTGGGTACTCAAATTATTAAAAATTAACTTTGATACTGTAGCGTATTTTAGTTAAAAAGAATCGCTCTCCTGAGACCACTTGCAGAGAAACCCATTCCTCCTCATCTTGAACGCTGTAAGCACTTTGATTGTGGTAACATTATCATTTTCTCTTACTTGTAGCAAAGAAACGAGAGTACGTTTTGGACAACTATGGATCACTGATTGAAGAACTCTACCAAGAACCCTTAATGGAGAAGATAGAAGCAAGTGTCCTCCGCTCACCATGAGTTAGTCTGTCAGAACTGGATGCTGCAGTTGCTTGACCTTATTAGGTGGTCACTGTTGTTAATGAAATAATTGTTCACGAATACTGAAATACATACCAACATGAACTTAACTGATAGGTGTAACATCCAGCTGGGCTTTCAAGCTCAGAACACAAGAGAGGGAGAGCTTGTTTATAATTGCTAGTAACATGTTGAACTCATAAATGATAGAACGATGAACCTGATAGTTGTGAGAGAATCCATTGTTCCTGCTCAACAATGATGATGCCGCTCTGTCTGTCACAGAACATCAGATGAACAATAGTGTGATGTTACTAGTTATTAATAATAAACAGCACTGTGCAATGTGCAATGCAAAATTAATAATGAAGATGTAATAAAAATTGTGACAAAAATTACGCGATCTTGCGTATTCTGACGTCACACCCACGTGCATATAAAGAGGTTCAGCATGTTTTGTTTTCAGAAAGTCTTGCTGCTACTTTTGTTCGTGGCTACTATCCGCAGTTCACCCAACTTCGCTTTGGTTAGTTCAAGCAACCGTTCATTTACTGCTTTGATATTATCTCTTTGATTTGCAGAGCAACAGTGCAGCGGAAACAGTGTCGCTCAGCTATGATGCGCTGTCGGAGTGCTCGTCTTCCACCGACCGAACTAGAGATGCCTGGGATAATGGTGACCGCCAGTACACCAGAACATGCACTTGTCAGCTCACCGCGTCCGATGCAAGAGGGCGAATATTTGTCCATCTGCACATTCAGCCCTAGAGGTTCTGCTAGTCCAGAAGGTAGTTCTAGCTTCAGTTCAAGCTCGGAGCTAGAGGCCGAGCTGGCCGTATTCGATGTTCCAAGGCGAGCTAGTCGAAGTCTGCGCGAACTCGTTTCGAGCCAGAGCGGACCACAAAGTCCGTTTCATGGATTTCCAGGTGCAGGGGACGACTTTGCTAGCTCACAGAAAGTAACCAAAGAAACTATTGATAAGCCTAAGGGTGCAGTGGACGACTTTGCTAGCTCACAGAAAGTAACCAAAGAAACTATTGATAAGTCTAAGGCAGAACTCCAGCTGCCGTAAGAGCAAGCATGCTGCAATACATTGTATTTTAAACTCTTCCTTCTCTTTTTTAGTTTGAAATATACCTATTGGACTGTCAATCCAACTAAAACTGTCGAGGACCGCTTCAAGCCAGAAGCAGACCTCAGCTTAAATGATGAAGCTCCAGAGACAGTGCCAGAAATGTTCAAGAGAATGGTGATGAACAACATGGACCTGAAAGCACTGGTTGTACCACAGCCGGGGGAGGAGATCGATGACAAGCTATCACTGGATGAACATTCACTGGATGAAGTACTTATCAGAATACAGAGACGTGATAGTGGAAAGGAGCATGCTAAACCTGTAATAGATGAGGACCATCGGAAGACCTGGACCTATGGAGACTACTATGGAGAGTCCAAATTAGCAGCTAAAGGATTCATTCTGGTACTAAGTATTCTACAGTGGTAAGGCTTCATATTTTCTCCTCCTGCAGTGTGGGCTAGAGGTCCACCACTCAGTATGCATACTGGGGTTCAATACACCATACTGGCACATTGCAAACATGGCTGCTATCATGGCTGGGTATGCTACCATAGTACAATATTATACATCTGTGACATCGTAATTTTACAGTGGTCTGTCAGTTGGTATCTACCTGAAGAGCACTCCCAAGACCTGTTCTGACATTATGGACCAGACGAAGGCTAACATTGTAGTGGTACAAATAACTGGAGATGGTGCCCTGCTAGAAAAGATACTACAGGTATCCATTAATAGCTTAAATAATAGGTATAGGCTCTTCCACTTGCAGGTCATTTCCGGCATGACTCATTTGAAGGCGTTAGTCTATTTTGGTGGATCCCTGGCTGATGCCTACAAACCACCAGGAATTATATGCATCGAGGTACGTATACTAAACAGACGATTTGCTGAATGATTTCCACACCATTTTTGTAGTGGGAAGAACTATTGGAAATTGATGAAGATAACAGTGAACAGCTAGAGCTGCTACTGCAAAAACGAATGAATAACCTCGATCCATTCGGCTGCTGTTCTGTGATCTTCACCACTGATGTATGTGACCATCTGTACACAACTGTTCATGAATATGGCTTCTGTCTTCCAGTTTGATCAGTTTCAACGCGCTCAAGGAGTAATGCTGAGTCATGATAATGTCAGTTTATTGATTTTTAATAGCATGATTATCAATTGAGATCTTCAGATTACATGGAGTTGCAAGCGTTTCGTTGAAGCCGCTGATTGTCAACCAGGCGAAGAGGTCATCGTCAGCTATCTACCTCTCTCGAATATCACTACTCAAATGTTTGATATCTACGGCATGATTGCTTGTGGAGGTTCATGCTACTTCTCTCCCGAGGTTTGTTCAAAATTGTCTACTGCATCACTTACCTATTTCCCACTAGGGTTCATTACTAAATACTTTAGCTAATGTTCGTCCAACAATTTTCCTTGGTTTTGCTAGGTTTGTCAAATAGCATGTACGCAGTACATTATTGTTCATCTTTGTCTTAGAGAGTGGGAATCTATTAGAGAATATCTGGAAGTAGCAACCGTTCACATCAAAAGACTCGGCCTAAAGAACATAATTACCTCTGAACTTCAATTGAATGATTATGCACTGCTTAACCGACTGAGGAAAAAATGGAAAGGGTATGTTGTTGTAGATAAAGAGAATGTCGAAATTAAAAACAAATATTTTTCTACAGCTACACTTTGGATAAGGCTGTCAGTCGTGTCTACAGAAAAAAAATCGTGCTTTCAATTGGGTTGGATAGATGTCGTTTACTGCTGTCAGGATTCGCTCCGTTATCTCAAACAACACTTGCTTACTTGAAGCTTCTCGATTTGACAGTGTGCGACGTGTATGGAATGGCTGAGACCACTGGTAAGTAGACTATCATTTCTTACATTGGAGCTCGTTTACTCTTTCAGGACCATTCATTATTTCTGACAAGGATTATGTATATCTGGCGTGTGGCGAACCTTATCGAGGCATTAATCTGATGACCAACCCCAACCCAAATCTCAAAGAGGAGGTGATCTAACCCTCCAATCTTTATTCTTCATGCTCAATGTACATTATTTGCAGTTGCTAATAAATAGCAGGCAAGTGTTCATGGGCTACCTATTCAACATTGAAGCTACTCGCCACATCTTCTTCAAAAGAAGCTGGATCAGAACAGGAGATTGTGGTGAAGCTAGTGTAAGATAAAACCACATCAAGTGTGTGTCTTATTGTTCATTGTTTCCCACAGAAGGGCAAGGTCGCCATCACTGGTAGAGTTAATGGTAACTGCATCCAACACATCACCACTTGCATCCCTGTGTAATATTTCTCATCTGTTACAGACATGATTACGTTGGAATCTGGTGTGAAGGTGGCTCCTGTACCAATAGAGTCTGCCATAATGAGGATGCTGCCAATGACTAGTGAAGCAGTGATACTTGGTGATGGTCGTGAATACCTGGTCTGCCTGATAACAATGAGGGTCTGTTTAAATAAAATATCTATTGCAAAATTAACTCCTTTCATACAGACCAAATACAATGAGGAGAAAAAGAAATACACTGATGTCATTGATCCACTTGCGGTAGAGATTTTGAAGGAAGAAGGCTGCACAGCTACGCGTCTTAGTCAGCTCAAAAAAGGAAACAATCCCAAGATAATCAACCGGTTGATGAGAGAAGCAGTTGAAAGATTCAACAAAGAAGAAAAGAGACATTACCACAAGGTATGTGAACTCGGTTAAAGGGAAAAAAATGAATTTCCTCATTTTAGATACGCAAGATTCACTTAATGGACACAGCTTCAGAGTTAGCAAGTACTGCTCCATGTAAGTTCTAATGCATCATTGATCTGTATCACATATCATCATTCAGCTTATGAGGATGCCCAGTGGAGGCGTCTGTACATCATGGAGCAGTTTGGATCTATTGTCGATGATCTTTATCGCGATGAGTTGATGGATCTGACTGAAGCAGTGGAGACACTCAAGTTGAAGCCCGCCAGGGGAAGCAGCAAGAATTGAGAGACTGATTGACCCGCTGAAACTATTGTAGAATTTCATTGCCCCGTACATTGTAGTTGTACATTGCCTGATGTTGCTGTTTAATGAAAGTTTTCACTCTGCAAATTCGCACTTAGTCGCATTGTCGCAACACTCGATGAATTCACTCACGACAACATGGCGTCATGTCTTCTGACACTGGTACTGTTGATGGCTGTGGACATTGCCGCGTCGTCATGTATTAGCCCACACACCGTCCTCGTATCTGCCGGCGGAACTGACAGGGAGCAATGTTTAACAGGATTGTCCGTCGCTTGCTTCTCGCTCGACTACGCGCTCACAAGAGCAACCTCGTGTACTCGCATTCTCGTCAACTCAGATCAACACTTGTATAACAGGATTTCTCTCATAGAACGTCAAGATATCATTGTGGAGGGAAACAGCACAAGGGTGTTCTGCGACGGGCCGGCTGGCTTGTCAGCTAGTCACTGCACCAATTTGACCTTCACTGATCTGCATTTTCAGGGGTGTGGCTCAGAGTCTGCAGCAGCCATGGTTATGACAAAATGCTCAGACGTGACAGTTACCAAATGTTCCTTCTCAGATGGTAATGCTGGTGGTCTGGTTTTACTAGACGTTGCAGGCAACGTTGCCGTGACGGACACCACATTTTCCAATCTCTCGACAGCTGATTCTAACAGCAGTGTGAGTGGATTGCTGTTGGAACTAAACTCAACTTCAGCATCTGCCGGCAATTACACAATATCCAACTGCAATTTTTCGTATATCAGCAACATGCATGATTCATCTCCTCCTCTTATGAGTTATGATAAGGGTACTGGAGGTGGTGCTGCTGTCATTGTTGGAGAAGGTTGCAACAGCAATGTCATTTCCATCTCTGACTGTTTTTTCTCTGGGAATAAAGCCAGGATAGGTGGTGGAGCTTACTTGCTCATTAACGGTCATAGCAGTAAAAACATTGTCCTTTTAAGAAGACTTCAGCTTGATAACAATCTGGCTACTACAATTGGAGGTGGTATGTACATAGGCATCACGAATCCAGAGCTGATGCGTTCTCTACCAAAACAATTACTCGCTGGAGGTAAAGTACTAATACAAGGCACCACGTTTCTCAACAACAAAGCTGCTCATGCAGCCGGACTAGCTTATCAGAGCCTTGGACAAGCAAATGAAACTACCAATGCAACTACTACGCTAGAAAATTGTCGATTTGAAGGAAATTCAGCCAGTTCATCAGGTGCTGCGATGGCTCTGTATAAATGGGAAGCTGGTTTTGGAGGGACACCAGTATCAATAGAGTTAGTGAACTGCAGCGTAGTGAATAACATTCTACCATTGAGCCTGTCCGTTCCTAGTATGGTTGCCGGCAATGGGATCATTTACACACACGGTATCCCCATTATTTTCCGAGAGCACACTATTGTCAGTGGTAGTGAGGGATCAGCTATTCTTGCGAGTTCTACCACTCTCTACTTTTATGACACATTGTTATTCATTGGTAACAGAGGATATAGAGGTGGAGCCCTGTCACTTGTGAGTGGCTCCCGGGTCATCATTGAAAAGGGCGCCAATGTGAGTTTCCAAGATAACCATGCCCAGCTGTATGGTGGTGTATTGTATCACACGTTCCCTGTGGAAGGAGTCATCGGAATGAACCAATATTGTGTGTTTCTGTACGAGAACGACACGATAAAGGATGCGTCACTTTGGGACGCTGATATCTGGTTTATTAACAACACAGCAGGAGTTTCGGGTCAGTCCCTGTTCATTAGCAGTTCAGATAGCTGTCAGTTGAATTCTAATGGCAGACCATTTACTGAGACCAGCACTTATCATTTTTTTCCTGACAATCCACAACAGTTGAGCTCACCTATTAAACGTTTAGACTTCGGTGGACAAGTCACTGTGGATGAAGACGGTTCGTTTCACACCAGTGCTATGCTTGGGCAAGAGATAGATCTGACTGTCACTGGTTTTGATATTTGGAACCAATCTGTCAATGGTTTTGCTGCTGTTCATCTTGCTTGCGTGAAGGAAGAGAATGGAGTGAAAACTACAACACAAGACAGCTGCCCCTATTCCCTTGGGGGAACTAAACTGGTTGAAATAACAACAGAAGATTCAAGAGAAAGAACTGCTTTCTTTGTCAAGGGAAAAATACCTGTCAAGTCAATCAATGATCCTGTGCTTGTTTGGGTGACCACCCAGGATCCACCATCTGTTAGCTTTTTGTACCTGACTGTAACCAGCTGCAAGTTGGGCTATGTGTACAATAGTGAACTCCAATATTGTGAGTGTTACAATTCGGAAAGTGTTGCTTGTCTATCGGACAGCTACACAAGTTGTGTACAGTATGGTTACTGGTTTGGTGAAATTATGGACGGTCAATTTGCTCCATATCCATGCCCTTTTGGTAATTGTAACTACACAGTCGGTCAAAGCTGCCCAACAGAACAATGCGGAGGAGAAGGATCGGCGTATCAGTTCTTCTGTAAGCTACCGGATGAGCCAGATAAAGCTGATGCACTTTGCCTCGGAAATAGAGGAGGGATTGTATGCGCTGATTGCAGTCAAAATCACACTTACTCTTTTGATGGTCTGATGTGTGCCCCAGACGATCAGTGCAGTATCGCATATATCCTTCTTCTCTTTTTATTTGTGGTACTGTTCTGGGTTGTGATTGTAGGTATGCTGCTTGCTGCAGTCAGGCTGGACCTGCACATGGGGTCAGGACGGATCTACTGTTTTATCTTCTACTTCAGTGTGCTCCAGTTCTTTGTAGGTGGTACGTTCCCCTCTTTCGGCTTGTATGCAATTGAGCTGACTCTATCCGGACTGATTCAGCTGGATCCAAAGGTGTTTGGTTTGATATCCGTATGCATCCCTGTGGATCTGAATAGCATACACTATACCATGATGCACTATGCTAACCCATTATTCCTTGCAATAGTAGTTGTGGTAATCATTTTGTTGTCCCGAAGGTTCTCCATCAGTAACATGTTTAAGCGAACTAGCCGCGGAATTAACACTATTTGCATCCTTCTTTATTTATCATTCTTTTCTCTTGCTTTCTCTTCTCTGCTTATCCTCAAACCAATGCAGTTTCAGAGCATCAGTACCCTCTATGTATCGATCGAGCCGACAATCACCTACTTTCATCCCACACAGCACCTTCCCTACGCACTTGTTGCTATTATGGTTGAAATACTGTTTGTTATACCATTCGTAACTCTACTTGTTCTTTATCCATTTCTGCTCCGATTTAAGAGACTCAACCTAACAAGACTGAAGCCTATTCTGGATGAGTATCAGTCTTGCTATAAGGACAAATTTCGCAGTTTTTCTGGTTTCTACTTGATTGCTCTTCAAATGATATTCATGGTCTCTCTCTTCAATCTTGGTTCATTCAAATCCATCTTCTTTTTGCAGATATTTGCCGTTGTTATGCTAACAGTGCACTCACTAGCTCAACCATACAGAGACCAATGGCTTAATGTACAAGACTCTCTGTTGCTATTCGATCTTATTTTACTCAGTATTCTCCACGGAAACACTGCCAACATTGTCTTTGATGACATTCGTTGGTTGAAAACCATACTGTCGTACGTCTTAATTCTCTCACCTATTCTCTACATGATTCTGCTCTGCTTTGCGCCTGGTGTGAAATGGCTGCTAAATACTATCAAGAAGAGACGAACTGCTATCCATGAAATCCAGCAAGAGATCTCGTCAGCACAGCATTCAAACATGACAAATTTGGACAGAGAACCATTACTCTTCTACGACTCGATCAATAGTGAACATCAACCGATTGTTACAGCCAATGGGAGACCCCTGCCGAGCTACAGCGTGGTATCACTGTCTGCTAGTTCCAACTGGAGTCCAGCAACTGAGAAATCAAGTGAACGGCTTCCATCAATCAATGAGGATGACAATAACACAGATTTGTGATTACATAGATTGAAATTTTAATTTGAAAATGTGTTTTTGAAAAATGAAATTGTGTGTTAGAAACAAATCAAAGTTGATCCAAAAGAGCTACTCTCTGCTCGAGCGCATGTACAGCCGCTTCTCTCTCCTTGCGGCTAATCGGTTCTCTGCGTTTCTTTTGATGATAGCTCTGAAGGGTCATGTTAAACATGCATGTGCTTGGGACGTGTTATAGGGCTCACAGTGAAACGAGTTAGCCAATCCATGACTTGTGTATCCACTTCCTCTAGGTGCTCTCTCACTACTTGTCGCTGCATCTCGGCTCTAGCAAAAGAGATCAGTCGATGGCTCTGCTGTTGGTTGTACTCAGACTAGGAAGAAGTGGGCAAAGACGAGAATAATGTCACTGAGAGAGAGCCTGACATACCACACTCCGTAGTTCAGCCTGGACTTTTTTTAACTCAGTCAAAATCTCATCTTCAGACTTGTTGTCCTTCTACGAGAATGGAGTGTAATGGCTTCATGAAAGCAGTGGTGCTAACCTCTACTGGAGGGTCAATGAGTCCTAGTGATGTGAGCTCTTCCTTGATACGATTTTCCAGTTGAGAAGAAGATAGAGAAGGGAGGGTGGTCTTCTGCTGCTGGTACTTTTGGTGAGAACCGCCTGGTTCATCGATAAATGACTAGAGAGAGAGAGAAGTGAATGGGAGAGAGGAGAGTGAGATAGAGAGAAGGGAAGAGAGATTGAGGAAGTAATAGATTAAGCAGCGCAAATTTACAGCCATTAGTCGCAGAGTGAGTGGTCCATAAGAGCCTTGGTTGGTCTTCGCCATAGCACCACCTTCTTCAAGCATAGAATCTAAAGAAAGAAAAAATATTCCACAGCAGATGTGGGCAATGTTATATACCAGTGTCTCTGTTAATAGCTGATGGGCGAAGACCTTTTGGTTTCCCTCCCTCCATCTTCTCATCCATCATGTCCTCTGAAGACCAGCGCAGAGAGTAATGGCTGCCAAGTGGAGGAACAAAGAGATAAGAGGGGTCCAAAGCCTGGGTGAGGAGGAAGAGTAAATGAGAGAGAAATAGACAACCAGCTCTTTCACCTCTTCACTATACAAGTTTTGCAGGTCCTCTTCAGTTATGTTTGCACAATATGGCTCAACTGTTGACCAGAATCGATCAGACATCTCAGCCTTGCTTCTGGAACAAGTATCACAAGAATTATCAACATGACATCTACAACAACATCTCACTTTAGTACCATAGATGACGATACAGTTTTATCAACTTTATCATCATCAAATGCTACGTCATCAGTACTTGAAACTGTGGTGATGATCCCGCTTCGAGATTTCGATTTTCGGCTAGAGGGTCGATCTGTGTCACTTGACGGTACACCCTTGTGCCTTTTAGTGTGTGGAGCATCGTTCTTTCGTGGTCTCCCGGGACCAGTTGGAGGAGTGTCACCGCTATCGCTATGACGACGCCTGAGAGGTGTGGTTAAGCATATAACCTTAATATCCTTATAAACACACTTTTTGTTCTCTCTTCTCACTTGCCAGTCTCCAAGAACAGTTGTCTCTGATTCAATCAAACCAATGCGTCTGAAATGACCAGTTGGTGACTGTGCTGTGCTAATAACTATGCGAGCTCACTTGTCAACATCTTCTCTCATCACTAGCAACTCAGCATGCAACTGCTCCAAGTCTGACAGAGAAACTGAATCTACGTACACAATGAAAAATCAAACTCATTCGCAAGCATTCATACATACAGCGCACGCACCTTCTTTACCAATCAGAGAACAGTATATAGTGCAGTTCTGAAGGAAGCAGCAATTCAAGAGATCACGTGATGCGTGCATACAGTACATGTATTATAATAATTTTTTATTTTTATTATTATTAATTTTATAATAATTTTATAACTGCACCTTTTGAGGATCAAGTGGACGAAAATCGTAGAAGTGTAGTGGACATGATTGACTCTAGAAATAGCAACTTTACAATATTTTTAACAGGTACTGATAGTGACATACCTCTAGCGGTGAAGCTGGATCCATGATGAAGAGATTCCGCTTCGCGGGGAGCTTCTTGTTGTAGGTGGGCGGGGTCTGATTGTTGGTTCTAAATAGTGCTCACCGTTTTACGGGGGAGGAGCTAATTTGCTGATAACCGAGCTGATAGCGCTCGTGAGAGGACAGCGTGAGGAAGTTTAGCGGTGAGAGCCGGCTTAGAAGGCAGTTTACAGGCTGCACTTTGTATCAGTCAGCTGCTGGTTTTGTACTGTTGGCGATTTTGGGAAGATCACGAGATGTCAACGAGCCCCCAATCCAGTCTGTCTGGCGCGTCTCTCACCCGCCATGGCAAGCTATTCAACGCCATTGTGGACGTGTGTCTCGTGTATGGGATGGACGAAGACACGAGAGAACTGGAGATACGCGAAGAAGGGGTAAGCATCGTTGGTATCGAGGAATGACATACATACATACATGTACACCCACTCACAGACTCTTCTAGACGTGTTCGACAAACTACTGGAGCGTTCGGTTAAACTGCAGTTTCTTCAAGTGGTTGCACCAGGGCAAGTGTATCCTCCTCGTGGTGGGGGCCGAGGATTGGTATCACCCACCAGCGAGACCAACCCGCTGTGTGATGCTGGCACGTCATCTAAGAAATTCAGAATGCAGGACCTTGGACTAGCCTGGGAGACTGTTGAGACACTGCACTTCTTCATGTATCCTGGTAGGTGTGGATGGGTGTGGTTGGGTATTGCTGAGAGAGAGAGAGAGGTTTACGTTTGTATTTTCAGAGGGAGCTAGACTTCAGTCCACTGAAGAAGAGGCATCTTTGCTACCAATGTTGTTAACTGACATTGAGGGGGCACGGTCCTATGCTATAGGAGTAAAATTCACTAGACCCTTCTTCATTCAAAAGGTTGTGTGTTAACAGAGCTCTTAATCTCATACCTTCCTCTTGATTCAATAGCCAGCTGATTCTGGTAACTACAAGCTGATTCCATGGACACAATCACTCAGTAAGCATTACACCTCTTTCACCGTCAGCCATCTCTCTTTTCTTTACCAGATTGTCCTCCTGAGTCAAAGCTGATATATCTTCCAACTTGTTGTGTTCTTGTCTCGAAATATCCGTATTACAGCTTCCTCAAAGAGGCTCTCTCAATGTGAGTAGCTAATCATGTACGCCCACTCGTGTGTTGATTGGTTTCTCTCAGCATGTACAAGTTGTTGTCTGGTGATGAACACGAAGATGATTTCTGGGATGTGATACAGCAGTACATGGAGAATATGTTCCTAGTGCCTTGCCCACCTGAAGGAGTGCTGTCCATTGTGAGTTTTCAAACTGTAGTGACACACACACACTTGCCCTCTCACTCACACTCTCTCTCTCTCAGGAAGTACAGTTAGCAAGCATTTCTTCACCGACTCTGCTTACCCCTCCTAGAGGAGGTAAGTTAATTCACACATGCACACACACGGTGTTTATTTATCTCTCTCTCTCTCTTTCTCTCTCTCTCTCTCTCTCTCTCTCTCTCTCTCTCTCTCTCTCTCTCTTTCTCTCTCTCTCTCTCTCCCTCACTCTAGACCTGAGGCTGGACATCAGACTGAATAAACCATTTCTCTTCCTATCAGTGGATGATATACTAACTGTCATAGCTGCATTACTCACTGAGCAACGTCTGATAATCTGCTCATCACATTACTCTCTTCCTGGTCTCATTGTGCAAGTAAGGAAATGAACTAAGTAATGGTGTGTGAAACAAAGTAAGAGCCAGTGTCAATAGAAAGTATTTTGCTATAGGGTAGAAGGTGGTTTATTGTATCAGACCTGCCCAACTGGTTTGATTGGTAATAATTGTTTTGCAGCTGGGTGTTTTGGGCCCTGAATGTGTTAGTTTGTTGAAACTGAATTTGTTATTATACACATTTGTTAGGGTAGTTAAAAACACTGTTGCTATAAGCACACAACTTGAAGCACATGTATGTAACACTCTGACAGGGAAGGGGCGGCAAGTGTGCTGCACTGAAACAACACAGCTCAGTATTTCATACAGGTCGCTGAGATTTAGATAATTATCAGCGCTGGGGGTGCCTGCTGGATAATATACCCACTTTACAGCTTTTAACTTGTACCATGTGTTATGTATACATGTGCGAATATCACATTAATTTAACCTGTTTGTTTTTCTATAGTGTTTGTTGACATACATTTCTCCGTTTGAGTGGCGTCATCCAATAGTACCTATTCTACCAGAGGACAATATTGACCTGCTGGGTGCTCCAGGAATCAACATCATCTGCTGTCATTCAAGAATGATTGATACACAAGAGTACAGAGCGGTATGTGCGAAAATGGTGGAAAAGAACTTATGTATGAAGAATAGCATTTCTAACACTTGCATGCTGGAAAGAATAAGAATTTGTCACGCAGGTCTATAGAATGACCTTGAATTTTTTTTCCGTTGATGGTGAGTTGGTGATGCGGTCTGTTGGTGTCCCTCCAGGTTAGTGATGTGGTTGTGATGAACTTGGACGAAGGTGTGGTCGAGTGCAAGCTCACTGACTCGACAGCTCTCCCTCCTATTCCACACTCAGCTGCTGAGACCTTCAGAAACAAGTCAGCATCACAATACACACTCACTCACTCACTCTTTCCCTATTCACATAGGTACCAGCTGTTGTCTCAGAGCAAATTTGAACTAGAGAACATTGAAGGGTACAGCATACCATGATAATGCCCATTTTAACATCTCATGCTTCACTCACTCCAGAGTTACTCTGCCATCAGCTTTAGAAAGAGAACAAGCAAGGCAGAATTACGAACACAAGCAAGATACAGCATTGTGCGCTCGTAAGTCAGGAACTCTAATTTGTTCAATTTCTTGACGATTTTTTAATTTTTAACAATTTTTTTGTTTTTCCAATACAGTTTTTCTTGAACTAATGGTGAACATATTCAAGTGAGTTTGTAGTTTATAGTCACAAATTCAACATTTTCTCTCTCCTCTTGTTCTCAGTGCTGTGTCAGAAGCGTTGCTGCAGAGCAGAGTCAAGTACGAGGAAGTAACAAATAAGATGAAACCGGAAGAGCAAGATTTCTACAAAATGGTAACCACTTTGCTGGAAGGTTATATCAACTACTTTGTCTTTCTCTCTCAGGCAACCCAGACTGACATGTTTTCTGTGTTTATGAGTCTTCGTCGTCGCAAGACAAAAAGAGACGATTTCACTATTCTAGCTGAGAGGCTCAAGAAGTTCCATCGTAAAGCCAGCCAGGAAGAAGAAATGACGCAATCTATTCTTGACAACAGTCTTCTCATGTACCCTCCCTCTGATACTTTGAAGAAATCATGGTCCAGAAAAAGGTGAGAAAGAAGACGTTGATGCAACTCGTACCCTGCCTGTTGCACAGATCGAGTCTTACTTCAAGTGTTGGTGTTCGATTGTCTGTGTTTGGCAACTGTCAATCAGCCATTACAGAAGAAAATAGCAGCAGTAAGTCTTTGATGCAAGTTATAACAATGAATATGATGTTCGTTTTAGTTCCGCCCTCATACACCACTGACGCTAATCGACTGGAGTTGCCCAAATTTGAAGTAGGACCGTTGAACAGAGGTGAGATGCAATTCTGATTGTTGATTTTATTTCTTTTTTCTTCTTCAGTCAAGTTCATTGACAAGGTACTTGAGACTTTGAATGATCTACAGCAGGTCAAAGCTACACAAGCTGTGGCTGTGTATCTTACTGGACACTACCTTATAGCCAAAGGAGACATTCTGAAGGCAAGTTTGACCAAGTACCCTAGTTGCTTAACTTTACCTCTCTCTCTCTCTCTCTCTCTCTCTCTCTCTCTCTCTCTCTCTCTCTCTCAGGGGATGGAGTTGCTGTGCGATATGCAACGTCTCAACAGCAATCTAGTTCCACCACAAGAGTAAGTCCACTCACTCACTCCCTCCCCCTCACTCACTCACTCACTCACTCACTCACTTGGTCACTCAATCTATAGAACACTATACAAGATCATGTCTCTTTTAAGTGATGATGAGAAGGAACAGTTGCGTGGGCGTCCATCATTCAACCAGTTATGTCCTCAACGAGCTCAGAAAGTGAGAGGTTTTTGTATCTTGAATAAATGTTATTTTTGTCTTTCTATAGCAACTGGTACGTCACGGAACTGTCGGACTAAAGTAAGCAATCCTCATTTACAGTGAATCACAATGCTTTTTTGTGTGTTTTTTTAGAGGACCAAGGTCGTCGAAGAAGGCACTCAGTAAGCACAGATACTTTACAGAGTTACAGTGGTTTAATTCTAACATATAACAGCTCACAGTAACTTTCAGAAGGAGATGAAGCAAGAGGGATTAGCAAATGACCCTGAATCAGGCAGTAGCCTGTTCACAGTCCTCTCTGGTGGACTAGCTACCAGTAAGCTAATGTACTCATTGTTAACCAATACTTTACATTTTGCAGGCATCCCGGCTGAGTTGTTCTCTGTCTACGTTGAAACATGGAAACAGGTGCTTGCTCACTGCAGTCCTCAAGTATCACCCTTCCTCTTCTTGATCACCTAGGTTCAGAAAGATTGTGCTAGCGTTTCGTTATCAAATACTGAACTGATCAAAGACAATCCCAACGAGGTACGCAAGGAGGACGCCCCTTGCCTCACCGCTCTACCCTCTTCTGTAGGAAATCATCGCTGTCTCTTGCAACCTCAGAACAAACTTCAGCTCACATTGTCAGGTCGTTCTCACAACATACAGGTTAGCTAGCTTGGTAGGTAGCATGTTCATGAAACATTTTATTTCTTCTCTTTCTCACTCAGATTGTTCGCTGTGACTAGTCTCAAAACTTACACATTTGGTGATCTACGGCACAACCTCTCACTCATTCTCTCTGATCTTTCTACTACTCCAATTTTCGGCAGCAAAGTCCCTGGAATCAAAATAGACTGTGGAGGTAAGCCGACCGCAACAGCTGGAGTGTTGAATGTTTTTTTCTCACAGAGGCAACTCGGCAGAAAACAGAGTATTATATCAAATTTCCAACAGTTCTATTGAGAGATGTATGGTATCATATGATCAAAGAATTGCAGTTTGGATGGAAATTTGCAACTAGTGAGCATTATGCTATTATGTGTTATACCTAATATTCTTTATTTTTTTTCTCTCTTTAGCTCGAAAGGATCGGAGCATTTTAACACAAGCTGGTCACCATGT
Source organism: Haliclona indistincta (assembly GCA_964017065.1). NCBI lineage: Eukaryota > Metazoa > Porifera > Demospongiae > Haplosclerida > Chalinidae > Haliclona > Haliclona indistincta. Next base: position 6,856,547 of record OZ024792.1, read on the forward strand.
GAGAATGCTGTTAGCTCTACATCACTGCGAGCTGATGGAAGATCAGCCTCCATCACGAAGAACCAAATGGATTCTGGTTAGCACTTCATAGTCATCTATTCTCAACTCAGTGGTGCAAATATTTTTCAGAAACTATGCAGTCTTCAATCAAGACCAGTTGATGAGTCGGTGGTGACTACAGAAGCGCTGTTGTATCGCATCAATCCCAACATCCATCAGTCAGAAATGGCTACCATTGAATCAACACTCTTTGTTCCACCCTGTAAGTGTATACCTTTGTTAAACATTTTAATCTTCTCTTCTTCGTACACAGCTGTAGTTGGCGGTGATGGAAAGTTATGGCTTGGAATGGTATTTGTGTTACTCTTTTGTTACTGTTCTATCTCTTGCTCCTTATAGGGTAATGGCTGCTTGAGAGTGTATGATATGGAAGTGAGATGCTTTGAGTTGGATCTCAAGATCACAGACGCTCGTCGCAGTCGGACAGTTCGTCTGTCGTGTTTGCTGCTGGTCGGCACACAGGTGTGGGTGGGGTCACTCAGTAGAACAATACACATTCTCGACGTGGAGACATTATGCCGTGAGCACTTACAGAGTCTATACACACACATCTTCTCTTCTTGTCTTTCAGACGTTTCTCAGCTGTCGGGTCTTGAAGATGCTCCTCGCGATTTAGCACTCAGCTCTACAGAACCAAGGTAGCTAGCTAGCTTACTGCAGTAACTATTAGTGTGTGTGTGTTTGTTTTATAGTTTAGTATGGACTCTTCTTTTGAACGGAATACTGCTCGGTTTTGACCCAGAAACAAGACAGAGAGTTGCAAGAGTAAGCTCTTCATGAAATCTTACCTCACCTATTCTTCCTTCTCTCTGCAGATTCAGGTACCCAACATGGATCCGCACACTACATGCAGCTGTTTCACCATCTGGCGCGAGTATCTATGGGTGGGCACTAACAGAGGAACAATATCAATCATCAACAGCATCAGCAGTGATACCAATGCTGGCGAGATATTCTTCCCCGGCCCCAAACACGTGGAAATCAAGTGTCTGGCTGCTTCTGATAACGACGAAGTATGTCTGCATTCTAACATGGAGTGACATTATCTCGCATTGCTATAGATATGGTGCAGTGTTCACTGCTTCCCTCAAGGACCTGATAGTGTGTTTGTGACTGTGTTGCACCCAATGACACACGTTAGAAGACGCACCTATTCCACGCTCGACAGCAGAGTAACATACATGCTGCCTGTTGAAAACACTGTGAGTTTAGCATGCTAAAACCACTGTTTACTCAATGTAAACTCTCTATACATAAACAGTGTGTAATTACTGCAATGGTAAATTTACTATTAGGGAGACACGGTAGTGTCTCCCTATGTAGGGATGAACGAGAAAACAAGATGGCGGCTACATACAATGTATTAGCGTTCAAGCGCTGATATTTCGCCTGGTGTTGAATTTTAGACGTCTTTAGACACTTAGATCTGCTCTCTGGCGTTGCCCCCATCTTACAGTAGCAAGGAGATTGCTCGAAATTGTTACTAAAGTGACGAACCTGGAAACGGTGAAAATCGAGTTTCGTCATCTTCGTTTTCTTCTTATTCTTTCTTCCACTCGCCTAGCGCCTTTACGCGAGCAGTGCCGAGACCAAAACATCCACGAACAGTCGTGAAATTCTCCTGGCATGTGCCTTTTGAGCTTTGTTTTTAGCGTAACGGCGATCTAAGTTCCGCGATTTCTCGATCGTGATCCATTGTCAGCTTAGTGTTAGACGCCATTATTGTGATTGCGCAATACGCACGTGACCAATTAGCAATGGGTAGTGCACGTGACCAAGCAGCTAAAAAGTATCGCTGCGCCGTGTGGATGATTGGATCACTATCATGGAGAACACACACCCGGCATTTGTCTGGAGTCTTCGAAGAACGGTAAGCTCGTGTAGGATCGCCATTCTGCACTTGCCAGATAGTTATAACCGCCGTGTAGATCTACAAACAAGTGTGGGTGGGGCTCGTATGCACCGCATGCATGCGTAGGCAACTAGGCAGACCTGATACTAGGCAGACCTGATATTTAACTTTAGCTACAAGTTTAAGAAAAGCCATCAACAACAGGAATACTAAACTAATGGTGGAAACAAAGACTTCTCCGTACATGCATGATATTGAACTGCACTTCACTAAAAAGAAAAAAGGACACAAACAAGAAATTAAAAAGATTTCTATCGAAATCAAAAGGATGTAGTGATGAAGAAATCTACCACTGGTTCACAATGTAAACCAACAAGGAACAAGCATAGAATGGTAACACGATTGACTTGCTAACAGACCATAGATCCCTACATCAGTGACTGTACATAAGATCAATATTTTGTCACAAGCTGAATTCTTTTCAAAGTGTCAGTCAACAGTAAATAGCTTAACTAGCTATAGTCTGGCCACAGCAGCCACTGATGTAGGGATCTATGGTCTGTTAGCAAGTCAATCGTGTTACCATTCTATGCTTGTTCCTTGTTGGTTTACATTGTGAACCAGTGGTAGATTTCTTCATCACTACATCCTTTTGATTTCGATAGAAATCTTTTTAATTTCTTTACATTTTATGTCTTAGGTATGGTGTGGGACAAAAAGTGGTAGAATATATGTGTTTAGTTCATCTGGAGTAGACACGGTAAGTGACGATTGTCTTGGTCTTTGATCTTTACTCTCCCTCCCTCCCTCCCTCCCTCCCTCCCTCCCTCCCTCTCTCTCTGCAGCCGAAGGTTCTCAATGCCCACGATGATAAAGTGAGATCTATGGCGGTGATAGAGAAAGGTCTCGTAGTCAGTGGAAGTGGTTCAAACGATGGCTACGCTAATGTATGGCGACTTCCTGAATGGTTCAAGAACAAGAAGAAAAAATAATAAAGATTGAATTAACAGTTTTATAAATTTTGTTTGTGCTTGTTTACACAAAAACTAATGTCACTGGTCTCGAAAAAATATTATTTTGTGTGTTTCTGATGATTTTCATGAACTTACATATGGCATGCAATGCATGGTAGACCACATACAGGGCTATAAGGTTTCTCATTAAGAGGCGTGGCTGCTTGATGCACGTGGTTGCGCGTGTTTCTTGTCAACATGTCAAGTTCGGTCGACAGGGTTGTGACAGATCCACAGACTTTCAAGGTTGTATTTCGTCTTGTTAAACAGCTTGGATTATCTCTCTCGATCTGTTAATTTGGTTTTTAGCGGGTAAGCAGGGAGCTACGCAAACTGTCGTTCAACAATCCAGGACCACAGATGAAGCCGAGCTCAGTACCACAAAAGTCGGCAGAATCCTTACCCTCAGTGCCCAGTCGACGGTACGTATGCGTGTCTGTGTAACTACATACGTATGTGCCGAGACAAGATTATCATAATTATTAGTCAGGCAGAAAGATAAATGAATAACCTTTTCCAGACGTTCTAAACCACCACAGACCCATTTAGACGCATGCCCCGCACTGGATCAGAGTCGAAAAAGACACAACATTCTTCCGAGGCGTGCAAAGAACAAGAAAACTAAAGTATCTTATACGGAAGAGCAATCATCTGACTCGGATACCGACTGCCAAGTAGTCGTAGACGAAGAGGAAAAGAAGGAGATTGCAGTATGTGACTGTCTTCAATCAAACTGTCCAGGATGCTTCTTCCCATGTGAGACTTGTGGTTCTCATTATTGCGGAGTGATCTGCAAGAAGTTGAGAGGTTGGAACTACACCTCTGTGTTCAAAGAAGAGACTGCATGAAAGAACAGTGCTAATACATTATAATCAACAGCTTCATTATTATAGTTATAATAAAAAATTATTATTATATCAACTCATTTGTAGTCATTTTTGAGTTCCCGCCAAATGACGTAATGTGTTATTCATACGCGTACCGTATTCCTATTTAATGCGCTCTGTAACCAGTCGTGTGTGTACAAAAGCATGATGATTGAAAACTGAAAGTCACCGCAAACAATCACCAGCTGCCCGCAGAATCTTTAAATTGACAATCGAGAATATCCCGACTGTGCTGGCAGTGTGGAAAGCGAGGTAAGCACTTTTCCAAGCCTCCACTTCAAAAAAATAGCCGCATCTCTCCCGATTACTTGGAGACCAGAGAAGCTACTGTTTGCTAGATATTTAGCGGCAGAGGTGAGCTGGTAAAATGCTCAAGTGTAGCTAAACACGCGCGCTCCAACTAACGCGGTCTACTCCAATAGGAGCTACCCCGCGATTCCTCTAATAGGAGCGCTTCAACGGCCATGAATTACCGCCATTTTGTGCACACTACTCATGAATATTAATTAATTCATTGTTCCTTTTTTCTAACACAGCAGTAATGGCAGCTGAAGCACAGCAAGTTGTGGATCGCTCGCCTCCTGTAGATCGTGTTACTCCAGACATGCTCAATCCTAATCGGCGTCTCACGATTGACCAAGAGGTGTTCGATTGGGTAGCTCAGCAACAGACAAAAGACAAAATTGTGACACCGAACAGCATCCGTCAGAGGGCATTTGAGATAGGTCAACGTTACGACCCAAACTTCAAGGCTTCTCTGAACTGGTACAATAACTGGAAAAAGCGCTACGAATACCAGGAGTCTCCTGAAGCTGAGGCTCTCAAACGTAGAAAGAAATCTTACACGGCTGCTTTCAAGCTATTTGCTGTGCATCGAGCAATGGAGTTAAACTCTATTAGTCACGCTTCCCTGGAACTGAACGTGTCTCGTCGCTGCCTCCAGCGTTGGAAAGACGAAATCGATCTGATCACAACCGTAGCTGAGCAAGCCTCCAATGCAGTATATCGTCGACCAGGGCAAGGAAGAAAAGTGTCAGACACTGGCCTTGATACACAGCTGCTTGAGTGGGTGAAAGAGAAATGGAAGGAAGGGACCACTGTGAATACTGTGATGGTGCGTCAGAAAGCTCGTGAGATCAGTGAAAACCCGGACTTCAAGGCATCACTAGGCTGGTTTGTAAAATGGCAGAAGAGGCATAACGTTGATCTGAAGGAACGAACAATAGACTCCAACACTAACCGAGACTCTCAGGACAGCCCACTGAAGCTGCGTCTGCTACCAGAGGGACAAGCCTCTATGTACAGTGAGCACTCCTCAAAGACAGCGAGAAAGAGAAAAAGAGACTACGATGAAGATATTGCTGCTCACGAGAACGATGAAGAGTTCGACCGTGCTTTGTTGACCTGGCTGGTTGAGAAATGGGAGATGGGCAGGACCGTTAGTGATAAGCTACTGAGAGAGAAGGCAGCTGAGATTGCTCCCTCGTCTGATTTTCTTGCCTCTAAGGCATGGGTCATTTTGTGGAAGCAGAAGTACAATGTGTCTTTGGAGAACCAGACGTACGGCAATGCTGGTGAGGCCGAGGGAGAGATTGTTGAGGAGACACCAGTCTATGACGAAGTGACCATACAAGAGGAGAACCCACTTACACCCACCAAGGAAGAGGCTGCTACAGCTCTGGCTTCTCTAGCAGCTGATGAACATGGCAGCCATACTGCCGCCCACACTGCCAATGTAAGTGGAGGCGAAAGAGCAGTTGACATTGCTTCAGGTCTGGAGATTGCCGAAGCACTGCAGAAACTAGCATCTGCTTTTGGGCTCACCCAGGTATGCTGAATTTTGGTTTTATTATATTGTGCGGCTGTATCACTCACTCTTTGTTTTCTCTAGACCACAGCTAAGGAAGCCATTGCTCATTTTACAGCTGCCCCACAAGGAGCTGTGACAGATGCTGGAGCTCACTTCTTACTCGAGGGAGGTAACGTAGAGGAGATGGTGCCTGAAGAGGTCGTAGCTGAAGAGGTAGTCACAGATGAGCCTGTCGTAGTTATTGACAACGCAGCGTCTTCTACCAACACCACTCTAGCACAGACTGCAACGTCTTCAAGCATTACAAGTTCCTCGGTCGATGACAGCTTTACCCCTACCACTGTCTCTCAGCTACTGGCTCAGTCTCTAGCTACCGTAAATCAGACTACTCCTACAATCAGCACCACAGGAGTGGATAACATTGCTGCTAGCTCAGTCATTGAAGGCGCTCTCCCCATGGCGGGGGTCGTCACGGAGGAGGTTGTGATTAGCGAGCCTATGATTGAAACATTTGTTCCCCAGGACACCGGCCCAACTATCACACTGGACGAGAGTCAGGTTATGATGCTGATGGAGAATGGTACGATCGTCTCTTCCTCTTCGGTTGTCGTCTCTCAGCCAGATAGTGTTGTGACAGTGTCTTCACTAACCCCGTCTGCTTCAAATGATCCTCCTGCGCCATGACAGCTGTTGCTGCACAATGCGAGAAGGAACTCTTGTGACTAAAACAGATGTATATGCTTATTATTGATTTTTCAGCTCAGTTAATTTTGAATAAAAATTTTATCAAAATATTATTTTTGAATTACCCGCGCGAGTCAATGAGTTTATAAAGGGTTAAATGTACTGTTACATACAATGGAGGCACAGAGTCACGAAGAGCGACAAGAGGACGAGGTGGAGTTCCTGCAATCTGTCTTCATGCAGGACTTCGAGGACCTGAGAGCCAAAGACTCGTGGAAGGTACAGTACTATGCTCTTGTCACGTGACACAGTTGTTTACTTCCGTAGAACAGATCAAACGTCCTCCGGAATTTAAGTTGACATTGATGCCTCTGAACAGTATGGGTGGTAGCTTACGTGAGAGACTACAGGTAGAAATACTCACAAATAAAAAGACCATTTGCATGATAATTTCTAGGTGTCTGTTCGACTCCACGCAAGATACCCAACAGATTACCCGGACAATCCCCCTCATTTGCAACTGACCGACCAACAGCGTCTCTCGGATGACTCAATCAAACAGCTTTTAAAGGAGGTCAATCAGCTCGCAAAGGAGAGAACTGGAGAGGTATAGACAGCTGTACTTATATTGTTCATTTTGTCTTTGTTTAGGTTATGATGTTCGAGATTGCTCAGCATGTTCAAGGGTTCTTGCACTCACACGATCGTCCGCCTGTATCGCTTCACGAGGAGATGATCCGTAGACAGAGAAGAGAAGAGGAGGAAGAGAGAAGAAGACAACAGCAGTTCCAGGAGGAACAGCGCATTAAGATGGAGGAAGAGGTGTGGTTTGAAGGAGGGTGGAATTTTAGCAGTAAATTGTATTCAGGAGCGACGTTTCAAAGCTGAGATGCAGAGGAAAAATGCAGAGCTGATGGAACAAATTGGGACAGAGTCTGAGGTGCTATAAATAGCTTGTGTTGCTATTAATAGCAATGATGTCATACAGGGTAGCAGTGATGAGATCAGAGGAACGCCTTCTCCAGAGGTTGAGGATTACCGGCCGATCGTAGCTACACCCGAGAAGATGAGAACAAAGGAGGTTGAAGAAGAGAGGGATTTGATGGTCCAGCGAGGACAGTGTTTAGGTGTGTGAGGTAGTGTGCAAGCTGTGACTCATTGTTTTCTGCAGGAGAGAGCAGCAATGCAGGCTACACTGTTTGCTGTGGATTAAGAGGTGGGAGAGATTTGGTAGCTGTGTACGAATGGCAGCTTCCCTGTCGATCTGCTCGGAGAGATACAAGGAGAATGAAACAGGTTTGTCATGGCTGGCTGTCAGTCTATACCCAGGGTTTGTGCCCAGGTTTCCAGTATTAGACAAGAGTTTGACTCACTGCATGATCGAGGAATAGCTCATGCTCACCTGGTCAAGTATCTCGGCATGAAACAAGATGTGCTCGAGAATAGAATAGTTGTTGAGGTGAGAGAGAGCCATCACAAGTGGATCACAAGTGTGTGTTTCATCACTCTAGATTGTTATGGAGTACATTGGTGGAGGCACCATTGCTAAAATGCTCAGCAATCAATCTCCCATGCATCTGCAGGTTTGTGCATGCATGATGCTGCTGTATAACACAACACTTTCTTTCTCCAGATGTTGCAGTTGTATTCCAAGCAGCTGATTGAAGTGTTGTCGTACCTGCACTCTCATGGAGTGGTCCATAATGATATCAGAGTGAGTGCCATGATCCTCCTCCATTATTAATGTACTGGTCTGCTAGCCCTCTAGAGTCTTCATTGAGCCTGGAGGAGGAGCTGTTAAACTAGCTGGGTACACTATTATCAAACGGTTTGCCCGGCTATCATGTCACTCCAACCCTATACTGCTTTATTCCAAGGCTTGCTGATCTGCATCGTGCTATGCACGGTCGTGCACTTGGATCGGATGAAGAAGAGGAAGGAGTGTGGCCGCCTGGTTTGAGAGACAGCAAAGGAGGAAAGAAAGCTGACATACTCAAGCTAGTGAGAAGAATTCAAATATTGCTAAAACAACCGTTTTTGAATTTTTTGTCCAGGGAATGCTTATCCTATGTATGGCTGAAGGAAAGCCCTCGATCTCCTTTCCTCCAACTCTTCCTGAACACCTTCCAGCAAGTCTTAAAGACTTTCTGGGAAAGTGAGCTGTACAGAGCATCTTTGTTAACTTCCTCTTACATGTCCTTCTCCAGGTGTTTGGATAGGAATGAATTCCATCGCTATCCAGCTCACGAGTTGCTCACTCACCCGTTCATTTCTCCCTCTCCCTCCACTCACCCGTATTCCTTCATGCCTTCCTCTGCCCTTGCTTCTACTAAACCAATGCAAGACACACCCACTGCTCTCACAGGTAAGCTTAACAAAAATTTACAGTCGAATTTAAAATTAATTTTGATCCAGGCATTCATTCACAGCCTCAACTCAGTGAATTTGTGGTTGGGTCTCCTGGTGGGCGTGGTCTTACTCCAATGGGTGGGCAGTCTAGACTGAAATCAGAATTTGAAGTTTTAGAAGGTCTCGGTCAGGGAGGGTTTGGAGATGTGCTGAAGGTACTGAGCATGTGTTCTGTGCTGTTCATGGTGTCTTGTGCAGGCTCGTAACTATCTTGACGGACGTCTGTACGCCATCAAGAGAATCAAGCTCACCTCCGGGTCTAGAATGATGGAGAAAGTGACAAGAGAAGTGGAACTGTTGTCACAGATGAGTCATGAACACATCGTGAGGTAACACCATCACATCACACACTCACAATATTACACCATCACACCCTAAAACCATCATTTCACACACTCACACCATCACACTCATATCGTCACATCATCACACTCACATTGTCACTTCATCACAAACTCACATCATCACTTCATCACACCCTCACTTCATCACACCCTCACATCATCACACACTCACATCATCACACCCTCACATCATCACACCCTCACATCATCACACACTCACATCATCGCACACTCACATCATCACACTCACATCATCACACTCACATCATCACACCCTCACATCATCACACACTCACATCATCACACCCTCACATCATCACACCCTCACATCATCACATATGCTCACAGGTACTATAATGCCTGGATTGAGCTGTTCATAGATGAAGAGCATCAATCGTCCATGAGTCAGTCCGACACAACTGAGGAGGACGAGGAAGAGACAGATGACGAGAGCAGTAGTGGGTACGATGATGAAGACGATGATGAAGATGAAGTTAGTGAAGAAGACGAGAAGAAGAGCATCTCAGTGATCACAGAGGAGGAGGAGGAGAGTGATGTGTTCACTAGTGAATACTCGGCTGATTTCAGCAGCAGTCGGTCCCTAGCTACAGCTGATATAGAGGACAGCTTGATGGACATGAGCATACCACAGTTGAGACGGTAGAGGTGATTAAGATGGTAGTCCTGATTGTTCAGTTGTTGTGCTAGGTCGCAGAATGAGTCATCCGATGGCGTGATATTCCTTGAGGCTAGTTCAGGCGGTCTGTTGTCTCCGCCTCATCTAACCATTCCTGAGGTGAGTCCGTGTAGCTTTGAACCAGTTCTTTTGAAGAAGATATTGTGCTTGTTCTTGCAGGAAGGTGAGAGTGAGGAGGGAGGAAAGAGAAGAAGGAAAGGAAGAGGGAAGCAGAGCGGCCAGCAACAGATCCTGTATATTCAGGTATGATGAGTACAGCTGCTGTTTTTATGCTTCAGTGGGCGGAGCCACGAGGCATAAAGTAAATCTTCTAGTAATTACACTGCACTGAGTTACATGAAATTCCACTGAAGCATCCGCACGTTTGGTGCTATAATATTTCATCTCTTTATTCCGACTCAAGATGGAGTATTGCTCTAACCAAACACTACGACAGCTGATAGACTCTCAGATTCTGCACGATCATGATAACCAGTGGCTGCTGTTCAGAGAGATAGTGGAGGGCCTGGCTCATATCCATGCTCAGGTAATACACACTACAGTCTTGGTAGCTCAACTGTGATTCTCATTCTAGGGTATGATCCATCGTGATCTTAAGCCTCAGAATATTTTTCTCAACTCGTCCGGTCACATCAAGATCGGTGATTTTGGTCTAGCGACGTCGTTCAAGCAACATCCAGCTGGTGTTAGCAAGCACAGTGGAGGATCATCGCTGAATACATCAGTACTGGCTGGTGAGTACTAGATAGACATTATAGTATAGTGTATAATCTGTGTATTCAGGAGACACTGGACTAGTGGGAACAGCTCTCTATCTAGCGCCAGAGCTATTCAAGCATGTTGTCAAGTACTCACAGGTGTGCCAGTCTCCGTTCTATTTCTCCTACCATCCATTTTTCTGTTTGTGTAGAAAGTCGATATTTATAGTTTGGGCATCATATTCTTTGAGATGTGTCACGCCCCTTTGTTCACTCTCATGGAAAGGGTTAAAATTCTGACTGACATTCGCAAGAAAGAGATAGTCTTTCCTGACAGCTTCAATCAAAATAAACTCTCCAAACAGGTTCTCTGAACAGCCTCATAGCTGTATAACTATAGTTTTGTTATAGACTCATGTGATTCGTTGGCTACTAAACCACGCCCCCAGTGACCGCCCATCTAGTGCTCAACTGCTTCACAGTCAGCACGTTCCTCTGAAGATAGTGGATGAACACTTGCAGCGGGTACTAGCTCACTAGATAGTGGGTCACATGATTCATGTGCTGGGTCACTGCAGGTTATCAAGCCGACCTTACAGAACCCCAGCTCATCGACCTATCGAGGGCTCATGGATGCTCTATTCGCACAAGAAACCACCCGCTGGTCAGAAATGTCGTACTATATGGAACACCATGATTCCAAGAGAGCCTCTAGCAAGGTTGGTCAGCTACTCCTCTTTTCTTTTTACCATATTCGCTCACTAGTTCTCTCTCGCTTGGTCTCTGCTGCAACAAAACATTTGCAGTAAAGTTGAAGCTATATTTTGTCGCCATGGTGAGCTCTGTACATCAGTAAGATATTGAATCTTTTTCTCATGCACACAGGGGCGTGTCGTCTTTACCCTTACTTACTCAGTCCTAGAAGCAAATTTACAGTTGTTGAAGACTCTACTCACTTAATGGATACCAGTGGAAATATTGTCACTCTGCCTTACAGCCACTGGGTTAGACATGTATCACTTGACCGCACCTCTATCACGTGACTCCACCCACAGGTTCCAATGGCTCGCTATGTACTACAACACGATATCACTTACCTTAAAAGGTACATGTAGGCAATAAAATAATGATTTTTATTCTTCCAAAACAGTTACTGTATAAATCAGATTTATAAGCATCAATCAAAACTAATTGGTACTCACCCAAAGCAATCTAGAGAATTCACCTTTGATATAGCGTCACCACAAACCACTCGGTATGTCTGTCCGGCTTGTTACAGCACTGTTCGCTCACTTATCCATCAGATTACTGTCCTGTGCTGAAGTAATTTTCGTTACCTCGGAAGTCTTCGCTGAACTGCCTGGAGTGAGTAGCACTGGCTGTGCTTGTCTTTTACTTGATGTTTCGTTGCTTCAGAATCTCCTGTGTAGTGTGTGGCTGAATCACACTGCGCTGCTGACAGCTATTCTCACACACTGTTCGATCCCAAACTCCCATCACGACGCTGTGTTGAACTTGCTGAGCAAAATATCCGTGAGACTCAACATCGCCATACTGTGCAGAAATATTGCACAACTTGTCTGTAGGCTGGAACCATGAAGATGTCCGAAGCAGAAGAGAAGATGCGTCAAGATCACGGTATACAGCTATCACCATTAGCAGTGAGTATAGACCAACAGCCTTTTCACTAATCCATTCATTCTCTTAGTCCAGTACTCTCAGGAAGTACACCAGTCTTGAAGTACCTGTCGGCGACTGTCAAAATGAACTTGAACCAATACTAAAAGCGCGACCATCAGTGAGTGGGATTAACATCCTTATGCATTCATCTGTCTGTCTGTCTGTCTGTTCATCCGTCTGTCTGTTTGTCTGTCTGTCTGTCTGACTGTCCGTGTGTCTAGAAATCAGATCCGTCTCGAAAAGCGTTGAAAGAGATCGAGCAACTTGTGAGTCACTTACAGAACTTCAAGATCAGAGAACAGGTATGTTGCAATGCTGCTGGCTTGTTCTCTCTTGATTTATCTCCTCCATTTTAGATATTTCTTCGTCCTGGATTTATTTTAAACCACAAATTTTTCACTGGTCTGATGTTTCGATTCGTTCTCACTTCTTCATCGTCTCGTCGACAGCGATCTCCTCGACTGCGTACAGCTGCTGTTGGGGGAGTGTACGACAGTCTTCTCTCTCATATGCAAGCAATAACGTTAACTACCACAGTGGGGGCGGGACCTCCCAACATCACTCCATCCTCGATTTTAGGGGTAGCTATAACAGAAGAAATTCTCACAAGCAGAGCAGTGACTTCTTTCCTTGATGGACAGGTTGGAAATCATTTTTTTCTTTCACTACCGTCTTTTAAAAATTTTATCTAGTTTACATCCACTAGATGTCAAGCCATTGTGTGTTGGTTAGGGAGAGACTCACAGCGTGAGTGCATTGAGCTAGCTCGTGAACTATGGACCAAGGGCCTGGCTGTGGATCTGCTTCCTTCTTACATGGAGCTGGACACCTTGGAGGACATTCAGGACCTCTGTCGCAGCACCATGGTCCCTCATATTATTGTAGTGGAGCGGTCGCTGTTACTGTCGGGAAAGAAGCAGGTCAGAGTGAAGTCTGTGGATGGTGGGAGAGTGACGGAGAAGGTGGTGGGCGTGGCTGATTTAGCAGAGTACCTTCAACCGAGGCACGGACTAGAAAAGAGGTGTGTGCATCAAGTAAGTTTTGTGCATCAACCATTTCTTCTCCAGTGACTCTGTCGAGCAAATTTCTTTGAAGTCGTTTGGTTCTTCTCAAGGTGCAGTCGCCATATTTGTTTCATTTTGTCTATTCTCCTTTTTCCTCCAGACATTCCCTCAGCTACTAGTTCTCTGCCTCCTGTTACTATCACGAATATCTGCCGTCAGAAGTTCCCGACTAACGTGAGACGAAAGATGGAGAGCATGGTAAGACGATAGATTACCTTGAGCACATCTGCATGTACATTATTACTCACAGGCTCTCAGCAAAATGCTTCCTTTGCTGCAGAAGTTTTCCTCAAAATCCACCATTGAAATTATTGTGGTAATAATAAAAAATTATGTTATTCATGATCAGGATAGCACCTTTGTCTTTCTTTTCAGGTTGATTTTGAGCTAGACACACTCTGCTTGTTAGTGACTGAAGTGAACGTGAGTTAGCTCAGTTAGTATCTGCTTAATCTCACCTCTCTCTCTCTCTCTCTCTGCAGAAGTCGCTGGGCAGTGGTGCTACTAACCTATCATCAGTGGTGAAGATGCTAGCAGATCAGTATGCAATATAACATACTGGTGATAGTAATAGTTATCTCTCCCTCTCTCTCTCTCTCTTTCTCTCTCTTTCTCTCTCTCTCTCTCTCCCTCCCTCCCTCCCCCCTCCCTCCCTCTCTCCTCTCCCCCCTCCCTCCCTCTCTCTCTCTCTCCCTCCCTCCCTCCCTCCCTCCCTCTCTCTCTCTCTCTCTCTCATTCCTTCTAGTGACACTAATCTTGGTAAAAAGTATGTTGCTAAAGTGTGTGAATCTATTGAGTCTAAGATCATTGATAAGTGAGTATATAGTGCCTGTCTTGTATCTCTATCTACTGCCTGTCTTGTATCTCTATCTACTGCCTGTCTTGTATCTCTCTCTACTACCTGTCTTGTATCTCTCTCTACTGCCTGTCTTGTATCTCTATCTACTGCCTATCTTGTATCTCTCTCTACTGCTTGTCTTGTATCTCTCTCTACTACCTGTCTTGTATCTCTATCTACTGCCTGTCTTGTATCTCTCTCTACTGCTTGTCTTGTATCTCTATCTACTGCCTGTCTCCTCCCACTAGAGCGCCCATGGTATTCGTCTATAGTCATGTGGTTGAACAGTGTCAGGTGATCCTCAACAGTCAGCTTATAACATGACTCTTCAACTATTGTAAATATTGACAAATTGTAAATTTTAATCATAGTCTTGTTACAGCAGCTTGTGGTGTAGCTGATGACTCGAAGGTCATGTATCTACTTTTCTCTGAAAAATGAATCAGCATTAAAAAAATGATGGATATATTCAGCCTTATTGCATCATGCGGAACTACTAATAAGAACTCATTGGCAGCGCTGGTTATTATGAGGTTAATTATTATGACGTGTTCAATTAGATGTTGACACGCTTTGTTAATAGTTAGATTATACTGCACTTAAATAGATCATGGATTATTTATCTAGATACATGATAATACAAACTGAAATATTTGGTGTGGAATAGTTCGGAGCTCATTATCTGTACTGTGTTCTTCATAATAATTATTCTACAAGTGTGTTGTGTGCAGTACAGTTCTTTTCATTGTCCGGAAAATGAGGTCGATTCCATCGTAGATTCCAGCCCGCGTTTACTCAACACTTTGCTTCAGGTTTTCGTCCCAGATCCGCTATCACCGGAACTTTGTAGACTAGCTTGCCCATTCTCCAAATCTATTGATTTCTTTTGGTAGACTCTCTTGTAGATTAGTGTGACTATCACTACTGCAATAATGAGGCAGATCACTCCTACTAAAACAAAATAGAAATAATGTTTATTCATGACCCCATGAATAAAATTAATGGATTGTAACTTGAAATTATCTATAATTATGCAATGTCATTATGTGCTGTATAACTATGATGTCATATTCTAATGAATATGATTTTGATACTTACCTAAGACTGTGATTGTGATTGTCAATCCCCAAGCCAATCCTGTGCCTTCTTGTTCTGGCATGGATGAAGGTGTACAGGTCGGACTTGTGACCGTACTGGTCGGACTTGTGACCAGTGAAGATGAGACACTAGTCGGATCCCTTGTAGCGTTGATGATGTGGTCAGCTACTCCTCTTTCCTTTTTACCATCTTCGTTCTCTAGTTCTCTCTCGCTTGGTCTCTGCTACAACAAAACATTTGCAGTAAAGTTGAAGCTATATTTTGTCGCCATGGTGAGCTCTGTACATCAGTAAGATATTGAATCTTTTTCTCATACACACAGGGGCATGTCGTCTTTACCCTTACTTACTCAGTCCTAGAAGCAAATTTACAGTTGTTGAAGACTCTACTCACTTAATGGATACCAGTGGAAAGATAGTCACTCTACCTTACAGCCACTGGGTTAGACATGTATCACGTGACCACACCCCTATCACGTGACTCCACCCACAGGTTCCAATGGCTCGCTATGTACTACAACACGATATCACTTACCTTAAAAGGTACATGTAGGCGATAAAATAATGATTTTTTATTCTTCCAAAACAGTTACTGTATAAATCAGATTTATAAGCATCAATCTAAACTAATTGGTACTCATCCAAAGCAATCTAGAGAATTCACCTTTGATATAACGTCACCACAAACCACTCGGTATGTCTGTCCGGCTTGTTACAGCAATGTTTACTCACTTATCCATCAGACTACTGTCCTGTGCTGAAGTAATTTTCGTTACCTCGGAAGTCTTCGCTGAACTGCCTGGAGTGAGTAGCACTGGCTGTGTTTGTCTTTTACTTGATGTTTCGTTGCTTCAGAATCTCCTGTGTAGTGTGTGGTTGAATCACACCGAGCTGCTGACAGCTATACTCACACACTGTTCGATTCCTAACTCCCATCACGACGCTGTGTTGAACTTGCTGAGCAAAATATCCGTGAGACTCAACATCGCCATACTGTGCAGAAATATTGCACAACTTGTGTGTAGGCTGGAACCATGAAGATGTCCGAAGCAGAAGAGAAGATGCGTCAAGATCACGGTATACAGCTATCACCATTAGCAGTAAGTATAGACCAACAGCCTTTTCACTAATCCATTCATTCTCTTAGTCCAGTACTCTCAGAAAGTACGCCAGTCTTGAAGTACCTGTCGCCGACTGTCAAAATGAACTTGAACCAATACTAAAAGCGCGTCCATCAGTGAGTGGGATTAACATCCTTATTCATCCGTCTGTCTGTTTGTCTGTTCATCTGTCTAGAAATCAGATCCGTCTCGAAAAGCGTTGAAAGAGATCGAGCAACTTGTGAGTCACTTACAGAACTTCAAGATCAGAGAACAGGTATGTTGCAATGCTGCTGGCTTGTTCTCTCTTGATTAATCTCCTCCATTTTAGATATTTCTTCGTCCTGGATTTATTTTAAACCACAAATTTTTCACTGGTCTGATGTTTCGATTCGTTCTCACGTCTTCATCGTCTCGTCGACAGCGATCTCCTCGACTGCGTACAGCTGCTGTTGGGGGAGTGTACGACAGTCTTCTCTCTCATATGCAAGCAATAACGTTAACTACCACAGTGGGGGCGGGGCCTCCCAACATCACTCCATCCTCGATTGTAGGGGTAGCCATAACAGAAGAAATACTCACAAGCAGAGCAGTGACTGCTTTCCTTGATGGACAGGTTGGGAATCATTTTTTTCTTTCATTACCGTCTTTTTTAATTTTATCTAGTTTACATCTACTAGATGTCAAGCCATTGTGTGCTGGTTAGGGAGAGACTCACAGCGTGAGTGCATTGAGCTAGCTCGTGAACTATGGACCAAGGGCCTGGCTGTGGATCTGCTCCCTTCTTACATGGAGCTGGACACCTTGGAGGACATTCAAGACCTCTGTCGCAGTACCCTTGTTCCTCATATTATTGTAGTGGAGCGGTCGCTGTTGCTGTCGGGAAAGAAGCAGGTCAGAGTGAAGTCTGTGGATGGTGGGAGAGTGACGGAGAAGGTGGTGGGCGTGGCTGATTTAGCGGACTACCTTCAACCGAGGCACGGACTAGAAAAGAGGTTTGTGTGTTTGTAAGTTTTGTGCATCAATCATTTCTTCTCCATTTCTTCTCCATTTCTTCTTCATTTCTGTCGAACAAATTTCTTTGAAGTCGTTTGGTTCTTCTCAAGGTGCAGCCGCCATACTTGTTTCGTTTTGTCTATTCTCCTTCTCCTCCAGACATTCCCTCAGCTACCAGTTCTCTGCCTCCTGTTACTATCACGAATATCTGCCGTCAGAAGTTCCCTACCAACGTGAGACGAAAGATGGAGAGCATGGTAAGACGATAGATAACCTTGAGTACATATGCATGTACATCATTACTCACAGGCTCTCAGCAAGATGCTTCCTTTGCTGCAGAAGTTTTCCTCGAAATCCACCATTGAAATTATTGTGGTAATAATAAAAAATTATGTTATCCATGATCAGGATCACACCATTGTCTTTCTTTTCAGGTTGATTTTGAGCTAGACACACTCTGCTTGCTAGTGACTGAAGTGAACGTGAGTGAGCTCAGTATCTGCTTAATCTCAGCCTCTCTCTGCTCTATCTCTCTCTCTCTCTC